>JAWWNH010000123.1:1200000-2400000 GCA_034641385.1 Darevskia mixta | reverse complement strand
ATTGGTATGTTTTTGTTTTTGTTCATTATGTATTTTGTGTTCCAAATTCGTATTTTTATGCTGTGATCTTCAGATGAAGGGTGGTAGACAAATTTAATGAATAATTATTATTATAGTGATAATAATCTTTTTTGTGGCAGCGGGGAGATGAAGTATAAGTGATCTCCGTACTTTCGGCCGTGCGTGCAGTTGCCAAAACCTATGCAAAAGAGCAGCAGGCTTGGAGGAACCTCAAAGTCTGAAGAATTAGGAAAAACACCTTTAAAGAAGGGAAACTCCCAGTTAGAACTGAAGGTGGGCTGCAGAATCCTAACCGACAGCTTGGAGGAGCAGAGAACTTGTGGGGGATGGAATGGAGTTTCTAGACTCCTAAACAGCAGCACATTTTGTTGCAGGTTCCAATTATACAGGGATGGAGAACAGGATCCGACCACATCCGGACTTCTCTCCCTCCCCGCAGGCCACTTTGACAGTGGTTATACAAATTACTTATCATTTGGGTGTCATTTGGCAGTTAATCATCAGTCTTGAAGTACAGAAGAACAACTTGAAAAGAGACCTTAATAAAAGGTCAGAAAATCTATTAGTACGGGTATGAAAAGATTTGTCATATGTGACACAAATGCCAGACTGCTGTAAATGATCATAGGAATCTACTTCATTGATTCACAAATGTGTAACTAGCTATTATAGCTGTAATGCACGCTGTCAAGTGCTAGTATCTGTTTTTTATTATAGGTTATCTGGTTGGGGTGGGGAGGCGGCTACATAGATAGATGTGTCCTCCAAGTGATCAGATGTGGCACTTATTGAATTGGTAAGTGTCACAAATGAAAACCTTTGCGTCACAAATGAAAACCTTTTCGGAAGCTTGGAATTCAACGTGCAGACTTAAGTGCATGGCTTGAAAAATATGCTCTTGACATACAAATTCTATCGCTCAAGCAGTTGTCGAGCACTTTTTCCTAGAAGTTGACCACACAAGCCTTCTGATCCCCAAACCATGAAGAAGGGTTTAGGAACAGCCCATGTGATCAGGAGTTCCCTCTCCAGTCTCTTCTTTCTTGGGTCAATTCGTAACCTTCTCCCCCCATCATATCTTTTTCTTATAATCCATGAACGATTATAACCCAACGAACATCAACAAAAATAAACAGACATTACATTAAAGATCACTTTGCTTTCATCGTAGTACAATGAGGCAATCAGCTGTAAATTTTGCCTTCTGCCATTGGATAAAATTCCCAACATAGTTAACACTCACCTGGATTTCTGTTAGCTGAGGCTTTGAAACTCTATTCATATATTAGTTAATAAAAAGCTCTGGTCAGCTCAGTGGCAAGAAAAGCCTTCACTATGGTTAATTCGTATAGGCAGGGAAGGGATTAGTCCATTCTTTAACTCACTTCCAAAGCTTTGGTGTGAGTAATCTACCAAGTGCATTAGCCCATGGGGCTAAATGGCTCATGCCTTAAACTTGAATAGGAAAGAAAAATGTGGATAATGAGAAATTCTATTGGCCATCTTTCCCACCTACTGCTCACCAACATTTGAATGGGTTAGAAGGGTTAGCAGTAGACATAAATTGCTTTCATTGGATCACCTAGTTATTTAAAAGGATTGCAAGCATTCACTGTATGAAAGCTTATATGCAGAACAAAATTGAAATGAGATTCGGTCATTCATTTAATAAGAATTCTTATGCTATACTTTGCCACTGTTCTCCACTTGGAGAAAAAGTAATTTAATTTTTAATAAAGAATTTAACTTGTCTTTAGGAACCTCTATCCCTGCTTTTTCAGGCTGACATATTGCTTTAAAATTTATAACTTTCATTAGCAGAATGTCAGCATAATCAAAATACAGTGCAAAATAATTGATGAAATGCAGAAGTGATGGACTTAAAAGCTGAAGCATGATGCTTTTGGAGTGAGCTAGGGACATTAATTTTGAAACCATAAAGAAAGAGATTTTATATTTCACGATTCTTTGCTTATGGGTACAGAGGATATTATACAGTTTATAAAACTGAGATATGACATTAATGTTAATTTAATTAATGTGGCAGCTCTGAAATTTTGCCATATGATCTGTTTTCAGTAGCAAACCCTATCATTTATGTGACTTGGTGTTTATGGTTCAGGTGACACTAATCCTACCATCACTTAAGCATATTCTCTGTTAGGGGACGCTAACGAACATGATTTAGAAGCAGCTTGGAGAAGTCATTCTTCCCCAGTGGTGCGTTTTTGAATATGAGAGAGTGGGGTGTGATCCTTGCTGAAATCTGCACCAGGTTTGAGGTGCCCCCTGGGCAAGATGCCATCCAGTAAACTTCATCCCCAAAGCTTATTGGTGAGCAGAGAAGGAATGGGTGTGTTGCAATATATAACATATAGTACCTTAACAGCTGGTTGGCAGCTGCCAGTCCCTGAGCTGAATCTAGCTCCCTAGCTGTCCTTGACTCTTGTCTTCCCCATTAAAGGGCATCTTATCAGTCTCACCCCGTATCAATACTGCGAGAGCCAGATGCTGGACCATATAAGCCATTGGTCTGATCCAGCAGGGCTCTTCCTATGTTTCTACGACAGCCAGCTGAGATAAATTATCACTAAATGGGTGCTCAAAATAAGAGGGACCTTAAAAACACCATATAGAAGCAGTACCAACTGACGAGTGGAGACTGCTTCTATGTAGTTCTTTTAAGCAAAAAGCCACTCGACACGCTGAACAAGAAATAAAAATATTTATAATATAATAAATCATATTACCCTTACTCTCACTCTCAGCCTCTAAATTCTTGTTTGGCACTGCGAATAAAGGGTAAAGCAGAGAGGGTCAAACACCACCTTGCAGAGGAACCAGGTTGCGCCCAAGATTGAGGGGGCCTGGTGCACGTTGCGTGGGTATGATGTCACACGTGTGGTGGACATGTATGACATCATGCTCCTGACGTGCGTCACATGTGTGATGTCATATGTGTGCTGGTCCCGTGGGGTATCCGAAAGGCAAGGTCCAAGTCCGGTCCGTGGTCAGAGGGGTAACGTAAAGGCAGTCCATAATAACTGAAGCTGGGTGCAGGGCAGGGAGTCAGGCGAAGTCAGGAACAGGTAGGCAAGCAGGGAACCAGGGCAGGTCAGCTCAGGCAGGAAAACAGGACAGGTTTCAAGCAGGAACTGGTATCCAACAATGTTGCTCCTGCAACTTGGGGCTGGGGCTGGCCAGCTTTTATCTGCCCCGAGGCATAGGGCGGCCCCGATCCTCTGGTGACTCGCCTCTCCTGGCTTGGAGGCGAGCACTCCTCCTGCAGGAACTCAGTTCCCTTCGCCTCTCTGCCCTGAGCCTCTGCAGCTCAGGAGAGGCTGGAGGGTTACCGGACCCAGACAACCTCAGCTTCCCCTGGCAGGGCTGGGAGTGGAGCACCTGCAGGCAATGGGTCCTCCATCCCATCAGGAGCCAGAGCAGACTCATCAGATGCCTGCACCTGAGGATCCAGCACAGGTGAGGACCCTTCCGACTCAGGGCCTAGCCCCAGCTCTGCTGGTTCTGGAGGCGGGGAATCCTGTGCAGGCTGCGATCCCTCAGGTTCAGCATCTGAGTCTGAATCCCAGGCCATCACAATATGTGAGGCATGCAATATGTCGCTCTATTCTATTCTATTCTATTCTATTCTATTCTATTCTATTCTATTCTTATCAGGAGGAGGCCGAGCGCAGAGCCCAGCATGGCACAGCTTCAGTGACTGTTGACTCCTTGCTCGTGCTTGGTCTCCTCTGTCCCCTCAACATTGAGGGGGTCTGCCCCCCCCCCCAGATTGGGGGAGGTGAAGACAGTTCAGCCCCATAGAGCCGCCGCCTCTGCCACCTTGGATGACTTGCCACGCTGGTGTTAAGTTCAGTAGGAGGAGTAATCCCTATGAAGGAGCATTCTCCATTCTTATCTGGCAAATGAAGTCAAAATATTAATAACTTGGTTTGCTCATGAACTTCCAGCTGGCATCTCTTGGTGGAAAATCCTTGACAGGAGGTCAGCCATGGAGAATGGCATTGTGCCTGTTGCTACTGAGCCTTTGCCTGTATTAGGTTGTTTCGACCAGCTGTTTGCAAACATATGCTTGTGCTTTTGTAATGATGAGTGTATGGTTCATTTATGCTAGGATGGCTACAGCGATTTCCTTTTCGTGCGCCTTCTCATGATAGCTACTTTGCTGCTATTTTCACACCGCTAGTCACCTTGAAGTGTATACTTCTGATAATCGCACGCTCTCGTCCACTGCAAAGGCCAGCTGAGTGGTATTCCTAAATAGAATCGGGTTTCTCCTCTGAAGGAAGCCTCTAGCCATATCACCATTAATTTTTGAAATACTTGCTATATAGATGCAGAGAGATTTCTAACTAGACTGGACAGCCTTTGCAGAAATGCTGCCCCACAGATGCTATTTTTCTCCTTAAATCTCAGTAATTGTGACTAGTGTGGGCCATCCTTTTTCAACCAGAGTGCCCTAAATACACTGTATTCCAAATCAAAATTTTGTTCTGTAATAAGAATAACAAATGGCAACAATCCATTGGGCCAATTAGAATGACGAACAGTTTCTTTTGTAGGTACGTCTGCCCAGTATCTCAGCTTAAATCATCTAACTGTTTTATGTGGGGAACAGGAGGCGTGGATATAAATCTGTCAGTACAAACATACATGGATGGACCTGTTACAGTATATTTCATAATCTTTTCTCACACTTGAATCTTGCCTTTCCTTAAAAGAGCTCAGAATGACACATGTGAGGGTATCTCGTTTTATTTCTACAATTACCGTGTGAGCTAGGTTCAGCTGATGGATCCAAGGTCACACAGAGATTTGAGCACAGGTGATCCTAGTTCAACTTTGCGCCCACGTTGCCTCTGCATTTTTAGTCCCAATCTTCTGCTAAGGACTGCCATTTTATCTTTACAATAATTATGTGATGTAGCTTAGGCTGAGAGAGTCTTACCCATAGCCACCCAGTAAGCTCCACAGCTAGGAGAGAATTGAATCTCAGGTTTGTCCTGTTCAGGCCCAGCCCAATGCATTACACTGCCCTTTTGTGACACACATGCATTTAAGAAGTAAATGACATTGTCAAGCATATTGCCATCTTCAGTGATGGAGTGTCAATTTTTTGTACAGTACAAGAAGAACTTTTCTGATGGTCCAGAGAGGTTCTGCAATGTCAAAGTAGGCCTCTGCTGTTAGAGCAAAAACCTGTCTAGTAGAACATCCTGTATTTCCGCAGTGACTAACCGTTGTATTTGTACAAGTATAGATTTAAATTAACAATTTCCACAGACCAGTCCTGCTCCTTAAACAGGATTTAAACACTGTTGTTTTATCATGATTAAATAATGTCAAGTGTTATAGATTCAGACCAGACAGGATTTATTAATATACAATTATGCCTTGTGGGTGTAATCAAATCTGTAAATTACTAGAAACAGGCGTGTGCTCTGCCTTTCATAAACACCCAAAAGTTGTTCATAAGCATTGAATGGGAACAATTTTCATTTGGGATATCAGTTTTAAAAATGGGCGCAGTTTTTGTTTGCTAAACCTAATGCTCAGGTTAGAGTCATAGATTAATAGAATCATAGAATTGTAGAGTTGGAAGGGACCATGAGGGTCATTTAGTCCAACCCACTGCAATGCAGGAATCTGTTCTTGCCCAACGTAGATGTTGAGATTAAGAGTCTCATGCTCTACTGTCTGAGCTATCCCCTGTTCGATTCTCTTAACAAGTGGGATTTGGTAGGGTAGTTGGACTCCTTTACTTCTGTTCACTAGACCCTCTAGCCAAACCAACTAGGGAAAATCTTAATATTCAGGAAGTACAGCTAGGATACCTGATGTTAAAAAATAAAAAAAGCTGTATGCAGATGATATTAGACTCAGCTCAACCACAGGAGCTAATGCAATGTAAGGAGCTAATGCAATTATTAATAATATATGGAAGTCTATCAGAGTACAAGATTAATCATAAGAAGTCATCGTGAATAGGACTTAACCTTCAGAAGAAAATCAAAGAGGGACTTGTTCAATTAACAGCTATTCCCTGGGCACCAATGCGTTTGAAATATATGGGAGTATTACTAAACGAAGACTGAACAAATCTGGTAAAAATTAACCAGGATAGATTGTTCACAGAAGTAGAATGATCCAGCAGGCTCTTTTTATGTTCTTACAACTCACATCTTTGGAACTCCTAACCTGTGAGAGTACCGATTTGCTGACTGCAACGACAAACTCATGGGGTTGTATACAACCAAGTCCTACCCAGTGTAAACCAATTGAAATCAATGAAGCTACATTGTCGTGACCATTAACCTCCATGGGTCTACTCTTAAGTAGCACTAGCATTGAATACAACCTTTAATATATATTTTTCTATTCTGTTTGCCTATTGTACTGTTGGGGGCTTAAAACTGCATTCCTAACTAATAATTATATACAGTGATCCCTTGACTTACGAGTAACCCGACTTCCGTATTTTCCGAGTTACGGGGGATTAAAGCGGCCGCGCGGCTACGAATTTTTTCGACTTTCGAAAGGAAGTCGCGGCCCTTTTAGATAGGGTTTTCTCGAGTTACGAAGTTTAGATAGGGCTTTTTTCGACCTACGAATTTTTTCTCCCCAATGCATTCCTATGGGGACTCGACTTACGATGTTTTCGACATCCGACGGTCCCGTCGGAATGGATTACCTTCGTACGTCGAGGGTCCACTGTAAAGTTCTAGTGAAGAATGCAGATGGCTGGACTTGCTGTCCTACTATGTATTCATGCTTTTCAAATATTTATATACTACTCTTCATATGGGTAATAGAACAGTTTGCAATATAAACCTAGTGCAGTAAAATATGCCTATTACAACAGAAATCCTCCCACTGTACCATGCTAGAATATAGCAGCCGGCAAACAACTGGGTGAAGAGGTGAGTCTTGGGTGCCAGAAAGTTTATCCAAGTTGGTGCCTGCCAAATTTCATAGAGGAGAGACCGCCAGGCTGCCACATAAAGTACCCCATTCAGTGGTAGCAACCGACAAGTAGGTGTAATAATACTCACTCTGACTGTTAGCAGAATGGGAGATTTGTTAGTCTTGTTTGTTAGGCAGGCTGAGGCTGCTTGACAGCTACAGTGTCTATCTGCAAACACTTGAAAATTAAAGCATTATTCCATTCCCTCAACATTGTGGGAAAATAATGCAATTCAAACAAGGGTGGATTTGCAAAAGCTGTCCCTGAAGGCATAGAAAGAAAGCTGCCATGCCTGATAAAATGTGCAGATCCTGCCCTTGGACTGAGTATTGTGGCAAATATTATTCCACCTTCTCAGATTCCACCTTCTCAGATTGGCAGTGAGGTCGACAGCCTTAAACAGTGCCTTTCGGGGTGAGGGGCAGTGGAGAAGAGAGGTGATAAAGCTGAAATGTTGCAATCAAAAGAAGCAACATTTCAGCCTTATCAGAAATGTGGCCAAATGGAAATGACTCAAAAATTAAGTCAGGGGTTCCAGGTGTGGATATTTCCATTGTTGCCTGATATCAGAACACGAAATCCAGGAAATGCTAATAGCATGGTGATGTGGATTTGCTTCTGAGGAAGAAGAGGCTGCATGGAGGGAGCATGGATTCCTGATGCTCTCTCTTGATATGCTAACGAGTTAGCCCTTGGACCTTTGCCTTTGATTATCTTCGTGATTATATTCCATGGCTCAGTGTTTTGCTGTACATAGCCACTGCCGTTCATTGCTTTTAATTACATTTGAACACCTTAAAAACTAATATTCTTGCGCTTGCCTGTGGCATTTGAAATGCTAATGAACTCCACATCTAGTGCAGCGCAACCGTGTCATTTTAATTCTCCATCACCACCAAAAGGCCTTTTCAGCTCATGTAACTAATACCGGTTGATGGAGAGGGAAGCTTTTGAGCGTCAGCCTTGTCATATGATAATCATCTGATGGACTATTTGTGTGACTGTAGGATTGGCAGATGCAATATTTTGGCTTTAGTGGTTCTATACCGGTGTGTGTGTGTGTGTGTGTGTGTGTGTGTGTGTGTGTGTGGAATTTGAAAGTACACCTTGTTCCTATATAGCAGGGGTCAGCAACCTTTTTCAGCCATGGGCCGGTCCACAGTCCCTCAGACCATGTGGTGGGCCAGACTTTTTTTTTGGGGGGGGGGAGATGAACGAATTCCTATGCCCCCAAAATAACCCAAAGATGGGTTCTCTCTCTGACACGCCTATTCTTCACTGCATCCAGCAGGCTGTCAGGGGTCTGAACTCATATCTTGCAGAGGGATTTTGAATTTGGGCTGAGGCTCATATAGAAATAGACTGAAGAGTTACAGCTTGCCCACCCCTGATGTAAGGCATGCTGACAATGTGCCCTTTCATACATGCCAGGGCTTGTTCTTCCAAACCCCACCTTCCATTTAAACAAATGATCACTACCTCTCCCAGTAAAAGTGTGCCACCACTTTGCTTAGCCAGTTGGCTGAGTAACAATTTGTCTTCGTTTAGTTATGAAGAGGAAAAAGTAATTCCATTATGCTTGAACCATGTTTCTGCTGCAGTCTCTTGTTGCTTTAGTTTCCTCTCCTAGATTTTCTCCTTAAGTCAGGCATAGGCAAACTCCGGCCCTCCAGATGTTTGGGACTACAATTCCCATCATCCCTGACCACTAGTCCTATTGGCTAGGGATGATGGGAATTGTAGTCCCAAACATCTGGAGGGCTGGAGTTTGCCTATGCCTGCCTTAAGTAGTCTCAACTTGCTTTGTCATTTTGCTCTGGTTTAGCTGTAATCTTATATGGCCTTGATCTTGGACATCCCCCTTGCTGTAGGTCAGGGGTCAGCAAATTTTTTCAGCAGGGGGCCGGTCCACTGTCCCTCAGACCTTGTGCGGGGTTGGACTATTTGGGGGAGCGGGAATGAACTGATTCCTATGCCCCACAAATAACCCAGAGATGCATTTTAAATATCACAGAGTCCGAGGCTCCCCCCCTTTCCGTCCTGCTTTCACATACCAATATGGTGAATAAATCTTCTTCATTTTCTTTTTTCTTCTTAGCTGTTCAGTGGCTGAATTCCTTAACAAAATACTTTTTCCTCCTTTGTTTGAAAGCATGCCCAAAACTTCTCACTAATTATATTTTGAAGTATTGGGACTCGTGCACGAACAGGCTGGCTTCCAGGAGTTCCTCCCCCCACGGGTGCTTTCCGCCCTTGGCCCCCCCGCTCCTCCCCCCGTTTTGGGGTCGAAGCAGGTTTAGGGGCATCTGCGGGCGAGCTGCCCTCCCCATATGCCTGGGAAGGTTAGGGAGGCTGCTTACTCCCATCACAGCCTCGAAAATTCCCCGCAGGGGTCGGGAGAGATGGTATTAGTCAGCCATTTCCTGTCGGTCACGAGCGGAAATCCTCACGAGTGGAACTCGCCTCCGGAATTTGAAGCATGGGGACTCCTAAAAAAAAAATTTAAATATGAATTTGGCAGATTTGGAACTTTCCTTTTTTTTTTATTAATAATTGGATAAATAATTTGGAATGTAATCTGGAATGTTTCAATGTAATTTGAATGTACTGGAAACTTTAATAAATATGATTTGAAAAAAAAAAAGAACAGTTTCAGGTTAATAACAGACCTCCAGAACGAATTAAGCTTGTAACTAGAGGTACCACTGTACAAGCCTCCTGGGCTGGGGTGAGGGGGAATTCCATAGAGCTAGCAGTTAGCAGAGGAACTTGTCATATTTGCAGGCCTAGAGGAGGGTGACCAGCTGACCTATGATTTCCAGACCTCCCGCCTCTTATCACTAATTTCTGTGAACAGCCTAAACCTTTTGTCAAATTATGCCATTTAAGCGATTTGGCTATTAACATTCTGAGATATTTAAATATGAACTCTCAGAGAGAGTCATTTTGAAATTCAAAGAAATCTGTCATCTTAAACACTTCCCTAAGTGGCTCTCTTATTAAGGATTCCTTGTTATGGGTGAACACGCAGTTTCACTGATAGTTTTCTTTGTTCAAGAACCTCATGTTCTAAACTATTGTCAAGAACAGGTGTCTGAAGCAATACTCTGTGGCAGATACTGACTTTTTCCCACTGGATGAATCCATAAATTAAGCCTCAGTAGGTCAGACTTGCCTGACTTTCCAAGTAATTAACAATTATATTGGATATTTTTGTTATATTGGATTTCCCCCCGCCCCCCAAAAAGCCTCGAGGCCAGTGGAGTAAGAGATGATGATATTCTTTAAAATCAGTGCTAAGAGATAAGTGTCAGAGGAAATGGACCTTTGCTCTCTCAAAACCGATTTCCACTGAGCGGCCATGCAGCAGAATTTACAATTAAGGTCTCTCTAGAAATGAAAATGAGAAGGGTATGTTAAAAAAAATTGCTTCAGCTCACAGAGTTGGTGTTCCAGAATAAATGCCTTGAAGAAGGTTGTGCAGGGCATGTTTGCAAAATATTTAAGATTTTGGTCCAGTAACTGAGCTGTCCCCAGATTTAATTAACTCAGTCCACCAGCTCCAACCCACATCAGCATTTTGGTATATGCCCAAACATTGAAATTTTCACAAATACTCTTCTCCCCTTCTACACCTTCTTTGGTTCGATTCTCTATGAGTGGATGCTCAGGATAAATTAACATGGATTTGCTACACCTTACTAGCATTTAACAGCCGTTTTATGCATTTGGCATGGTTATAGGGCAGTAGCAGAATCACATGCACAGCCTTTCCGTGCATTCTTGTGGCTGAAAGGATATAGCAATTCATGATTCTGAGTCCAGAACCAGAAGGTTTTATTAAAATTTCGGTTGTATCTGCCTTAAACTTAAAACAAGCATGTGTCTTAAATGCTCCTTTCTTTACCTTGCAAACAACAGAACGGTGAAAAGGAGAGCAGGGCACAGCAATTAGGCTTGCAAGTGCCAAGCTTCCTATTGCATGCACCATGGGGCGCTGTTGAAAATGCATTCTCTCTAACAGGTCCTTCCTGGGACCTGAGAACACTTACCTAATCGCACAGTGCCATTATTTTGTGAGATTCTCTGCCTCCACTGGATTAACTGCTGCTGGAAGGATGGCTACTGTGCCACAATGGAGTCGGCGAGAGAGAAGCAAGAGTCAGATGCCCTCAAGGGCTTGTCTTCATTGTCAGCTGGAGTTTGGCATCGGGAAAACAATTTATCTTGTGCCCCCTATGTTGCTTCTTAGTATATAATGACATAGAAATTGATTTTTTTCCTTGCCACTTGCCTTGCTGCTGTTGTTTTTTTAAGAGCCCGTGGTAGGTAGAAGTTCCTGCAGAAGAAACTACGACAGACACAGTAATAAGCAATACCAAGGAGAGAGAGAAATAGGAGATATCTTTTAAAAGCCAACATGGCTTCACAAAAAGGACATGGGTAAGAAATGGGAGGGAGGACAGATAACCAAGGATGAACACAAAAGAGCAGCCCAGTCCTTTATTGTCATTATCATCATCATCATCATCATCATCATCATCATCATTTCAACTCAGATGACAAAATGGTCAAAACATAAAGCAGATGCTTCCTCCCCACAACAGAAGCCCACATCCTACCAAACAAACGGTCTTGAACTGTATTCTACGTCTGCAAAAAATTAACACCCTTATTTCTCTGAAAAGATGTCAGGGACTGGGCAGAGGAGGAATGGTGGAGACCGCCTCCCCAGCCTGACCCTTCCAGAGAAGGAGACAGTTCAGAATTATAACAGGGGTTTGAGGGAGATCACAGCTCAGAGGCAAATGAGGGGAAAAGCTGGGAAATAATGGGAGAGGAGGAAGAAGAAGAAGAAGCACCAGAGGAGAGACAGCTGATGGACTCAGTGTCTTTAGAAAGCATTCCAGACCCCCCTCTCCCAGAACCCGGTGGGCATTGAAAATAGGGGAGCAGAGAGCTCAGAGGCAGAGGGTACATCTCAGCACCTGTAGTGATGACGCATAATGGGAGCGAGGGAGAGGGTGGAGACTCACTCGGAGCAACGCCATTATTCTAAGAGGCTACATTCCCAAGCCTCTCTCTGTGAATATTGAATAAATGCAGACGGTAAGGACTTTTCCTTGTCTTGCCCGTTCCTGGCAACCTGCCATGGGGGTTGGTTCTGTTGGGAGATAATGCCGAGGCCTTGTGCCTTCCCCCAATGCAGCGTCGCCTGGGATTCTTCACTCTGGTCTCCCATCACGCTGATGTGACCCATACCTTCCTGGGACATGAGCACACGACCAGCAGAGTCCAAAATAGAAGTGTTAGCCTTGAGGTGTAACATCTAATCCTTATTTATTGTAACGAAATCAAACATAACAGTACAAACAGTATGAAATAAGCATTGCTCCTCTTTCATCACTGTGAGAGAACAGTGGGAGGAAGGGAGCAAACAGCGCAACTCCCTTTCCGCTTATATAGCTCTAAGGATCAGCAGCTGAAATGCATTACATACATACACATGATCCAACAATCCTATTTCTGCAGTGTAGGGAGGGGTGAAATCCTAACAGGTTCCTCTGCTGCCTGACAAAAGAGAAATGTCTTTCCCTTATATTGAAAATATGTCAATGAGGGCACAAGGCGAGCTCCTCTGGATAGTGCATTCCATAGATGGGGGGACACTACTGAAAAGGGTTGTTCTGGCACACTTCTAGGATCAATGACAGTGAAGCTAAACTTCAGAATAAGATGTGATTGGCAAGTGATGCTAGAAGCAACAAAAATGTTTCTGGTTAGATTTTAAAGGAAGAGGCAGGACTGCTGTGGCATTGTGCAGTAAAGATGGGAAAATGTCAACAGGTGATAAAGAGAAGTGGAGCCACTTATCTGTTTTACCTCGATCTTCTCCCACAAGGGAGACCATGTGTAACCTTGTACAAGTAATGTACCTGGTGAGGGCTCAGGACTGTAGATCAAGAAGCACCTGTCTACTATAAATGAGTTCATCTTCAGGGCAAGATAATCTGCATCTTAGTACCAAAGGAATTTACTAATTTACTCTCAGGCTCTCTATCATCTTCGAGAAATCCTGGAGAATGAATGAGGTGCCACAGAGCTGAAGACAGGCAAATGTTGTACCAGTTGTCAAAAAAGAGTGGAAACCACAGATTAGCATCTCTCCTGACTTTAATACCAGGAAAGAGGCTAAAACATATTAAGGACATAAGAAGAGCCCTGCTGGATCGCAAGCAAAGACCCATCTACTCCAGTGGCCACCAGATAAAGGAATCAATTTATAATTGTCTTGTTAGCTACGCGGCAGCAAAAACACCCACCATGGATTTGTCAAGAATAAATCCTGCTAGATTAATCATATCTTGGGTTATTGCCTTAGTGGATTGTGGGAATGCTTAGGATGCACTTTATCTTTATTTAAATAATGCATTTGAAAAGATATTATGTTTAGTAAACTGGTTAAATGCAGACTAGAGGAAAACATTCTCAGATGGATTCACAGTTGGCTGGAAAAAAACTTATTCATCATAAGCAGAATCCTGCTGAAGCAGACCAAAGATACATCTAGTCCATCCTGTTTTTACAGTGACCAGCCAGATACCAATTGGAAGTCTGTAAGCAGGACATGAGCACAACAGAACTTTCCCCATTGTTTTTCCCCTCATAATGGCACTGAGAATATGAATAGAGTGCTGAAATCAACAGTATGGTATTGGGCTCTCTCACTGTCCTCCAACCTAATCTCTCACAGGGCTGGTGGGAAGATAAATCACCAGGTATACAGTCAGGTGTCATGCGTATTATTCTTCCTTTTCAAATAATACCCGCTAAGGAAAGTATGCACAATCAGTTCTTTGGGCTTTTGCCATTAGTATATTGCCAGAGATAATGTGATTACTACTTAGCATTAAGTAATATGCCCCTATTTACTCTTCTAGGAGCACACAGCTATCGAAGTGACATAAAGTAAAGTATTATTATTATTACTGCTAATGACAGACCTGGAAAATTCCCAATTACATAACCACAGGGGGCATTTGGAAATGTTATACTGGTACCTAGGAAACTGGAATCTGCAATGAGAAATGAGACAATATTTCCACTGATTCCCTATTCCCCCTACAGCTACCCACACCATCTCCCATGTTGATCCCCCGGAGCAAATGGGGGCAAGCAGGAAAAGTTGCAAGAATAGAGGCTTAATTTCCTCCTTTGTTCCAGTCTTCTGTTTGTGGGAACAGAGAGCATTCTGGGACTAGAACTCTCATTGTGGATTTCTTTATCCATCCCATTATTTCTGCTGTGACTCCGTGATATTGATTTGTGGTGTGGAGTAAAGAGAGTAAACATTCTGCTAGCAGAGAGAGAATAAATTAGTATGCAGCCATCAGCAGTGATAAGAGGTAGATCACATCGTTAGGGGGAACTAGTGTTATACTAAAATGCTGATCTACTGATAATTGATATACATTTTTCCTCTGGAGAGCTTTTTTCTTTTCTTTTTCTTTTTGGAAGACTAGTAATATGTTGTTTGCCAGAGTCATAAGGTGGAGTAGAATTCAAAAATCTTCCCAGACACTGAATCTTGACACATTTGCTTCCTGGCTTTTGGCTTACTTGTGCATTTGTCATTTCTTCATTGCTTCTTAAAAGATTCATTTGCAGATTCATTTCACAAAAGTGAGCGAAGAATTCCACATGACTGCATGCCTTAGACCAGATCTAAAGTGATGTTTACCTTGCTTTTTGCTGCAAACTCTTGCCCTTTTTCCTTTGTTGGGCAAGCATTAATCACGGTGTTCTCTAATTATGCTGCTGTATCTTTCAACATGCTTGGCAAGCCTCTGATAATCAGACTTTCTGCAGATAAGGTGATAGCCTATCCCGCTTACTCACTCAAACCTTGCACACACAAAAAACCTGAAAAGAAAGGACTAATGAACCACAAGTCTGCATTCATTTGCACATAATTGTATCTTGCTTTTTTAAAGCCCACAGATCAAAGGCCAGATCTGACACCTGTTCCTTTCTTGTTCCCTTCACCCTGTTCTCTTTAAGAAATTAATTCTAAATTACGGTACCTTCCATTGAAGTTTTGCCACCCAACCAACCAAGTAGGAAGGGTGGCGTAGATGTGCTACAATCTTCTGCAACCCCTGAGAGGTGACTTCTTGACACAGATAATTCCCAGAGGTTAAACAGGCATTGGTTTTTACAGCTTGTAGTCTTTCTGAGTTTTTAAATGACTTCTGATCACCAGTAGAGAAGCTGCCAAATGTTGACACCTTGGCCAGATTCTGAGATTCCACCCAGGGAGAATGTTCACAGGTTTTGGGAAGGACTTCCATCTATTCAGTTCAAGGTCCTTTACCCAGAATCCTCTAAGCATCAGCACCCCCTCACACCTAGAGGCTTTGGGGCAAGCTGTAGCCCACATGTCCCATATCTGGGTCCATCCTGTGGAATCTCTAAGTCAACCAGTGTGAAGCCAACTGGTGCAGGCATGCAGTCCACAGCTTGCCTTAGGGTGGTGAGTAATTTCATGGACAGGCCAGCGCATTCAGACATTCCTGGGAACTCTAGAATGGTTTCATTAAAAGGGTAAAAGTCATAGCAGAAGAGATCAACATTAGGTGAATCCCAACACTTCACACTTCAAGTGAACATTAGGCGAAACCTAATGGTAAGAGCTCTTTGACAGTGGAATTAATTACCTGGAGAGGTGGTAAAGTCCCCCCCCCTCTCATGGTCTTCAGAAACTAGACAGCTCTCTGCTGGAGATGTCTAGCTCAATTTCCTGCATGATGTTGGTGGGGAAGAGAAGACTAGAAGACCCTTTCCAGTTCCAGTATCTGCATCATTCCTCACCTCCTTTTTTAGTAATAGTTGTGACGCAGCCATATGATCTAGGAAGATCGTTTCAGACCTCTGAACTGTCACATGATAGTTGAATTCACCATGACAAGTGCAGATCTATTTACCAGCTGTCTGCTTCACAGATTCCTAATCTTTTGATTGCTCAGTTTCTCTTTCTAAAAAATGCTTATTTATAAACATGACTCATCTTGCATTCTTTGATGAAGATGTTATTGCCATATAGGCCAGTTGACTTCAAGACTGTTCTCTTATTCATGTCTCTTCAGTTAGATTTACAAGATTTACTGTAGTTCTGGTCAGGTTGTTTCAGAGAAGAGGCCAGGCTAAAATGGATGCTTTGCAAAACAAAAAGCGATATGGAATGGAGCATAACATATCAAATTCCTCATGTTGAATATTCAGGTATGAGTGACCTTTAAAGTGCAAAGTGGATAATATGTCACTTTGCACTTCAAGGGTCACTCATACTAGAACCTGGAAAAGAATTATCTTAAGACAATTTTCTATTGGTGCTTAATTCCATACAAAATGTGGAAGTTTTTTGGCCAAACCATGCATCGTTGGAAGTGTAATGAAATCAACGCGGATTTAATAAACATCTTTTGGAGTTGTAAAAATAATTCCTTTCTTGACAGTATTGAATAGTATACAAACAAGTACAGGATACGATCTTCTAAGAAACCCTAAAACAACTCTCCTTTTGATACTTCATTCTGAAGTCATTAATACTGATTTGCAGCTGATTACTACACTGCTAACAACAGCCAAACCGTGTATTGCACAAAAATAGAAAAATAAAGGACCTCCCCTACTATAACTGATTGGTTAATGAAAACCTGGCAAATCTTAATTGTAAAACTTCCATATGAGAGGAACACAATACATAACAGTCGGAAACACGAATTTATTTAGAGGTAGGCTTTGTTTCTGCATTTTTGGAATTGCAGTGTAAATGATGATATTTTTCCTTTTAATCTATTCATCCTACAGTAGTTTTTTTTGTGGGGTTCTTCTTTGCTGTGTTGCCCCTTTCCCCCTTCATATGTCATTTTTTTCTTTTTTTTAATTCCTCACTACTTGTTTTCCAGTATGCACAAGGGTTGGAAAAGACATATATACATGTTTCCTTCTCAGTAAGAATGCAAGAATAATACAGAATTGATCAGATTAGGCAATTGCATTCATACCCAAGTCAAACGCATATAATTTAAGCTATTATTACCTTGGATAACTGACACACTCGAAAAGCCTAAAATGAACTCCGAGTTAAAGGCGTGTGTCATTTAAACTGTGTGAGTATTCCTAAAACTGAATTATGAAAGAGCCAAATAGCCTGTCCTATATTTGGTAAAATGCTGAGATAAAGAGAATTTGGCTCTGAATAAAGCCTTAAATGTTTCCAATTAATTCCAGCTCATTGTGCTTAAATCATGGCCGGCTTTGGTGAGGCCCGAAAGCTCGGTGTTTTAGCATTCATATTTACACAGCCACTGAGATGCAGTAAATCATCTACCTGCCCATTAACAGGGAGTAATGTGTTATCTTTTGTTGTGCCTGAAAATAGGCTGTTATGCCTGGGTCAGAGTGGCTCACGAGCTAGTCAAATATGACATGGCTTCCTCTCATCATTCTACAATGGAAAAACTAATATCCTACCTTTTTGCTTTTTCTATCCCTTGAAATGGCTTAGTGTCTCATTTCCTAGTTGAACTCGTACCAGCAGCTGTTTCATGTTCTACGGCAGGCTTGTGATTCATTAAGACATATAATGTCTTATCCTTCTTCTGTATTAAGCTCCAAAATAACCTTTGCTTCACATTCTGAATGGTTGTGTGATAATCAAAACCACACGTTCTCTTTCGAGAGAAGTTGGCCTAATAAAATCTATTGCCTTACATACGTGAGATCAGGAATTATAAGCAATCGGCGGTCCTCATAATCCATATTGACAGATTCTCAGGCAAAGGTTTCTATCAGACTTTTTACCTGATCTTTTAACTGCAAATCCTGGGGATTTTAACCTGTAGCATCATGGAATCTGTTCTTCCTTACCAGTGAACTGTGATCAACTTCTCTACGTGGGCCACTTCCCCTGTAAAATTTTACCAGCATGGGTGTTGGAATAGAGCATTTACATGGTCACACTTAAAGATATGACCATGTATATATCTGGAGATCTGCAGTTCCCAGTGGGTCTTTGGTATATGCGCCAGAGATGCAAGTATCATCTACATGAGTGTGTCAACATAACACACATGTACATAACAACATGTCATATACGCAGCATCCCTCATTTCCATAATATTAGCAGCACCTGTTCTATCAGGCCAGTGGTTCATCAGCCCAGCATCCTGTTCTCATGGTCTAATTTTATTAGACAAACAGAGAAATTACCCTTGATACCCGAAAACATTCATGATTAGGTCCATTATTTATTTATTTCATTAAATTTATATCCCAGCCTTCCTCCCAAAGGAGCCTGGGGCAGTAAATACAGCTTAGAAACTATACCAGCATAGAAAGATATACGGATTCAGTATGACAGCAGCAACGTCCCCGCTTCATACATGGCGCTTAGAAAGGTTGGTGGATGACGTGATTTTTGTTATATGGTTTTGAGATGGAAATCATTCCAGGAATAATCTTACAGGTGCTGAGTGTTATGCTCCCAAACTGAGGGAGCAGAAGGAAACTCTGATCTCTGCATGTGAACTCTTTCTTTGCTAAGCTAATGATTTCATAGTACTTTGGAAGGAAGTATGCCATTTCCTTAGGAACCTGGGGTTCCTTGGAGGTCCATGGGTGGTTGGCTTTTTTACCGCTTTTACTTAAATAACAGGCCAGCTTCCCGGGTATGGCTATAAGACATGATGTTTTCAGCTCCAAAAGTCTTTTCTAACAGCCTAGGGCAAATAACATTGCATCTCACTGTTATGGTATGGGTAAAATGGGGATGGAAATAAAAATCTCTGAATAATTTGCAGACTGAGCTGGTTTTTAAGCAGAATACTACATTTCTGAATAGTGCAAAGAAGTAATTGAAAGTCACAGACTGTGTCCAGCAGGGCATCAAACTCTAATGTGGATTTAAAAACATAAAATTTTTTTTTTGTATTTCTAAGTGTACTTGATACAGTTTTATTCCATTTTGGTGTGTTTTTGAGCCAAGAAACACGTTATAAAATTCAAAGGTGCAGAATCTGAAGAATAATTGCATTCTGATCAGTCCAGAAGGTGCAGATCAAGCCAATTCACACTGAAATGAATAGAAATCAAAATTCTCCAGCTAGCCCCCTATATGGATCATGCCAGTAATCCCAAATACATTGATAAGGTCATCAGGATGCATGTTTATGTAGAATGGTAATTCTCTATAACCATAACCGGCTTACTCCCAAGTGAGTCCGGTTAGATTGCAGTGTCATTTACCGGAGTCGTATACCAGCCCAGGTTCTATACCATACAGTGGGTAGTATCCAACAAAGTACCGGTAGAATCATAGTATTGTAGACTTGGAAGGGACCCTGAGGTTCATCTAGTCCAGGCACGTCCAACTCCCTAGAGACCGTGTTCTACTCCCAGTACAAAACAACTGGCAGTGATCTACCCATCGTCATTGGAGTGGGGGTGGCCAAAGTTGTTGAGCTTTTTTAGGGGGGCGTCATAAAACGGGGGGGGAGCAGAGACTTTCAACAAAATGCTTTCTTCAACCAACGATCGAACGAACACTCGGGGATCGACCAGTCGATCACAACCAACCTGCTGGACATCACTGATCTAGTCCAATCCCTAGCAACGCAGAAATATGCAGCTGTTCCATACGGGGATCGAACCTGCAACCTTGACGTTATCAGCAGCACACTCTAACCAACTGAGCTATGCAAGCTGGTGCCATTACTGCAAGGACTTCCAACTGTGCAACATAATTTCCTCTTCCTGTACTCCCTCTGAATTTGTTCTGACGGTTTCCCCAACTCTCAGGAGCAGCTTTGGGGAGGGTGCAGGAGGCATTCAAGGAGGAGAGAAGGAGAAGTCCTGTTGTGAAAATGGAAATCCTTGCACCAACAGGACTACTTCATTGGATCCCACCCATTTAAACAATAAAAGCACAATCAAAAGAAACTACATCACAATTCAGAATCATAACACAATGGTTTAAGCAGCAAGAGTATAAAAAAAGTCTTTGTCTAGTGCAGTGATGGCCAAACTTGGCCCTCCAGCTGTTTTGGGACTAAAGTTCCCATCATCCCTGACCACTGGTCCTTTTAGCTAGGGATGATGGGAGTTGTAGTCCCAAAACAGCTGGAGGGCCTACAAAATATTGATGTTGGTTCCCCACAAAACTTGCTGGAGTAAGAGTTCCAGAAACAAGTTTCCACAGATGGGAAGCAACTCTCTATGGTTTCCATTTGTCTCACTTTGTCACTTTGACACAACCTTAGTATGCAAGCAGGCTGATGTGGGAGCAGGTGTTCTTTAAGCACCCAGCTGTGTAAAATGGCATTTCTTAAAGCAAACATGTAGCTTCCATTTGGTTTTGCAGTGAGGATGTCTGAGCCAGCCAGCCATCAAAGCCCAGGGAGCTAAGCATTTTTCTTTCCAGTGAACATCACCCAGTGCGAAGATTTAATTGAAGAAAGCTGTACAGCATCCAGACCTCTACAACAGTCAAGAGATTGAACTGCTCCAAAAGCGAACACTGATCAACACTTTGCCAAGGATGGATTTGGGAATTAAAAGTGAACTGATGAATGAAAGGAAGCTAATGGAATCCAAGTGAACAAGTTAAAACAGCACAACCATGCTTTTGAAATAGACGTTTCCTTTCTTTGTACCAAGCACATAATTAATAGCGGCAGAGAACACTTATGTGATAATCTTAATAAGATAGGATTTTCCAACTCCGTGGACTCGCTCTAGCATGGAATCCCATTGCAGAACCAAGACCAGGATTCTCAGGCAAACAGTCCCAAAGAAGAAACTGATATTTAATAGAAATTTGAGGTTTTTAAACAGAGGTTGCATGGTCATCTGCCGTGGATGATTTAGTTGAGATTGCAGGGAGCTGGACTAGATGACCCTCAGGGTCCCTTCCAACTCTACAATTCTATGATTCTATGAATTTCCATAGAATTTGTCTGGAGGGAGGGCTAAAAAGAACAACCCTTGGAGCATTCTGCTATTTTAAGTGGAAAGCCAACTTGGGAGCTTGTTTTTTTTTTTTTTAATTTGAAGGGAGGCATATAAATTTATGAAATAAATTCAATATATGTGAAAGGGCACTTTGAGAGAGAGAGGGATTGTTAACCATAATGTACTGTCTGACCTTTCAGTAAAAATTGTAAACCACAATTTTCCTTGGATCCGTGCATATGCAATGTGGAGTCGCTCTGTCTCATGGCGAGAGCCATGGTCTCTGTCCATGGCGAGAGCCCAATATATTTTGCCTTGAAGTTAGAGTAGAAAGCCATTAAAAAAAAACCCCAAAAAACTTTAAATGTCAATAAGGAATTGTAGGGCTGCAGTCATGTCCTTATGTTAAGGGTGAGTTAACTAAATTGCATTCCACATTATAACTTTTTTTGAGGGGTGTGGGATACTTGTTACAGTTTATAGTTAGACAATAGTTCCACCTATTACTGCCAGAATTTGGCATAATCTCATTGCCAGGGGTTCTATAATTAAAGCAAATCATAAAAGTGATAATGGGAAAGGAAACCTGTTTAGTCCTGAGGCTAAGTTGACATTTTTGTGTGAATCTGCATTATTTATCCTGATTGTAGCAGATGTAATATCATAAATATTTTTCAATAGTCTGGCAAATTTAGGGCCAAATCCCCCCTCACTCCTTGAACGAAAGTACACACCATCTTCATTCAAGCTAAAGGCATATGAGAGAACCAGGAATATGCCAAAGAGAGTTGGAGCGAGAACATAGCCCTCTTTCACACCATTCATTATAGGGAAGGCATCTGAGGATGAGCCGTCATAATTGGACGATGCCATTCATGTTCTTGTGGAAGGACACAATCATTTTGTGAAGCTTTGGCGGGCATGTTATTGGTTGAGCAGTGTCTTGTGGTAGGGATCCTTGTTCCCAACACTGCAAGAGCACTTTCAGCACTTATGTTGGGAATCTGTCCTGTCCTGGGGCTTTACCACATGCTGAGAGTTGATGGCATTCTTCCGCTTGTGAAAGGAGGGGCATCCAGCTCCTCCAAGATAGGCAGAGTATGGATGCTGTTGATTGCTGTGTCACTGCTCACCCTTAACTCTAGATACTTTATGAACAAGTTAGACAGCACTGGTCCGAATATCAGTCTTTGGGGGGCTCCACTTTTTATATTCCTCCAGTTGGAAAACTGTCCATTTATTCCTACTGTCTGCTTCCTGCTACTTAAACAATTTCTGATCCAGAAGAGGACCTCTCCTCTTATTCCATGACGGCTAAGCTTACTCAGAATGGTGAGGTGCCTTGTCAAAAGTTTTTCAAAAGTCCAAGTACACCTCTAACCATATCTTGTCGACACTCTCAAAGAACTCTAATAGGTTTACGAGCCAGGACTTGTTTGCAGAAGCCATGCTGCTTTAGCAAGGCTTGTTCTTCCATATGCTTGGTTATTTTATATTTAACAATACTTTCCACCAGTTTTCCTGAGTTGAACTAGCTGGCCTGTTAATTCCAGGATCTACCCTGACTCCTTTTTTTATTAAAAAAAAATGGTGTTACATTGGCTACTTTCCAGTCCTCAGGTATGGAGACTGATCTGAGGCACTAGTTATCTATTTTTGTTAGAAGGTCAGCAATTTCATTCACTCCTCTCGCTCTAGCTTCAAAATCCATTTGAATTATTATTATTATTTTTACAAAAATGTGTAATTCATTTTGTTCACCATGTATAACCACCATCAAAGGCAGAAGTGGTGAGCCTTCCCCACCCCCACCCCCCGGCGACACTCTTGAGGTTTTCCACAAAGATCAAAGTGAACACACATTGGTCAGTGACCGAAATAAATCGATTCATTCATTCATTCAAAGTGAACAAGATATCCCCTTTTCTTTTTCTTCTCTCTCTGACACTCCTATTCTTCATTGCATCCAGCAGGCTGTCAGGGGTCTGAACTCATATCTTGCAGAGGGATTTTGAATTTGGGCTGAGACTCATATAGAAATAGACTGAAGAGTTACAGCTTGCCCACCCCTGATGTAAGGCATGCTGACAATGTGCCCTTTCATACATGCCAGGGCTTGTTCTTCCGAACCCCACCTTCCATATAAACAAATGATCACTACCTCTCCCAGTAAAAGTTTGCCACCACTTTGCTTAGCCAGTTGGCTGAGTAACAATTTGTCTTCGTTTAGTTATGAAAAGGAAAAAGTAATTCCATTATGCTTGAACCATGTTTCTGCTGCAGTCTTTTGTTGCTTTAGTTTCCTCTCCTAGATTTGCTCCTTAAGTCAGGCATAGGCAAACTCCAGCCCTCCAGATGTTTGGGACTACAATTCCCATCATCCCTGACCACTGGTCCTGTTAGCTAGGGATGATGGGAATTGTAGTCCCAAACATCTGGAGGGCCAGAGTTTGCCTATGCCTGCCTTAAGTAGTCCCAACTTGCTTTGTCCTTTTGCTCTGGTTTAGCTGTAATCTTATATGGCCTTGATCCTGGACATCCCGCTTGCTCTAGGTTGTAACCCTGAGTCCAAGGCTGTAGAACCATCCTTAGAACCATCCTTTGGTATTCAAGACGCTGCATAGTCCTGCTGTTGCAAGGACCCTGATCTGAAAGAAAATACCCAATTCATACCCTGACTGCAGCTCCAGGAGTCACCCCCAGATCCTCTGTCCACCGACCAGTGTTGGTGTAGTGGTTAAGAAGATTGGACTAGGACCTAGAAGGTAAAGGTAAAAGTAACCTGACCGTTAGGTCCAGTCGCGGACGACTCTGGGGTTCCGCGCTCAGCTCTATAGGCCGAGGGAGCCGGCGTTTGTCCGCAGACAGCTTCCAGGTCATGTGGCCAGCATGACTAAGCCGCTTCTGGCGAACCAGAGCAGTGCACGGAAACACCGTTTACCTTCCCGCCGGAGCAGTACCTATTTATCTACTTGCACTTGACATGCTTTCGAACTGCTAGGTGGGCAGGAGCTGGGACCGAACAACGGGAGCTCACCCCGTTGCGGGGATTTGAACTGCCGACCTTCCCATTGGCAAGCCCTAGGCTCTGTGGTTTAGACTACAGTGCCACCCGCGTCCCGCTAAGGACCTAGGAGACCAAACTTGAAATCCCCACTCATTAATTAAGCGCTCTGGGTGATGTTAGGCTAGGCTCAGTCTCTCAGGGTAAGAACCATGTGCACCATCTTGGGCTTCTCAGAGGAAAGATGGGAGAAAAATGCAATAATAAATCTAGCACTGCACACAGTCAGTAAGACATACAAATGCACTCAGCTACCACAGGATATTTGGTACTTAACTCTTGCCGGAACACCATTTGGGCTGGCTTGCGGCTTGCTCAGTTTTGAAAAGGAAGCAAGATGGCACTAATTAAATGTAAAAACATTTGTTTTCATGCATGGGAAGGTTGCCAGAAATTAGGCTGCTTGAAAGGATTATGAAAAGCTCTGGACTGTTCTACAAATTAGTATTGCTGTTTTCTTCTAAAGTACAATATTATTGTAGCTTTGTGTGCAACACACACACACACACACACACACACACACACACACACACACACCAGTTTCTGTCTTGATTTATAGTTTGAATAAATTTTTTAAAAGTAAAATGCATTTACTTCATCTTCTCTTTTCTCAGACATTGAACTTTAGAGGTGTTTATCATAAGTATTTATACACTTGGATCACACATTCCAAGATTGCAAAGAGTCAGTCTTGTGGACCAAAGCTCACTTTTGGAAATTGAGCTTAATATATTTAAATATCTCTACTCGAAACCTTTGCCACCTTAATATGACTGCTCTTGTTATGATTTTCTCTATATGTTTTCACTTTTTATCTCTAGCAAACACACGGGTCTTTCTCTCGAAGCTTAAATGCTAGCTATAAGGGTGAGGAAACTGGTGTGTCTCACATACAGTAGATTTAAAGCATATCCAGTAACTAGGAAACTTGACTGTCATGAAATTACAATTTTTGTGTATGCGTGCAAGTAAAAGTGGTCGCATGTTTGGAAAAATTGAGGGAAATTATTTATGCATGGAGTTCAAGGTGCATAGGGCACCTTGGGGAATCTGGTGCACAAATTGCATAAGCAGTGTTCGAAACGCCTTTGGAAGGTTTCTTTTTTTTTGGGGGGGGAACCATAGCCCAGAGCACTTCTATCAAACGTGACTAGTCAAGCTGAAAGTAGAACTGCCAGGAACTGCTTCCGACTTCACACAGAATACACAAAGGAGAGACAAGGTACTTGCCTAATCTAAACATCCAGGAAAGAAAAAACCCAGCTTGATTTGTACGCTGCATTAGTTTGCAGTGGGGCAGTATTTTTCTTAATCCCAAGTCTTTCCCCAGATATTTTGAAAATTGAAATGGGCATAAAGGTAGTCACCCAGCATCTAATTTATTTCTACTCATGGCCCTAAGAATTTTCCCCATGTTCTGTTCCAAGTTCAGGATGAATTGTAAGCAAAGAGGAAAGGAAGGAAGGAAGGAAGGAAGGAAGGAAGGAAGGAAGGAAGGAAGGAAAGAAAGAAAGAAAGAAAGAAAGAAAGAAAGAAAGAAAGAAAGAAAGAAAGAAAGAAAGAAAGAAAGAAAGAAGCAGGTTGAGGTCACTTTTCTAACCTGTGCTAGTTAGCAGCTAATAAAATAGCAAGCACAGCTGGTGTCATTGTAGATCTTAATGTGTGTTCTTACAACTCACTACACAGGAGCCGATAGTGGCAGTGAAACACTTGTTTAAACATTTCACAGCTTCTTCTTTTTTATCCATACATGTGATTCATCTCACCTAGATATACCTGTTGCTTTGCTGTTATTTTTAAGCAAAGGGTCTTCCTTAATAATAAAGTTGCATTAGAAATAGCAGCATAATGCTATCGCTATAATTACTAGTCGTTGGCACTTAATACCAGCAGGGTTCTACAATGCGCTCTGAGTATCAGCTTTGATTTTATATTTCAGTGAAGAGGAGAGCAAATAGCTGTCAGTAGGCATGATTCTTAGTAAGATTTAAAGGCTTACTCCTGTATATGTTCAAGATTACAGTAAAAATGTAATGCGAGTGAACCCTCTCCCCCTGTCCAGCTGCAGAATCAAGAATACTTAATTGGTACATAGGGTAAGAGAGTTTTGTATTTGTGTGTGTATTATGTAGATGTGTACATTGTGTGTAGACTGCTAGCATGAGGTCCCAGAAAGGTTGGCTATGAGGAAACATGGACCTCATGCTGCAAAATATTTTCCCATCCCTGGCCTATGTATCCCAACATCCTCTTCCCAACAATGAACAACTAGAAGCTTCTGGAAGCCCACCAGGAGTGCATGAAAACAACAACCCTCCTCAGCACATGGTTTTCAAAGGTTGCCATACTATCTCTGAACCTGGAGGTCCCATTCAGCTATCATGGCAAAGAGCCATTGACAGGCCTGTCCTCTGTGAACTGCCGTTTCTGCCTTTAGCAGTTCTTGGGCCCATTTAAGTGTTTATAGTCATTCAGTGTGTAGAGTTGGCCTGATCTGAGAAATGATTGTGTGCGGTGTGAAACATGGAGGCAGGCACAATCTTCCTCCCCGGATTCAGGTTGAAGGCCAGAGAATAAACACGCTGTGCATGTCATGGACTGGTTGGACCCAGAGGAATAGTGGGAAGAACCAGCCGAGGAACCGCCAAGCAGTGGCAGAACATATGCCTGCGCTGCCCAGGGCAGGCGCACTCCCAAGTGGGGGCATGCTCCTGAGGGGTGCCCTCCCAGATGCGGGATAGCCGCTCGGGGGCAGAGCAAGCAGCTCACGGGCAGAGCAAGCCTCCGATGGTGGACATTCGGTGCACCACCCGCCCACGACTCCCAAGCCTCCCAAAAACGAAGGGGGATGGGGGGAATACCGCCGGCAAAGTGGCGCAGCTGCCCCCTGCCCCCAACGGCTCTGGGTAGGCTTGGGAGTCACGGGCGGGCAGCACGCCAAATGTCACCCCCTCAGCGAAGACACCCGGGGCAGTCCGTCCCACCCCACCCCCCTTCCTCAGCCCCTGCCGCCAAGAGAATAAGACTCAGAGCCCAGAGAGTGGTGGTGGCACAATGATAATTGGGCAGAGGGAGAAGACTGGGAAGAGGAGGTGTCGGAAGCTGAAGAGGTAACAGGGCTTAGTGAGCAGGGAGTGTCTGTGGTAGAGAGAAGTCCAGAATCAGAGGCTGAAGCTGAAGCAAGAGAGTGGGATGAGGGAGGACAAGAAGCACAGATGAGTCAAGCTGGTGAAGTCATAGGTGTCTTCCCCTCCTGCTATGACAAGCTCCGCTCCACCATGTCTCCCAGAACCAGCAGAGGCATGAAAAGGGCAGAGGAGAGCTTGGCAGCATGCAGGCATAGTCTACAGTTGCTTGGGGAAAGCCCTGGAGAGGAAGGGAAGGGACTTAGAAAGTGTCTTGGCAACTGATTCAGGGGGCCAGACCAACCGGGGATGAGCTGCTGTGTTCATTAGCCTTGACACTCGGACAAGTCTATGAAGATCATGTTTTTGCTAATAAAGGGTTAACTCCAACTTTGAACAGTGCGATTTACTGCTGGTTCGCTCTTTTGACAGTGCAGTTCAGTCCATTGATTGTACTCTGCTGCACACAACTCTTCCTTCCATGAAAGGCAGTCATATCCATTGTGTTCCTCCCCTTCGGGTTTGACTTTCTGCAGTGATGCTCAACTTCACTTTCTTCTCGTTTTCTGAAATGTTAACGGTCATTTTTTTAAAACATATCTGAATCTGAGCAAGATGAATATAGCACTCACCATTTGGCTGCTGTACTAAAGATGTAGAGCTTCTGCATGTTAGAGCCAACAGCGATTTACTCCCAAAGCAACACCAAGAGTAATTTCAGCTTTTATATGCCATCTGTGTTAGCAAGTAGCAACGACACCAACAGGACTCTGTGCATAAGCTCTTTCTTCCATTTGCTGCTGAAAAATATGAAAACAGGTCCATGTGGTGCAATGGGCTTCTTCTGTGTCAAGGGAAGAATGAAACCTTGAAATACTTTTGATGTTCCCATTTGACCGTCTCTGAATGTGCCTTACCATAATATTCTGCTGCCCGCATAGGCTTGTGCAAACATACTTTGATCATTTGACAGGAACTGCTGTCTTTACACTTTTATAGGTGGCTAGTACTGCGGCTGAGTTCAGGAAATAATTAGTGCCTCTACACATACACACCCTAAATCAATCAGACTAATTGGCTGTGAAGAATATGAAATAAATTGGTTTGATTAGAGGTTACTGTCTTGTGACCTTTATAGTTTAATTGGCTATGGAGGAAGGATGCTTGGAACAGTTGCATGTGTTGTGATGTTGGGTACCAACAGAAGAAAAGGGAAAGTTATGTTTCGTTCATCATTGTTGGAGCGCAGGTTGTATGGGCCACCTGACTGGTCAGCTTTCAATAAAAGTTGGATAGTCCATTGTCGGTTCTGAATGCCAGTTTCAGTTGTTTAGCACTAGCAAGAACATAAAACAGCCCAGTTGTCCACCTGGTCCAACATTCTGTTCCCACAGTGAATCACCAAATGCCCATGGGAAGTCCACAAGGTCCTGGTCACAGATCTGCCATATTTCTTCTCATTTGGCACTGTGATACATTTCACAAGAGGAAACATTTCAAAAGTATGTAGAAATGCAACTTTGTGACATTTGGAGAGAGTGCACAGAGATCTAGGATGGGATGGAGCTGGGTTTTTTATATTTTATTTTATTTATTTATTTTAAAAAATACTTTATTTTCGGGATGCTGAAAACAGGTACTAGCTGGATAGCTCAGTTGGTGTGGTGCTGACAACACCAAGGTCACAGGTTCAATCCCCGTAAGAGACAGTTGCATATACCTGCATGGCAGGGGGTGGACTAGGATGTTTCTCAGGGTCCCTTCCAACTCTATGATTCTGTGTGATATCTATGTGACTCCTCTCCTGAACGTGAACCATGTGCAAAGTGGGGGAAACGTCACTTTCAGTCTCTTTTCCAGAGATGTGTGTGACTTAGCGAAGACAGCTGCTAGTGAGTAGGGTTGCGATAAAAGATATTCTAGTACCTTAGAAGCATGCTTCCATCTTCCCACTCATATTGCAGAGTAAAAAAATGGAAAACAGACTGAGTGCGTGCTGGGGGGAAAAACCTAGGCAAGCTTTTCTTAGTATAGTAGCATTTAGAAAGCTGTTTTCTTTTGCTTAGTGGGTACTGGTGAATATATGTGTTACATTGCAAATTTGGCTGCACATACTCTGCTCTTAAAAGTCACCCTGAAAACCAGGTGGTTTATTCTTGGCATTGCCCAAATGTCTACGCAGGGGTCCAGTGTGTTGGTTCTAGAACCAACAATTCAAAACTCATTAGTCATTATGCGTCTTCTCCCAAACATAATCACAAGGTGTTGAAAGTCATGATAAAGGATGATAAAGCGCAATGTTTACACAGTATAGAAAAACGTTATATACATTGCTGGGTAGATGTGGTTCCGGCGTGTGAGCTTTCCAATTTTAGTTGGTTTATTTTGGTGCAGTGAGACCAATAAGGATTCAAAGTTCCTGAAGCACAACTTACTGAGTTTGTCATTTTTGGTCTTTGCTTCGCAGATGTGTCGGTGGAGGGAAAGCTCTGTGACTGTGATGTTGTAGCAGATTGCACAGTCGGGGACACGGTGAAGCTGGAAGTGAAGCTTACCAACTGGAGCAAGCGCAGCGTAGGCCCCTTCTCTCTCACGGTGATCCCCTACCAAGATTACCAAAATGGCGTCCACAACTACGATCTCCAAGATGGCATCACTTTTGTTGGATCCAACACCCTATATATCGATACGGTAAGTCCATAAATGACCATATGCTGTCTGGTTCCGTGTTGGAATGTTGAAAAGATAAGCACGAGTTTTCTGTGAAAGGTATCTTGGCATACCTCATCCGTTGCATTACAGGTCAAGAAGTAGACTTCAGTGCTGGATATATCTGCTTCCTAGAGGGTATCCCAGAGCTTATGCTAAAAGAGATACCTATATCAGCCACCTTTTAAAAATCTAAACTTAAGAAAAACCTTTAGCATTCTACCTTTCAGTTTAGAATTTACTGTTTTATGCACAGTCCCCCTGCTGAATCATAGAATCGTAGAATTGGAAGGGGCCATGGGGTCATCTAGTCCAACCCCCTGCAATGCAGGAGTCTTCCAACCAACGTGAGGCCTGAACCCACAAACCTGGGATTAAGAGTCTTGTGCTCTACCGACTGAGCTATCCAGTCTCATCCAGTTACATGCTACATGAACGTGCTTGACTCCTGGTCCACACATGGGAAAAAGGTTGCAAAGTGGCAAGCATTACCTCCTTCCTCAAAGTACTTACGGGAAGCACTTGTGGAAGGAAATCACAAATGTTTGTGCACTTTGATGAGTGGTTTGAACCGTACAAGTTAAGCCAAGTTTGCCAAGTTCGATTTTCTCCTCTGACATGAATTGTGATTGAATTGGAGTGCTAGCAACATCACCACCACCATCATAATTGCAGAGCAGCTTTTCAGCTGATTTCTTGAAGAAAGCCTTCAGGAAGCAGGGATCATTCCCTTTGGGGTGCCTCCACCATTAAGGTTGCTGGTGTAAGTAAATGTTTGAGGTTCTCCAAGTTGGAGATCCAGTAGAACTTGGCAATGAGCCTACAAAACCAAGCGAGAACTATTTCAAGGGGCCAGAGTGCCGTAGGAAAAAAATGTTCCACAAATGGAGAGGAACACAGTGTTCAGGTATTTCCATGCTAATTCCATAAGCCTCCAACCTGTAATAGAGGAATTTGAGTGCTTGGTGCTAAAAGAGAACATAAAACTTCTAAGAAGACTAGTGGAACATTGAGAACCAGGGAAATATGGTTATCCTTGGATATGAGCTCTATAATATAGACAGGGCAGAGGAATATACATGTGCACAGAATTGTGATGGATGCTGCTCTCATCCCAAACCCTTGAGATGAAGAAAAACATCAAGGCAGTAACTGAAGGAGAAAATGTTGCATTAATGGGTGATTTCAGCTGCCTGCACATTGACTGGGTGAATTTAGTGGCTCTTGTTATATTATTATTGCAGCCACTGCTGGAAACTGGAAACTAACCCTCTGAAAGGAGGTGGAGAAAAGATGAATTGGAGCCGAGTCACACATTTCATCTCTGTGAAACGTCTCCACTGTGCACTTAAGTGCTCTTTTCACATTAGAAATGCAAATCCGAACTGCAAGTGAAGTTAACCTTGTATTTGAAAAGGTGTATCTCATGCGCACGCACTCATGATGAAGCCGAGATTGGCTGTGCTTCTTGTTGAGTGTGCTCTCATTAGCAAACCTGGGTCTGTATGATGTAATAAACGAAAGGCCCTTAGAGAGCAGTCAGGGAAGTCCAAACCAAACCTCTTTACGGAGTATTGCTAGACCAAAAGCTAAGCTGATTTTGCCTCAGGTGGTTGTTTAAACTATAACTAAAACAGCCACCAGAAGCAGAGGATGCTTAGCTCTCCGGTTTCAACTATCTGGATTCTTCAAGTGCTACTGCTGGGTGACCCTGACAAAATAATTTGGGCCTTCATGGCTTAATCACTTGTGTGCCTACTGCTGCTCTTTGTGCCAGAATCAAAGCTATGAGAGAGCCCAGTTCTCCCCCCTCCCCCCAAACCCTCACTTTACCTTGATTGATGTTCCCTTTGGCATTCTCTTGGCTGCCTAAATCCAGCTACTTTAGTAATAACCCTTTCACTTTGTGCCAATATTGCCCCCCCCCCCAAGTAATATGTTACACTAGACCGGACGCTTGCCAATTTAAAAGCAAGCAAACCTGTGCAATTCTTCGTGGCTCTCATCCCATCTGTAACAACCTGCAACTCATCTTTCAACGAGTCCCCATTTTTACCATTGATATTCTCCAGACTTGTAGTTTCAGTTGGATCTATAATAATAAAGGGACATCAGAGCTTAATTTCAGTGATCCATCTGAATTTTGGAAGAACAAATAGGACCTACGACAAAGTTTTGCAGTGAATCTTTATTCACTCCAGGATACATCCCCATAAACTGCAGCAAGGGTCTCACACACACACACACACACACACACACACACACACACACACACAGAGAGAGAGAGAGAGTCTTCTCCCAAATGCAGGCTGATTGAGCAGGCCAGTTCCCTCTTGTTTCTCACCCCACCTCCAGTTTTGTCATCTCCCAGCCCCACCCACAAAAGAAAAAACACCTTGACATTCTGGAAACCCTGGAGTTTCATAGGCCATTTAGGGTTTTCCCCCCAAAATGATTGGTTTCCTTTAATTCACCATCTTATATGTTATTAATACATAAGGAGTCCCCACCAAGAAAGTAGAAATTTCTGCCCTTAGGTGACTCCATTTCACTTCCTAATGACAGGTGCTCAGTTACCCATGTTCACTACAAGGCCTCGGACAGGAGTTCTCCCCCAGTTCCACCTGGATATAGGAAGAATTGAACCTGGAACCTTTTGTGTGTAAATGCTTTGCTTGTTGTTGTTGTTCAGTCGTTCAGTCGTGTCCGACTCTTCGTGACCCCATGGACCAGAGCACGCCTATCCTTCACTGCCTCTCGCAGTTTGGCCAAACTCAAGTTAGTAGCTTCGAGAACACTGTCCAACCATCTCATCCTCTGTCGTCCCCTTCTCCTTGTGCCCTCAATCTTTCCCAACATCAGGGTCTTTTCTAGGGAGTCTTCTCTTCTCACGAGGTGGCCAAAGTACTGGAGCCTCAACTTCAGGATCTGTCCTTCTAGTGAGCACTCAGGGCTGATTTCTTTAAGAATGGATAGGTTTGATCTTCTTGCAGTCCATGGGACTCTCAAGAGTCTCATGGAATGCTTTGCTACTTAGCTATAATCCTCAGCTGCATTTTTTAAAGTTTTATCCCTGCCACCCACCAAAATGTTTGGAAGGAACATGATCAGGGGTCTGGAAACCAAGTTTTATGAGGAATGGTTGAGGGAGTTGGGTCTGTTTAGCCTGGAAAAGAGGAGACCGAGTGGAGATATGATAGCCACCTTCAAAGGGTTGTCACATGGAGGATGGAGCAAACTTCTCCTGCTTTGGAGGTTAGGACCAAAACCAGTGGATTCAGGTTTGTAAACACCTTTCCTGTAAACACCAGGAAGAACTTTCTGGCTGTAAGAAGTAGAAGAAGAAGAAGAGTTTGGATTTGATATCCCGCTTTATCACTACTCGAAGGAGTCTCAAAGCGGCTAACATTCTCCTTTCCCTTCCTCCCCCACAACAAATACTCTGTGAGGTGAGTGGGGCTGAGAGACTTCAAAGAAGTGTGACTAGCCCAAGGTCATCCAGCAGCTGCATGTGGAGGAGCGGAGACGCGAACCCGGTTCCCCAGATTACGAGTCTACTGCTCTTAACCACTACACCACTCTGGCTCTGTTTGACTGTGGAGCGGTCTCCCTCCAGAGGTGGTGGACTCTCCTTGACTGGAGGTTTTTAAGCAGAGGTCAGGTGACTTCTCTCATGTATGATCTACTTGAGATCCCTGCATTGCAGGGAGTTGCACTAGATGACCCTGAGGGTCCCTTCCAACTCTACAATCCTATGATTCTAACTATTGATCTGCAGCATACAGATAATGAATATTCTGCTAAAATAACTCCTTCCCCCCCCCATCTCTTGCAGGTTAAGCCAACAGAAAATTCGGTGTGCATTGGAGCCCTACTCTTTCTGTACACGGGTGATTTCTACTTGAACATCCAGTTCCACGAAGACAACTCCAGCAGGGAGCTTCCCCTCTCGTGGTTTTGCCTACCCAGCGTTCACATCCGTGCTGCGCAGCCCGTGATCCAAACTAAAATGTAAATGTACCGTATGTCGCCATGCTCAGGAAGGCTGGGCATTGCCTCCACTTGACCTTAGTTTGTTGCTTTCCAGTCTGATGTTTTCATTTCTCTCCCTCCCCGTGAAATGCATTCAAATACTTCCCACAATTAGCTGGTAGTTACCGGAAGCTCATTTTGCTGATTTGAGAAGAAATGAATGAGTATACGAGGGAACACAGTTTTTCCTTATTTGCATATGGTTCTTACAGAATAACATTCCTTTCTCTTTTCCCCAAAGATCTTGCATTGTTGCTGAAATGCAGCATTGGGCTTTAGCAATCAGTTTTTAAGATGCAGACTTAAAATGGAGTAACGGCTAGTATATTAATGCTTGTCTAGATAGGGAGCATCCAATACATTCTTGCAATATGACCGCGCTGGGCAGAATTCCTAAAGCCGCTTCCTTGAATTTTCACCAATATTATAGAAACTTTCAAAGATACCAGAAATGCAGGCTTGTAATGCAGACTCCTTTGACCTGCAGACTCGGGTCTAATCAGCAGGATCACATTTGCAATATAAAACCCACACCAACCACAGAAAGCGCTTCATAAAGAAGTGCTTCATATTTCAACTGTAGAGTGTGCTGGTTATTGGGAAGCAGGAAGTAAATTCCTGTTGGTTTCATCATATGCACATTGGGATCTGAATTGATTCAAAATGGTGTTAATCACATATGTTAAATGGCAGCATTGCAAGGATATCTCTTTTTTCGGTAGAGGAATTGCTTCTAAGCAAATGACACAGATATTTGCATGAAGAGTCTCTTTCTCCTCACACCACCTTGTTCCCTAAGTGCGCATTTTCATGCGATGTAGCTTTTGATCTGGCATCAACTCACAGTCCTCTGGACTCCTGGGGTAAGAAATTAGGACCATGCACTTTTGTTTAGAGGTTGCCCGACTAGTGGGAAACTAGAGACATCACCTGCTGAAAACCCCTGCTCTGACCTCCATTTCAGGATGGCTGTCTATCCTTCTAGGAAGCATTAACCCAATAGCCAGAGAAGTGACTTTGTGCTTTCTTCGTCGTGTTGCCAGATGTTTAATGGCAGGCTTTCTCCTACTCCTCGCTTTGGATGACCAGAAAATATTGTGCTCTCTCGTCTACTAATCCTGATCACTTATCCTGATTGTGCCCGATAACATTTACAAATGGCCTAATATTTCTGTATCATCTTTGCTCTTCCATTTCTGAACTCTTCCATAATACCTGTGAAACAGCACGTGTCGGCTCTGAACTGCAGGTGTATGCATTCTCTCCAGATTGCAGTCCACTCCGCTGCTGCTCTCTGGCAACATCTGCTTCCTAATAGATGCCACTCTGTGCAAGGTGACTTTTGAAGTCTGTTCCATTACAGAAATGTAGGATCTAACCTCCCCCTTGTTAACTTTAATGGATTATCTGCTTTGGCACTCTCCCAGTTTGCCTGCTTGCACGCTCCCGAGTGAGAAAGGGTAACTTTGCAATGCTGAAGATTGTTAAGTTTCTGGCCAGAAGCACATTTCCTATTGCGTTATTTCACAGATCTGTATTCCGAAGGAAGCTGGTGTAACCCCAGCTGTGCTTCATCTCTGAGCAATTAACATATTAGATTCCACAATTGCACTTGCAATAGAGTTTAAATGCAGACTGTTTTCCAGCACTTTCTCCTTTTCTGGAAACGTAGGCAGATTTCCCCCCTCCAAATCGGATCTGTATTGGGCCAACTTTCACCTGTAAATCAAATGTAAACCCCAGTTAGATGAGTTAAACCATTCTTTGGTTTTAAAACTGTTACAAACTGAGAGCAGAATTTGGTCCGTTGTATGTATATGCTGATATATGCTGGTGAAACTCAAATCATATGTTAAGTTGAACTTGCCAAATAAACATTTGTCCATCTGCCTCCCTCCACTGTGTATGATTTTCCACTGCCGTTTTACTGCTTGTAATTATGTGACACCTCGGCTGCTGTTATCACCTTGTGCCTTAACAGAACAGTATCAAATTACCCCTCGGTCTGGAATTCAATTTCACTCTATTTTATCTAGCAAAATTGGGCTTGTTAAATGATAAAGCAAACAGTAGATGCATATGGACCAATAGGTGTTTTTTTTTAAGCGACAATCACCACCATGTCTTTATAGGAAATGTTTCCTGCTTTAAGGAGCTTATAGTCTAAAAACAAAGGAAGAGGAGAGAAGCCCTGGGATATGCGGTAAAAATGCAAGCAAACATGGCTGCGCACAGATTTGGCTAAGCTTAAGGTTGAGAGAGCAGGTATATGAGATGAAATAATAAAGACCTCGGCAATGCAGGAGCAATACGGAAGGCATGAGCGTGAAACTTCAGAAGGCATGAGTGCAAATTTGTGCAGGACCTTTGTTCTGGGTTGGAGACCTTACCATGAGGTCAGATGAATGAATATCCACTGGTGGTTGATAAGGGCAGCAGAATGGAAGAGAGACAGATCTGACCCATGGGCACAGGGGTTCCTGAGGAAGCCCTATGAAGATGAATGAGAGCAGCATGAAAGAGTCAGAGGAGCCAGGGTGGTATTCTGGCCACCAAGATGGCATCTAATGGGAAAGTAGTATGGAAGCCAGGCGTGGTCCTTTGCTAACAAACACGTTCCATCTCCTTATACAGTGTTTTAATAGCTGCTCTTATTTATGGTTTTGTATGTTGTTGGGTCCATTCTAAAGGTCCCCTGGCCCTCCTGAGACTACGAAGCGGCCTGAAAACGCAATAAAGAGCATTGTTTTCCAGTTCCTCTCGCTGCAGGCCCCTTGGGCCACGTTGTACTATTCTGGCAGCTGCAGCCCTGTGATCTATCTCTGTGTACATCTTGTACATTAATGGAAATGTGTCAGCCATCATCATTATTGCTTTTTAACTAGCCTCTGCTGATTGAAAAATTGACATCACCCTCCTGCTTTGAAGGCAGCAAGAAGCACAGTCATTTGTGGGAGTATCAGATGCAGATCACAAAACAAACAGATGTTAGTGGCCAAATCTGGGAAATTTGATTAGCCACGTCACATGCAGGGCAGCTGGGGACATTTCTGGCAATGTTTTGGCCTCGTTTAAACATTTAACTGGAGTTTAGAGCGTACATAGCACCTTTTTAAAAGAGAATTCTTTATTTTGTAATGTCTTTGTTGGCCTCAGAAGCCACTTTTAAGATGCTGAGAATGACTTTATGCCCTTAGATGGGTGTTTTTCATCTTCAGGGGCTGAGGAACATAGGAAGCTATCTTAAACTTGTCTGTCTGGCCCACTGTTGTTTCGTCTGACCAGTAGCTCCCGGGAGTTTCACGCAGAGGCCTTTTCCATTACCTGCTGCCTGATGGTTTTGACCGGAGTAGTTGCTGGGGATTGAACATATACTCACACCCCAGAGCTATTTTATCTTCCCCAAGCCTGAGTTGGCTGTGACCCAGCCACACCCAATTCAAGCCAATCTCTGCCCCCAGCAAAAAGCAACTTGACAGAGAGAAGCCATGAACAGTGATTCGTTCAGAGATGCGGCGGCCAGCCTCCTCGGAGTGGGTAGTTGTGCTGGGAATAATTGACTTATCCGATCACACCTAATGCAGTAAGACAGCGGGGAAAACTGCCCTTAATGAAGACGGAGTGGAAGGTGGCAGGGCCAGAGCAGTGATTCATTCTGGCACACAGCAGGTCTCTGACACCACCTCCAAGCAGGTGGATGCTTCAGTCTCACTGGAGCTTTTAATTATGTGTGACAACATGAGGTTTCATGACTGATAGCATTTCCTCACACAAGATACAGTGAAAAACGCTACATTTCATGCCTTTAAGAAAGCGAAAGAAAACCTTACAGTGTAGGTTAGGGGTAATGAAACCTTTTGCATCCCAGGCATCACATTCCCATCTAGCTAATCTCGGGTGGGGTGCAGGATTCAAAAGCTGGGGGTGGGGTGGGCCAGAAGCAAAAGTAAGCATAGCAATGAATGTAAGTGCTACCTAGGCTGCACACACTCATGCGCCCATCTCTTCCCCCCATCCAGGCCAGGAAGAGGCTTTATCAGAGTTGAAGAACACATTCTAGCCAGGAAGGATATGAAAGGTGTGGCTTGGGGTGGGGTATCTGGCCTTGGAAAGTTCCCATGGGTCAGTTATAGATGTCTACATGGCCACATGCAGGCTCCAGGCCGGACTCCCACCCCCTGGAGTAGATCCATCAGCAGCTAAACATAGCCTTCATATCTAGAGGCAGTATTCACCTGCATGCAAAGACAGGCTCTGGTGGATTGAGACCAATAGTGGGTCTAACGGTCAAGAAGGCAGTTTGTGCACATGCTGTAGAGGGAGGAGGGGGAAAGATGGGGCTTGTCAACCTGGGAAGGGAGCCCATCTTGGAGAAGGAAAACAGATCCTAAACCTCCTCTGCCTTGCGGGATATCTTCAGGAGAAGAAGAGGCTAAGGAGCCAACCCTACACAAATCCGGAGCAGAGCCCCTAAAATGGTTGGGTGGTGTCAGAAGTGGGGGGGGGCATCGCACAGCCCCCAGATCGAGACAAACCTCTCCGGGCGTGTTTCTCTGGAATGCAGCATGGGACAGTCATAACTCTTCAGTCCTGTTGCGCAGCAGCGACACATATCCCAAGATATGTGCACACTCAAACAACAGAGTCAAGCTGGAAGCTGAGGCTATGAGGTGTGGCATCTAAGTAATTTATTAAGCAATATATACAGAACAAAACAATCCTGGCGTCCTCTCACATCTTCTGAGAGAGAGAGAGAGAGAGAGAGAGAGAGAGAGAGAGAGAGAGAGAGAGAGTACAGAAGTACAATACAACACAAGAGATAAGACTGGCTTCCGTTTCTTACACTTTCCAAGCATGGAATGTAAACACAGACATGTGTTGTAACAATCACACATCCAGCAACGGGAGAGCACGAAAATGCTGACAGGTGGGGCCTTGTGCGCCTCCGTCTGGCAATTCCTGCAGCCAAGCTGGTGCCAAACGTATTGCTCTGCTTTCCTTTGGACCACATCAGTGAGGCCAAGAGGAGGGTCTGGTTTGTGCAACCTAGAACTTCCATGCACACTGTCTAGACTTGTGCCCCAGGGAGGCCCCCATTGTCTCTTGAGACAGACGGATGCCAACAATACCCCTGATATTGGTGACAAAGAAGAGGGAAAAGGTAGGCCACCTTCCTACCTTGATCGTGAGCTTTCAGAGGTATCATAATGGCTGCTGGAGTGCTGGGCTGGACGACCTTTTGGCAAGACGTCTTTTGCCAAGTCTGTGGGAGACGAGTATTTGATGAATTACTTCATGGATGTTTTAGTTGAGATTCCTGCATTGTAGGGGTTTGGTCTAGATGACCCTCAGGGTCCTTTCCAACTCTACAATTCTATGGTTCTATTATATTATTCTATGAATTCAAGTAAGTAGAAGCATATTCTTTATGGAAAGGCATCTTTAATTGAGACTGACAGTGCACCAGCTCTGCTTTTGGAAGATGTCCAAACGCTCACCATCCAATACTCTTGAGATTGAAAATTTTGCAGCACTTTCTGCTTCTGCAGCACAGTTTTCTCTCTAGCTTGATGCAACTCAGGGATTCTGCAGGGCAGAGCATCTCTGCTAAGGGGGGGGGGGACGCATTTTTATTCCTCTAGCAAAATACAAATTTATTTTGCAGTGGGGGCGTCAAGTGTGGGTGCAGCAACACACTTGCAAGCAGAGCCTGGAGATGCATTATCACTATTACTAATTCCAAATGCCACAAAATACCTGACCAGAGAGTCCAATAGCAAGATGGAGCACAGATCTCAGACAGAGACCACGAAACATCATCTTAATGAACCTATTGAATGTGTGCATAACAGCTAGTGCTGCTCCATTTTCATTAACTGCCTTTAATTTGAAAGCTCAGCATCACTTTGCAGAAATCTTTGAGCATAGGGATTCCAACAAAGCACAAGTGTCCTTGTTTGTTGTGGTATTCAGTAGGAAGCTTCTGCAAGGACTGCAGGCCACTCTGCCCCTGACTCTTCATGTGCTCCCCTTGGAGTATCAGAACTGCTTCCTTGCTGGGAAGGGATTTTTCGTATGTGTTTCTCACCCTGCCCCCACCCACTTTGTGAGTGCATCAGTGCTCCCCACCCCGGACCCTGCATTAATCATCTGCAGCCCTTCTTCATGTGCCTCCTCCATGAGATGTCTGGAAGGGAGAAACATGAGAACGGGCCTTTTCTGTAGTGGCTTCCCATTTGTGGAATGCTCTCCCCAGGGAGGCTTGCCTGGTGCCTTCGTTACATATCTTTAGGTGCCAGGCAAAAACATTCTTCTTTTCCCAAGCCTTTGCCCAATTAAACAATCTATGCCGTTTTAAACTCTCTCTCTCTCTCTCTCTCTCTCTCTCTCTCTCTCTCTCTCTCTCTCTCTGTATAGGGGTTATTGTTTTTGTTTGTTACTACGGTATGCATTTTTCTGTTTTGGGATTGTAAACCACCCTGTGATCCTCTTCATGAAAGATGAAGTTCAATCCTACCCACACTTTTACACTTAGGAGGAATTTTATGAATGTTCTTTTCCCTTTGAACAGGAGTGGATGAAATTTGCAGGGATACTAGCCCTCTCGACTGGCTTAAGCACTTCAGCATCTGAGAGAAGGAGTGTCAGAACCTGTGATCAATATATTTTAAATTACTAATAATGAAATAAAAAAGTAGGCTAATAGCTGAGGTTATTCAATTCACTTCAGCACAAGGAGGGGGGGCGCACTGAAGACTGCCTTGATGGTATAAGACAAGCAGGCTGAGTGAATAATAATAATAATCCTCAGCTTAAATAAATAAATATCCTCCGGTTCCTTTGCAAAACGTTGGGGGTGGGGAAGGGAGGAAAGGATAAAAACCTACCAATAATGATGGGAGTTGATTTCCCATGCAGGCATGAGGCCTGACAACTCCTGCTTAGAAATGAATTCTTCCTCACCTCCTTTGAGAAACACAATGATTTTTTTTAAAAAAGCTTTGTAAAGTGTAATAGCAGTATATTATTATACCACAAGCCATAGCTGTCAACCCTCCCTTTTTTTGCAGGAAACTCCCTTATTCCAATGCCGTTTCCCGCTGCTATCCCGGATTGTTGATATCCCTTAAATTTCCCGGATTTCAAAGGAAGCAGCTCCTCTCCCTCCCTGCCGGCCAGGGAGGTTCCTCAGCTGCATTGTGCGGCTGCCAATAAGGAGTCTGAGACTGACTGGGGGCGGAGCTTGCATGCCTTGTGCAGCCAGACCCTCACGCCCAACCAGACAGCCAGCCTGCCTGCCGTCTACGCACTCGCTCTTTCACTCTCCCGTTCGTGCGCAGCCTCTGGAGCGCAGGGTGGCGAGACTACTTGGTGCCATTGCACCGCCCTCGCGGCATCCCTTATTTTCAAATCCGAAAGTTTGGAAAAATCCCTTATTTTCAAATTCGAAACTTGACAGCTATGCCACAAGCCCATAGCCAGAATATGTTCTACCCTTTTAAACATCTCTCTGCCATCCATTAGGGGAAAGGAATTTCTGCTCCCCCCCCCCCCCGGCTTAAGAAACCACTTTCTGGAGGGTGAGGTGGAGATTATCTTGGCAGGAGAGGAAAGGCAGCCAGCCCAAAGTTGCTACTACTGCAACATCAGATTAAAAGTCTATGCCATCCAATGGTCCTCTTCCAAACAGGACTAATTTCTCTCGACAATCTGAAATATTAGCAATACAAATCCATCTGCATGGTGGGCAAACTGTACATAAGTGCATCATATATGACATACAGTGGCCGCTGGTTCCCAAAGGACCATTTCCTCTCTCTCCTTCCCCGAATTGTGAAACTATAAAAAGCAACCAGACGAGGATGTGTGATCAGTTTGTACCAGGAGCAATTTACAAGAGTTAGTCAAGAAGGGAGGACTGAATTGGTACAAGGCAGAGTTCCTTCTGTTTATGAACAGAGCTCTGAGCAGTTTGTAGCCGTGCTGTACTTCAACATTATGAAATTCTTCATACATATTCAAGCTTCTTCTTTTCCCCTCCCTCTGCGGAATAAACACTGAGAAGGCTATAAGGAAGCACAATGCAATGATGGATTGTTCCTTATATTGAATATGAAAAGCTTTCATTTGGGAAGGCACGATGTGGTAGGGGAGCAATTTTACCCAGGAAGGTGTTTGTTTAAAAAAACAACCAAAAACACAGAGAAAGGAAAAGAATTGGTATACTTTTAATAAATGAAATTTGCTCTCTTGATGGTGTTTTTCTGCAACTGCTTAGCAATTACTCCGCAGACTTCATTGATGATGACAGAGGGGAGGTGTCTATGGTGCACAAGCCTGAGGTTCACAGAATCCAGATAAGTCTTTTGTTTTCCTTATAAAACGTATGTCCTGCTCTTCAAAAAAAAAGGGGGGGGGTTCCCCTGTGGGACGGGCAAAACTTTACCTAGGAATAAGACAGCATGCAATTGGTAAAAAATAAACACTCAAATCAGAACAAGAAGAACAGAAATAATTTTTGCAAAGGTTTCGCCTGTGGCCAAAAATAAAAATTAGGTGCTCAGTGAACCTCCCTTAGGGAGCTCATTCTGCAAATGGGGTCCCACCACTGTGACCTTCTCTTAGGTCTACCCCAGTGCAGAGGACAGGGGAATATGTATGAGGGCTTTCAGAGACTGTCTTAACACATGGGGCAAGCTTATCTAGAGGCTTGGGAACAAAACCCAGTCCAGATTTCTGAACTACAGTGCCCATTACCACTTGTTTTCAGAGTCAAAGGGGGTGTGTGTTTTAATTACTGTTGTAAAGTGAGGGGTTTTTACTATGTTGTGGAGGGAGGCCAGTAAATAAACACACCAAGCAAACAAATATTCCTCTACTCTGGGTCATTGGGGGGGGGCGTGGCTGGCTGCTGAAGGACCCTATGTAAGACGCAGGGTCTCCCAGGATGGGAGGCTGGGAGAAGAAAAGGAAGCTCCCAGGCGAGAGCTGTGAGGGTCCACCCTTTTCTGTGTGAGACGGAAGTGGCTTAGTCATGCTGGCCACATGACCTGGAAGCTGTACGCCGGCTCCCTTGACCAATAAAGCGAGATGAGCATTGCAACCCTAGAGTCGTCCGCGACTGGACCTAATGGTCAGGGGTCCCTTTACCTTTACCTTACAGGCCATATAACAGCATGCTTTACTTATTTATTACTGGCTTTTCACAACATCGTCAACAACAGGGTTTCAAAAGGCTCACACATAGAAAAACCCAGAAAGAAGAAGGAGCCAGTGTGGTTTAGTGATTAGAGTGTCGGACTAGGACCTGGGAGACCAGGGTTCAAATCCCCACTCAGCCATGAAGCTCACTGGGTGACCTTGGAGTCTGTTTCTGCCCTATCTCACCTCGCAAAGCGGTTGTAAGGATAAAACAGGGAAGGGGAGTGGAGAACCACACTGAGCCCTGTCTGGAACACTCTTAACCAGAGACACCTGTGATTTATGCTGCTGGTGATAACCAAAGGGTTGATTAGTGTGTAATGTACTCTCTATTGCATTATATGTTCCCAGGATGATTAATTATACAAACGTTACACAACTCCCTGTGAATTTCCCCCCTATAAAGTAGAAACCGTTACGAAAACAAACACAGCAAATAAAACAACGGAAAACTAAAAGCGGTTGCCATAACTGTTTGCTTAAAATCTGCAGAGTTTTGGCAGGTTTTGCAGCACTTTCAACAACGGAGCTGCTTGAACCCACCCGCCATTCGGCCTAATCCACACCTGCCCTTGTATTAAGGAACTAGAGGCTGTGGCATGAGGTTGGGCGGAAAGAAAAAGGAGGGAAGAAAACAGGGAATGGATAAAATTGGTAAGAGAGAGAAAGGAAGAGCATGTGATTTGCACAGGAAAGGGTGCAAGTACAATCCCTGGCATCTCTGGATAAGGGTGAAAAAGAGCCTTGCCTGAAACCCTGGAGAGTCACTGCCAGTCAAAGCAGTATTGAGCCAGAAGGACCACAGGGTGAACTGATATAAGACAGCTCCCTGAGTTTCCTCCTCTATGAGTTTTCTTTGTAGAAAAGCTGACATTTGTCTATTCTTTTTTCCAGTGCTGAATGATCCATTTTAAAGAAATGTTTTTTTTGTGATAGCAGATGCAATCAGATGCCAGCAAAGCTTCTAATCACCTGAAACGGACGTAGGTGAACAAAAGAGAGAAATAAAAGGTAAAAAGGTAAAGGACCCCTGGACGGTTAAGTCCAGTCAAAGGCGATTATGGGGTTGCGGCGCTCATCTTGCTTTCAGGCTGAGGGAGCCAGCGTTTGTCCACAGACAGCTTTTCCGGGTCATGTGGCCAGCATGACTAAACAGCTTCTGGTGCAACAGAACACCATGACAGAAACCAGAGCTCATAGAAATGCTGTTTACCTTCCCGCCACCGCAGTACCTCTTTATCTACTTGCACTGGCATGCTTTCGAACTGGTAGGTTGGCAGGAGCTGGGACAGAGCAATGGGAGCTCACTCCGTCACAGGGATTCGAACTGCTGACCTTCTGATCTGCAAGCCCAAGAGGCTCAGTGGTTTAGACCACAGCACCACCAGCTCAGTATGTGACTGATTTTTTGCCCCGTGTAGAACCAAATCTACCCATTTCCATTGTTTTGGGGACAGAGTTAAATCTACCACCCTTCTTTCTCTGAGCTCAATAAACCCTGAGGTTTAACCATCCTCTGTTGTTCAGTTGCACCAGAACCCACGGACATCTTTACCTAGCGGCCAGCATAGCCTTTAAACTCTATTGTTTTCCTTTTTGAATCTCCTCTGACTCGTGTCTTTGCAGGTCGATATAATCACATCACTGGAAAGGCCCTCAATGATATAATTGGTTTGGTTTGTAAACACATCTCAGAGGAGAAATAGTACACAGCCAACAATTAATTGTGCAGCTCCTGCACAGAACGGCAGTGTTTTCTAAGGATTCCTCTCAGTGCTGACAATGGAGAAGCTCTGTGGTTTGCCTGTCTGGTAACAGCAGCCACCTCTAACTTTCATTATTTCTAAACTGTGAATTGAACGACGAGCAAAAGAGAATTGACAGAGCTACTAATAGCAGCATTTTAAAAGTTATCACACTTTCAGAAGCCTTATAAGATTTCATTAACACTAATGCAATTCACCCCTGGACATCAGTGATAAAAACCATACTCTTCCAATTGTGTAATAGGTCTATCTTCCGTATCATTGCCGCTATTGGTTTCTTTTAAGTACACAATATGTCCTGGGGGAGATGGGGGGAGGGGAAAACAGATAGTATCATTTTGCAGAAAGATTCTTCAAAAGGGAACTTATTAATCATGGCTGTATCTTGTGAAATTGTCGTGAAATTGACAACTGACAAGGCGTCTTCCTGAATTGCCACCAAACATGCCCATAGGAACAGGATTGTTAGGACTGTAGTTATCAACAAAGGAGTGTGTGTAGAATGTAAGTTGAGCGCTTAATGTGCACAACAACCGGACATTGTGCACATTCACCAGGCCTCATGGAGAATGTGCACATAATCCATGCATGAAGAGGGAACAGTGCATATTTCCCAGTCATGCAAAATCCCCAACAGGCCTTAGCAAATGTGTACATCTCAGCTGCACTTTGTATGTTCTATGGGCAATATGCATCGTCTCTAAGACCCTGCGTTGCAGGGGGTTGAGCTAGATCAGGAACAGGCAAACTCGGCCCTCCAGATGCTTTGGGACTACAATTCCCATCATCCCTGACCACTGGTACTGTATTCCACTCTGGTCAGACCTCACCTGGAATACTGTGTCCAGTTCTGGGCACCACAGTTCAAGAAGGATACTGACAAGCTGGAACGGGTCCAGAGGAGGGCAACCAAAATGGTCAAAGGCCTGGAAACGATGCCTTATGAGGAACGGCTTAGGGAGCTGGGTATGTTTAGCCTGGAGAAGAGAAGGTTAAGGGGTGATATGATAGCCATGTTCAAATATATAAAAGGATGTCATATAGAGGAGGGAGAAAGGTTGTTTTCTGCTGCTCCAGAGAAGTGGACACGGAGCAATGGATTCAAACTACAAGAAAGAAGATTCCACCTAAACTTTAGGAAGAACTTCCTGACAGTAAGAGCTGTTCGACAGTGGGATTTGCTGCCAAGGAGTGTGGTGGAGTCTCCTTCTTTGGAGGTCTTTAAGCAGAGGCTTGACAGCCATCTGTCAAGAATGCTTTGATGGTGTTCCTGCTTGGCAGGGGGTTGGACTGGATGGCCCTTGGGGTCTCTTCCAACTCTACAATTCTATGAGTCAAGTCCCCTCACCCAGTCTCTTGTTTGGAAATACACAAGCTTTGCTTCCTGGGATTCTTCTGGCCCACTGCCTAATGTTATCTGGCCCACTAGATTCCCCCCTCCATCAAGCAGCCAATCAGTAGGAAGAAGGGGTGGGGCTTCAAATGGTCCCAGTGCAGCAGACCCCTTCTTAGAGGGCTTGAGCATGGGGCAGGAGCAGAAGGGAAAGAAAGGGGTTTAAATCAACCCATTTGTGTTTGGTAGAGACACCAGTGCTTGCTGCAAAATTGTAAGGTGATCAGGAGGTCCACGCCTGCACTGAGACACTCACATGTTAGGACACATTTCTGGAGAAAGTGAAGTAGGGAAGTAACGCCTGGAGTTCAGAAGTGACTCAGCAATTTGAGTGGTTTTTCAGCCCGGACAACAAAGACAGCAGTCATGTCCTTAAGTTTCTTTTTAATAAGATTACTCAATTGCTTGTTACCTGGAGCTCTCGAGTCTGCCATAAATCGTTATGTCCTTACAAGAAAAGTCGCCCGCTCTTTGTGAAGTGTCCCTTATTCCTCCTGGAACCAGGATGCTCAGCAGCCTCTCGCACTCTCCCTCTTCGCAGGGATTGTTTGAGGGGGCAGCCAGAGTATTGGCTGTGCAAAGTTAGCCGGTCGCCTTGCAGCAACTAGAAGTATCCCATGAGCTGCCAGTGCTGCTGAAGGAATCAGGCAGATGTGTACAACACATCCATAGATCCGCTGGGATGAAATGTACTGTTGCAGGTTTGGGGGGCAGGAGTCGGTCTGGATGATGATCTGAGTCCCTTCCAATTCCTGGGATCCTGTATCGGTAGGGTGGAATGTAAGCTTGCCAAAGCAGTCCCTTTGTCTAGGCCAGTGGTTTTCAACCAGTGTGCCATGGAGTACCACAGGCAACACTGGCCTCTGTCCCTCTTTCCTTCCTTCCCTCCTCTGACGCTCTCTTGCGTCTCTGCCTCCTTGCAGGCTTGCACAGCTGTTTGTTGCAGCAGCCTTGGCTACAAGCTCCGCAGGTGAGTGGTGTCTCTGGGGCTGGCCAGGGGGTGCTGGTTGTCAGGAACTGAGGTGGCCTCAGAGCAAACAAGCAAGCAAGCAAGGGAGCCCAGCCAGCCAGTCCACCAGCCCTAGCTGTTGGGAATGGACAGACAAGTGGGAGGCCACGCAAGCAGACAGGCAGTGCACTGTCCTTTCTTGTGGTTGCTGTGTGCAAGGCCTGCCTGGGAGCTGAGTGCCCAGTGCTGAAGGGGAGCCTTTCCGCCATGCAGGTCCAGCAGTGCCCATTGCTGCTACTGTGGCCTCCCAAGGGGGGCTGGCTGGCCTCACATTCACCTTTGGCCAGTCTCCATTGGGCCACTAAGGCTGGGGGCATCCTCTTTCCAGGCCCCTGTGGGGCAGTGTGAGGGGGCACCTCTCTTTGGGGCGGGGAGGGGGGCAGCCCAGAGACCAGGGACAGCAGCAGCAGATGCCCAGAGGACTCCCAAGGAGAGGGGAGAAGAGAGGAGCCTGAGGGAACCCTCCACGAGGGAGGGTGTTCAAAAAAGGGCGAGAGCCTGCTAGCTCTGCAGGCAAGGGGTGACATAACTGGGCTCCCGAGCCCCATGGGGTGCCACAGAAAGAATGTTGTTGGTCAAGGAGCCGTGGACTCAAAAAGGTTGAAAACCTCTGGTCTAGGCAATGGGTTTGGCTGACTGTTTTAAGCAACACAATTACCACTTTCTTGGGTTCCATGATCATTGCAGATGGTGACAGCAATCACGAAATTAGAAGACGCCTGCTTCTTGGGAGAAAAGCAATGACAAACCTAGACCGCATCTTAAAAAGCAAAGACATCACCTTGCCAACAAAGGTCTGTATAGTTAAAGCTATGGTTTTCCCAGTAGTGATGTATGGAAGTGAGAGCTGGACCATAAAGAAGGCTGATCGCCGAAGAATTGATGCTTTTGAATTATGGTGCTGGAGGAGACTCTTGAGAGTCCCATGGACTGCAAGAAGATCAAACCTATCCATTATTAAAGAAATCAGCCCTGAGTGCTCATTAGAAGGACAGATCCTGAAGTTGAGGCTCCAGTACTTTGGCCACCTCATGAGAAGAGAAGACTCCCTAGAAAAGACCCTGATGTTGGGAAAGATTGAGGGCACAAGGAGAAGGGGACGACAGAGGATGAGATGGTTGGACAGTGTTCTCGAAGCTACTAACATGAGTTTGGCCAAACTGCGAGAGGCCGTGAAGGATAGGCGTACCTGGCGTGCTCTGGTCCATGGGGTCACGAAGAGTCGGACACGACTGAACGACTGAACAACAAAATTACCATAACGAAAGAAGTTGCTCAGTGCCATAGGACAAATGGGTTTGTCTCCTTGCCCTACACCTGCTAGATAGGAGAACAATAGCCAGAGTTGTGTGTGCGGAAGCAGGAAGCCCTCTGGAAGCTGGGCACACAGCCATACTTGCTCTGTGCTGGATCCAAAGCTGAGATGAACGAATCCAGTGGTTTACTTCCAGTAGGTCTATCATTCATACTATTGCCGCTATTGGTTTCCTTTAAGTACACAGTATACCCTGGGAGAAAAACAGGAGAGAGAGAGAGAAGCAGATTGTACCACTTTGCAGTAAGATTCTTCAACGAGCTGCACTCAAGGGTACTAAAGGAGCTTGCGGAGGCAATCTCAGAGCCTCTGTCTATAGTTCTGGAGAGTTCTTGGAGGACAGGTGAGGGCCGTGCAGAATGGAGGGGGGTCCCCATCTTTAAAAAAAGGGGGGGAGAAGACCCAGGTAACAACTGACTGGTGAGATTGACAGCAATACAGGAAAGGTCCCATAACAAATAATTATATAGTCAGAAAAGGAAGCTTAGAAAGCATTTAGAAAAGGATGCTACTAAGCCCTGGGAAGCCACCTGAGAACCCCAGGAATCTCTTACTTCTCAGAGATTGGGAGGGCATTCGGAGGTAAGGGTGGGAGGCTGAGCGGTGGGGAGGGACCTTCTCTGCTTGAATTAAAATCTGAGCTGGAGAATAACTTCCAGGTCTGATTAAAATCTGCTGGACAATAAAAACATAAGAAGAGCCTACTGGATCCAGCCAATGGCCCACCTAGTCTAGCGTCCTGTTCTCACCGTAGCCAAGCAGATGACTGCAGGAAACCTACAAACAGAATTGGAGTACACTCTCCCCTTCTATAGTTTCCAAAAACTGGTATTTGGAAGCATTGCTCCCTCCAACTGTGGACGTAGAACATAGCTCTTATGGTTAGTAGTCATCAGTTGCCCTTTCCTCCATCAATTTGTCTAATCCTCTTTTAAAGCCGTCTAGGTTGTTTGCCACCCCTGCCTTCTGTGAGAGCGAGTTCCAGGCCTGATCAGACTTCCGTGCCTGATTAAAATCTGAGCCGGATAATAACTTCCAGTCCTGTAGTGCTAGCCTTGTATTTGAGGCAAGCATTACGATTGTGATGACCTGGGAGTCAGACTCAGACGCTGAACCTGAGGGATCCCAGCCTGCACAGGATTCACTGCCTCCAGAACCAGCAGAGCCAGGGCTGGGGCCTGAGTCTCAAGGGGACTCACCTGTGCTGGATCCTCAGGTGCAGGCATCGGCTGAGGTTGATCTGGCTTCTAATGGGATGGAGGACTTATTGCCTGCAGGTGCTCCACTCCCCACCCAGTCAGGGGAAGCTGAGGTTGCCTCTGGGTCCGGTAACCCTCCAGCTTCTCCTGAGCTGCAAAGGCTAAGGGCAGAGAGGCGAAGGGAACTAAGTTCCCGCAGGAGGAGTGCTCGCCTCCAAGCCAGGAGAGGCGAGGCACCTGAGGATCGGAGCCGCCCTTTGCCTCGGGGCAGATAAAAGCCAGCCAGTCCCAGACCCAAGTTGCAGGAGCAACATCGGTGCTGCCTAGTTCCTGTTCCTGGTTCCTGCGTTCCTGACCTCAGCTTGGTTACTTCGGCTTCCTGACCTCGGCTTCCTGACCTCGGCTTCCTGACCTCAGCTTTGTTACTTCGGCTTCCTGACCTCGGCTTCCTGACCTCGGCTTCCTGACCTCGGCTTCGTGACTTCGGCTTCGTGACTTCTGGCTTGGACTGACCTTGGACTGGACTAGACCTTGCCTATCGGATATCCCTTGGGACCAGCACAGTTTGCTCCTGCCACACCCGCACTCCCCCTTTGTTGGGGTGCGTTCGGGAGGAACCTGTCGTCATGACTGACCAGGCGGCTGCGCTGGTGGCATTGGCCCAGGAGAACCAGGTCTTGACCCACACAGTGCAGCAGCTAAGCAATGCGGTTACGGCGCTTCAGCAGCGTTTGGACGCCTTACCGGCTCCTGGTGCCGGCGCCCCAGCTCCAGGCAAGTACCCAGTGGCCCTGCCAGAAAAGTTCGATGGGTCCCCGGGCAGCTTTCCCATGTTTCTCGCCCAGGCCAAACTGTATATTCAGGGGCGAGCCCGGGATTTCCCCGACGACCGCACCAAGGTGCACTTCCTGATCAGCTTGCTGAAGGACCAGGCGGCCAAGTGGGCGTTGCCGCTGCTCCGGCAAGACTCCCCCTTGCTGACAGACTATACGGGGTTTTGCAACCATTTTGAAACCGCGTTCGCCAACCCTCAGAAGGCGAGTCAAGCCAATCGGGCAATTCGGCGGTTGAAACAGGGCAAGTCCACAGTGGCTGCCTATGCCACGGAATTTCGGCTGTTGGCGCAGGACTTGACCTGGAACGATTCCGCACTTCGGGACCAGTATCTCGAGGGGCTTTCGGACGAGATACTGGACCAGCTGGCCACCTTGGATCGCCCCGCCACGCTGGAGGCCCTCATCCAACGGAGTCTACAGATAGACGATCGGTTGGAGGACCGGCGCCAGGCCCGGGCCCGCCAGCACTCTGGGCTCCCGACTCCAGTGCTCCCCAGCAGTTCCACGGCCAGAGCCGAGTCACTGGAGGAGCCGATGCAGCTCGGGGCAGCACGGCCTCGCCTCTCCCCTTCGGAGAAGACACGACGTCGGGAGGGAAACCTGTGTCTCTACTGCGGGGGGAGTGGACACTACGCCCGAACCTGCCCCGAGAAACGCCAGCCGCAGGGAAACCGCCAACCCCAGTAGCCAATGGCCCAGGCTATCTGGGGTCCCAAGCATCGCATGATGGGCCCTCACCAGTGGAATTGCAACACCTCATGATCCCAGTGCGTCTATACCCCCCAGGCGGGCCCTGGATTCTCACCCACGCTCTGGTGGATTCAGGGGCAACCCGCTCCTATATGGACTCTGCCTTCGCCGCTCAGCATCGGGTGCCGCTCCAGAACAAGCCAGAACCGGTGCAGGTGGAGGCAATCGACGGACGGCTCTTGCGGTCAGGCGCCGTTACTCGGGAGACCCAGCCCTTGGTCCTGTGCCACCAGCAGCACCGGGAGGTGCGTACCCTGGACATTGCCACCATGCCCCGGTTCCCCCTGGTGCTGGGGATGGACTGGCTGGAGTCTCACAATGTTCAGATCGATTGGGTCAATCGAACTGTACGCTTCCCAGACTCGGGTTCGATTGCTCAGTCCGAGATGCTTTCGGCCGCCTCCATGGGGGAGGCTGCGTCAACGCTCCCCGCCGTGTACCGGGACTACGTAGACGTGTTCGAGGAACAGGGGGCAGACCGGCTGCCTCCTCATCGGTCTTTTGACTGCGGCATAGACCTCCAGCCTGGGGCGCCTCTGCCTGTGAGTCGCCTATACTCTCTTTCGGAGCCAGAGCGTGAAGCCTTACAGGACTTCCTTCACAAGAACCTGGAGCGGGGGTTCATTAGGCCCTCTACCTCTCCCACCGCCGCTCCAGTACTCTTCGTTAAGAAGAAGTGTGGGGAGCTTCGCCTCTGCCATGATTACCGAGCCCTGAATAAGATCACCATCCCAGACCGGTATCCCTTGCCCCTAATTGCAGAGTTGCTGGAGCGGGTGCAAGGGGCGCAGATGTTCACCAAACTGGACCTCCGGGGGGCTTACAACTTGATTCGGATCCGTGCCGGGGATGAGTGGAAGACCGCATTCGGGACCCGTTATGGGCAGTTCGCGTACCTGGTCATGCCGTTCGGACTATGCAACGCGCCCGCCGTGTTCCAACGGTACATCAACCATGTGTTCCAGGACTTGCTCGACAAGTATGTGGTGGTGTACCTCGATGACATTCTGATTTATTCCCGTGACCCAGCTCGCCACGAGAGTCATGTCCGGACCGTGTTGCAGCGCTTGCGGGAGCACCGTCTGTACGCTAAGCTCAGCAAGTGCGAGTTCCACCAGCGGTCAGTGGACTTCCTCGGACACCGACTCTCCCCTGATGGTGTACAGATGGACCCCGGGAAGGTGTCTGCGGTTCGAGAGTGGGCGGCGCCGCGGAACCGCAAGGACCTACAGCGGTTTTTGGGGTTCGCCAACTATTACCGGACATTCATTGCGGACTATGCTCATCGCACCACCCCGTTGACCCGACTGCTGCGCCCCAAGACGCCCTTCGCCTGGGATGAGGAGGCTGAGGTGGCATTCCAGGGATTGAAAGCCTGTTTCCAGAAGGCGCCAATTTTGCAGCATCCTGATCCCTCTCGTCCCTTCGTGGTGGAGACTGACGCCTCCAGTACGGCTCTCGGTGCCGTCTTGTCCCAGCAACACGGACCAGATGCGCCACTGTTACCCTGCGCCTACTACTCCCGGCAGCTCCTTCCGGCAGAGCGTAACTATACCGTGTGGGAGCGGGAACTACTGGCCATCAAGGTGGCCTTTGAGGTCTGGCGCCATCATCTTGAGGGGGCACGACACCCAGTGGAAGTGAGAACCGACCACCGGAATCTGGAGTACCTCCAGACCACTCGCAGGCTAAACCAGCGGCAGATCCGGTGGGCACTGTTCTTCTCCCGGTTCCAGTTCCGGATCCGCTACATCCCCAGCTCCCAAAACCAGAAGGCGGATGCACTGTCCCGGAAACCGGAGGACATTGCAGAGACAGTGCAGCAGGCGGCCCCAACAACGATCATCCCACCAGCAGCTTTCCTGGCTGTTCATGAGACTGAGTCGCTGCTGGACCGAGTGCGGAAGCAGCAACGGGTCGACGCGTGGGCTCAGGAACGGATTCAGGAATTGGCCAGTGGATCATGTCCTCGATACCCAGAACTGGTTGTGCACCAGGGTTTGCTGATGCACCGTGGTCGGTTGTACATCCCACCAGGGCCTTTGCGGGCCGAGGTACTCCAAATGTCACACGACGCCCCGGCAGCTGGCCACTTCGGGAGGTATCGGACCACCCACCTGGTCAGCCGGGAGTTCTGGTGGCCCCGCTTGAAGGCCGACGTGGCACGGTACATTGGGGGGTGCGAGGTCTGCCGGCGAGCCAAGGGATCGACCGGGAGACCTGCGGGACTGCTACAGCCACTGCCAGTTCCCCCTCGTCCATGGCACACGGTCTCATTGGATTTCGTGGTAGACCTACCCCCATCCCGTCAGTGTACCTGCCTCCTGGTATTCACAGACCACTTCACTAAAATGGTGCACTGCGCCCCGTGCCCGTCTGTACCCTCAGCCAAGGAGACGGCGCAACTGTACCTACAAAATGTCTTCCGCTTACATGGCCTATCGGAACGTTTGATCTCCGATCGTGGTGCCCAGTTCACCTCCCGGTTCTGGCGCGCTCTACATCAGGCTCTCGGGACGGAGGTCTGCCTATCTTCGGCCTACCATCCACAGACGGATGGACAGACCGAACGGGCAAACGCGGTGTTGGAACAGTACCTCCGGTGCTACTGCAACTTCCACCAGGACGATTGGGTCGACCACCTGGCGTTGGCCGAGTTCGCATATAACAACGCAGTGCACGCTTCCACCCAACAGACCCCGTTCCAGGCAAACTATGGGTACCACCCGCGGTTGTTTCCAAGCGTACTGCCGGCATCCGCAGTTCCCGCAGTGACAGACTGGCTACAAGAGCTCCAGTCACAGCAGCAGCTTCTGACGGAGCAACTGAGCCAGGCCAAGGACGCGTATAAGGCCCAGGCCGACCGTCACCGGCAGGAGGGGCCGGAACTCCATGTCGGAGACCTGGTATGGCTCTCCACCCGCCACCTGCACCCCTCTCGGCCTTCGCGGAAGCTGGATGCCCGCTTCACCGGCCCATTTCCGATCGTGGACCGTGTCTCACCTGTGGCATTCCGTCTCCGGTTACCTGCGACCCTGAAGGTCCACCCGGTATTCCACCGGTCCCTACTCAGTCCGGTCGCCCCGCCAGACGAGTTCCACCCAGACCATCCACGACCGCAGCCAGTTTTGGTTCAGGGGGAGCCCGAGTATGAGGTGGAGCACATTCTTGACTCCCGATACCGCAGGGGGAAGCTCCAATACCTCATCGACTGGAAGGGGTATGGGCCCGAGGATCGGTCGTGGGAACCAGCGGGGAACGTCCACGCGCCTGTCTGCCTCCGTGATTTCCATGCGACTTACCCCAGCAAGCCTGGTCCGGCCCCTCGGTTGAGGGGGGGGGCCTGGGAGGGGGGATGGTGTGATGACCTGGGAGTCAGACTCAGACGCTGAACCTGAGGGATCCCAGCCTGCACAGGATTCACTGCCTCCAGAACCAGCAGAGCCAGGGCTGGGGCCTGAGTCTCAAGGGGACTCACCTGTGCTGGATCCTCAGGTGCAGGCATCGGCTGAGGTTGATCTGGCTTCTAATGGGATGGAGGACTTATTGCCTGCAGGTGCTCCACTCCCCACCCAGTCAGGGGAAGCTGAGGTTGCCTCTGGGTCCGGTAACCCTCCAGCTTCTCCTGAGCTGCAAAGGCTAAGGGCAGAGAGGCGAAGGGAACTAAGTTCCCGCAGGAGGAGTGCTCGCCTCCAAGCCAGGAGAGGCGAGGCACCTGAGGATCGGAGCCGCCCTTTGCCTCGGGGCAGATAAAAGCCAGCCAGTCCCAGACCCAAGTTGCAGGAGCAACATCGGTGCTGCCTAGTTCCTGTTCCTGGTTCCTGCGTTCCTGACCTCAGCTTGGTTACTTCGGCTTCCTGACCTCGGCTTCCTGACCTCGGCTTCCTGACCTCAGCTTTGTTACTTCGGCTTCCTGACCTCGGCTTCCTGACCTCGGCTTCCTGACCTCGGCTTCCTGACCTCGGCTTCGTGACTTCGGCTTCGTGACTTCTGGCTTGGACTGACCTTGGACTGGACTAGACCTTGCCTATCGGATATCCCTTGGGACCAGCACAACGATCACCCAAATTCATTTCTACCAAGCCAAGAAATGCTGGTTTTGGCACCATCACTAGTTTTCCCCCTCCGATGACAGAACATTCAAGCATGCCTTATTTATCTTATAGTCTGGTGTGGTGCAGTCCCTGCAAAGCTCTCCAACCTGATAACTCTCTGTGCAATTTTTAGCGTCCGTTGAAATGTCTGCTGGATGAGTGATGTGTATCTGGAGTGCATCAGGGTGATTGCAACCTTTTGGATCATGGCTGATGCCAGGAGTGTTGGTGGGCAAGGGAAGGAATTGAATCCACGGCAATCAGCTGCCTTGGCTGGTGTTGGCTGAGGGGGAAATCCCTCCCTTTTAAAAAAATAAAAATGTAACATTAGCATTCTAGACAGCTTTACTCTGAATATGGTTCAGGCTTGCTGTTTTAAATTCAGCATTACAAATTGGAAATGTTTTATTCAAGTGTAAAAAAAAATACAAATGCAACTAGTTCCGAACAGGGTGGTGTCAGCCTGCCAGATCCATGGCATCTAATGGGCCTCTCCAGCATTGGAGCCTGGAGGCTTTGTATGTGATTTGATAAATACTTCTGTTTTGGTGGTGGTTGTGAGAGCCCTTGAATTATTGAAACAGGGGGAAAAATAGTTTTGATTTTCTTGCATTGTTGCTTTAAAAGAAAATACCTGGCTTTGGGGAACGAGCAAAACAAAACAAAAAAACACCCCAGAATGTTTGTGTGTGTGGAGCTTATAGAGAAAGAACCCTTCTTTTCTCCAGGGAAATCTAAGTAGCATACAACTGCTCCCTAATAACAGGCAAGCGAGGTTGCTTGGGTTGAGACAAGAGCCCTGACTGAGAGAGCCTTGTGGCACTGCTGTGGTCCACAGCTTACAGCAACCACCTCTTGAGAGAAGCATCTTTTCCTTGAGGTGCAAGGCTTGCTACATGGCAATCTTGCAAGAGAGGTTCATGGAGTGCTTGTCTTCATCTATCGCCATGCCAGCCAATCAAAAGGAGCTCAGTGGGCTCCCTGTGCTTTTCGGTGGAGGGACCACTCTGTCCACATGCTCCTTTTGTACATGTAAAGAAGGTCCCTGAGCTGAAGAGGAAGTCCCCCCCCCCAATCTTTTTTTAAATTGTTTTTTGACAACAGATACAAACAACAACAATCAAGCAACCAACCAACCAACCAAACAAACAAACAGAAGAACAAACAGATAAACCTTATTACAACAATAATTAAATGATCACACACACACACACACACACACACACACAAACACGCAAATAATATTTATTTCTGATTAAACTCAAATTTCTTTAGCTATTCTATTCATAACAAAAAGAAAGTTAGGTTATATATTAATATAGGGCTCCCTCCTCTCGCCATTAAACCAAAATAGGTAGACTGAAAAAAATAGATTAAAAAAAAACGACTCTGACATCATCTTCTACAAAACTGTTCGTCAATCGTATAATTTCACAAATTGCTTTATCACAGTATCTTTTGAAAGTTAGACAAGAATTATTCCAACGCAAGAGCTGTGTAGGTGTTGCAATGCTTCTGCAGAGGAAGTTTATGAAGGTGAGGGAAGGCCTCACACAGAGTCCCACAGGAGGCAGTGATGGCCACCAGCCTAGATGATTTTAAAAGAGGATTATGGATGGGCGAAGGGTAGCTTGATGGCTACCAGCCATGATGGCTGTGCTCTGTCTTCACAGTTGGAGGCAGTAATGCTTCTGAACTTTCTTCTTTTCTTTTTTGGCGATCACTCGTAGCCGAGTAAGATTGTCTTCCATGAACACGGTCTTTCCAGGTGGCCGTTGATCACAGTGAGGGTTTGCCAAGTGTGCCTTCCTCTTAGCATGTTTCTCCCTTTCATCCTGAGTTCAAGCGTCTTCAAAGCCCATGACACCTTTGGTAAAGGCTGTTCTCCAATTGGAGTGTTCGCAGGCCAGTGTTTCCCAGTTTTCGCTGCTTATACTACTACATTTTTAAAGATTTGCCTTGAGAGAGTCTTTAAACCTCTTTTGTTGACCACCAGCACGACGCTTTCCATTTTTAAGTTTGGAATAGAGTAGTTGCTTTGGAAGACGATAATCAGGCATCTGAGCAACATGATCAGTCCAACGAAGCTGATGTTGAAGTATCATTGTTTCCAGGAATCCAAATTCTGCCTGGGAAATTCGTCTAATTCTGCACCCAACAGAGATGTATTTGATGATCTGCTGTGCTCAGCAGCAGCTTCAGAGATTCAGATGTTCTCTCTCCCTGCTTGCTTGTGACTCTTCATGTAGAAAAAGGCTATCAATGACAAGTAGCCATGATGACTGTACTCTCCCTCCATAGTTGGAGGCAGCAATGCTTCTGAATACCAGTTGTTGGAAGCCACCAGAACAGAGAGGTTGCTCTTGCCTTCAACCCTGTTTGAGGATTTCCCACAGGCACTTGGTTGGCCACTGTGCGACAGGTTACTGAACTAGATGCACCACTAGTCTGATCCAGCATTGCTTCGACACTTCTGAACACCAGGTGCTGAAATCCACAGGAGGGCTCTTGTGCTTGGATCCTGCTTGTGGATTTCCCACAGGCGTCTGGTTGGCCCCTCTGAGAATGGGATGCTGGGCTAGATGGACCATCGGCCTGCTCCAATAGAATCTTCTTTAGGTGGAAGTGTGGTGGAACTCCCATGACTTCATGTACACTCCAAATGATTCCATGTTTCCCCATCTAATAATGGACACCATAATACCAACATTCAGTGCTGCTTCTTAGTCTTTACAGCAGGAAACTCAAGTGCACCAATGGGATTCATGATTATCATAGAATCATAGAATCCTAGAGTTGGAAGAGACCACAAGGGCCATCCAGTCCAACCCCCTGCCAAGCATGAAACACCATCAAAGCATTCCTGACAGGTGGCTGTCAAGCCTCTGCTTAAAGACCTCCAAAGAAGGAGACTCCACCACACTCCTTGGCAGCAAATTCCACTGTCGAACAGCTCTTACTGTCAGGAAGTTCTTCCTAATGTTTAGGTGGAATCTTCTTTCTTGTAGTTTGAATCCATTGCTCCGTGTCCGCTTCTCTGGAGCAGCAGAAAACAACCTTTCTCCCTCCTCTATATGACATCCTTTTATATATTTGAACATGGCTATCATATCACCCCTTAACCTTCTCTTCTCCAGGCTATACATACCCAGCTCCCTAAGCGCTTCCTCATAAGGCATCGTTTCCAGGCCTTTGACCGTTTTGGTTGCCCTCCTCTGGACACGTTCCAGCTTGTCAGTATCCTTCTTGAACTGTGGTGCCCAGAATTGGACACAGTATTCCAGGTGAGGTCTGACCAGAGCGGAATACAGTGATACTATTACTCCCTTGATTAGGGCTGGACCTTATTGCCCTTAATTATGAAAAGCTGTACAGAGGGGTTTGCATGTTCCCTTTGCCTTTGCAGTACAGGAGGCTGGTTTTCCATATTCTCTTTTATTGATTTCCCCACTCACGCCCAGGCTTTTATGTTGGAAAGGGGAAAAGTACTGTAATTGCCAATAAAGAAGCACTGGGACTTTAATAGGAGGAAAATAGACCAGAGAAAAACACTCCAGTATCGCATTGTATTGTGCTGGGTTGATGCTATTTATAACAGGCTGTGCATTTGAAATTCAGTAAATTCATGCCGGTTAACTTCTGTTTAGAAGCATAGCTATGTGGGAATGGGTGGGGCTCCATGTATATTTCATTTTTATTAAAAGTTGAAAAAGTAGTGTCCCATTCACCCTACTAGACCACCCCCCACTGCTAAAAAGCAATACAGTTAAGATACCTTTTAAATACATGAAGTTACCTGTAGCTACTTATATTATGTCCTGGCTGCTCTTCAGGGATTCTCTGACCCCTGTAAGAAGAACAGAGGAGGTGGATGCACAGCAGGCAGGAGGGGAATGAGAGGGTCATAAGTCAAGGGTTGAACCACTAAATGCAGATGGTTATGGGTTCAGATCCTAGCTCCTTCAGATGAAAAAGCGTAAGAATGCAAGAGTCCTGCTAGATCAGGCCCATCTCGACCAGCACTGTGTTCTCACAGTGACTAACCAAATTCCTCTGGGACCTGAGAAGCTTCTTCCAGGATCTCAGCCATCTGAGTTGGGGAAGAACTCAGCCTAAGACTTTGGAGAGCTGCTGCCAAAGCAGATGGGCTAATGGTATGACCCAGGATAATTCACGTGTTCCTGCGTTCAACAAGCTGTTGACCTCACTCATCGCTGAGTTGGCTGGACTGAGGAGTAGATCTTTGAACTAGCGGATCTCTGGGAATGTCTGATTCCCAGGACCAGGAAGAATCTTGGCTGCTGTGCTTAGTGTCCCAGAACAAACTGCCTGCAGATGCCTTCAACTGACCAACCTGTCTTGCGATGTGCAGTGATGAGATCATACAACAAGCAAGAAAAGCTGAAAGACACATACACACACTCTCTCTCTTTCCAACTGGAAAATTCCAGGAATCAAATCCTTTTTTCTTCTTCAGGTCCTGTTGAAATGCTTCCCTCCCCCCCCCCCTGCGCTGCATCAGACTAAGTAAGGATGCAGTCCTTACCCTGATTACCTGAGACTTCCATTGGATTCAATGGGACTTCCTTCTGAGTAGACATGTTGAACCAACATACCTGCCCCTCTGGAAACTGGAGAAAGCCAATTTTCGAGAAACAAGTATGCTATGAAATATGCCTCAAGCGTCCAAGACTCCCGATTATGAACAAAGACTCTGGTGATGTCAGCTGTAAACTGTGCGGTCTCTTCATGCTGGGAGCTTGTGACAGTTTTTTACAATTCCCCCCAAACACATTATTCTTTGCCAGTTACATTGCACATTTCAAAGGAGGAGAACAAAGTGGAGCAGAAGCTGTCAGATATAGCTATAAACTTGAGTGCAATTACAGACGCAAATTACTGTGTTCCAGCAAATCTTGGTTTAATCCAAGTTAAGCAATCACCGCCTGCTTGGTATCTGATGATTAACCTCTTCTCTGTGGGCAAACTTTCCCCACCAAAACAAATGCAATGTTTTCCTTAGCTGGGGTGGGGAGGCAGAGTTTAAAGAAGATGAGGCATAGGGGTGAGGTTTGCATTTAAAGGTGTTCTGACCTAATTCACATCCCCCAAAACAATATGCGGACAGGATAAAAGCAGCCTTCAAAATTCGCACCCCTCTGAATTTTGCAGTTCAGTCCTCCAGCCTAGTACCTTGTACAAAATTAATGCACTGTGTGTGTGTGTGTGTGTGTGTGTGTGTGTGAGTGAGGTGTCCATTAAAAACCCACATATACTGGTAAATTGTACACAAAAATGTCAGGAGAAATGCCCATTAAAATGTTGATGAATTTTCATAAGGACTATAGACAAAATTGTAATGTGGGAAACTAAAGACCGAGAGGGGTATTGCCTCACCCTGCTAGCTGAAATCCTTTTTATTGGAGTGTTAAGGGTGATTGTGGAGCACCTTGGTACTTTTAGATGTTATTGGACTGCAACTCCCATCAGCCCTGGCCAGCATGGCCAATGTATAGGGATTATAGGAATTGGAGTCAAGAGGGCCACAGGTACTCTAGTCCTGTGAGACAAGTTTCATGCTCGCTCACTTCCTTTGTATATACAGGAAGTGTGTTTGGTGTTGCATCCTTCATATCAATCCCATGAGGCAAAAAGTCACACCTTTCCCCTCTAGTCTTAAATCATCCTCCTGAAGCCCAAGCAAAAAGGTGAAGAGTGTGGTTCTTGGCATGCCTGCTCAGAATTAAGCCCCGTTAATTTCAACAGGACTTACTCCCAGGTAAATGCATAGGATTTCAACCTGAGAAAGGAAAAGGGGATCTCATTGAAAAGAACTTGCCCCTTTGATACTGAAGCTATTTCAGAAACTTCGTTCCTTTTCAATAATCCTTATAGGGAATTAAAATGTTTGTCTCCCTCTTTTTGAGAATTAGTAGCTGTGATCTGCATAATGCCTTTTGATGACAACAGAAACAGTGAGCTGATTATGAAAGAATGGAGTTGGCAGGCCTCGTTGTTTCATTAATTCTGTAACTCTGAATGCTCAGAGAATAGCAGGGCTTAAAGTTCTCTTTGAAGGATATGCCTCAATGCTGATGTTTACGCTGCGGTTCCCTGGGCACTCTTTAACAAATATGTTTTAAATGGCGTGATGTGTCTGCACATAATCTTGATGTATTAAATGTTGTGATACATTGTTTGCATTATGCTTTCTGAATTGCTTTTAGTGCCTCTGATAAATAGTATCTTATGCTCAAAACAGGTTAGGCATACTAAGAAGTTGGGAGCATGTTTGCAAATGGAAAGTAATTTTTTCTTTGGCACCTTCTGGTGTTTTTGTTTCTTGTTTTTTTGGTGGGGGGAGAACTATTATAGCTCACCGGGAGGGCACCTGTTTCAAGTGCATGTTTTGCATGCATAATGTCCCAGGTTCCAGGTCGGACCTGCCTGAACCTGTGGAGAGTTAGAACCATAGAGTTATAGAATCGTGGAATCGTATAGTTGGAAGGGACCCCAAGGGTCATCTAGTCCAACCCTGTGCAATGCAGGCTTCTCAAATAAAGCATCCAAGACAGATGGCCATCCAATTTCTGCTTTAACACTTGCAATAAAGGAGAGTCCACAACCTCCTGAGGTTACCTCCAGACAGTGTACAGCAGGGATGAGGAACCCTTTTTCAACCCATCAGACACTTTCCCCAGTATACCAATATAAATCCCAGACACTGGGGACAAAAAATGGGGGTAAGGCCAGGACTTCCATGCTCTGCTGATGGGCCTCTCAGAGGCATCTAGCTGGCTACCCCTGGAGGAAGGATGCTGGGCTAAATTTGAATTGATCTAGCTGTACAGTTCTCATATCTTAGCTCCAGAGAAATGCCATCACCTTCATTCTCTTTTTGGCTAGCTGAGTATACAAAGGCATTTTACACAGTGATCGTTTCCAATTGACATCAACATAACAGCAAAGTTATTTTCCAGCCTTTTCTTTGCTGGTTCAGTTCCTGGGGAATAGATCTTCCTTGCTATGCACAGAGTGGAGATTCTTAATAAATTAACATTGGTGCTGACAAATTTAATATGCTTTGGTCAGATGAAGATGGCAGGGAATGACATGGAACAAAAGCAAAAAGCAGGCAGGCAACATGAAGGTTCTACACACACACACACACACACACACACACACACACACACACACACAATTTTCTACTTATTCCTAGATGCAACTTAGTATGGGACAGGAAGAACTTCAGGTGACAGTTAATCGGAAGGAAGGGTAATTAAGGAAGATAGGAGCACTTGGACACCTAAAAGGTCTTAGATCATTTTAAGTAATTGGGCAAAAAGATGACAAATGGAATGCAGCTTAGATAAACACAGGATAATGAGTTCTGGGCTTGGACTAGAAAGAAGAAATATGCCAACCAGCCCAGGTTCCACTGCCTGCTGAACAGCAAGGAGATCTGGTAAGTGGAACCTGTGTACAATTGCTTTTGAATGATTGGTGTTGGGCATGGAAAAAATGAATGGGGGTCGGAGTTGTGGTTTCCTTCTTCTCTTAGGATGGCTTTGGGTGTCGTAAGAACATACAAAGAGCCTGCTGGATCAGACTAGTGGTGCATCTAGTTCAGTAACCTGTCGTACAGTGGCCAACCAGGTGCCTCAAACAGGGTTCAAGGCAAGAGCAACCTCTCTGTTCTGGTGGCTTCCAACAACTGGTATTCAGAAGCATTGCTGCCTCCAACCATGGAGGGAGAGTACAGTCATCATGGCTACTTGTCATTGATAGCCTTTTTCTACATGAAGAGTCACAAGCAAGCAGGGAGAGAGAACATCTGAATCTCTGAAGCTGCTGCTGAGCACAGCAGATCATCAAATACATCTCTGTTGGGTGCAGAATTAGACGGGTTTCCCAGGCAGAATTTGGATTCCTGGAAACTTCACATGTCCTGATGTGTTCAGTCAAGGAAGTTTGCCCACTCCCATTTCCTAATGGAGCGTTTCTCTTCCCAATGTATATGTAAGAACAGGGCCCAAATTATGGGTGACAAGAGAGGATATATTGATTAAGAATGGAATAACAATCAATCCCTCTGGGAATTGTGGCTCTGTGAGGGGAAGAGGGGGTGGGGGTCTCCTAGCAACTCTAAGTTCCCAGATCTCTTTGGGGGAAGCCACAACTGTTAAAATTGGTAAAGTAGTGCTTTAAATGTGTGGTGTTAATGTGGCCTAAGTCACCACTAGACTCTGGGGTCATGGCAGAGCTTCCAAATCAGCTTCCCTATCCTGGCAGTGCACTGATTGTAGCTTTGAAGATTTGGCCCTAAAACATAACTGCTAGGTTAAAAGGGAGCATACTTACAGCTCGATTTGGGTTTCAGATGGATGGTGTTTTCCTCCATGGGAGGGTGGGAGGAACACCCCCCTCCCATTTCAGAATGAAACTTCAGGGACAGAAGTTCCCTTGAGGCATCTTGACTAATCATGTTATGAGTGTGTGTTCTCCCTTCGTAGGAGGTGTTCCCTGCCTCCAGCCAAGCTTCTATGCATAATCTCTATAGCTCTCCTTTATAAACTGCCTTTTATATTTCTGCAGTGTTGTAGCTTGCGTTCCCTCTGAATAAAAGCACCTTTTCATGCCCTCTGTGTAATATGAATCCATCGCAAATGATGTGAGCGAGGAATGAATGTTTTGCTTGGAAAAGAACACTCTGCTCTCCGGGGCAAGGGACGGGCGGGGGGCCAACGTAGCTGCTTTCTTGGATGCAGAGTGTTCTCCTGAAAGCTAAACATTAAGAGCAGAAGAATAGGATGCTGGATCAGGCCAATGGCCCATCTAGTTCTCACAATCACCACCCCTCTTGAATGTGGTTCCAAATTAAGTAGTGTTTAATTAGGTGGTGGGTTTTTTGTTTGATTACTTTGTTTAAACCCCCTAGTTAATAATACAGCCAGGATGGGGGATGTTATGTACTGAGTTGAATAGGATCCAAAATGCAGCAGTCTGATTGGTCCTAGAACAATAGGATTCAGAATGCAGCAGTCTGAATGGTCCTAGAACAATAGGATTCAGAATGCAGCAGTCTGATTGGTCCGCAGGAGCCACCCAATCCAGCTCCAGGGGGAAGTGAATCCGCAACCTAATTGGCCTACAGGAATACACTGGAATAAGCCAATCACGTGGGGCCCATTGTGTAAATAATGTATATAAAGCAGACGTTCTGGGGAAACATTCATTCCTCGCTACTATGAGCTGAATAAAGAGCATGAAATCCACACTCGACTCCGAGTATATTTCAGGGGAGGAGGGAGAAGACATTGTGTATTTTCTCCAGGCCAACAAACAGCAATGGGGTTCAGTTCTGTGGGGTGCTCCATCGCAAGCAGCTTCTCTGTGGGGAAGGTGTGCTTGCAACGGAACCGCTTGCACCCTACAGCATTGGTGCGCTCTGCTCACAGGTATCAAATCTATGCCGTGATGATGTGCTGCTTTGCACCGCACTTCCCTACTCAGCCACAGTCATGATGGAAACCTCCCTCCTGTGTTGCCAGAGTGCCCTTTCCCATGGGTGCTAATAGAAGCCGTGGAGATGGGAAGTGCTCTAGCTAGACCAACATCCTGTTCTCACAGTGGCCAACCAGACGCCTGCTAGAGGATTGCACACAGGACCTGAGCACATGAGCACTTCCCCCTCCTGAGGTTTCTAGCAACTGGTATCCAGAAGCATATTGGAGGCAGAATCAAGGTTAGTAGCCATTGAGAGCCTTTACCTCCAAGGATTTGTCAAAACCTTTTTTCAAAGCCATTCAAGTTGGTGGTCATAACTGTTATGATTTTTGTCCAAGCCGAGCGGCACGCAGCTGCAGCGAGAATGGTTTCACTTTTGCCCGTCTCACCAAGCCGTGAGAAAGCAGCCTTATCTTTCCTTACATGGAATGTTTATGTTTTACTGTACTGTTGTAATTCTAGCCTTTGGGCTACACTCTTCTAGCTTGCCCTCGAGCTGAATAGATGTCTTTATGGCAGCTCTTCCTAATGAGCTGGCAGCAGGGAAGATCTCTGCACTATTAATACAATAAATAGTTTTAGCCTTATTTATGGCTTGTGTGTGTTGTTCTTCATTCTGGGAACAATCACATATTACTGCGCCACCGGACTCTCTGTAGCCAGGGATGTGCGCACACGGCTGTGCTCTGGCTTTGGGGCAGCCTCACAAACTGCCCCAGGCAGGGTATATGCTGACAATAACTGCCTCTTGAGGGAGGGAGTCCCATAGCTGAACTGTGTGATGTCCTTTATTTTATCTGTCCTGAACTTTCTAACATTTTGCTTCATCAGATATCCATGAGTTCTAGTGTTATGAGAGGGGGGGCGCGTTCCTCTATCCACTCTTGGCATGCCATGCATGATTTTCACATTGCTTCTCGCTTCTTCCTTGCTTTTCTCTGAGCTAAAAAGCCCCAAATATTGCAACCCTTCCTTATTGGGGAGTTGCTCCCCACCTTAATAATTTGCTTGTTGTTTTCAGGGTACTCATAGAATCATAGCATTGTAGAGTTGGAAGGGACCCTGAGGATCATCTAGTCCAACCCCCTGCAATGCAGGAATATGCCGTTGTCCCATACGAGGATCGAACCTGCAACCTTGGCATTATCAGCACCGTGCTCTAACCAACTGAGCTATCCACGCACTAAACAGTCATTAATCTTTTAATGCAGTTGCAAGTTGCTACTACCTGAAAACTCTCCACACCTAAGCAAGTGTCTACCTCTTCTCCATTAGTGGTACAGTACTTAATAACAAACTCTCTGTTTAATAAAACACTTTGGGTAAGTGAACCTTATTCCCGCTTCCTTGAGGGTATCTCTTATCGGGGCTCTCATAATTCTTTGTTCCCAATTAGTGCCTATTTAGTTGAGCCTTCTGCCTTCCTGTTTGTTTTAAGAGCTGGGATGATTAGTTTCTATCCTTCTAATCAAGCTGTTAACGAGCTTCTGTGGCTGTTCGTTCCCTTATGGCACGTTGATAGGATTCTCCTTGAAGTCCTGTCCCCTCCCCTACTTCTGAATTCGCTTTCAACACAGAAATTAGCCATTTCCCCCAGGCTTTGATATACTACACACGGAACATAAACCGCTGCTTTGATAATACATAAATGCCAATACTCAATTAAATGATTGCCAAACATTCATTTACTTCTTAAAGCGGTGGCTTTAAAAAGAAGAAAGAAAAGAATACACACTGCCATCCTTAACTCGTAGTTATCGGAGGCTTAATGATGGAACGTCTACTCACATTCTTGTAGGAATGTGTATAGATGCTAGAAGAGGATATATTTGTTAGATATTACCCTTCCTTCCTCACGTTTGTGAGTTCAGCAGAGTGCATCCCTTTGCAGCTTCGATAGGCTAGTTTAGTTTACTTTTACTTTTAGTTTAAGTAATCCAGGATGCTTTACGGCAGACTGGATTCTCCTGGTATTCCCCCCCTTTCTCCCCCTTAAAACAACAATCACACAGATAGTCTTGTAAAAATATCATTGACTCACTCAGAGTACTTAATGAAGAGTAACAGATAGCTTTGTTCAGGCAGGCTTAAAATGGTAATTCAGTCACAAAGACATTGGTCTAGTTTAAAATGGAGTCTGCAACTGAGCATATGTTCTCACATTGCTGGAATGAGGTCAAAGAGCAAAGGGGAAGTACTTGGCCAGGTAAGGAGATTATATGTATGGATAAGCCCTCCACCTGTCAGGGCACAGAGGGAGTGTCTCTCAGAGTTCTTTCTAGGAAACTTACAGGAAGAACTCTGAGCTCTTATCACATGCCTATCTAGCAAACATGCATTGTTGGTTTGACTGCATGTTGTAAATAGCCCACAATTCTAGCATGAAGTGTGGCACTTATTTAGTTAAAAGCTTCACAAGAAACTGCAACCTCAAAATGCAAATGCTTCAAGAAAAAATGCAAGCAATCCCGAGACTAGACCAGGTGTGGGGATCATTTGGCTGTCAAGATGCAGCTGAAGAACAACTCCCATTAGCTCTGGCCTTTGGCTGTGCTTGTTTAGACTGATGGCAGTTGTAGCTCAGCAACATCTGGGGAGCCAAAGGTCCCCCCCACATGGGCCAGGTGTAATAATTAAAACTGGTGTTGCGCCACAATTTTCTCCTGTGTGGGTTTCTGAGGTTCTTTCCTTTCATTGCAAAAGTAATCTCCTCAGTGGGCTGCCCTCTGCAGCCTTCCTGGGTGCCCATTCTCCCTGAAGGCTCCATGATGGCCTTGGCTGGACTTTCTTCTCAGCTCAGGGAGGCTGCCAGTGGCACACCTGACAGAATGTTCGTCATTCTTAAAATGTGAAACTTAATTATTATTATTATTATTGGCTATTCTTGAAATAAGCAAGGCACTCTGTGGAGAATTAAAGAAGAAAAGTCCCTGCCCAAAGGCTCCCAATCAAATTAGGCACTTATTGAAGCAGGAGAAACGTAAAACATCCAATTAACTCTTTTGCTGAAACCAGTGGAACTTAATATCACCTAATTTTGGTTGGCTCATGCCCTACATAAAAACAAGGATACAAGGATAAAACCCAGCCAAGTCCAATGCTCCACTGATTTTAGCAGGAGAGCTTTCAACATGGGCTAAACTCTTCTCTGAGTCTTAAAATTGCTGAACTGTACAGCTTGGTTATGCCTGGATATTTTTTTTAATGCAATAAATAAGAATCTGAACTGATATGAAAGAAAAGAAGGTATCCTATACTGAATTATGCCATTCATAGACCTACAATTCTGTCTACAGGAGGCATAACATGTGATGCCCTCCAGGTGTTGCTGGACTACAACACACATGATGGGAGTTGTAGTTCAACAGCATTTGGCAGTCATCACATTGGCTACCCCTGGCCTGTGGTTTTCCAAGGTCTCAAGTTGAGACCTCTGTCATCATCTGCTACATGTGACTGAAGATGCTGGGATGGAACTTGGGACCTTAAGCATGGAAAGCGTTCCATTGGGAAGGGCCATAGCTCACTGGTTGGAGCATGTGCTTTGCATGCAGAAGGTCCTGGTTCAGTTTCTGGCATCTTCAGGCAGGGCTGGGAGATAACTCAGAGAAAAGAAGAGAAGAGTTTGGATTTGATATCCTGCTTCATCACTACCCGAAGGAGTCTCAAAGCGGCTAACAATCTCCTTTCCCTTCCTCCCCCACAACAAACACTCTGTGAGGTGAGTGGGGCTGAGAGACTTCAGAGAAGTGGGACTAGCCCAAGGTCACCCAGCAGCTGCATGTGGAGGAGCGGGGAAGCGAACCCGGTTCCCCAGATTACGAGTCTACCGCTCTTAAGCACTACACCACACTGGCTCTCACACCACACTGGCTCTCCCAGTCAGTGCTGCTGCCAGTCAGTGTAGACCAGGCACGTCTAACTCCCAAGAGACTGCGATCTACTCCCAGTATAAAAAAAATACTGGCAGTGATCTACCCACTGTCATTGGAGGCTTGGGTGGGTGGAAGGGGAGGATTGCCCACAGTTGTTGAGCTTTTTTTTTAAGGGGGTGGTGGCAGCAGTTGTAGAGCTTATTTTAGGGGAGGGAGGCCAGAGTTGTTGAGCTTCATATAGCGACGGGTGTGTGTGTGTGTGTGTGTGTGTGTGTGTGTGTGTGTGTGTGTGTGATTTCCTGAGCATCTTTGGGGGAAATGACATTAATTGCTCACAATAAACTACGCCACTAACAAGCGCACTTTCCACAATCGTGGGCAACAGACAACAAAGAAACGCCCATTTCACACAATGGAGCGACAGAGTGAGGGAGGTGGGGGGTAGATACCTTCATTATACATTTTTTTAAATACAGCATTCGATAAGGAGCTTGCAATCAAGTGTGATCACCAGGGGATCTACCATTGGACATCGCTGGTGTAGACAATACTTGATGGACTAATGGTTTGACTTGGTAGAAGCCAACTTCCCATGTGGTTTCCCATTGAACTATTGTCATTCTCTATTAAGCATGACTAATGTATGTCCACCTAATGTTTAGGAAGCTGTTTATTCAATATTACAGACTCCTTTACTAACTAACATCCATTCATGGGATTGGCATATGTGGGGGACACTTTAGGCAGCTGACCCATGACCTTTGTTCAATTATATAACAAATACTCCATGGACACAAATAATTTGCAATGATTCATAGTTTCGACCTTTATGATGGAAGGAAGATAAATGAGTCTTCTGAGTTTATGCACATTGAGGGGGGGCATATCCCTCGAAGAAATGTTAATCAGACTCATTGTGAAATGGATGCTAGCACACTCTGGTTGAGCTGGAGAAAGTATATCTGAGTGAGAAACAGACAAGTAATCAAATATAAGGAATAAAAAGAGCCTGGATTATATATTGCATGTTGCAGCTTTCTAGTAATTTTATATTCATAAACCTGGTAATCCTGGCAACAGACCTGCAATCTGTGGTGACAGGGACTGGTAGAATCCAGAGGAAAAAGCTGTCAAGCCTTGGATGCTTCTCTTGGGAAAAGAATGGAAGAAGCAGAAATGGAAGGTGATTTTTAAAAATTAGGATGAAAAAATCAGGGCAAATATCGGATCGGAAGATATGGAACTGGGTGTGAATTAATGAATAAACAATAAGTAAATAACTATGGACTATTATTTTAATATATGACCACAGTGGAGAGAGACTTGTGTGAACAAAGATGAATAATTAAAGAACCCCTTTTAGACTTTTTATGCGGAATGGAAAATGAATGAATAGGAGACATTTGGGTCTGAAGATCGGGAAAATATTCCTTAGCAGAAGGAAAAAGAGCTTGATGTCACCCTAAGAGTAAATACTTTGAATAATCTTTTTGTAACTTACAAATGGAAATTCAGAAGTTCTTTTTATTGCTCTTTTCTTTCTTTTCCTTCTATTATTATTATTTTCCTTATTCTCCTCCCTCTCTTTTCTTTCTTTCTTTCTTTCTTTCTTTCTTTCTTTCTTTCTTTCTTTCTTTCTTTATCTATTTGTGTGTGTGTGTTCCCCCTACTCTGGGCCACTACTGGGATTATACATAAATGTTGCAATTGAAATTATTCACACACACCCCAATTGCAAATCAGGATTATTTATCAAAAATTATAGACTTTCGGCTGTTTGCAATGAGCAAATCAAACAAAAGCAATTGAAATAGCTCAACACGACAGATGCTTCAAGTGGTTCCCCCAAATTCAGCTGAAATTGCAACTTACACTGGATGGTTTATGAAGGACCCTGTGTGAGAGGCAGGGCAGGGAAGATCTCCCAGGGTGGGAGGCTGGGAGAAGAAATGGAGGGTCTACCACTTTCTGTGGAGACAAAGGTTAAACTCTGCCTTTGAGTGAGGACTTTGTGTTTTCTTTTTTCCATTTGTGCTTTGATTTAGATTTGGGTTTTTTTTTTATAGTATTGCATTATGAAAACGTCTTAATAATTTTTTTTGGGGGGGGGGTGGAAAGCAGCAGCAGCAGAAATAGAGGGCTATATTTCTTAACTCCTCTTTCCTGGGCGTATTAGGAGGAAGGCATAGGATGCAAATATAATAAGCAATGTTCTCATTAAGTAAGTGATAAAAAGTTAATTGCAAGTACATGTAGCTAGGATCACAGCATAGTCTGGATTGAACCATACTGTGAATCTGATTTTCTCTGAAATCAAGAGATACCCAGCCACCAGCACTCATTTGCCAAAACTACTAAACTTTTAAAAAGCATTGTTTATAACTTACCAAAAATGCATATTTTAATTTCCATTAATTTAACTGGTTGATCATGCCAGAGAATCTATTTATAATAGCGTAACCCTATTGAATTCAGAGGAAGGCTCTAGTGTAAGTAGGAAGTGAACTCTTTAAATAAATTTGATTTCAACTACTGTAATTAAACAAGGTAGGCTTCTGTAAAATGCTTTATTCTGTCTCTGCCTCAAATCCCAAGAGTTATCATCAGTATAAATATTCGGCCGTAAAGCTGTTGGATTATTTTTTAACCACGGGCAACACAATAAACTGGACTAGATCTTTCTGTTTACTTGTCTGCTCCAGCTGGACATCCTATTGGCTGGAATCCCTGGCTTGAGAGATCATGAGGTTTCAGTGATTGCCATGGGAACCAGGAAGGATCACAAAAAGAGCTGGAATCATCCGATTCAAAGATGATTTGGTATTCAGTGGTTACTATGGAGACTGAAAATGGTATCCAAAACAGGGATGTACATTTTGTGTATCAATCTGAGTTTAGCACACACACTTTTTTTAAAAAATAATTAAATATTAAAAGTTAAACAAAGGAATTGCTATTTTATGCTAGTTTTGGGTGGAGAGTTTCACATATCTGCATTGTTGAAATTCTGATAACCTTCCCAAATATTTCTCCCAAGGGAAAGAAAAACAAACAAACAAACAAACAAACAAACAAACAAACGGAGATACAAGATGTGATGTAATTCTTCTTATTCAAACATACTTTTAGATCAAAAGTTTTCTTTCCTTAAGAGGAAGAAGTCTTTGCCAATGGGAGAATTTATTTATTTTTAGTAGAAGAGTTCCTTTTCACTGGAGAAAGTCTTCCTTTATTGGAGAAAGCTTCTGCCATTGCATGAAGGAAACCCTTGGGATCAAAGTCTCTATTTATTTCTTATTTGCTTTGATATTCTAAGAATACTCTCTCTCTCTCTCTCTCTCTCTCTCTCTCTCTCTCTCTCTCTCTCTCTCTCTATACACACACACACACACACAATATATATATATATATACACACACAGTGTATATATATATACAAAGTGGTGACTCGGGTTAAGAACTTAATTCATTCCGGAGTTCCGTTCTTAACCTGAAACTGTTCTTAACCTGAGGTATCACTTTAGCTAATGGGGCCTCCCACTCCCGCTGCGCGACTTCTGTTCTAATCCTGAAGCAAAGTTCTTAACCCGAGGTACTATTTCTGGGTTAGCGGAGTCTGTAACCTGAAGCGTCTGTAACCTGAAGCGCCTGTAACCTGAAGCACCTGTAACCCGAGGTACCACTGTATGTATATATACAGGTTCAGTTTTTAAATCAGTGGTTGAAATCAGTTCATTTTTGAAAGGTTCAGTCTACCATCTTGATGTAATTTTGTCCAATTGTATCAAAACATGGATGAAAACCTGCTCCTTGATGTCAGGAACCATTACACAAAGTTTAGTTATAATATCTTAAAAAGTGTCTTACTACATAGTGAAGAATCAACTTTCCAAAATATATAGCGGACTAGTGGAGGAATGCCTGGCACTGCCTAGGAATTTTTAGAAACAAAAAAACAACAACTGTGTTTTAAATGGATAGTGTAATTTGTGAGCTTGGACCCATCATGCAAAAAATTGGTTGCAGTAACTTTACTTTGGCCACCTCATGTGAAGAGAAGACTCCCTGGAAAAGACCCTGATGTTGGGAAAGATGGAGGGCACAAGGAGAAGGGGACGACAGAAGATGAGATGCGGGAGGCAGTGGAAGACAGGAGTGCCTGGCGTGCTCTGGTCCATGGGGTCACGAAGAGTCGGACACGACTAAATGACTAAACAACAACAACAACAACAATGCCAAGGTCAGATTTCAGTCCACCACCTTAATTCAAAATGACATCTGGAATCCAAACATCAACGAAGACTCCTCAGTCCCACCTCTGAAACCCTCATGCCAAGCTTGGTGATGATCTCTTGAGTGGTGGTCAAACCTGTGGCAAAAAATGTGTGAACTCATGCCAACCTCATGTTTCAGTCTGCCATCTTGATTCAAAATGGTGCCCAGCATCCAAATATTGATAAGGACTGCCCCACACACCTCAGGAACCCTCACGTCAAGTTTGGCAACAATATCTCAAGAGGCAGCCAAACCTATGCCAAAAACCATGTGAAGTCAGGCCAAAGTGATGTTTTGGGCTACTATCTTGAGTCTGTGGGATGTAACATCACAAAAGCAGTAAAATACAACATTTCCTGTTTGCCCAGAGTGGACACACAGGGGAATGTTGCTCCAGCCAGGAGGACTTCCTGTCACACCTGCTCTGGAGCATCCTCCCCTGTGTTTGACCAGGTAGATGGGCATGACCCTGGGAGACCCCATAAAAGGTCACACAGCCATCTTCCCTCCCCACCCCTTGATGTTCCTCCTCTTGTACTAACTTGATGCTTTTTTGCTGTGTGCTGGCTCTCAGCCAGCAGCACATGGGCTCATTCCTCATGAGGGGATGAACCCACACTTTTCTCTGTATCTGTAACTACAAGCTAAAGCCTGCCTTCAGGATCACACTGTGGACTGAATGTGAGTAAACCTTACCATTACTTTAAAAGAAGATTACTGTGTCATTATTGTTTTAAGAGGGAATGAAAGGGGATTTACCAGGAACAAATCCAATCTGGACAAGCCAGACTGGATTGCTTAACTCAAGTGATTCCCACGAATCCAATCAACTAGCTTCCTGCTATGTACATGGGAATGTGCTCTACTACAAGCTCACTAGCGTGAGTGAGGAAGGATAACATTAATCAATATATCCTCTCCTATTGTCCTCAACATTCCCACAGATTCAAAATCTATCTCAGGAAACCTAGTGCCAAATCTGGTGGCAGTGGCTCGAGAGGCATCCAAATGCATAGGGAGGAGCCCACTCTGAACCATTTGCTCAGCATTTGGCTGAAAAAATTGCTTGGATCTATTGAGTTCAATGGGGTTTGTTTGCCGGGAAGTCTGGTTAGGATTGCAGCCTTAATGTGTCTGGTTTTTTGTCCAGTATTGATTGCTATATAACTAATTCTGTAAGTTCAAAGCAATTTTAATGTATTTTTGTACACCACCTTGTGATGAAAGTTGTTATAGTACTAGTTCTAGTAAATAACTATCTTATCGGCCGCTGAAATGTTTGCAAAGCATTTTTAGTGCAAGGTGGCTTACTGAAATGACTCACCAGCAGGGAGCAAAATCGTCACCCCATACTGCTGGAGGTTATAGAAAGAGTGACAGATCGTATGAATCTGAGAAAGCGGCAAGTACATAAAGGTGGGAATACCTGGAGATGAGGAAAAAGGAGAAGGAAGAGAGATGCTGCAAGGCTTCACCTGGAAAGCACATATGAGTTCCCCTTACATGAAAAACCAGGCCCCGTTTCAAGTCAGGGCCTGCCTCCTTCAGCCTAGGCTCAACTCAAACTTGGCTTATGCCCCACCCTTGTCTATCATGCTACTCCAACTTTCCATAAGCAAAAAAAAAAAAGAAAAAAAAGAAAAAAAGAAAAAAAAGAAAAAAAGAAAAAGAAAACAAAGAGAAGAAGCTTTACTTGTGGAAGGAGGAGACGGTAACAGGCAGGACTCACTACCACACAGTCAGCCACCACAAGGAAATGCTGCAGCTGTGGATCATGGGGCTTGTAGTTTTCAAACTTTAAGCAGTATGATCTCTACCAAGATGCAACACTCTGAACATCATTTCTAGCCTACAGCTTCTACTATGTGGTAGTGATCCTTACAAGGAACATAGGAAGTTGCCTTATACTGAGTCAGACTATGGGTCTAATTGGCTTAGTATTGTCTACACTGACTGAAAGTGGCTCTCCAAAGTATCTGACAGGGGTCTCTGCAGCCCAACAGGATGATACAAGTGATTGGACTTGGGTATGCAAGGCAGATGTTCTCCTGCTGAGCCAGGGGCCTCCCCCAAAGCCTTCTGCCTTCCCCAAGACAAGGCACTTTCCCTCTTTGCCTTGCAGGAGACAAGACACACAGGAAAATGTTGACAATGCTTTGCCTATTCAGAATCTTTGAGTGCCCCCTTTCAAAACACAAGCACCCATGAGTTATTTCAAGTGTTCAGAAATCACGATCTTTGGATGACTAGATCGCCCTCTCCCCATGTTCTGCTATGTCACTGAATTGATCGAAATCCCTACAGATGCTTTGTTATAGCAAGAGCCTCCCATTTATAATTACATTCTACTTTAAGTGTTAATATTACAGATATGGAATAATCCCTGGCAGATGTTGCTAATCTTACTGATTCTCCAAATTCGTAACATTCAGCAGGGAGAGGAGCAGGGAGAGGCAGCCAGCAGGAAAAAATAAACCATGGAAGGAAATGCCCATGTAGCTGGCCGTGGTGCTGAAACATATTTACTGTTCCACACTGTCGATATTTACTGATCCATTGGTGACACTGCCACATTTGCAGTTTTAAAAGGGAACATGAGTCTAAGACAAAGACAGCAAGTGTTATTTATTTGTCTGCTGAGTCAGCCAGAGGTTGATTTTGTTGCTGTTTTATCATGTTTTTGGCAAGCAAAATAACTCCAGGGTAGATTGCAAAAGCTACATTAAAGGAGCACACACAAACTCAAGTTCCACAGAGGAGGCCATCTGATTGGCTCATAAGACAAGTTGCTATCAATCTTCCACATTTAGCTGTTATATTTTTAAAATGTGATTGAGTGTTTTTCATAGACAGTCATGGGATAAGTGGGGTGACATGCAGTTCTTTCCCTTCTTCTGACAGACTTACTCTCCCGCTGATGACTCAGACTTGAGGTCTTTCACTTGACCTGGACCTCATGAACACATCAGCAAACAGTCCTCTTTTTGCAAAGATGGAAGGCCCTATTCTGCCATCAAATCCCCCATGTTTTTTAAAATATTTTTTACTGCCGTTTTAAACTAACAGAATGATCAGTTTATAGCAATGTCACTCTTTACAATAGCAAAATAAATGAAATAAAAATGTCTAGGGCGCTGTGGGTTAAAGCACAGAGCCTAGGGCTTGCCGATCAGAAGGTCGGCGGTTTGAATCCCCGCAACGGGGTGAGCTCCCATTGCTCGGTCCCTGCTCCTGCTAACCTAGCAGTTCGAAAGCACGTCAAAGTGCAAGTAGATAAATAGGTACCGCTCTGGTGGGAAGGTAAACGGCATTTCTGTGTGCTGCTCTGGTTCGCCAGAAGCAGCTTAGTCATGCTGGCCACATGACCCGGAAGCTGTACGCCGGCTCCCTCGGCCAGTAAAGCGAGATGAGTGCCGCAACCCTAGAGTCGTCCGCAACTGGACCTAATGATCAGGGGTCCCTTTACCTTTACCTTTAGGGCACTACTAGTGCTGCTGGGACAACAGAGGAGGGAATAGTTGGGGGTGTGTGTTTTATCGGTGACGTCGGGCCCAAAAACACCTTCAAAGCGAAACACACGGTACCTCTGAAATGGGTCCAGATACCGCTTCCCGTCACCTTCTTTCAGCAGAGTTGCACACAGCGGATCGCAGTTGCCTTGATGCCCAAGGAGCTTCCGTAAATAATGCAAACACAGTCCGTAGCTTTACTAAACTACTTGGCATTTATTTACAGGCAAAAGATACAAACTCCATCAGAGCTCATCTCCATCGTGTCTCACTCCGGCAAAAGTGAAACCAGAAACTAAACGTACACAACAATACAGAACAAAGAGAACAATGGAAACATCCCCGGATGTTCTCCTCCCCAGTGGGCTGGACGTCCTCTCCTGTGCTTGTTAACCCTGTAAGCTCAGGATCCACTCACACCCCCTCTCGTCCCGTCCACTGGGGCGTGTAAGTGTTATCACTTACCCAAGGCACAAACCCTCACAGAACTCCCCATGACGCTGGAAGCTCAATGGTTTGGTGAACCCATCTGCTAGGTTCTTCTGACTCGGACAGTACTTCAGCTTTACCAAGCCTGTCTGGATGCTCTGACATACATTTTGGAAACGTATGTCCAGATGTTTGGTTCTGGCCTTGAACTGGCCAGATTCCGCCAGTTTCAAACATGGCTGGTTGTCTTCCCAAACCGTGATGGGTAGACTACATTGTCCGCAGACATCTTGTACCAAACACCTATAGTACTCTAGCTCTCTACAGAGTTCTGACAGCGCACTGAACTCAGCCTCTGTAGACGACAACGCGATGAGACTCTGCTTGCGGGACTTCCACCCGATGAGTGACTCACCGAACTTCACTACCATGCCAGACACTGACTTCCTGTCCGCGAGATTTGCCCAATCGCTGTCCGTCCAGCACATGAGCTGGGGTTCTCCGACAGCTGACAACTTCAGGCAAAACTCCTTTGTCTCCTGCAAATACCTCAGCACTCTCTTGATGCCGTTCCAGGCATGTATGCTAGGCTTTGTAGCCTCTCGGCTGAGCAGATTTACAGCAAATGCTATATCTGGTCGACTCCATTGAGAGAGATACAGCAAACTCCCTAGAGCTGACTGGAAAACCTGGGGACTCTCAAACTCAGAGTGCTCCTTGGACTGACTGTCCTTCACAAAACAGGTTTCCATGGGCGTTTTGACACCCGCACACTCAGACATCCTGAACTTCTCCAACAACTGCTCAATCTTACCTGTCTGACTGAGCAAGAAACTTCCGTCCTCGGTTCTATCTATCTGCACGCCTAGATAAACACTCACAGGACCTAAATTCTTGAGCTTAAAGAACTCACCAAGCTCCTCTGCAAACTTCCGCACCTGCTCCTGCGTCTTTGCGAGATAAATGATATCATCTACAAAGATGAGCACTAACTCCTGCCCCTGGCCCGCTCCAGCCAGGTAAAGACAACTGTCAGCTTGACTTTGACTAAAACCAAGCTCTAGCAAAGCTCCATGCAAACACAAGTTCCAGTTCCTCGCAGATTGCCGTAAACCGTAAATGGACTTGTGTAGCTTCCACACCTGATCTGGCTTATCTTCCTCGAACCCTGGTGGAGCACGCATGTACAGCTCCTCCTCGAGATCTGAGTTCAGATAAGCAACATCTATATCAAAATGGTTCACCTGGAGACCTCTCTGGGCAGCAGTTGCTAAAAGCAAACGCATGGTTTCGCTGCGTGAAGTGGGCGCATACACCTCGGTGTAATGCAGCCCCTTCCGCTGCGTGAACCCTCTGGCTACCAACCTAGCCTTGTACTGCACGCCTCCAGACGTTGTAGGTTTGAGTCTGTACACCCAACGACAACTTACCGCCTGCTTGCCTGCAGGTAGTGTCGTGGGAGTATACACACCCAAAGACCTCATTGAGTCCAACTCCTTACCCATTGCCTCCCGCCACTTCTTGGCTTCTTCCTGAGGCAACTGTTGAACTTCCTCATAGCTTTCTGGTTCACACTGAGCCAGACAAGCCCACACACTAGTGGCTGTGAACCTAGCCGGTGGAACTCCTTTCGTGGTCCTAGCAGATCGCCTAGGTCCGAGTTCCCCCTCTGAACCTGCCTCGCTGGCCTCAGCCTGCATGTCTTCGCCTTCAGGTTCCTCACCTACTGACCTACTGCGCCTCTTGACCCTCACTGGACTGCCTGCGGGTGATGTTGGCGCGCTTTTGGGCTCCTGCTTCACCTGTGGTGAACCCCCCTCTAACACTGGGATCTGGCCTTGGTCAGGTTGTCCAGCTGATGCTGCTGGACCTATCTCCTCCACATCAAAATCGAGACTTTCTCTCGCTACCACATCAGTGTTTCCGTGAATGCGTGACCATCCACTCTGCTCACAAAACTCAGCGCTCCTGCTCACTGTGATCTTGGACTGATCCCCACTAGGATGCGCGAACCTCCACCCTTTCGTACCTGGCTCGTACCCGCAGAAAATCATCCTCTGCGACCTTGCATCACCTTTCCTTCTCTTGGCTCCGGGTGTCAAAACCCACGCTTCCGAGCCAAACACGCGAAAATAGTGGACCTTTGGCTTTTTGCCATTCAACAGAAAATAGGGCGTGTCCCCTACCACAGAATTGTGAATTCTGTTCTGAACAAAGTTCGCAGATCGCCATGCTTCCCCCCAAAACCGTTTTGGAAGACCAGAATCGAAGAGCATGGCCGCCGTCGCTTCCTGCAGCGTACGGTTCTTCCTCTCGGCTACGCCATTCTCCTGGGGGCTATAAGGATTAGTGAGCCTTTGCACCACCCCCCTGTCACGAAAAAATGCTTTCAGTGATGACCCTAGGAACTCTCCGCCGCGGTCACTCTGAAAACACTTCACGTGTGTGTCATACCGGACTTCTATCTCTATGACCCAACCTTTGATCAGTTCTGCTGCCTCACTCTTCTCTTTCAGCAGAAAAGTCCAGCTGTTCCTGGAAAAATCATCAACCAAGGTTAGAGCGTAACGGGACTTTCCCAGACTGGGCTCCCTCATTGGACCAGTGATGTCCATGTGGACTATCTCAAATGGGCGAGTGGTAACCCTGTCTGACCTGGGGTATGAGCAAGATTTGACTTTGGCTGATTTACAAGCCCTACAGTCAAGATATGTGCCACATGACTTCATCTTGCACCCCTCAGCAACTTCTGGTTGCCTCTTCACCTTCCCCCAATGTGCATGGGCGAATCTACGATGCCACAAATGGGCACATTTATCATGAGGTGGAATGTTTGCACACTGGGCCTGCTCTGCACCAGTGTCACCTTCACCTGTAACTGGGGTATCTGTGGTGTGCATCTCAACAGCAAACAGCCTGTCTTCACCTCTTGGAACACTGACAAGCTTCTTCTGACCCCTGAAAATAGAACAGGTGTTATTCTCAAAGCACACTCTGAACCCATCGCTTAGGAGTGTGGACACAGATAACAAACACACTTGCATGCCATGCAAAACATAAGTCTCTAGTTCTGTCCCAAGAAACTCAGCATAGACTGTCCCAACTGTTGATAGCTTCTTCTGGGATCCATCAGCCATTCTCACAAACTGCTGTGAAGGAATTTCCTTGCAGTGCTTCACTAGACCACAAGGTGGCGCTATGTGGTGCGAAGCTCCGCTGTCGATGATGAAGCGTAGCTTGCCAGCAGGCTTCACCGTTGCCATGGAAGCTGAAAGCTGATAGCTGTGGTTATCACCTCGGCCGCCTCTGGAAGTCACTCCGCGCCGATTCCCACGCTTGCTTCCCTTGCCGCTGCTCCTCCTTATCTCGTTACTAGGGGCAACGTCCTTGGCAGCTTCCTTTGCTATACACTGCGCTCGCAGATGTTTTGGGCTGCTACAGTTGTAACAAAGCTTCGCTGCATAGGCTTTTCTGGGAACTTTAGACTCACAAGATCCCCCTCTGCCACTTGCAGCTGCCAACTGGCCCCCCTGCTTCTCCTGTCGCCTTGGCTCCATTACAGCCAGACTGGCCGACACGTCTCTGAGCTGAACTGGGGGCTGCTTCTCCGCCGCCTCTCCTGGCCGTTCACCGCGCCTGTGAACCCGTGCCAGTGCTTCCCACATCGCTTGGGCACTTTCAGCACCTTTTACATGCTGCAATTGTGAGGCCTCGACGCTCAGTGCCAGCAAACTCTTGGCTGTCTCCTCTTCGCGCCGTGCTGTTTCTGCTACTTTCCCTGCTTCTGGATCTGTGCCAGCAAGCTTTGGGGATGAGGTGCTTCTCAAGCCTGTCCTCCCTCCCTGCTGTGCAGCGTCTGCATCAGCCTGTGATGTAGCAGTGGCTTGGGGCTTTTCTATACAGCTCCACAAACCCAGCGCCTCCAACCAAACTAAGCTCAGGATCCACTCACAGGGGGTGGGGGCAGAACCTCACACCAAAGAGAGAGAGAGGGGCTGGGAGAGGGGGCTTTCAATCCAATCACTTTTGTTAACTGAATAAAAGGATATCAAATTGCTGTAAATTTATCAATTTTGATTTCTCCCATATCCACCCCCCTATCTTAGGAGGGTCAGCTTTTCATCCAAGGGTAGCTGCCAAACTCTACTGCACCAAGATTTAAAGGGGGATAAGTTTTGCTTCTCTCCAGTTTCTGGCAATTTCCAGTTGTGTTTCTACAAGGTCCCATGTTTTGTAAAATTATCAATATCCCTCTGCCAAGGAGGGACTGAAGATTAGACAACTTCATGGATAAGACTATCAGTTGAAGAGTTTGGATTTGATATCCCGCTTTATCACTACCCGAAGGAGTCTCAAAGCGGCCAACAATCTCCTTTCCCTTCCTCCCCCACAACAAACACTCTGTGAGGTGAGTGAGGCTGAGAGACTTCAGAGAAGTGTGACTAGCCCAAGGTCACCCAGCAGCTGCATGTGGAGGAGCGGAGACGCGAACCCGTTTCACCAGATTACGAGTCCACCACTCTTAACCACTACACCACACTGGCTCTCCTAGCCATGCTACTAGCCATGATTGCTATGCTTTGCATCCACAGTTGGAGACAGCAATGCTTTGACTGTCAGTTGCTGGAAACCACAGGAGAGGAGAATGCTCTTGCGCTCAGATGCCAGTTTATGGTTGGCCGCTGTGGGAGAGGGATGCTGAACTAGATGCACCATTGGACTGATCCAGCAGGTTCTTCTTACGTTCTTAACACATCACTTGTGAGTATTCGGGGGCAAGAAATTCTATGCAATGCGGCATAGCTTTATTTTATTTTTGCATTACACCGAACATTTCATCAATACGAAACTCAATTTCAGTGTCAAGCTGAATGGCTTTTGAAAAATGGACACATGAAACTTTCCTGAAGGATAGCCACTCCTTGTTTCTGGGGAAAAAAATAGATCTGGAAGGGAGAGATATTGAATTATGGAGCTGGAGACTCATAGCCCTTATTTGACTCTATGGGAAATGGATGCATTATATATGTATTGCACAGGTACTGGAGATTTTATGTTGTGTTAGGTTTGTCCATTATTTTCTTTCATCAACACTCAATAAAAACAGGCACTGAACCAGTGTAGCATAGCATGACTATGAGATGGAAGTTCTCATTTAAAATACCAGCTTTAATATCCTATTATAATGTGCGAGAAATAATACTTAACAAGCTTGTTGTAAGATTAGAGAATAAATATGTGCAAAGCACTTTATGCAGTTGGGGGAAAGCATCATATAGATATTAAGCCTTAAAGCCAGTGTAGGTAGATACTGCCGTGTTGGACTCAAAGGCTCTCACACACTTCCACTTTCCCATCCGCTTTCCCGTGGGGAAACCTGCTACTTACTGCAGAATCAGAGCAAAAGCCAATTGGACTTTCCATGGATTGATGTCTACTTCAGTTCAGAAGAATAGGATTTCCTGGGGAAAGAGGTGGGACAAATGGACAACTGCTTTCTAGGCATGGGAGAAGTCAAGTGTGGCTAAGTCCTTAGACTGGGGAGAACTGGATTCAGATCTCCACTTGGCCATGAAGGTTAGGGGTGGGGAACTCCACTGAGGAGCAATGGATTAAAAAAGTAATAATAAATAAAATTAAATCTGCTATACATTTTGGAAAGTGGTTTGTCTATCTGCCTGCCTACCAGCTTATCTGCGTATCTGCCTGTCTGTTGCACAAAGCATAGTATCCTTAGCATCTTGTACACCTCCTTCCGGCAACTCCTGCAGCCAAACTGGTGCCCAATGCATTGCTCTGCTTTCCTTTGGACCACATGAGGGAGGTAGAGAGGGGAGGTCTTGTTGCCTGGGCAGCCCAGGACCTCCATACCCACTGTCCCTGGGGAGGTCACTTTGATGCTGCAAATGCAGCAGTTTGGCTTCACCCCTGGAGGCACGGTCTATCCTTGGGCAATTGATGCTGTTCCACTGAGTGACTTCTCTTTTTCATGCAAAATTATTCTCCTCCCTTTCTTCATCTGAGCAGCCAGCCGGCTACAAAGGAATGTACTGCAGCCTCCTACTTGTCCCTGAAAATATAACCTAGTTGTTCTTAAAGGCTTTCTTTTTGTATCTAACAATAGGAGACCATGCTCCTCAGATTCACTCAGCACCTGTCCTTTTTATAACATCCTGTGTGTTTACAAGCTGTCTCCAGTATTAGAAAATTGACTGTTCTATGGCCAAGCTGTTCCTAGAATGGTGTGTTTATTAAATCATATTGAAGTCTGAGTCTCCTCCCCACCACACTGCAACGCCAATTGCGGAATCAGCTTTATAGGCAGTGGAGTCTATGTGCAGCTTTATAGGCAGTGGAGTGTGTGCAGTCTAGCCAAGATAATAATTATACTCTTCAATTACTGCAGCAATTTATTATTATTATTATTATTATTATTATTATTATTATTATTTAATAATTTTTTTATACCACCCTTCGACCAAAGATCACAGGGCGGTTCACAACATAAAATTACAAAAGAAGAACACAAAATACATAACATAAAAACCCCAAACACCTTTTGCACCTTGATCCCAAATCAGAGGGGATGCTCAGTGGTGGAGCATCTGCCTGGCTTGCTGAACATTTAATCCAAGGTTAAATCCCCAGCATCTTCAGATACGGCTGGGAGAGATCACCCTATCTGAAACCCTGGAGAGCCACAGTCAGTCAGTGTAGTGAAAACTGAGCTAGGTGGACGAACGGCAGCTTCCATTGATTTTATGGGGACACTTTCCAAGTAAGCAGAGAACTCTGGCCTTATGAGAAAATTAAGCATGCCTTGGACAGCAGTCACATACAATTAAATTATGCAGTAATGCTAATGCTATAACACTGCTGCTGCTGCTATTAATAATAACAGAGATGACTAGGCTGCTGTAGTCCATGCTCTAGTAACTTGCAGACTGGATTATTCCAATGCTCTCTATGTGGGGCTGCCCTTGAATACTACTCAGAAACTTCACTTGGTCTAAATTACGGCAGCCAGATTGCTGGCAGGGGTTCTATTTACACACCATACAACCAGTTTTAAAATAGTTGCACTCATTGCCAGTTTGTTACCGGGTCCAATTCAAAGCGCTCACAATTCAAGGCTTCAAATGACTCGGTGCCCAAGTATCTGAAAGACCACCACCTTCACTCCTGGGTGCTGAGATTGGCAGAGCCAGCTCCCCTTTGGTAGTTCCTTTGCCCCCAGAGGCTCATGGTGTTGCAGGAAAGCCTTCCCTATCACATGAGTGAACAAAAAAACACATGAGACGGAAGTGAAAAAGAAGTCCAAAGTTTATTTCTGCACAGAAGTTTGATCCAGTGGGATTGCTCCACAAAGGCTGGACCCAGAACATTAGACCACACACGTTTTCATATAGATTGGATACATTCCAATACATTTCACATCCTTACATCCAATCAGAATGTTTAGTTCCCCTCTTCCCATTTCCTTATAAGGCACATAAGTGTAGACAATGCTACCACCTTGTGATTGGTCTGATTTTACCGCAGTTCTGAGCATGCGTACTGCTTTGTTTGCTGTAATACTGAGCATGCTCAGAATGCCAAAACCTTATTTGGTGTGATTCCCTGTAATTCATTTCATCAATGGGTGGGTGGGTGGCCTGGGAGAGGGCCTTCTCTGTGGTGGCCCCTGAGCTGTTTGAGTCTCTCCCCACAGAGATGTGTCTGGCACTTTCATTATTCCAAAGAATGCTGATGATGCACCTCTTTACCCTGACTTTTGACACCTGAGGTGTATGTTTTTAGGATCCAACTTACTTTTTATGATTGCAAGTTGTTTCAAATTGTTTTTATATTGCGCTGTAGCCTGCCCCAGGACCTTAGGATGAAGGAGAGGAAACAAACAATCAAAATGATCTGAAACAGAAGGGTCTGAACAAAATAAAAAGTAAAAAAAAAAATTCCTTCCAGTAGCACCTTAGAGACCAACTAAGTTTGTTCTTGGTATGAACTATCGTGTGCATGCACACTTCTTCACGTATCTGAAGAAGTGTGCACGCACACGAAAGCTCATACCAAGAACAAACTTAGTTGGTCTCTAAGGTGCTACTGGAAGGAATTTTTTTTTTTACTTCTTGTTTTGTTTTGACTATGACAGACCAACACGGCTACCTACCTGTAGAAGGGTCTGAGTTCTCCTTTACAACTGCAGTGGTGTTTCAAGACAGAGTTATTGGCAATCTTACCTCATGTGTTTATATTTGTGTGTGTGTGGTCCTTTCACAAAACAACAAGTGCTGACACCTGCAGTTCCTTTCACAAGAGTGCAGTTCAGGAGAGCTGAGCGAGGACCTCTATGGCTCAAATCTTTCCCCATTGGCAGATTTACTGGGTTTCTCTGGGAAGGCCACTCTTTTCTCAGGCTAAACTCCACCTATCATTACAGTGATAGCAATACTGGGCTACTTTATAGGGCTGTGGCAAAAATTGCCGAGAGACTGCAAAATACAGCTTTCTAAGTTGCAAGGTCTACATTGCTTTGCTACTCTTGCTTCATCATCCTCAGATATTCTATTATTATTATTATTATTATTATTATTATTATTATTATTATTATTACAATGGTGCTTTATAAGGAATGAGAAGGCACAGGCCCCTGCCCCAATGGGCATACAATCGAGACACCAGAGAAATAACAGAGGACGGGAAAAGGAGAAGCAGCAGCAGTAAACAGGGGAAGAATATGGAATTATTTTTGTTACATGCAGTTAGTTACAGAACGGTATCAGGTCTATGTGTGGGTGAAATCTGAAGAGGGAGGAATATCTAACTACATGGTGCTCTTTAGCACTTAAATTTATTTCTCTCCCTCTTCCAAATGGGCTCAATGTACTCTGTCAAAGTACCTGCCCAACAACAGAATGCACTCATTTCCACTTCCCACCTTAACACAGAAGTCTTAATTTTAATTTGGCCAGTTGAATTTTCTGGTAAACGTGGAGAGAGCAGTCAAGCAAAGTTTGCACATGGTGTATTATTACACACACAGGATGTAGAACTGTGTGCCTGTGGAAGAGCTCCCCGCCTCCTTACACACTTTTCAATTTCTCAGTCATGCCTTTCAACCTCTCACATGCGGCCTCTCATGGAGACCTTTGGCTCAAATGCGGAGGAGTGATATCACCCTTGCCTGCCACAATCCGGTTCTGCAGTATTTTTTTTATTTTTTATTTTAATGAAGAAGGAATTTAAAAATAGAACAGGAGAGACAATTCAAGCTAGACCAGATGCTCAGTTTGCTGCCACCTAGAGTGTTTTAACAGTAGCATGTTCCATCAAGAAAAAGCATGAGAAAGGGGGGCGTCCAAAGTGGGTTGGAGACCCTGCAGCTTCGATCAGGAAGGAACGGTTCTTCAGATTTGGTCTTGTGCCAGTGTGCTTCTGCAAAACGGTTGGGGGATGTCAGAGCCAGTGTGGTGTAGTGGTTAAGAGCGGTAGACTCGTAATCTGGGGGACCGGGTTCGTGTCTCCGCTCCTCCACATGCAGCTGCTGGGTGACCTTGGGCTAGTCATACTTCTCTGAAGTCTCTCAGCCCCACTCACCTCACAGAGTGTTTGTTGTGGGGGAGGAAGGGAAAGGAGACTGTTAGCCGCTTTGAGACTCCTTTGGGTAGTGATAAAGCGGGATATCAAATCCAAACTCTTCTCTTCTTCTCTTTATTTGAATCTCTGAGCTGACTAACACTTGGTGACAGCCATGTCAAATTGTGCTTGTTTTTGTTTTTGTTTATTTCATAAAATTTATATATCACTTGATTGTTAAAAAAAGTCCTTGAAGTGGTTTACAAAAAGAACCCCCCCCATTCAATTATGACTAAAGACAATCAAAGCATTCAGAAAACTAAAGTCACCAATAAACTAAAAACACATCAGCAGTCAACAGTAAATGTTTATTTTGATCGATTGTAGATCAAACACAGGAATTTCTATTATACCCACCACATAAAAAATAGCATTACTTTTCCATGGACGGGTTCCTCTGGTCTTTATTTTGTGGGAATCAGAGTGGATTAAAGTGCTCTGTCACCCTAGCACTAAAAAATAATCCATTTTTGAAAAAAAGCAGCAGAACTTTGTGGTTAGGAAATAGATGAGGAAATGCTCTGTAAAGTGTGGGATAAACAAATTATTAATGGGGAGAGGTATAAACACTCCACAAGCAAATCAGGATGAATAATAGAATCACAGAATTGTAGAGTTGAAAAGGACCCCAAGACTAATCTATTCCAATCCCCTGCAATACAGGAATGCAGGAATGCTCAGTGTTGTATCAATGCCCCACAAACAGATCAGATTTAATGCTCAATAAAGACTGGTCATAGTTTAACTTCTGTTCTGATTTGTGCAAGCAAATCAGAATGAATGATGAATAAACATGTCATTTGGAGGCACTTGAAGTTAGTTCACACACTCATGTTATCAATTGTTGCATAAACTGAGTGATGACGTTTATAATTTGCCTGTTTCCTGCTTTATACATGCAGACATAATAGGAGCTTTTGTGAAGTTCGCAAGCATGAGAGCAACAGCCCTATCTGATCATTTTCCAACCTCAGCATTTTAAGACCCAAAGGTTGCCTGAGATCATAATGCACAAGGCTAGCTGCTGGTGCAATTAATGTGCATTGCTGGTGCACAAATGCAGGTGGAAAGGACTTACGGGGTCTTTATTTCTCTCCCCCCCCCCCCCAATGCAGTAATGCACAATAGCATTTTCTCCACTGGTTCACTGTTTGTTTAAACCAGCCCTTCCTCTTACTCCAAGGAGCCAAAGGGCAATGCATCCTGTATAATGATAGGTGGTTAGCAGAGCAGGTAAATGTGTTTGTCTCTGAACTTTGCATTGCCTCTGGAATGGAGGAAAGTGGGTCTGGGAGGCTTCCAGAGCAGGGGTGGGGAACTTCAGGCGCTGTTGCCCAATGGGTTCCTCCAAGCTTCTCTATCTGGTGCTTGTGAATCTTCTCAGGTCACACGCCCTCCTCAGCCACATCCTTCACCATCCCTGCTCTGCAGCCTTGCCGTTTCCGCCCGGCTAGAATGTGTTCTTGAACTCTGATAGTGCCTCTTGTTTGCTGGATGGAGGATATAATGTGGATATATAAAAACTTCCCGACGGTAAGAGCTGTTCATCCCTGAAGGTTTTTAAGCAGAGGTTGGATGGCCATCTGCCATGGATGCTTTAGCATTGCAGGGGGTTGGGCTGGATGACCCTCAGATTCCCTTCCAACTCTACAGATCTATGATTCTATATAGACTACCATATGGATGTAACATTTGCATTTGTTGTTCTGCACTCTTCTAACTCTGGTTCTGCCCACCTGTGGCCGCTGGAAGCTTGCAGAGGAGGGTGTGTGGTCCTTGGCTTGACTTCTTAGAGCATCGAGGGCCCTCTGGGGTGGTCCTCTAATCCAAAATGACAGAGAATGGAGAAGATAGGAGGATTGCTACTGGTATACTGGCCTGCCCGTGCCAAGAACTCTAGAAGCTCACGCCATCAGTCTTAGGCTTCACCAATTACACTGATCAATTGATCGATGCATTCTGCTCCAGAGAAAGCTGCGCGGAGAGCTTTGTAATCCGAAAGAGCAAAGAAAGGGGGAGAGATGTCAGATTTCTGTGTGTTCCTCCCTGCAAAGGAGGGGGCAATCTTTCCCCTTTTCCTTTTGGAAGTGAACACACTGTGCCGGTATCGCATTGCGTGATGATGAGCCTCCTTCCTCCTAAGGATGATTTGCAGGACGCGTCTCCTCCTGGCATTCAGCACCCACTCCCAGAAAAAGAAAAGAAAAGCTGGTGTTGGGGGAAGGTAATCATTCAGGGGGACATTTTCATGCGAGGCTGCTGCCAGCAGGTTGCGTTCCTGGCCTGAGTTCTATTTTTAGCTCTGCTCCTTCGTTGCTATTGATCCCAGTCACCCTTTGTTAATTAGATACACACACAACACACGCAGCATTTGCAACTCATTTATCAATTCTCTTCAGCACCTCCATCCCTGGAGATGTAATTTGGAGCCCTCCTTAAGACAGGCTATTGATCTGCACCGCAACTCTGCTCTGTGTTGCAAACTATTTATAGAAAGACTCTTTGAACCCCCCCCTTGACTGCCCCCCCGCACTCTCTGCTTCTCTATGGGGGAATCAGAACATAAATCAGATTTTGATGGAAAGACAGAGATGCTTGAGGCATAGATGGGTGGAGCATGGAGCCTCACTCTTAGGCTGAGGCTAAATAAGATCCTGAAGGAAGCTGGGTGGGAGCAACAATGGTCAGTTAGAGCAGAAGACTTACAGGAATGCAGGAATACCAAATCAGACCAATGGTTCTTGTAGCACAATATTGTCTGCACCAACCTTTCCCAACCCATTACCCTTCAGATGTTCTGGACTATGACACTGATAACCCCTGACCATCAGCAATGCTGGCTGGAGGTGATGGTAGTTGTATTCCAAAGCACAATGTGTAGGACCCCAGTTTCAATCCCTGCACCTCTTGTCTGAGAAAACAATACTAGGCTAGGTTGGACCAGTGGTCTGAGCTGATACAAGCCAGGAGTGGGGAAACTCTGGTTCTAAGATGCTGCTAGACTTCCACCAACCCTGACCATTGACCATGTTGGCTGGAGCTGATGGGAAACCAGCTACACATGGAAGGCCACAGGTCCTCCATCCCTGTTATAAGGCAACTTCACAGGTTCATGAGTTGCTCAGGAGGAGTGGGAAACCACTGAGGCCAGCTAGCTCCCAGCAGCTCCTGCTCCACACCTTTGTATAGCTTGAAGCAGTGCAGTCTGGGAAAACCATCCAAGAGTCAGGTGAAACCTTAGAAACAAGGGGAAGCTGCCTTATACCAAGTCAACCCATCGGTCTATCTAGCTCACTATTCTCTACAATCTCAGACAGTGTATATCAAGAGTTTCACACAGTGACTTTTCTCAACTGTATCTGGAGATGCAACACATCTGGTCCACCACAATCTATTGCCCCCCCCCCCAATACCTTAAAGACTGGTTCATTTATTGTGGTCTAAGCTTTCATAGGCTAGAGTCTACTTGTTCAGATGCATTAAAATCAGGAGGGGAAAAAAAAATCCACCAGAAAAGAAAACCGGTCCAGGAATGTCAACCAATTGTGCTGACTTTATAAACTGGCCCTTCCTGGCTGCAATTAAAAGGTTACTGCATAAATTATAAGCCTGGGAACAATAATGACCTCTGAGCTTCTAAACGCTCCTGAGCTGAGGACTCGGCAGCTCTCCCGTGGGATTTGCTTCTCCAGCAGCTTGCTGCAGAAATCTGATGATGAATGGAGGCTCTGTGCTCAGCAAAGCAATCACCTGCTGAATACACCTGTAACTTCCCAATGGCTGTTGCTCCTCTCTCTAACGCTCCCTCAATGATGCCAGCCACACAAAGCTAGATAAGTTCGCCCATACACTATTGACACTCTAGGACGACCCCTCTCCTCTAAGGTCCTGAATGTGGTCTAGATCCTCCTTTCAGTAGCTCTCTGTGTGATTTGCCTCTGTTTCCCAGGGCAATGTGTTTGCCTTGTTTCCAAACTGCCTTCATTTCTCAAAGAGAGAAATTGTGTAGAGGTACCTCCTCTATTATCCCAGGAAAAATGTCTCCTACAATTAAGCAGAAGGGCGGGGGAGCCCCCTCGGTGGCATTTCGCCTTTGTGCCATTCCACAGCCTCTCAGCAGTGGGGTTACCGAACACATCTATTAAGTGGTGCAATAATTGCACAGCCACCTTGAAATTTCAGGCTCTGCATACATAAAAAGAGAAAATAGAGAGGCGGGAAACCTGCACTCCATTAAAAGCCAGGGAAAGCTAGGAAAGGAAAGCAAGAGCCCTGTCAAGCAGAGGAGGCTGGGGCAGGGGAGAGCTGCAAGCTGGAGGGTGCTCTCACCAAAGGGTCGTCCTCCGCTGAACCCCCTCCTATTGGCTTACATAGAGTGGCTTACATCACAGTGGCAAGTAGCAGCCCTCTGATCAGCACCAAGTGGTCAGTCATCCTTTTAATTCCCTGCAATGCCCTCAGAGTGCTGCTTTGCAGAAAGCCAAGAGTGCTGATTTGGCTGCTGGGCCCTGCCAGAGTGTTGGGCCCCCACCAGTTGCCAAAGGATTCTTGCCTGCTGCTGACCCCAGCCCTGAAATGAGCCAGGACTCTAAGACTGTGTTTGCCCAACCTTCTGAGACCCGTTTCACTTCTACAGCAACAAAGGACTTGTTTTGGAAGCCCGGATGATTCGCCGTCCCTGCAGTCCTGCATGGGCCACTGATCTGAGCATGCTCCCTTGCAGATCTGGAGATAATGGGAACTGTAAACCAAAACATCTGGGTGGCAGGTGTGGATAGCCATGTGGCTATGCCTATTCAAAACCAAGAGCCAATGTGGTTCGAGTCTGCCTGGAGGCCATCCTTTTGGACATGGGAGCCAGCACACCAAAGCTCTCGTTCGTGGAGGTTGGTTGTGCAACTCACTGTTAAGAGGAAATAATTCCACATATGTAGCAACTTTGGTTTATAATTTGTCCCAAGACTGAGACTTGCACTGGTGTCCTTGTGTTATTTGTTCATTTTCACCTCTGAGCTGCAAGTTGCATCATCTGTGATTCAAATGCACTGTAATCTCTGCATTAGCCTATGTTATATGGACACATTATGTGGTTTATTATGTTTCTATGAAGGGACGTGGGTGGCGCTGTGGGTTAAACCACAGAGCCTAGGGCTTGCCAATCAGAAGGTTGGCAGTTTGAATCCCCGTGATGGGGTGAGAGCCCATTGCTCGGTCTCTGCTCCTGCCAACCTAGCAGTTTGAAAGCACGTCAAAGTACAAGTACGGTAGATAAATAGGTACCGCTCCGGCGGGAAGGTAAACAGCATTTTCGTGGGCTGCTCTGGTTCGCCAGAAGCGGCTTTGTCATGCTGGCCACATGACCCGGAAGCTGTCTGCGGACAAACAGTGGCTCCCTCAGCCAGTAAAGTGAGATGAGCGCCGCAAACCCAGAGTTGTCCGTGACTGGACCTAATGGTCAGGGGTCCCTTTACCTTTACCTTTATGTTTCTATGTGGTAAACCACTCTGTGGCCTTTTGACAAAGGGCAGTAATTTCTTGAATAGTAATTATAATAAAAATGTGACCTTTGACTGCAAAATGTGGCTCTCATCTGCTTTGTAGCTTGCATCATTTATACCCCGCCCATTTGCCTGGGTTTCCCCAGCCACTCTGGGCGGCTCCCAGCAGAATAGTAAAAACAGGATAAAACATCAAAAATTAAAAACTTCCCTAAACAGGGCTGCTTTCAGATGTCTTCTAAAAGCCAGATAGTTGTTTATCTTCTTGACATCTGAAGGGATGGGCTTGCTTCTTGCAGTGAGGGAACCAGCAGAAGACCCTCGGAGGAGGACCTCAGTGTCCGGGCTGAACGATTGGGTGGGTGGGGGGAGACGCTTCTTCGGGTATACTGGCCCAAGGCTGTTTAGAGCTTTAAAGGTCAGCACCAACACTTTGAATTGTGCCGCATGCGATGGGCTCAGTGGTGCTTTTAGCAATGTGTGGATACGCACTCAAGTTGTTATCTTTTCCTGGGCTCTGGTCCTTTTGCCTTTAACAACCTGAGGGCTGTCTCACAGAAGGCGCGACTGCAGAGTCCTTACTACGTATATCCTTCACACCCTGCAGCTGCAGTCTATCTCCACTTCCCAATAAGTGTATTTGCACAAGACATGCACTTGCAGAAGGGTGCTGACCACATTCAGAAGTTAAGGATTGCTCATTCACGTTATTAAGAGCTGAGAACTTCTACTTTTGCTGCATGCAGTGTCTTTTTTCTTTGCTGCCTGCTTATTTTAAAGTATGACTTTCTTTATATTTTGATCACATCTTATTATTAGCACTGGGTAGAGAGCGAGAGAGAGCAAGAGAGCGCTACAAAGAAGGGATATGAAGCTTGTTAAGCAATCAATCAATAAACCCACATAGGGTTGGGTCTGGACAAAGTCAGTTATACCTAAGTAACTTCAAAATCAGTGTCATGACTGACAAGTCCCATTACTTTCAGTGGGGGATAAAACACCCAATCCTATACACATCTACTCAGACATACATCCCATGGGGCTGTATCCAATACTAGCCCTACTCAGAGCAGAGCTCTTGCAATTCATGAGCATGACTGTTTTCCGCCCATTTATTTCAGTGGGTCTGAGTGAAAGGCCATTGGCTACAGCCCATTTTCAATGGGACTTAGTCCCAGGAAAGTGGAACTAGGATGGCAGTCCCATTGAGCTAAAAGGGGCTCACTTCTGAGGAGGCATGGGTAGGTCTGCACGATCACAGTGCAACTGGCCAAGTCTGGATCCAAGCCCAGAATGTGTGAAAAGAAAGCAGGTGAGATTCTCTCCAACCTGCCCCAATTACTTTGTTTCCAGGCCACGGAAAGTTTCCCTTGCTTAGTTTCTGTCTGCTAAGAGTCACAGCAGCAGCAGTCCCAGAATTAAATGGTGGCAACCTTAGCTACATCTTTGTCCAGTGGCTGGCAGCCACATTTGCCAATATGCCACCTTGCTGGCTACTTACTGATCATCAAGGCTTCTGAGTTCAGGAAAAATTATTAGAGGGGGTGTGTGTGGGGGGAGGGGGTTTGCTTCATTCCCAAAGACCAGAAGACTGCTACGCCTTGGCAAAGCGAGGGAAGTGAGTCCCCGGTGCCTGGATTTTTGCACATCTCTGTCTCCCCCTCCCTCCAAATCCCCTTCCTCCAGCTCGCAGCTTATTTAAAGAAGAGTAGCAGAATGGGCGGGGCCACATCTGGGGTGGGCGGGGCCAGAGGCTGGAGAGAATGAGTGAGTGAGACCGCGGACACCAAGAGAGCAGGTCGGGAGACGGCAGCCGACGAGTTCCAGTTTTTTCCAGACAAGGTGGGTGGATGAGAAGAGAGAGGGCGGGCGGGCGCTTCTCTCCGTCTGCGCTCAGAGGCAAGCGCTGGGAAGAGAGCTGAGCGACTGAGGCAGGCGCGCGGTTGAGGAGGTGGGAGACTCTCCGCCGGCGACGGCTGGCTGGCACAAACCCCACCGCCAACTCTTCTCTGGGGCTGGAAACATCCCAGGAGATGAAGCCCAGCCCAGCCCGGCTTGGCTTTGCGTTGGGCGAGGAAGGAAGATGGTGATGGAGGAGGAAGGCGGGCACGCCACCCCTCCCACTCCCGGTGATGTCAAGCAGTTAGGACGCTGGGGGGCTGCTCTGTCGTGGGGGAGGCAGCCTTAAAGAGGATACGACCCAGAACCGAATATATACACACACAAACACAGAGCCAGGTTCCCCCTCAGGTCCCAAGATCCATAATTTCTCCATACTTTGAGTCTCATTTTCTGGGGAGTGGGGTTGGGATGGAAGAGTATCAAGACAATGGGTCCTGTTCCCCTCCCTCTCCCCTCCGTGCCCCTCCCCCTCCTGAATCCTGATGGCTGTTAACTCTCTCCTTTAAGGCAGGGAGGCTGGCAAGACCAAGTGCCTTCAGTAGCGCTCTCCTCTTCGGCTTCAGGCGAGCCCATCTTCCCGGCGTCTGCGAAAAGAGCAAAGGAGCGTGGCGCACTGGCGGGTGCGACCAGTTGGTTCCCAGACGATCCCACGCACGACCAGGAGATTCCTTTGCATCCTTGGGGCCACGCCTCTCTCTCTCACACACAATCTCCCCCCTCCCCTCACCCCATTATTCATTCATTCCACTCCTTCCCTCGGCAAACGGCAGCCTTTCAGATAAAGGATCCAGAGGCAGGCGCGCACCTGTCTCCACAGAAAACCCAGACTGTCTGCCTTTTACTCCAGCGAGGAGGAGCTGGAGGAGAAAAGCGAGCGAGCGCTCCCCTGCCCTGAGTCCGACTATGAGACCCCAAAGCCACAAGCTGACGTCTGAGACCGTCTCCTTCTTACCTCGGCTGGTCTTCCAGATCTTCTCCTTCAGCACCGTCTATCTGTTCCAGCGACAATCGCCCTGCCCTCAAACGGTGGGCTCTTCTCCCTCCCTCTTCCCCTCCAAAAGCAATCTCCCTTCCGAAACAGTAACAGAAAGGGGCTGGCTGCATTAAGAGACCTCCCCACCCACCCCTCCCCAGCCAAATCGCAACTGACCCTAAAGAAAGCTGGATTTCGCGAACTTCGCCGCTGTCTCCCCGCAGCCAAGCTGGTGGCTGCAAAGCAAAGGCGGTGTGAGCTTTGTATGATCCTCGTGGCGACTCCTGGAACGATCTGCCTCAAGATTGCTGCTGATCATACTTGAAGGCTTTGCTCGAAGGAAGCAGCAGCCTGCAGAAGTGTGTGTGTGTGTGTGTGTGTGTGTCTGTGCGCGTGCCTGGTGAAAATTTGCATCATTTAGGGGTGGGGGAGAGCCGCCGTGGCGCTTCCAAGCTGGTCAGTTTCCTTCCCCACTTACCGGAAGTTCTTCCTCCGTTCCAAAGAGGCAGCGCCCCAAAAAGAAGTCTTCTTGGGCCGTGGCTGATGCTGTGCCGGCATCCTACCAGCGCACACCTGGACCGGCCACATCTGGAGACGGGACCCGCCGGCCTCTCCCCGGAGGGACAGCCCAGTCGCACATGGATTGGAAGGGGCGTGCCGCCGTCCCGCCGCCTCTCTGATGGGACCCCTCTTCGCGTCCTTAGCCCGCTCCCCCCGGGGCTCGACAAGTGCGGAATAAACCCGAACCCGAGCGGGGAAGGGCGATTCCGGGGAGACAGGTGGCGGGGCGGGCAAGATCCGCTCTCCTCGACGGGCTCGACTTCCTTCCTGGCTTTCCCTTGCTAAGAGGGCGGGGAGGGAGTTTGGGGGAGTTTGGGAAAACTGTGAGCGGCGGCGTGGAGGGTGGGGGACCTGCCTCTGGTCCTCGGGCTCCTTTCGACTCCTCGGGTGGGCAAGATCTGGTTTCCTGAAGAGGTGCCCTTGATGGCCCTGCGCGCCGGGACAGCTTGGTTTGGGCAGGTCTTGCGCAGAGTTTGCCGGCTGCAAGGTCCGTGGTCGAGACGCTCCAGCAGCCTTCTGTGCCTGTCCGCCTCCCAGGAGCCCGAGCCGCGAGGCGGAGAGCAGCAGCAGCAGCAGCCAGAGCAGCAACAGCGGCGGCAGCAACCCGAGCAGCAGCAGCCGCCGCGCTTTCAGCACCAAGGACAGCAGCTTCCCCGAGGGAGCCCCCCGAGCCCCGCCAGGCGTCGCTTGCAGCTCGCCTCGCTCGGCGGCTGCCTCTGCTGCACCCTGTCGGATCCCCGGGCGGCCAGGGGGGGACATGGTCCCCTCCGTGGGCCCTTCCTGGCGGCCATGAAGAGGCAGAACGTGCGGACCCTCTCCCTGATCATATGCACGTTCACTTACCTGCTGGTGGGGGCGGCCGTCTTTGATGCCCTGGAGTCCGACCACGAAATGCGAGAGGACGAGCAGCTGAAAGCCGAGGAGACCCGGCTCAAGGGGAAGTACAACATCACCAACGACGACTACCAGCAGCTGGAGGAGATTATCATGCAGTTGGAGCCCCACCGGGCCGGGGTCCAGTGGAAATTCGCAGGGTCTTTCTACTTTGCCATCACAGTCATCACCACCATAGGTAAGTCCCCTGCGATGCCGGGATGGGTGCGAGTGGAAGGTTTGAGGGTGCCAAGAGTTGAAAAGCAGCGAGATGCCAAGAAGGGTGGCTTCCTAAACTTTGTGTGCTGTTCGGTGCTGAACTGTTAACACGGAAAATGAAATGTATCTGTACATAAAAGGATGAGTAAATGTGATCAGACTGCTCCAAAGGTTGAGGAGTTATGCAAAATGAAAGCGGGTTACCCAGGGAAAGATGTCTACTGGGAGGTGGGTGAGCTGATGATTTGGGGAGCTGGGCAACTGTGGGATTTGCAGGGTAAAACAAGAATCGGTTTAGGAAGCTGTGCAGTGGGGATTGGGTCCAAAAGTTGGAGAGCGAATATCCCTCCCTTTCCTACTCTATTAATTTATTTGAATATTTCAATTCACACTTGTTGGGCATTAGGTCTCTCTGTCTCTCTGCCCCATCCCCAGATTCCAGATTAAACCTTAGTAGAATTGGGTGGAGTGACTGGGAACTTCTGAAGGCAGAATTTAGCACCACTAGAAGTTCTTCCCAACTCATGACAGGGAGGCAGCAAAATGATGCGCAAGTTTCCACGCAATGATATTTGGAAGATGATGCCAATAAATTAAGATTTAAAAGTAATTGAAGCTGCAATCCTAGGCACACATAATTGGGAAAAAGTTCCAGTGAGCTCAGTTGGACATACTTTTGAGAAAACGTATTGGATTGGCTTGCACGTCTCTTCTGGAAGCTTGTTTTCACTCTAGGTAGAAAAAATAGTCAAGGTTTGTAAACTGGCATTGCCATTTACTCTGAAATAGTTCGATTGCGCTACTCGGGAATCTTCACAATAATAGTTTGAGGATTGTAACCCAAGCCTTGGATTGCCATGATTCAGGGAACTAACGGAGGAGATCTTTCCATCTGAGCCTTTGCTTTGGGAAGGGAGAGCCCAGTTGCCCCAGAAGTTTTCTTCTACAACAACAGCAGTAGTAACAGGTCCCTGTCTGCGTGCCTCTCCTCTTGTCTACTTGCAATCTCCTCCCCCTCATTTTAGAAGGAGGAGTAGGCAGTCCAATGAGCAAAATAGAAGGAATCAGAGAACTTGCCCAGTGCTGAACGTAAGATGACTTTTTAGATGACTGTTTTGTTGACAAGGCAGAGCTGTTTTTCTAGCACCGTACCATACTCTTGGGAAAAGTGCAGAATCCCCCAAAGAAAGCTTTCCTCTCCTAAAATAAAATAAAATATTGCTTGACAGGATGAAAAAAAAATCAGTGTATAGCCCATTTCATCCCTTCAAGAGATAGGTAACAACAGAAGAAAGGACTTCTGGACCCTGGACTTTATTTTGTTCTGTTGCATTGATCTCCCCCAGTGCTTGCTTTATTGCTTGCCTCTTTGTATATTCAGATGCATGTGATGAGAAAATGAAGATGTTCTCTCAATATACAACACTAGCAGGTCACTTGAACACAATAGATGGTTAATAATGCATGCACTATGTTCTGTTGGACAGGACACGGAGAACAGAACAACGTTATTAATTGAGACAGACACTATCATTACCGCCAGTGCAAACATTAACACACGAATGAGCTCTCAGTTTTCAGCAGAATGTCCATTCCACCTCCTTATAAGCTGTCAGGTGGGCAAGGTGTGCAGCTTACAGCAGTAAATTGCTTGCTTGAGAGGTAATCTGACACTGGGGGAGATTTTGTAGACTATGTCTTTCTAACTTTGTTTAAAAAGAACGTTTCTTTTGGGGGCCAAAATTGAGACTTATTTTGCTGAGTCTCCCCTTCACTTCAGTCTCCCCCACACCCTGTCATAAATGTTCTTTGTAGAAATCAAAACCTGAATGCTTTGGAACAATCTTTGTGAAGTTGGGGTTTTTTTGGGGGGGGGATCAGGGAAGGAAACACAGCAGACTATTAACCCCCACCCCCGTGCTTTAATTCTGATATTTTCCCACTTGCTGAATTTGTTCTGCTTCTCCAAGTGTTTTTATTTTTTTATATAGTAAATTTTTATTAGTTTTCAATCACAGTGCAATAGTAGCCTCATTATAACAATACCAATTTATAATACAATTATTAATACCAATCATTCAAATACCGAATTATATAATTTAGATAAAGTGGGGCCCCCAGCGTGCTAGATTTGATGGTTTTCTTCATTTCTGCGTTCCAAAATTCTCCAAGTGCTTTTAGAGAATTAATTTGACCCAGTGTTAAAAATTAGTTCCATCTTTTATAATGTTATAATGTTTTAATGATTGTATTGAACACTGTCATGATAGTTTGTTGAATGGGTTGGCGGTTTAGTTTAGCTTAGCTGCACCCAATGACATAACTTCCTATCGTGAGTTTCAGTACATCTGCTGTCTCTTACCTTGTGTACGTATTAAAAAATACGTACTTGTATATACTTGAAATGCCTTGTAATATGTTGCAGAAAGATGAAAAGATTTCTTTTTTATGCTCTCAGTGTACATGTTTGCCTGCCTGCATATTAACTAAAAAATATTGGATATTTAGATCAAAAGCTTTCTTATAAGAGCACAAGGAATAATTGGAAGAAGCCTGGTGGAAAGAAAACTCTGAATTTAACCATGGGCATGACCTATTCAAAGGCAAACACTTTCTTGTTCCATTGATTTCAATGGGAGAGTTAAGTGTTAACTTTGACTGGCTTATACTCCAAATGTGACTCGCATCTCCATTGCTTAATTTGTGAAACAACAGGTGCCAAAGTTCAAACCAACTTGGAAGCCATGGGCTAAGCCAATGTGTCTGAATGTGCTCTTATTGTGATTACTTAGGATTGAGAAAAAGCACTCTGTACGTGCTCAAAGGCACTCTCCCCTCCATCCAGCCTGTAGGCATAGATTAAAAAAAATAAGGCAGATAGTTTTGAGTGCTCTTCAAGCACTATCCACTATCACTGAAAACAGATCTTGGGACGATGCCTTGTTGTACCTTGGCACTAATTAAACCTGAAACTATCACTTGAACTTGTGTTGCATGACTCTTTGGATTATTTGTTTGCAAAACATTGGCTAATTTATTTATTACATTCACTAAATAACTTTTATTAATTATAATGAGTTGCCCCATACATACGCTGTGCAACAAATCAGTTAAGAGTAAGTTACTTGCATAGGTTAGAACCACTAACAGTGCAATTCTATGCATGCCTGCTCAGAAGTAAGGGCCATTCAGTTCAATGGGACATATTCCCAGGTAAGTATGTAAAGGGTTGCAGTCTCAGTAAGCTGAATGCTGTCCTGCTGAAATCAATGGGACAAGTTAGCCTTGACTTAATTTCAGACCCATTTATTTCAATGAGTATCAAGTTCTACAAATTAACAATTTCTCACGTGTGGTTAATTTATACATTTAAAAAGTGCTTCTGTTTTCTTTATTCCACTTCAGTAGTTTTAGGCCTTTAGAGAAAACACTTTTTTTTAAAAAAAGTTATTTTAGAATAATCTGCAGTGACATCAAGTGTGCCGCTCGGCTGGGTTTTTTTTTTAAGTTTCTATTTTTAAACTAACCTTGAAGACGTCGCTTTGCACACACTTTGTTCTCTCTCTGAAACCACCTAAGTACTACTCAGGAAGCAAAATCACATTTTATGCATTAATGAGAAGGCACCAAGTGCCCCAGTAGGGTACAGCTAGTGGGCTTTTCACTAGCAAATGCAATCTGAAATTTCCATATTTTGCATAGTGTCAATAAATACAACAGTTGGTTGTGTTTTATGGATTAGCTTCTTATCAAAGGCAAGAAAATAAGAGTGTCCCAGAGGTGAGCTTACCCAGGTGCAGAATTTGACATCTGGCAATGAGCAAGTTGGTCGAGGTTTAGTGATTATGGTGTGTTTGTTCAAAATATTTCAACACTGCCGCCTCATCAAAAACAGCAAATGTGTAAATTGTTCCAAAGCGCTGCCTATGTTCAGAAAGCCTTAGTATGCCACCTTTTAGAGTTTCACAGTCATCATTTTTATTTGCGGAAACCCCGTCAGTGTACATGACGCTCTACAGCATAAACCAGTGTCCCTGCCCCTAGGAACATACAATGCCAAGTCTGACAGGGAATAGAGGCACGTAAGAGAGAGGAGGGGGCAAGGATAACAAAGACTGAATGTGAGCAAACGCTGTTAATGCCTATCAGCTATGTACACATCTGAAACACATTTAGAACCCCCCCAAGAATCATGGGATTTGTAGTTCAAGGGTGCTGGGAACTGTAGCTCTATGAACTACAGTTCCCAGGATTATTGGGAGTGACTGTGTACTCAGCCACTGTGACCTCGCTACAGTTGAGGACCAGCACTGCAAGCCTTTGCTGTTGTACCTGGGGACCAAGAAGTGAAGTGAGGGTTTCGTGCAAGAGAATCTTCACCAGCTTTCCTAAGACCATCACACACTAAGGATCATCGCTGGTTCTCCACATTGACCAATAAGCAGGTTGTATTCTCTCTTTCATCCTTGTGACGCGCTTGCTGCCAGTCCAGACCTGGGTTTCCTCAGTGAGGCCCCATCTACAGTATACATTTAAAACACCATTTTAAACAGTCATGGCTCCCTGCCCCAAGGAACCTGGGAACTGTAGGGTTTTTTTTTTAATGGCATGCAGAGCTTTTAAGAGAGCCCTATTCCCTTCACAGAGCTCCCTGGGAAGACGGATTGAGAATTAAACCACTCTGGGAATAGTAGCCCTGCGAAGCGAATAGGGGTCACCTAACGACTCTCAGCACCCTTAGCAAACTACAGTTCCCAGGGTTATTTCAAGGAAGCCACAGTTCTTTAAAGAGATATGATACTGTTTTAAATAGATAGTGCAGATGGGACCCGATAGACCACAAATTGTGACACTGTTTCGATGAAGAGGTTAGGAGGGCTAGCATGAGCTACTTCTTCTATTTGGTTTTTGAACGGAAAAAGGGCTTTCCGTGACTACTTTAAATCTGTAGTGGTGTGCTGATGTTGTGATTTCTCCCCGTTTTTTTTCCTTTTGAAGGCGCTTTTAATTAATTAATTTATTTATTTTAAAGTGTAAACCACTTTGAACTGCTGGAAAAGCAGTACGGAAGGCTTTTTAATAAATAAACCTTAATTAAATAATAAACCAATCATCTCCAAGGAGGGATTTGAAGGAAGAGAGAGCGAGAGAGATATAAGACCACATAAAGGTGCTTCCAAATCTTTATTATCATGTCCCTCAAAGGTATTTTCACATTTCACATATTGGCCTTTTCGCTGAGCGTGCGCTCAGTAGGGACCCTCACTCTTTCACTCTGACGGGTGTATGTATGTTTTTAAAGAAGAGTTTAGTTTGCATTTTAAGGGGTACGTTGAAAAGCAAGTGCAATGTTTGAAGAGGCTCTGCACTCGCTCTCATACCAGTTCTTGAGGCAAGGCATTAATACTCCCAATTTACAGAGAACGGAGGGACGCAGGTGGCACTATGGTCTAAACCACAGAGCCTAGGGCTTGCTGATCGGAAGGTCGGCAGTTCGAATCCCCGCGACGGGGTGAGCTCCCGTTGCTCTGTCCCTGCTCCTGCCCACCTAGCAGTTCGAAAGCACGTCAAAGTGCAAGTAGATAAATAGGTACCGCTCCGGCGGGAAGGTAAACGGCGTTTCCGTGCACTGCTCTGGTTTCGCTAGAAGCGGCTTAGTCATGCTGGCCACATGACCCGGAAAAACTGTCTGTGGACGAACGCCAGCTCCCTCGGCCAGTAAAACAAGATGAGCACCGCAACCCCAGAGTCGTTCGCGACTGGACTTAACTGTCAGGGGTCCTTTACCTTTACCTTTTACAGAGAACGGAACTGAGGCTCAGGCTGGCCAACTTGGGAAACTGCTGTAGGTCAGTGGCTGAGTGACTCATTTGCATGCATTAAGTCTCAGGTTCATTCCCCAGTCTGGGTAGAGCTGCCTGAAACCTTGGAGAATTGCTGCTAGTCAGTGCAGGCATTACTGAGTTAGATGGACCAATGGACTGACTCAGTATAAGGCAACTGGCTACATTCATAATTTGCTCTTTCTCTGTCTGCACATGAGTTGCAAAGATAAAAATAAGTGGGCAATGAAAAGGCTAGATGTCCTGTAGCCCCTCTGCCTCCTCTCCCATCCAAATAATCCCCTCCCACTGCTGCTTTGCCACAGAGAAGCAGCACCTGGGAAATTTGGATTCATGAGTTCACTGCTCACATGCAGTTTTTGACTCAGAGTTAATTGCAGGTTTGAGATACATCCTGGTGCAGCTGGGATTTAAGCCATACTTTGCTCGCTGACCTTGCTTTGTGTCCCTGAGTGGTCTTGAGTCCTTTTGGCTGGCTAGAATGTGTCCTCAAACTCTGATATTGCTTGTCAGAGGAGAGAGAGAGAGAGAGAGAGAGAGGAATACAGTGCACTCTACAAATGCAAATTTGCAACCAAGATGAACAAGGGTCTGGCCACCAAGCCTTATGAGGAATGGTTGAAGGAGCTGGGTATGTATAGCCTGGAAAAGGATGCCTGATGATCGTCTTCCAAAGCAACAAAAGAGGTTTAAAGACTTTCTCAAGGCAAATCTAAAAAAATGTAGTATAAACACTGACAACTGGGAAACACTGGCCTGTGAGCGCTCCAGTTGGAGAACAGCCTTTACCAAAGGTGTCATGGGCTTTGAAGACACTCAAGCTCAGGACACAAGGGAGAAACGTGCTCACCATGATCAACTCCCGCCCGGAAACCAATGTCCCCACTGTGGAAGGACGTGTGGATCTAGAATTGGCCTCCACAGTCACTTACGGACTCATTATTAAAACCGTGTTTCTGGAAGACAATCTTACTCAGCTACGAGTGATCGCCAAAGAGAGCCTGGAAAAGAGAAGACTGAGAGGAGATTTGATAGCCATCTTCAACAATCTTAAGGGATGTCTTCCTTGGGGGTTTTAAAGCAGAGGTTGGATGGCAATCTGTCATGGATGCTTTAAGTGAGTTTTTTGCATTGCAGGGGGTTGGACTAGATGACCCTTGGGGTCTCTTCCAACTCTACATTTCAACAATTTTATATTTGTGGCTCTGCCTCTTTTGCCTCTGGCTTGATCCATGTATGTATGTATGTATGTATGTATGTATGTATGTATGTATATATGTGGACTGTCGAAAGTTGTCCAGAAGGGAAGCAAGCCATGGGGCTCTAAATGTTTTCCCTGTCCCTATTTTAACTGGAGATGCCAGGGATTGAACCTGGCACCTTCTGTATGGAAGCTGCTGCTTCATCACTAAGTTACAACTTCTCATATGATGCTGCAGTCATGTGCCTTGGGCCCCATTCCATCTTCTGTCAACAGATGGCTTTTCCATTGCATTTATATCTCATCTTTTTCCTACAATGAACTCATGGTGGCATCCAAGGTTCTCCTCCTCATTTAAACCTCGCAGCAACTCTGTGAGGTAGGTTAGGCTGAGAGGCTATGACCGGTCCAAGGTCACCCGGTGAGCTTCATGGCCAAGTAGGGATCCGAATCCTGGCCTCCCAGGTCCTAGTCCCACACTCTGACCACTACACCACACCTGCTGTCCAGTTAGGGAGCATTTGGTTAAGAAACCATGCCAGCGAAGTGGAAAAGTTGGAAAGATTACTTTTCTTTCTGGAGACCCATTTTGCACCACCAATGAACAAGAAGTAATGGTGCTAAACTGGTTGAACCGGTTGGTTCCTTGCTGCAGCTGCTCACTGTTAAGGAAACCAAATGCTCTTCTGAATGCTGAGTAGTCGTTGCTAATTGCTGCAACTTGCTCACAAATGATGACAAGAGAGGCGGGAGAATTGGGAAGCTTCCAGGCTCCATTGCACTAATAACACTTGACCATTTTTTTGTTAATTCCGTCCGATGAAGCCCACCCTTCTTGCAACGCAATGTTATGTTAGGCTGGCGGACATGCTCACCGAGATTCCTGTGCATTGTACCCCCACTTCAAGTACCAGCCTATCTATCAACTCTTTCTATTGCTAGTCATCGTTTCGCTTTTATTAAAGCACGGTTTAATGTATTCCCCTCAAACGTCCTTTTACATAGATTTTCTAGGGGCCAAGTTTCGGTCTTATGTGCCTGTGATAACCGTTCAATTGAATCTCTTCATCACATAGTGTTTGTCTGCCCCTTGTATTCTGCTGCCTGAAAGACTCTATTACTTCCATTAACTCAAAAATTACCGGGGTATTTGGAAGAGTCTTACCTTGCTCTTCTGTTGCAAGATTCAGACTCGATTATAACCCTACATATGGCAAAATTTCTGACATCAGTTCTGACACTTAAGAAACGCAATGGATTGTTATATACAGCTTGAAATTTTAATTTAATTTTTATCATATTTTATTCAATTGAGTATCCCTTTTAATTTATTTTACTGTTAGCAATTGTAAACCAGACTGTGCTGTTTCTGTTTTTGGTTGTTACGGTATGTCTATGGGCTTAAAGCCGAAATAAAATGAGTTGAGTTGAGTTGAAGCCCACCCTTCCCTTCATTAACCAGTGATAGATTCCCACCCCCCTCTGGGAGGTGAGAGGTCTGGCTAATTTGTCAGCTCCAGCATTAGCAGAGGCTCAAAATATTTATTCCATTCCTTGGAGGATATTTTCTGACTCCCAGCTGCCATACTCTTTGAATTTTTATTTTTTGGTAAGAAAGTTTTCTACAGGCTGCCATCCAATCCTGCCCCCTCACACCCAATCACTGTGCAGAAAATATATCACTGTGTTCTACTGGGAGCGTTGAAGTGACTTCTCATGAAATTTCCATGACTCGGTGGTTCAAAAAAGTTTCTTCAGGGGATTAAAGGAATTTACTTATTACTTTACAGGTTTCCTAGAGAATGATTTCTGAGCATTGAGAACAGTTCGATTGTTTATTTCTGTACCTGAGCAAAATGTCTGCTCCTTCTCTATGTCAACTCCATTCACCTTCATCTAGTTTTCAGATTCTATTTTCTGATTCAAAGTTCAACGTGCATAAGAATGGTGTTGCTCGGCTAGATAAAAATCTTTTAGCCTAGCATGTTGTTTCCAGCAGCGGCAAGTCAAGTGTTTCTGGGTGCTTACAAACATGTGGACCCCCTATGGGCTGTCTGGAGCTCAAAGGTATATCAACTCTGCATATGCCAGCTCCACTGAACTAACTTTGCTAATAGTCCTCGATGTGTGTTGATTGCGCTCCCCCCCCTCTCTCTCTTCTTGAGCTAAACTGAGTTCCTTCAGCCTTTTCTCATTCATTGCATCTTTTGAGCTTTTAAATCCTCCTCAGGATTTGGTGATCGTGCCAGGACAGAATCACAGTGAGTGAACTCAGATTAATTATCAGCATCACCCACTTTCGTCTGTTCTGACTGGCTCTCTAGGTTCTATGGCAGAGACCTTTCCTATCACCTGGTGTCCTAATAACCCAGGGGTGGGGAGTCACAGATCTGGGGGCCAAAAGTGGTCCTCAGGACTCCCCTCAGGCCACACACCCTCCCCAGCCTCCTTTACCCAGGCCACTTCCTTCACTGGTCCTGCATTGTACACTCCTTGAGTGTGTTTGTCTGGCTGTTATGTGTTTCTTGCTGCCTGGATGGAAGGGTGTGTGTTCGAACCTGCCTACTTACAAACCTAAACATTGCATGGGTTGCCTTGCTCATTTTTGCCCCTGGACCTGCCCAACACTTGCATGCGATTGTCCAGAAGGGAATGAAGTCTCTGGGCAGCAAATTGTCCCATGTCCCTGTTTTAAGTGGAGATGCCAGGGATTGGATATGAACCCAAAGTGGGTGCTCTGCAAAGTGGGTTAGGCTTCCCCGTATGGTGTTGCAATTAGGGTTGGCAGAAGCCTTCACGTTTGCCTCACCCCCTGTAGGTGGCAAGTGGAGGTATTGAATCTCAAGGCGGGCAGTCTTTAACACCACCACCACCACCACCACTTGCAAGCTTCAGCCTGGCAGAGAGCCAGTGTGGTGTAGTGGTTAAGAGCGGTAGACTCGTAATCTGGGGAACCGGGTTCACGTCTCCTCTCCTCCACATGCAGCTGCTGGGTGACCTTGGGCTAGTCCCACTTCTCTGAAGTCTCTCAGCCGCACTCACCTCACAGAGTGTTTGTTGTGGGGGAGGAAGGGAAAGGAGAATGTTAGTCGCTTTGAGACTCCTTCGGGTAGTGAGAAAGCGGGATATCAAATCCAAATCCAAACTCTTCAGAGCTGGCTGCAATTTACACCATGGGCACTCGGAGAGAGTCTTCCCCTCTCTGCTCCAATTAACCTCTGTCTCCAGGGCTTACCCCATTACATTATTAGGGGCTGCTCTCTGACATCACCAGGGCCCACCCCAAGATCTCAGGTTTGGGCCCTGAAATCTCAGGGTTTGGGATTCTCCTGCAACCCTGATTGCAACAACATTAGACCATATGATGCTGTGCAATGCAGGCAAAGTCTTCTGATATTACACAGGCACGTTGCTTCAGCAGGGGCAATTGCTCAGATTACAGTGGCTACAGGCATTGTCCACTGCCCCCCACCCCCAGTCACTCAAGAAGAGCCCATATAGATTAATGGTGAAGAGTACAGATGGTGATCTGGAAGGCTGCAGTTCCAAAGATCTCTTCTCAGGCATGAAATTGCTATGTGGCCTTAAGCAAACCTCTCTCTCCTTTTCTCAATAACCCCCACCCAAATGCAACGCGAGGTGATAACAAGAGTGGTATACCTCCCAGAGCAATTGTAAAAATAACTAAGAAAACATATATGGAGTTCGTTGAACATTAAAGTAGTAAACAGAAACTCATTTTCCTCCTCCTCTTATTCTTCTGATGTGCAATAAAATGTCTATCCTTGGCTGCTAAGGGGAATGTTCCCTTTCAGGGCTCCGGAGACTGTAGAATAAGACCTCTGTGGTGCTATTTGAGTTGTTCTTCTTTTTTGGTGATCACTCATAGCTGAGTAAGATTGTCTTCCATGACCATGGTCTTAACAGTGAGTTCATAAGTGACTGTGGAGGCCAGTTCTGGATCCACATGTCCTTCCACAGGGGGGACATAGGTTTCCGGGAGGGAGTTGATCATGGTCAGGGTTTGCCAAACGTGCCTTCCTCTTAGCGTTCTCCTTTTTGCCCTGCATTCGTGCTTCTTCAAAGTCCATGACACCCTTGGTGAAGACTGTTCTCCAGTTGGAGCACTCACGTGTGAGCTATTTGAGTAAAAAAGGTAAAAGACCCCTGGAAGGTTTAGTCTAGTCAAAGGCGACTATGGGGTTGCAGCGCTCATCTCACTTTCAGGCCAAGGGAGCCGGCGTTTGCCCACAGACAGCTTAATGGGTCATGTGGCCAGCATGACTAAACCGCTTCTGGCACAACGGGACACCGTGACGAGTGCCAGAGGACATGGAAACACCATTTTACCTTCACACTGCAGCTGTACCTAACTATCTACTTGCAACGGGAGCTCACCCCGTTGCACAGATTTGAACCACCGACCTTCCGCTCAGCAAGCCCAAGAGGCTCAGTATCATGGGGGTGGAGGGAGTTACAAGGAAAGGGAGGGGGAAAGGGGCACATCCCCCCCCCTGTTCCCTTCAAACTTTCCACCTTTTCATGCTGTGCTGCACAGCAGTAGTGACTTTCGCCCCAACTAGCCATGATGTTTGTGTTCCATCTGGTACGCAGGCTGAGACCCTACCTGCCCGCAGACTGTCTCGCCAGAGTGGTGCATGCTCTAGTTATCTCTCGCTTGGACTACTGCAATGCGCTGTACGTGGGGCTACCTTTGAAGGTGACCCGGAAACTGCAATTAATCCAGAATGCGGCAGCTAGACTGGTGACTGGGAGTGGCCGCTGGGACCACGTAACACCGGTCCTGAGAGATCTACATTGGCTCCCAGTACGTTTCCGAGCACAATTCAAAGTGTTGGTGCTGACCTTTAAAGCCCTAAACGGCCTCGGTCCAGTATACCTGAAGGAGTGTCTCCACCCCCACCATTCAGCCCGGACATTGAGGTCCAGCGCCGAGGGCCTTCTGGCGATTTCCTCACTGCGAGAAGCAAAGCTACAGGGAACCAGGCAGAGGGCCTTCTCAGTAGTGGCACCCACCCTGTGGAACGCCCTCCCATCAGAGGTCAAAGCGATCAACAACTTCATAACATTTAGGAAATACCTGAAGGCAGCCCTCTTTAGGGAAGTTTTTAATCTGTAACATGTTAATGTATTTTAATATTTGCTGGAAGCCGCCCAGAGTGGCTGGGGAGACCCAGCCAGATGGGCGGGGTACAAATAATAAATTATTATTATTATTATTATTCCATGTCCTCTGGTGGAATCAGTATGCCTCTGAATAAGTGCTGTTGGGAATCACAAGTGGGAAGAGTATGGCTGAGCTCAGGTCCTGCTCATGGGTCACCTCATTGTCCACCCATTAAGAGTTTTTCAAAACACATTTTCCCTTTAATTTACAAACTCATATGCACAATTAGGAAGGTAGAAACCACCCTCTTATTTTGGGGGGTTGTTGTTTTTTCCATTTCCCAGCTGATAGGCCACTCAACTTCCTGAGTTTGCTTTTAGAGGGATTGACTGTATTCTCCCATTCATAACCCTGAAATAACATGAATGGGCACACAAGTGTCGCTCTTAAGTCTCACACAGACCTTTACAGTAAAAAAAGAAAGGAAGGAAGAGAAGAAAAATTGAAGACCTGATGCACACTAGGGTTCAAATTGGCTCCTGGGTCTCCTGAGGGCTGCTGATTTAGACAATTTGCTTAATGTTCTTATTTCCATAATGTATTCTGATTGCAACATCTGTGGGCTTATATAGATGCCCACAAGATTTGGCTTCCTCTGTCGGGGAATCGGAAGTATTTTGGGAATATAGTCTAGAGCAATCCATTTATAGCTGCAAGGAAACTGGGTATTCTCTCCCTCCCTCCCTCCCTCCCTCCCCCTTTCAAAGTGAGCAAGTTCCCACTATGGATAACACTCGATCATTTCTCAGGCTTTTAGAGGTGATAGCCGTACTTGATTTAACGCCACAGAACTGTAGTAAACACTGGCTATTTCTGGAGGCTGGTGTGGGGAATGCAAAGAAAAGAAAGCCATCTTTTCTCATTCCAAAACCAGCAGAAGCAACCAATGGATGACAGAAACATACGGCTGCCCCTGATCTTTCACCAAAGGTTCATGGCCACAGTGTGCCCAGGGGCGTAGCTCAGTGCATCTGCTTTGCATACAGAAGGTCCTGATTTTAATTCCCCGGCATCTCATGGTAGGGCTGGGAGAAATCCCAGACGGAAGCCCTGCAGATCTGCTGCCAGGCACCGTAGGCAATACTGAGGCTTTTCCTCCCCCACCAGCTTCATTGTTGTTATTGTTATTTTTTATTTTAACAAAGAAAAAATAAAAAATAAAAATGTGCACCCACCCCCAAGACCATTCCATTATTACTATCCAACCTCCCAAAATTTCAACACTTCTTGCAACGGTTTGACCCCTTTCCGTTTTAACAGTACAAATTCTCCAAATACCTTCCATATCTCCTAAAAATCATTTCTCCTGCACATTCCCCGTCTTACCTTAACAACACATGTTAATTCATCATTAATAGCTATATTCCGCAGTTCTTTGTTCCATTCTTCCATTTTATATTCACCTTGCACCTTCCACTTCCTAGCTATAATAACTCGTGCAGCTGCCAATGAATTTGTGAGCAAGTCCTCCATAGCCTGCAAACCTTCCACCCCATCGTAAATTGATAACAATGCTACCTCTGGACTTTTGGTCAGCTTTAACCCAGTGATGATCTCCTTAAACACCCTTTGCAAAAAACAAAAAATAAATAAACAAATTGTACATATTTACACCCCCACCACATGTGAACGTAAGTCCCAGTTTCCTGGCATCTCCTCCACCATACACCAAACATTTCTTGTTTATTTGATTTAATCTTGCTAGTGTTAAATACAGAGTGAGTGGGATCAAGTTGGTAGCACAGGAAGAAGATTCTACTGTCTTCCTGCACTGTCAGCTTGTTTGACTTCCTTGCAGCATGCTGAGAAAGTGGATTGCAAGTCAGCCCACATCATTCCTTTGGATGTTACAGACCCTCCAAGTGTGCCTATTTTCCAGGGACGTCCCTGATTTAGAGATGCCATCCCGGTTTCTGATTTGATCCCGGAATGTCTCACTTTTCCTTAGGATGTCCCTATTTTCACTGGAGAAATATTGGAGGGTATGATGTTATCAGATCACTTCAATCCCATAATGAGGTGGCTCTTCTACAAAATGCTTTCCATCTTCCACTTTGTCACAGCCATCTAGGAGCAGTGCCAAAGGGCAGAGTCAAATGCCTTTTCCCTGCTTTATGTTCATCCAATCAACTGAGAAAACCGTATGTGCCTCTTAACAAAGGTTTGCCTTTTTTTGCTGTAATATCACCATCACCATCATCTCAGTAAAGCAAGCAGCCAACCCCCACCCCCAAGAAAGGATAGTGAGCCAATAGCCCTTTGGCCAATTTAATGTTGCATAACCTTCTTATGGCAAACTTCCAGACATGAATAGAAGTTTATGTAATGGTGGGAAAAGAGAAGGAGAGGAAACAAAAAACGTCAAGATTCTGGGAGGTGCTTTCTTTGCTTAGGAAATGGATTTGAAGGACTCTTAAAAACAAATCCTACTGTATCTCACAGAACCATAGAATTGTAGAGTTGGAAGGGACCTCAAGAGTCATCTAGTCCAACCCCCTGCAATGCAAGAATCTCAATGAAAGCAGACATGACAGATGGCCATCCAACCTCTGCTTAAAAACCTCCAAGGAAGGAGAGTCCACAACCTCCTGAACTGAAGTGGCTGTACTGAAGTGAGCATCATAAGACAAGACAAAGGAAGGGTGAAATAATATATGGAGTTTGTTTATTTTTAAAAAATGTAATAATAGAGTTGGGTTGCTTTCCAGCTCTAAGTTCTATTATTCTAAGTGACTGTGGTCCTCAGACTGAAAAACGTCCTTACCATTGTGCTACACATCCACTTTATCATACTGCCATCTCATCCTTGTTTTTTGTTTTTGTAAAAGAAATCATTATCACGCTTAACCTTTACAGAAACAGACTTCTATTCAATGACATAAAAATGCACTGCTTATTCCAGCATGTAATAAATGGCGACCACTTATCTATCAACAAAATTGGCCCAGGGAGTCTATTTCTTCTTGGGATAAAGACTTTCAGTGCACCCATTTCTGTAATTTTTCTGTAGTTTGTTAAGAGGGCTGAGAAATGTTTGCAGGCCCCTATTTCCCTCACTAAGCTACCATTCCCAGAGTTCCTTGGGGAGAGGGGTTGATTGTTAAACCACTCTGGGAACTATAGCTCTGTGAAAGGAGTAGGGGTCACCTAACACCTCTCAGCACCCTTAACAAACTACACTTCCCAGGAGTCTTTGGGGGAAGCCGTGAATGTTTAAAGTGGTATGATGTTTCCTTAAATGCACAGTGCAGATGGGGCTTCAGTTATAGATGATAGTGGTACCAGCCCAAGGTATTTTGCTTCTTCACTGGGGCCTACTTTGTGTGTCCCCCCCCCAAGCCAAGGGGGCCAGCACTGAAACAAATATTGTTGCATCAGTCAGGCACTAATTGCTGCCTTCCTCTGTCCCTCACCATCAACAATGCCTCCTGAAGTACATCATGTCACCCGCCAACATGTTGCCATGGAAAACCGGGATGTGCTTTTTCGGTGACACGGTCCCACACAAGTCACGTGACCTGCATGAGATCCTAGCACCCAAAAAGCGTGTTTTGGGGTGCTGTGCTCTCGAGAGCACGCCCCCCCAAAACGGGATATCCCAATTTAATTGGGGCAGTTGAGGGGTATGATGATTCATGGCAGGGACTGGACCCATATGGCAGACACTGTTTTCTGAACTTTACTTTGGTGCTTGATTCAGGGTTATGTTAGCTAGGGGATGTTTTGCTGCTCTTGGAGGCTGTCTCCTTGCTTCCAGCTGATGTTGGAGTGCACACAGTGCTGTGACCCTTTCTGCAAATGACAGTGTCCCCACATTATCTCTTTCTCACCATGTGTCGTCTTAAGCTTCTGCACTACTGAGCAGTTGCTATGGTTAAAATGAGATAAATCTAGTTCCAGGCAACAAATAGTTGAAACACAGAGCTCTCTCGCTCTCTCTTTCTGCCTCCCTCCTTCTCCCTCTCCTATTCCATTTTGCAAGGGACACATTTCAGCTTCAACTTCATGCCCAAGAGCTGCATGCAAACAACTGAGAGTAACAATTTGCCGCTAACACTTGGCTTGACCTTGTTCCACATGGTTGGTCCTTGTATTGCGGAAACTCTCTGCTGAGACAGGCGGAGGAATTCTGTTCCATTGTGCAGACTGGTGCCCCTGGGCTTGTGGGGTGGTGTGATAGCCAGATGTTAAGAACATTTTATGGTCACCTACTGGGGCCTCAAGGCTGGGTGACCAACACAAACCCAGTATCAATGGATCTGTGGCTCCAGTCCAGAGTCCCCAGTATATGGAGATGATGGGTTCATATGGAGCCTATATCCTCCAAGTGTCCAGATTTTCTGGGCACAGTCTCAGAATTACAAAAGCCTTCCCAGTTTCTGATTTGATCCTGGAATATCTCTATTTCCCCTGCCAGTGCAGCTGCTGCCAAGCTTGGGGAAGAGGATGAGCCAGGACTTGTCCTTGAGAGGCGGCTGCGGCTGCGAGGAACCACCCTGTTGCCTCTCCATGGCCACCACCTCTGGCTTCCTCCCTTGGGCAGCTCGTAGCAACTGCTGGAGACCAGTCAAGGAGGAGGAGAGGCTGCGGCCGCCGGGATCCAACCCTGTGTGACACACTGACTCTGAGAGGCAGGCAGAGGGCAGGGCCACCCTGGGGCAGGAGAAAGTGGGAGTGGAGTGGAGCACAAGGAGATTTGATTAAAAACAAACAAACACTTTGTGCATCCACATCTAATCTTGCCCCTTTCTAAAATTTATTTATTGGCGTCTGTTTTTCTTTTTGCAAATCTACTAAAGAATAAAATACAATAAAAGCCAGTGTGGTGTAGTGGTTAAGAGAGGTAGACTCGTAATCTGGGGAACCGGGTTCGCATCTCTGCTCCTCCACATGCAGCTGCTGGGTGATCTTGGGCTAGTCACACTTCTTTGAAGTCTCTCAGCCCCACTCACCTCACAGAGTGTTTGTTGTAGGGGAGGAAGGGAAAGGAGAATGTTAACTGCTTTGAGACTCCTTCGGGTAATGATAAAGTGGCATATCAAATCCAAACTCTTCTTCTTCTCTTCTAAAATTGGGGTGGTGGAGGGTGTCTCTCATTGGTGCTGTGGCGGCGGCACTCGCCCTTCTTCTGACAGGAAATGCTCTGTAGGTGGGGGGATAAAATGTGGGGACTGATAAAGAAAGGGTCGGAGGTAGTTTCTTATTCAGGAAGCATTGCTCTACCTCTAAACCAGCGTTGTGACATCAGCACAAAACCAGCCTTCTAATTGGCCATGTCACATCACTATGTGATCCCTGATTAGCTAGGATCATGCTAGGATTGCGCTAGATAGAAAGAAAACAAATGGTGCAAAGCAGCAGTGGGACTGCAGCAGGAGGCCATGAAGGAACAGTCAGAGAGCAGGATTCATTGGCATGACCTTACTTTATACTTTAATAAGCTTCAAAGCTGGTATTTTTAGGTGGGGTGGATGCCAGGATCTTCCTGCCCCCTGTTGGTTAAACAGTGGGGCTGAGTGGGAATCTGTTGGGCCCCCAAGATAGCAGAAGCAGTTGTTGGCTGGTTGTGCATGGCTATTTATTAGTGGATATCTGGCACCAGATACCTGGACTCAGTCGGACTGCCACTGTATAGGCCTACACCATAGGCTGCCAGTGTGCAACCTGGAGATCTGCTTGACATCTTTAAATTGCCCGATGTTAAGTGGGAAATGCCGGGTGAGCCTCATCCTGCCTGGCTATGGTCTTCCTCACCTGGTTCAGGGCACAAAAGAACCACCCTGCTGGATCATGCCAATAGGAATCGAGTCCAGCATGCGGTTCTCACTGTGGCCAACTGGATGCCTATAGGAGACCCCAAAGCATGAGCTCAGCATAATAGCACTCTGTCCACTTGTGATTCCTAGCTACTGGTATATGCTGGCTTCGACAGTCAAAGTGGAGCATTGCTATTGTGTTTAGTAACTGCCGATAGCAGTATCCTCCGTGAATTTTTCTCACCCTCCTTTATGTAGGGATGTGCATAGATGCTAGGAGATAATACGTTTATTAGATGTTATCCTTCCTTCCTCAAGTTTGTGAGTTCAGCAGAGTGCCATCCCTTTGCAGCTTAAAAGGGAAGCTTAGAAAGGCTAGTTTTAAAAAAGCCTTTTAGTTTAAGTAATCCAGGATGCTTCAAGGAGGAAAGGATTCTACTGGTATTTCCCCTCTTTTCTCCCCTTTATCCACACAGTCTTGTAAAAGGTAAAAAATAACATTTACAGTGGACCCTCTGGATACGAATTATCCATCTGCTGTACTTGAGGGTCGATTCCAAAAGATCTTACCTGAGAATCGGCTTTGCCTCTGCGGAGATGGTAGTACAGAAACAGTGGCACATGTCCTCCTGTCTTGCACCCTCTATAAAGATCTGAGGAATGAGATCATCACCCCACTCCTACTAACCATCCCAGGGCGCCCAACCACGGCCATAATCTCCTTTCTTCTATCAGACCAAAATGAGCAGAAAGCGGCTAAGGTTGCCAGGTTCATAGCAGGGGCAATTAGAATAAGGGCCACTAAATGATTGAGGATTTTAAAATGTGCTTTTATATCAAATTCTCTCTTCTGTACACATTGTAATGTTTTATTGTTGCTATGGCCATTGGCTAATGCGAATAAATTTTTATTTCTCTCTCTCTCTCCGCCCGCAACCTGAAAAGTCTGTAGGCAGAGGCGCCGCTTCCGCGCAAGTGCGCGACGCGATTGAGCACTTCTGCACATGTGTGAAGCGCGCAGAGTGGTTCAGCGCATGTGCGTGCCGCAAAACCCAGAAGTATACACTTCTGGGTTTGCCGCGTTCGTAACCTGAAAGTTACGTATCCAGAGCGGTACGTAACTAGAGGGTCCACTGTACTCACTCAGAGCTTCTGTTGCAGAATATCAAATACAGTAAGCTTTAGTTCAGGCAAGCTTAAAATGGTAATTCAGTTACATAGACCTACCGGTACTTAAGTGTAGTTTAAAATGGTGCCTGAGCAATGGAGCGCAGACATGCAGATTGTTCTCACATTTCTGGCTTGGTGATGAGATGAAAAAGTAAGAGTGAAGAGAGAGCAAAGACGAAGTGCCCAGCCAGGTGCGGAGATTATATACAATCTCCCCATCAGAAGTTCTCTCTAGAAAACTTACAGGAAAACTCTATGAGCTTCAGCTCCTACCATCTAGCAAACAAGCATTGTTGGTTTGATTGCATTATAAATATCTCACACTTTAAAGCTATCCATGTTGGTGACCATTACTGCTAGGATTCCTGAATTCTGCAGCAGAAGAGGGTGAGGCTAGAGGAGTCCTGGCTGCCATTTCTCACTGTACTGGAGAATTCAAAGGCTCTGTTGGGGTTGCTGCCTGCTGCTTTTCCTGCAGCCAAACAGGAAAATATTGCACAGGTGAAACTTTTCCAGATAACTGGCAGGAAAATGCTTCAGCTGGTGTGCCAGACTCCTGTTAATAGGAAAGGTGGTTATCAGGTTGCAACCCAATAACCCTCTTAGCTAGTTTCCCATTGTGATGCCAGGATGCCTGGGAGCTCTGTAGCCTTTCATGCAACCCCAGGCCTCTGAGTAATTCAGGGTTGCAATGAACCTGGCTTCTAGCCCTGCATCTTTCCTATCCTGACATGGGTGATCTGTGCTGATGAGAGATCTTGCCAGCAGCACTCAGAACGAGGAATGGCTTGTTCTTAAGGCAGGCCACAAGTGAGAGTTGAAAGGCTTCGCTGAAAGAGCAAGTCCAACAACTGCAGCTCCTGCAACAGCAGGGTATTCCTTTTATTTGTATGAAACCAAAACATATGTCTGTGTCTGTAGGGCAGAAAGAGGCAAATGAGCTGCATTGGCAGCAGCTGAACAAAAACCAAATAGCTTTTAAAAACAACCACCACTGAACCAGCTTGATTTCTCATCAGATATGCTTTAGTTCATCTTCTCTGCAAATGGATGCAAACCTCCCCAAGGCCTAGTTTGTGATCCAGAAGCTCATCCTTGAAGGCTGCAGCATGAAGTGAGGACTTGCATGTATCAATGGCCCATTACACATCAATATAAACAACATGGGCCACCTCTTTTGCAAGGCCTTTCCAGACAAAAGTCTTTTTGAACCTGGCTACTAAACCACAGAGCCTAGGGCTTGCTGATCAGAAAGTCGGCGGTTCGAATCCCCGCGATGGTTGCTCGGTCCCAGCTCCTGCCAACCTAGCAGTTCGAAAGCACAAAGTGCAAGTAGATAAATAGGTACCGCTCTGGTGGGAAGGTAAACGGCGTTTCCATGCGCTGCTCTGGTTTGCCAGAAGCGGCTTAGTCATGCTGGCCACATGACCCGGAAGCTGTATGCCGGCTCCCTCGGCCAATAAAGCGAGATGAGCGCCACAACCCCAGAGTCGTTTGAGACTGGACCTAATGGTCAGGGGTCCCTTTACCTTTACTATGATCCTTTTTACAGGAGATGCTGGAACTTGAACCTGATACCTCCCCTGTGCAAAGCAGATGCTTTACCACTGAATTCTGGCTCCTCCCTCTGCTATTCCATGGTGCTTCAGATTCTAGCCATGTATTTCTTGCCCCAGACAAAACTTCAGTAAGATGAGGGGCTGGTATATTGCCCAGTTTGTTATGAGTCTTGTAGGGTTTGTTTTATTGTCAGGCTCAGAACTCGAGTGAGTCCACTTTATAATTCTGATTGGCTGGAATAAATCCAAGACCACCAGCAAATCTATTTATGTTAGCAGTACTTTGGCACTGATTAAGTGGTTCTGTGCATGCGGCCTTGCAAGTGTCAGCGTGTGCCCTGCACCAGGAAGCGGTAGTCTGCAAAATAAATTATTGCAGACTTGAAAAGCAATTGGGGAAACCCTGAATGTAATGTTAGCCAATTTGGAGAATGGGAGTCTATGCATTTACTATGGAAGGATTAAATATATATATATATGGATAGGCTGGGCTTCCAGGAAGGAGGAGAGGCATGCCAATCATGGGGACATGTAATGAAGAGATGGGGAGCTGTGTTCAGGAGAAGATTATTCTGGAAGTCCCAATGCAGTTGTGATAAACAGGATGACAATGCTGGAGACGACCAGAATCAAGGCTGAGCTGAGATCAGGAGCCAGACAGCTTACCCAAGAACCTGGTGTAGGAACTTGAATGTATGGATGATAGGCTGAGGAATGCAGAGCAGGTCCTTGAACTGCAGGCCAATTAGAAGCAATCTCAGGCAATGGCTGCAAGTGCTTCCCAGCTAATTCCCTATTTGAAAGACCCCATCACTTTTTTAATGAACCAAATGGGTTATTTTTCCAGTGCAAACTGAGACACAAGGCAAAGTGCTTCTCCCTTCTGCTCAGCTGATGTGAACAGCTTTGACAGAGTTCTTATACAACACAGCTGTGGGTTGGCTCCTGCAAGGGAGAGTGGGAAAGGGAAGGATTTTCCAAACTCTCTATTGAAGTTCACATTGGAGGAGAAAGGATTAAAGAGCCTGTTGCCCGTGACTTGGCTTGCGGGGGCCTCATGATTTGATGACATACATCCTGTTTGGTTGGAGATGTTGTGCCTTTAGCCATTACAGCTGTTGATGATAGATTGGTGCATAAAACCTTTCATGGAGTGGACAGAAATGTTTATCTTCTTCTCTTTGTAATAGTGAAACTCAGGGCCATCTGAAGAAGCTGAAATTCAGGGCAAACAAAATCAAGTACTTTTTCATGTAGTGCTTAGTTAAACTATGGCATTTGCAAGAACTAGTGATGACCACCAACTTGAATGGCTTTAAAAGAAGATTAGAAATTTTCATTGGCTACTAGCCATTATTACTATTTTCTTTCCCCTGTTGGAGTCAGTATATTTTGGAATACCAGTTGCTGAGAATCACAGGTGCGGAGAGTGCTGTTGTGATCATATCCTGTTTGTGGACTTCCCAAACATATCTGGTTGGCCACTGTAAGAGCTGGATGCTGGAGTATGTGCACCACCAGACTGATCCAGCAAGGCTATCTGTATTTTCTGTGTCCAAATTTTATTTGTGTTTGCTGAGTAAGCTTACCAAAAGTTCCATAGAAGTCATTATTAGTTCTGGCTCCTTTTGCTGGCATAGTTGGGTTGTCTAGGAGAAACTAATCCTTCTGAGGAATGGTTGAGGGAGCTGAGTATGCTTAGCCTGGAGAAGAGCAGACTGAGAGGTGGCATGATAGTTATATTCAAAGATATGAAGGACTGTTGCATGGGAGATGGAGCAAGCTTGTTTTCTCCCGTTCCAGAGGGAAGGACTCACAGCTAAGATGGCCCCTGGACTCTTCAGCAGCCTCAGCCTTTGTAGTTGGAGTCAGTCAGGGCCCCGCCCTCCCAGGCCAGGTAGAAAAGGCCTGCAAGGCAAGGAGCAGGTCCCCCAAGACTCACAGCTAAGATGGTCTTACAAGAAAGGAGATTCCGATCAAACATTAGAAATGGCTTTCTGATAGTAAGAACTATTTGACAGTGGAATGGACCAGCTTGGAAGGTGGTGGGCTCTCCTTCATTGGAGATTTTTAAATAGATGACCATCTGACAGGGTTTCTTTAGTTGTGATTCCCACATTGCTGAGGGTTGGACTGCATGAACCACTGGGGTCCCTTCCAACTCTACAATTCTATGGACACAGTGCTGATTTTGGGGTGTTTCTGTGCCAGTTCTTGGAGTGGGTTCAGTTCCCAGCGTTGGCAGAAAGGGATGAAACACAGTAAGGAGCTGTACATCCACTCAAGTCAAGATCCAAAGGGAATATGTACTGTAATAGGCACAAAAATCAGAATGAGAGGGTTTGAGTCCCGCTGCAGGAGCTCCTAGACTTGGGCTGTCAATTCACCCAGATGTCTGATACATGCTGTACTTCAAAGGTAGCACAGCTTCTCTGCAGGACACCTAAGCTCCATTCAACGTGGCGATTTCTTCCCTAACTTACCCTGTGGTTATTGGCATATGCCCTGAAGCATGGGATTTGATTATCCTTCTCATTATCTTAGCTACAAATGTTATTAGTAGCCATAAAATTGCTCATTAAAGCAAGAGGGATTACTTGCCTGTGCCACCAAGGGAGATAATAGATAATTTACTAAACAGGTTCAGAGCTGAAATCCTGTCTGGTTTCCCCACCCTCCCGTTCCTCTTCCTTTTTTGAAAAAGAGGGAGTCGGAGAAAGAGAACCACCCTCATTGCAGCATCTTATGCTCTCCAAATGAGCACCAGGGACATCTATATCCTTGATGTACTTCTGATAATTGTAGGGCTATACACTTAAGGCCAGTTAATCTCTCTCCCCCTCCCCCGTTTCCCCAAAGTGATTTCTGTGCCTAGTGATACATGCATTTTGCTTCACAGGATCATAAATACACTTAACATGTTATTTTTAGATATGCTTTTCAGAGTGCACAGAGCATACTTCACAGACATGTCTGGTTGTAAAGTCTCCTACAGCAAACCTGGTAGGTAGATCAGTATTGTGTTGCCCCCCCCCCCCCATTTTGCAAATGGGAGCAGGAGCTGGTGTGTGTGTGTGTGTGCATACCCTCCAACATTTCTCCGATGAAAATAGGGACCTCCCATTCCATAATGATAATTTAACTGTTTATACCCCACACATTTTACTGGGTTGCCCCAGCCACTCTGGGAAGCTTCCAACAGATATAAAACCAAAATAAACACTTTTAAAAGCTTCCCTGTACAGGATTACCTTCAGATGACTTGGGGGCTGAATAACTCCATACCCTCCAACATTTCTCCAATAGAAACAGGGACATCCTAAGAAAAAGTGGGACACTCTGGGATCAAATCAGAAACCAATATGGCTTCTTTAAATCAGGGGATGTACCTGGAAAATAGGGACACTTGGAGGATGTGTGTGTGTGTGTGTGTGTGTGTGTGTGTGTGTGTGTGTGTAGACTTGCCTAAGATAATTTTCTGAGTTCTGGGTGGAGAAAAGATCCAAACTGGGGACTTATTACTTTGTACCTCTAAGCACAGTGTGGTGCATGTTTGCTTTTAAGGAAGCCCTGCTGTGTTTGTGGGCTTGCCTGATCAAGTGTGCATAGAATTGCAGCCTCTCAGCCCATATTATTCATGCCTACTCAGAAGTAAGCCCCATTGTGTTAACCAGAATTCATTCCCAAGTGCAACCTCATATCTTAAACAGCACTTCTTATACTCAGCCATGTGTGATTTTTTTAAAACAAACAAACAAACAAACAAACAAACATTTGAGCCACATGTCTAGCAAAGATCAAGCCTATTTTTTATGTAGATCAAGCCTATTTTCATGAGGAATCGTTGCTGGCATGATTTAGTACTATTTACTAGGCTTCTTTAAGTAGGGTGTGGTGGGGGCAGAAGTCTCTACTGCCTTCTGTAATTGCACCCAACCTTCTTTATAAGCTTTCAAGCACAACCATGGGGGCTAGTAACTTTCTTTTTTAAAAGAAAACAACAAACAAAAGAAAATGAATGCGTAAATTCTTAGGGAGAGGAATTAAACATTCACGACCACAGTTCCGTTACTCCTCCCAGTAATGGGAGAGCCAGTGTGGTGTAGTGGTTAAGAGAGGTAGACTTGTAATCTGGTGAACCGGGTTCGCGTCACATGCAGCTGCTGGGTGACCTTGGGCTAGTCACACTTCTTTGAAGTCTCTCAGCCCCACTCACCTCACAGAGTGTTTGTTGTGGGGGAGGAAAGGAAAGGAGAATGTTAGCCGCTTTGAGACTCCTTCGGGTAGTGATAAAGCGGGATATCAAATCCAAACTCTTCTTCTTCTCCCTTGCACTAGTGCAGAACATAGGCAAACACTAGGCTTTGCTTAAATACCAATAATTCCAACATTGTGTGCTTGGGCATATTAAAGGGCCATGGGACAATCATTCACATGCTGTTGTGCTCCTGGGAGCCAGAAGTGCCCGCTAACAGAGAGAGGAAGCTGCCTGTTCTGTCTATTATAATCTACTCTTCCCTGGCCTTGCTTTTCTCTGATCCACCTTAGCTACAGGTGGAAGGTCCTGTTGCATCTCTGCATCAGAAATGACTGTATTATTCCACTGCGCCCAACACAGAGGGTTGACAAAATTGCTCACTAGCAGCCCAGGTGGATTGAAAGAAGATAAGGCCAGAGAGTCTGTTGCTTGCACCTCTGTATATAACTCACTGCTCTGGGAATATCTCATTCCATTCAGAACTGTGACTCATGCAGAAAGATAAGTGCAGATGCTACGAAAAAGTGGCCAGTTCTTACTTTTACACAGGGACTTAACCTTTGAGGTGTAAGCCTCAAGCGTGCCTTTAATTTGAAATCAGAAAAAGCACCCAATTATCAGAAGTTGCGGGAAGCACTGATCTACACCAACTTTTTCAGCTGCTATCCCAACTTCTCCTCTACATTATCAATTCCCTTGTAAACAAGACCTGGCCTGAGGAAGGATGGGGGTTTGCTGTTAATGGGTCTGTTGGGCAGCCCATTCACACAAAAACACAGGAGTCGCTAAATTATTCCAAGGACTTGTGAATCCCTTGTGGAAACTAACTTACATCTGAGGCAGGAAAGTGGAATGTGTAATTTGCCACTCAAAGTTTGTGGCAAGTTTAGACAAAAATTCTTCGCAGCTTATTCCAGCCCCCTGCCCACCCTGGAAGACAAACAACGACACAGCGCTTCATTGTGCAATCAACGATGAAGCAGTGTAACACAACAAGCCTTAAAAAGAGGACTAGAATCTTTTAAAAAGGAAAGCTCAGATTCTCAGGTTTGTATGCAATTTAGTGGATTTGTGATAGAGACCTCATTTCTTCTTCTCCATGGTGCAATATTGCTGATGAATATTTTTCATGCTCCCAAGTACAGCTATTGATGAGGCAAAATTATCAATCTCTTTAATTTAATTTAAATCATTCATGTACTGCTTCATATTTCCAAAGGAATTCCAGTCTTCAGAAATCAAACAGAACACCCCCCACACCAAATGAGAATTAGATACGAACATAAAGCTGATCCATATTTAAAGCAGCATAATTAACAGGAAAACAAAATATTCTGTTGATTTTTGAGAAGCAAATGAAAACAAAAACAAAATGCATTAAAAATCCACATATCAGCATCATTAATGACTAAATAAAACAAGAGAAATAGAAGTTGCACCAACAGTTCTTCCCTCCCCATTCCCCAAAAAGTACAAGGCAGCATTGAGGATAAATTACAACCAGTTCATTTGCCCACCTCCATCTAGGGCAGGGGTAGCCAACATGGTGCCCTTCAGATGTTGCTGGACTACAATTCCCATAATCTCTGTCCATTGCCCATAGTAGCTAGGGCTTATGGGAGTTGGAGTTTAGCAATTTCTGGGGGATGCCACACTGGCTACCCCTGACCAATACAGTATCATAAAAAGGCAACATAACTACTCTGCCCCTGTCTCCCATCCACTTCAGTGTCTCACACTAATTTGTATTAAGCAACTTTAGGATTTGGATTTGGTTGGCTGCTGTGAGAACAGGATGCCAGACTAGATGGGCTATTGATCCAGGAGGCTCTTCTGATGGATACTCAAAAAGGTTGCAACCCAAACTCTTACTCTGGCAACCTATAAAGGGTGGGGTTTGGGGTTTGTAGGAATCAGGCAGGAATAGGCTGACAGCTGCCTCTTGTCATTGTGCTTCTGTCTTGCTTAATTAAAAATAATGCAAGTGTCAATGACAAGGGTTTAATAAACAAAGCTCATCCCACACACCTTTATAAGTGTCTAAGCTGAGAGTTCGTGTCTCAGACTCAGGTGCAAATATAACCACCAGTTATTTGAAAACCCCATCCAAGAAACCCAGGTGATAAAAATAACACTATAGGGTGATACTGCTTTCCAAAACAAGGGTGCACAATTGCATTTCATTCTTTGTGGGTGCCAAGGAATTCTAACTTGTGCAGGTTTGAATGGTGGTGGTCAGGGAGTAGTGGTTTTATGTATAATCAGGGCAATGGGAAGAGTGTACAGATAACCCCATCGCTTTTTGTTTTTAGTGTTGGGAAAATTGGGTCAATTAGCTTTTGGTGAACAAAAACAGCCATTTAAGCGGATCCATAAATGGGGCTCAATTTGTTTACCCCTAGGTGGTCTGAACATCATGCTCAGAATTTGCTTCTGTTGACCTGCCCTTGCATGAACATCTCCCACTGGTGCTATCAGCAAAGTCATTTGGCAGCTTGTAGTGCTGCTTTTAGCTTGCTCCATCTAGCTTCCAAGAGTGCTGTTATTCCCTTGCTAGTGGCAGCGCCTTCTCAGTATTCAGCACCATGGAGAGCTCAGGGTTGATAATGGGTAGCAAGAAATGTGTGAAGAAATTATCAGTAGAAGAACAGACACACTCATAGGGGATTAATTGAGACCACAAATTCAGAGTAGTTAGCCATTTTGGGTTGCCCCTTCAGGGTCATCATGAGAATGAGAGAGCCCCCTATCCTTTCAATTTGTTGTTCTTGGGGCATTAATGTTTTTGAAGGGATATACACGATGATTAGTTAATTGAATGTTGAGTGTTTTGTTGAAGCAGGAATTGAATGGATGGAGTGATGTGGCTGAGTGATGTGATAGTTGAATGATAGTGTTAAGAAGAGGCTGTGTAATCTGATTGGCTTTGTGTAGTGTGAATGTGTATTTCAGGGCTGGGAAACCTTTGTTGTCGAGCTACAGCTCCCATCAGCTCCAGCCAGCAGAGCCAATAGTCATGGAGGATGGGAGTTGTAATCCAGCAAACATACGGAAAGCCAAAAATTCCTCACCTCTGGTGTACGTGAATGATTTTACTGATTGTATTATTATGCTATGTGCTTTTGTGTGATATTTATGACATTTTCTAGATGATACTATCATTGTGTTGCATTTTGATGTTGTATTTTGATGTTTCGTATATGATCTGCTTTTGCAGTTCTTATTTATTTTACTCGTGCACATTGTTTTGAGACATTTATTGGTTGCTTTATCATGTTGCTTTACTAAACTGTGGACTTATTAGTATGGTTTGGTTTTGAATGTTGATTTTGTATTTTATCATTTTATATATGTTGGTATGTGTAAACTGCTGAGACATTTCTGCTGGAATATTTAGCAGCGTGCAACTTATTTAACTAGGCAACTGAATAGTAAATAAATATATCTTGGAGGGGGCGGGGAATCACCATTATCAGCAGAAGTTCCTAACCCTTCTGTACTTTGTGGCAAGGCAATGAAAATTCTGTGGAAATGTGATAAAACTGCAGAATATCCTGTTCCTCAGTATTTGGGGACTAACACTGAGATTAGAACAAAACTGCAGAGGGGTGGGTAATATATGAGAGAAAAATATTTTAAGTGTACTGAACTTTGTTTTGCAGAATTTTCAGATAACACCCATGGATTTGGATGCCATTTGTGATATTTGAAACACTTGCAGGTTGCATTTGATGTCCAAAAATCATGCCAATTGAATATTGGGAGATCCTGAATATAGCAGTGTAAGAATGAGTGTTTTCTTCAGCTCCTCAGCCATTCTTCCTAGTGTTGACCAGCGAGTCAGTAGATCGCTGTGAGTGCTGGCCAGATCTAAAGTGGTCTTTAAAACCTCTTTGGCTAACCATTAAGCTGAACCGACCTTATGCGAGTTGAAACAGCAGCACCATAATGTTTATTTTTTTTTTAAAGAGAAGTAGAAAATGGTGGGGAAGAAGAGTGAAAGATATAAATTTATATAATTAATATAAATTTATATTGGTTCAGTACTAGTTTAACTGGTATGGCTCCTTGCTCCCTTGTCCCAAACCTAGGAACGGTAATTTGACTCAGACAAGAAGGATTTTCTGGTAGAAATTGCTACTCCCCGCCCCCCTAAAGAACTAAAGGTAAAGGGACCCCTGACCATTAGGTCCAGTCGTGGACGACTCTGCGGTTGTGGCGCTCATCTCGCTTTATTGGCCGAGAGCCGGTGTACAGCTTCTGGGTCATGTGGTCAGCATGACTAAGCCACTTCTGGCAAACCAGAGCAGTGCATGGAAACGCCGTTTACCTTCCCCCCTGAGCAGTACCTATTTATCTACTTACACTTTGACATGCTTTCGAACTGCTAGGTTGGCAGGAGCTGGGACCGAGCAACGGGAGCTCACCCCGTCATGGGGATTTGAACTGCCGACCTTCTGATCGGCAAGCCCTAGGCTCTGTGGTTTAACTCACAGCGCCACCCACATCCCTCCTTAAAAAACTACCATCTGCAATAAGCTAGTAAGTCTGCAGTGCAGATATGCCCAGAGGAAGAAAAGGTGTGCGAGAGTAAAACAGTGTGACAAGAGAAGTGGGGGATCTCTCTCTCTCTCTCTCTCTCTCTCTCTCTCTCTCTCTCTCTCTGTGTGTGTGTGTGTGTGTGAGAGAGAGAGAGAGAGAGAGAGAGAGACCTAAAGTATTACAACTGTGGGTTGTATTTGTAGCACTAAGATTAATGGTCTATCAGCACAAGAATTTCTCTTTGTGCAATGGCATGTTCTCCCCCTCTCCTAAACCCCAAGAGTGCATTTGAGATGGTATTGGGGGAGGAGAAAAGGAAAATTCCACTGTGCTTGTGCTAATCCTTGCACTAGGACAAATATTTTGTTGAACGCCCCCCTATGATGCAGGTTGGATTTAAAAGCATGTCTTGGATCTGAAAACTTCGAAGACCTCTGAATTGGCAGAATAGTTCTGAAATAGTGAGAGAGGTGTGCACACCTGTCTTTGAGCCACATTGTATGGTACACGTGTGTCTATATTGGTTATTAGAAGGCTGGTTCAGATGTTGATAGGCCTGGGGCAAGCTGAGGAGCAGGCAGGAGGTCAGATAGAGGAGGCAGTCAGGCAGAAATGAACAGAAGCTGTGTATCTTCCCCTGGAGACCAGCTGCTCAGATTGCGAAGCAGCGGAGCTTAGAGATGGAAGTGAAAGGTGGTTGGGAAAGTAGCTCAGTGGCAGAACATCTGCTTTGCATGCAGAAGGCCCCAGGTTCAACCCCCAGCATCTCCAAGTAGGGCTGGTAGAAACTCCTGCCTGAAGCCCTGGAGACCCACTGCCAATCAGTGTAATGAATACTGAATTAGATGGCCCAGTGGTCTGACTCAAAGGTAGGTGGCTTCTTAGGTTCCTAAGGCTAAGAAAGCCAATTTTCCATTACAGAGAAAGCTCTCTGCATTTACAAGTGCATGCCCTGTATAATAAACAAGAGATAAAGCACAGAGAAGGGTGATGGAGAGATATATAGCTACCTCTGGCTGCATTGTGAGCAAGATCATCTGCAGTCACCATGCATACAGAAACGTTCTGCAAACTGGCATTGGATTGCTGTTTTCTTTGTTTCCTCTTTCATTACCATGAGACTGTAGCTTGGAATTAGATACTTCACACCCGGAATGAACAGCCTCACTTCCATCCCAGGTACAGCTGGGAACGTCTCCCAACTGAAACCCCAGTCAATGTAGACGACACTGAGATAGACGGACCAGTGGTCTCCCTCAGTAGAAAGCAGCTTCTTGTGTTCTTATAGAATCATTGGATTGTAGAGTGGGAAGGGGCCCATGGGTCATCTAGTCCAACCCCCTGCAATGCAGGAATCTTGACTGTGGTTCGTTCACTCCCAGCTAGGAGGCTTCTAGAGAGTGCAGTGTCGGCAGTTATCATCCCTGCCCAGCTAGCTGTCTCCTGGCAGCTCAGACCACAAGTAACCCACACTGGGCTTCAAAGTTTGTCTGGCAATGCCACAGTGCCTTACAGTTGACATAAGAAGGAGCATCACACACACAGTCAGTGGTTTCCTGATACCGTTGTCCTAAGACAAGTGAGCTATTTGCTCTGGAAAGCTTTGCAAGTCTGTTCTGTGGAGTTCCTTCTCAGTAATGTTCCCTCCGAAACCAATGCTTTTTAAATTTTTCTCCATCCTTCTGGCCTCCACATTTCTGGCTTCCTTCCTTCCTTCCTTCCTTCCTTCCTTCCTTCCTTCCTTCCTTCATGTCAGTGATTCATTACCCCCTGAATCCTCCTGCTCTTGGATGTCTGGAAGTACAACCACAGATATACATTTCCTTTGGATTCGCCTTGCATGCACAAGAGAATTTGGAGGAGTTTCCCCACCCACGTTCTGCTAGGTATAGATCTGGTTGCCAAAAAGGACAGCAAGTAAAAGAACAGTCAGTTCTTCCTCAAGTGTATAATCTAATAAACCCAAGAGGATGGAGCAAATTATAGATTAAAATATCTAGCTCTGTTAAGACCCCTCCCTCACTTTACTCATTAAAGCGAACAGTTAATGTCAGCCAGGAATAAAGCCGATATCTGGTGTATTTATAGTCACCTACACTAAAAACAGCCCCCGGGGTGCCTGTTTTTTCATGGAACCTGGATACAGTGATTTGGCCTTTCTCATTCAGGCACAAAATGATCCTGCTTTTTAAAACCATGTGACAAGTTTGGCCATTTCTCCATTCCACCCAGTTTTTCTTAGTAGGAGATTTTAAAAGAGGATTGCACAATTTCACGCGCTTTGTGTTTGGGGGAGGGGCAACATTCAGACTGGCACCAGTTGAACAACAAGTATTATTTACATATGCATAAATGCAAATGTGCTTCTCTCCCTTGAGCCCAAGAGAGGGTTTAGTCCTTTTTCTTTCAAAACTCCTTTGTAGCAGAGGAACACTTTTGACTTTTGTGCAATCGGCTTCATTGTTTGGTGAAAGTGGGCATGGAAATTTCAACATGAAAATTGAACATGAAATAAACCAATTGACTCTGCTGCTTCTTGTTCATCTTCACCAGGCACCTTCAAAGTCCCTTTTACTTTTTGCTTTATTTCACTTTAGTGTCTACTAAGGACTACTTCACACAAAAGCACCTCTGCAATTGCAGGCAGTTCTGATCAGTCCTCAACACTGTGTTGTCTGTCCATGCTGTCCATCCTCAACACTGTGTGTCTGTCCATGCTTGCAAGGAGAAATGTAATTCGTTCACTGTCTGATCATGGATAGAGGAACATAGCAAGCTGCTTTATACAGAGTCAAACCACTGGTCCGCCTAGCTCAGCAATGCCCACACTCACTAGCAGCAGATCTCCAGAGTTTCATACCTGCCTTTCTTGGAGATGCCAAGGACTGAAACCAGGATCTTTTGCATGCTAAGCAGTTGCTCTGCTATTGCACCATAGCCCTTCCCAATACAACCTTCTTCTTTCTTTCTTCTTCTTTGGCGATCCCTCATAGCCGAGTAAGATTGTCTTCCATAAACACAGTTTTAACAATGAGTCCATAAGTGACTGTGGAGGCCAATTCTGGATCCACATGTCCTTCCACAGTGGGGACATAGGTTTCCAGGCAAGAGTTGATCACGGTGTGGATTTGCCAAGCGTGCCTTCCTCTTAGCACCTTTCTCCCTTGCGTCCTGAGTTCGAGTGTCTTCAAAGCCCATGACACCTTTGGTAAAGGCTGTTCTCCAACTGGAGCGCTCGCAGGCCAGTGTTTCCCAATTGTTGGTGTTTATACTACATTTCTTTTAAAAAAACTTTGCCTTGACACAGTCTTTAAGCCTCTTTTGTTGACCACCAGCATCATGCTTTCCATTTTTAAGTTCAGAATAGAGTAGTAACCACATGGGGTGTGATGTAGTGGTTAGGGTGTCTGACTAGGACCTGGGAGACCAGGGTTCAAATTCCCACTCATCCGCGGAGCTCACTGGGTGATGTTGGGCCAATCACTCACTCTTGCCTTAAGCCACCTCACACAGCTGTTGTGGGCATTAAATGGGGGTGGGGAGAGAGCTAAGTAGGCAAGCCACCTTGAGCTCCTTGGAGAAAAAGGTGGGATATAAATGCAATGAATAAATAAATTTATGTGAATTGCTACTACGTATATCTGCAATTCCAGAAGGTGGAGGGGACCTGGCTTGTTTGCGTGTTACTTTTGGGTGCAGCTCCTTTAGGTGCTGTTTTTGGAATACTAGAGGGGTCTATGAAATGGGAGAATCAAGGGGTTGGAGACTGTAGATTGCATCAAGCACTACCTCCCTTTGCCAACAAATTTAGCACGAACTGTTGACTCACATTTATATTTCCCCAAGTGAGGACCTTCCTAGTGCTGGCTGTGCCAAATATTAGGTGTAAACTGCCTCATCAAGCAGATCAAAGTGCTTTCTCTTTGCAGGTTAATTAATTATGAAAAAAATAATAACAATCCATGAATTTTCCTGTTAAGGCTGAGCTACTTCATCTTGAATTTCCAAGGGAATAAATATTTCCTTTTGCAAACTGTTCTAAAATAAAAGAAGGGGAGTTATTTATAGTTCACGACCTCTCTTCTGGTGAAGCATCAAAGACTGTGTGCTTGTGTATGAACTGCAATTATCCCAGGGGGATGAACAATGATTATAGGGCTCCCCCTAGAGGCTTCAAGGAGCTCAGTCATAGCTAAAGTAACCTGCAGGAACACCTGATTACAAAGAGGAGTATCTAACCAGATGTGTGGCATGGTCCTGTTCAATTCAGTTGGTGAATCTGGGCTCGCACCCTCTTTTATCTTGCTACATCTGTATACTTTGTCTTTTTTTTTTTTTTTTTGCAACGAACAATGAATGAATGTGACTCCAGGTACTCAAGCAAGCAGCCAGGATGCTATTTTTAAGAATTTGCAAGAGACTAAGTCTAAGACTAAGATGCGGGTGGCGCTGTGGGTTAAACCACAGAGCCTAGGGCTTGCCGATCAGAAGGTCAGCGGTTCAAATCCCCACGACAGGGTGAGCTCCCGTTGCTTGGTCCCTGCTCCTGCCAACCTAGCAGTTTGAAAGCATGTCAAAGTGCAAGTAGATAAATAGGTACTGCTGCAGCGGGAAGGTAAACAGCGTTTCCGTGCGCTGCTCTGGTTCGCCAGAAGCGGCTTAGTCATGCTGGCCACATGACCTGGAAGCTGTACGCTGGCTCCCTCGGCCAATAATGCGAGATGAGCACTGCAACCCCAGAGTCAGTCACGACTGGACCTAATGGTCAGGGGTCCCTTTACCTTTACCTTTAAGTCACTCTGGCTAACTTGTATGCGGGAAAAGGACCAGGTAGAACTCATTATCTTCTTAAAGCTTTTCAAGAGGGTCTGTTTTCACATCCAGCTGACAGTCATCTATAGCAATTAAGTGTGAACAAATCCTGTGATGCAAATCATTGCATGAATTGACGGTTAAGGAATGTGTAAACTGACTACTTTGAAAAGTATTATGTAACAGGAGAGGATTTGATAGTTCAATCAGTGCTCTGATAGGCCATTCACTCATGCAAGGAATCTAAACCTGACAGGGAACCTGTCGCCCTCCAGATATTTTGCTATAACTCCCATCATTGCTGACCATCAGCCATGCTAATGGGAGCAGGATCCAAGATTATATGGAGAACCATAGGTTGCCATTGCTGCCTTAGTGTATTGTTTTTAAAAGTTGTCACTAGATGGTTTAAGTACATTGAAATTTACATTTCAGTGAACCTCTTATTCTGCAACTTTATTGGTACTGCTCTCAACTTCCATCCATGCTGTGGCAGGTTAATATAATAATAATTTTTAAAAACCAATGTGGACCATCCCATAAGAATTACCTCACTGGCTTAAATCAAAGTCCCATCTAGTCCATCATTGTCTCTCCAAGATGCTCACAAACAAGGCAAAGGTAATAATGCTGGTAGCTAGCTAGCTATCCCTTCTTGGTTTGTCTCCAGAATCTGGTAATGAAATATGTAGTGTCTTTAAAGATGGTGTTTTAGCTGTTGGAGGAAATTGGATCTGATAACCTTCAAAACCCTCTTTGAAATTTGTCTATACAGATTCATGAAGGCTATGGCTATCGATGGCTACTAGTCATAATGCTCCTGTGGTCAGAAGCAGTACCAGTTGCTGAAAAACACAAGTGGTGAGGGCTTCCTATAGGCTTCTGGCTACTGTGAGAACAGAATGTTGGACCAGATGGGACTTGGACCTAATCCAGCAGGACCTGTCTTATGTTCGTAAAAACCACCACCACCTGTAATAGAGATGAATCTCCCAAGTTCATGTAATATTGGGTATTCAGTCATGCTTAGAGCAGACCCATGGAGACCAAAGAGACTTAGTCATGACTAAGTCCCATTGATTTCAAAGGATCTTCTCTAAGCCTGATGTAGGGATCAATCCTAACTTCCAGCTGAGGAGCAGCAGAGTTGCAACTGCTCATCCAAGCTCATTCAACTGCTCACCCAAGCCACAATGGAAGTAGAGGGTGGGGCCAGGGTGTCTTATATATTTTGCTGAGCCAGCTCCAGGGTGGGGCAGCAGAGAGGCTCAGATCAGGCCCCTCCCCAGATGGTGGACCAGCTTAGGATCTAGTTATTGTCTCCCAAAGTACATTGTATGAACTAATAAAGAAAGAAAGAAGAATGATGCCTTGCCTTTAGGCTAAAGAAAGACAAGTCACACTGTGGAAGGGAAAGGCAGATAAAGGAGATGTTATATTTTGGGAGCGTGCAATGGCTTTGTGTGTGGTCTGAATAACGAGGCAAATCAGGATGATTCAGGCCATGATCTCACATTCCTGAGTCAGATCAGACCATTAACAAGGTTTCTTGAGGCTGACCAGGAACCCCCTAAGCTTCTGAGTCATTCTGTGGCTGTGATTCCCCCCCAAAAGTTAAATGTACAACCTACCCATCCCTTTTCCTGAGAAATAAAACCAAACTGACTGGGAAAATGTCTAGAGTTCAATAAGGAAGGTGGGTAAGAGGGGAGGGAATATTTGGTTTTGATGGGCAGGTCAAGATTTTCATAGAATCAAAGATTTGAAGAGTTGAAAGAGTGGTTAAGAGTGGTAGACTCGTAATCTGGTGAACCGGGTTCACGTCTCCGCTCCTCCACATGCAGCTGCTGGGTGACCTTGGGCTAGTCACACTTCTTTGAAGTCTTTCAGCCTCACTCACCTCACAGAGTGTTTGTTGTGGGGGAGGAAGGAACTCAATATCATCCAATCTTTGGAACTACAGTATTCCAGATATGCCTGGGAAATTCCGGACGTATGGCAACCCTATTATGGTTGAATTTATATCTAGTTTGGGCTTGGTTGATCCTCCCTTGCTATCTGTTTTCTTGGACAGTGTTTTGTGGCTCTCTGCCCCACTTATGCTGATGCATGGGGTCAGGGTGTCATTTCCCCCTTCTTTCTGCAGTCTCAGAACAACCAGAAAATAAAGCAGATCATTAGGTTCAGACCGGCCAGAGGAAATATGTCTGTTGATTTTCTACATTCTTCAATGCACATTAATATTTAAGGCCAAACAAAGAAACGGAAACCCCCAGCTGAGTTGCGGTTACTTTTGTTTTTATGGTTAAAATCCAGTTAAGTTAATCTTGTTTGTTGCATATAGCCCACACCAATTCTTAAAGCTCTTTTCTATGCAACTTTGTGGCTTTCATGATGTCAGCATTTTAATGAGAATTAAGCTTTGTTGCAGTATATGGAGATTATAGCCATTCATTCATTCATTAGAAGACCTTGCAAAATTAACCTCTGTAATATGCATTTTCAGCTTTTAGGAGGAACATTTTAATACTAAAATGAAACAGACAAGACAGTTTATTATTGTTTATTTTTTAATTTTGCACAAATTAGGTCAGATTCAGCAACAAAAATGCCGATCAGAATTTCCTTCTATTCCTGTTATGCAAATGCATGAAATCATGATGTTTCCCGTATTGTAGGTTTTTTTATTTTTTATTAGTAAGCATATCAATTCCCCACTCCCCAAATCAGAGATGAATGAAATTATCTCATGTAATGGATCCCCTCATTTGAAGTATTCATGTGTTCATCAACAGACTCCTTCCCTTCTCTTTATGCCTTGATTTGACTATTCAGAGAATGTCACTGCAGAGTCTTAATCATAATGGAGATCATTCTACCGCATGCCTGACAAGTTGAGAATTTGGCGAGAAAAGATTACACAAATATCAATGACTGGTGTGGCATAAACATCAGGATTCCTCCTCTCATCTCAAGAGGGCCAAGATCTAGCAAAGTGTGATGATCTTTTAAGGGGGAAAATATATGGATTTAATAATGCATATTTATTTGATAGCGCTTTCCTTACAGCCTGTATTCCATTTATTTAACAAATGGTCAAACACACACAGTTGCTTTAGACTTGATTTGTGGCCTGATCTAATGAGCTGCTGTGCTGGCAAAAAGTAGGCATGGTTGGGGAATTTGATATGTGCAAATCCTTATTCATGTTGACCAGGTCTGCATCTCCTAGACCTAGACTAATGTGCAGGCTGGAATTTAGCTGTTCACAGGGTTTCACGTTTCCCCAACAGTCTGACAGTTCTCAGTTCAGACTGAAGGATCCTGTGATCCCTGAAAGAACACTGGGGGAGCCATAAAAGCACTGAACATAAGAACTCAAGAATAGCCTGCTGGATCAGGTCAGTTGCCTATGTACTCAAGCATCCTGTTCTCACAGTGACCAACCAGGTTCCTGTGGGAAACCAGGGAGCAGAACACTCCCCACCTGTGGTTTACAGTAACTGGTATTTGGAAGCATCACTGGCTCAAACTGTGAAGGTAGATCATAGTCATCTTGGCTAGCAGTTGTCAATAATCCTCTCCTCCATGAATTTGTCTAATCCCCTCTTAAAACTGTCCAACTTGGTGGCCATCACTGTCTCCTGGGTGAGTGAGTTCCATAGTTTCATTATGAGCTGCATGAAGTATTTTATTTCATCGACGAAACAAAATAAAATAAATTCCTTCCAGCAGCACCTTAGAGACCACCTAAGTTTGTTATTGGTATGAGCTTTCGTGTGCATGCATAATCAGATACACTGAAACAGAATCATAGAATCATAGAATTGTAGAGTTGTAAGGGACCCTGAGGGTCATCTAATGCAACCCCTTGCAATGCAAGAATCTCAACTAAACCACCCATGACAGATGACCATCTAACCTCTGCTTGAAAACCTCCAAGGATGACCCTGAGGGTCATCTAATCCAACCCCTTGCAATGCAGGAATCTCAACTAAACCACCCATGACAGATGGCCATCTAACCTCTGCTTGAAAACCTCCAAGAAAGCAGAGTCCATTACCTTCTGAGGGAGTCCATTCTTATCACCAGAAAGTTCTTCCTGATGTTTAGTCAGGATCTCCGTTCTTGTAACCTGAATCCATTGGTTCAGTCCTACCCTCTGGAGCAGCAGAAAACAGGCTTGCTCCATCTTCCATGTGACAGCCCTTGAGATATTTGAAGATGGTGATCATATCTCATCTCAGTCTCCTCTTTTCCAGGCTAAACATTCCCAACTCCCTCAACTGTTCCTTATAAGGCTTGTTTTCCAGACCATTGATCATCTTAGTTTCCCTCCTCTGCACATGTTCCAACTTGTCAATATCCTTCTTAAATTGTGGTGCCCAGAATTGGACACAGTATTCCAGGTGTTGTCTGACCAAGGCAGAATAGAGTGGTATTACTTCCCTTGATCACGGTACTAAACTTCTGTTAGAAGCAGATTGATAGTCCAAGATGAGTGTTGGTCTGATTCAGGAGCCTAGTTATGATGCACCAAGACTCTCCAAATTCTTTCTCTTTGCCATATGACCTTCCTCATCTCAGCTTCCCCAGATATGCCTGTAATCTTGCAAGGTTCATTTAGTTCATATTTGTGCTGCATTTTTGGGAGTGCAAAGTTGGATGCCAATTGCTAACACAAGTCATGAATGAAAAACTCCAGCGGCAAAATTCATGTTTTTCTGGTAGAAGAATTGGCTAGTGGCAAATGATCTAATGTTCAAAAGCAGACCTATCCAAAGGTTTTGCTTAGCTTGGTCTTATCAGAGGCCACATTGTTGTAACGTATTGCTCAACAAAAGCATTGAACGTACATCACCAAAGCCTCTGTTAACATGATGAACTTAGGTAGCACACAGAGTGTGTTTTAATACTTTTTAGCTCTTACAACACAAACCAATTACTGTGCGAAGCTTCTGCTCTCAGCTCCAGCTCATCCTCCCATTTCATTTAATTTCTGCCAACAATTTCACTTAAAGCACAGTTCTTGGCTGTGGAATGGGAAAAAAAAGAGATATAGTCAAGCCTGAAAAATTGCAGAGAAAGAGTACAAAATTGATCAAGAAGGGGAGGGGGGGGAAACTGAGTTTCACACAAAACTCAGCTAAAAAGATTAGGAGTCCTGGTTGGAAAAGAGAAGGCAAAAAGAGGAATGTGATTGTCATATATGAAATTATAATTGGTTCAGAAAGTAGGAGTCTGGAATTTATACATTTGTTATTTCCCACAGTCCTCAACCCCGACACTTAATCTCTCAGAATGAAATGGAAGCCAAAGTTGCATCCTCCCTCCATTTTATAATTCTAAGTGTGAAGGAGAAGGCAGCAGTTATTCAGGGGTTCACGATCATTACAATCTCTCCTTCTCCTTGTTTGAGTTCTAGACTTGATAGCTCTGACATTGTAGCTTGATTTCCTGGAGGATAAGGCTGCCAATGGCAACTAGCCAAGATGGCTATGCCCTAGCTCCATGGGTAGAGTCAGATGCTGGGATTCATAAGTAGGGAGACTGCTGTGGAAGTCAGGTCTTGGTTTGTGGGCATCCCAGAGGGATTTGTTTGGGCACTGCTAGGATAGGATGTGGGTGGTGCTGTGGGTTAAACCACAGAGCCTAGGGCTTGCCAACCAGAAGGTCAGCGGTTCGAATCCCCGTGACGGCGTGAGCTCCCGTTGCTCGGTCCCTGCTCCTGCCAACCTAGCAGTTCGAAAGCACATCAAAGTGCAAGTAGATAAATGGGTACCACTGCAGTGGGAAGGTAAATGGCGTTTCCATGTGCTGCTCTGGTTTGCCAGAAGTGGCTTAGTCATGCTGGCCACATGACCTGGAAGCTGTACGCCGGCTCCCTCGGCCAATAATGTGAGATGAGCGCCGCAACCCCAGAGTCGGTCACGACTGGACCTAATGGTCAGGGGTCCCTTTACCTTTACCTTTGAGGATAGGATGCTTGATTAGAGAATTGGCTTGATCCTGTTGTGAACCATGCTGAGACCTGCAGGTGTAGGGCAGTATTCTTGTGATTCTGGAACAGTTGCCATTGAGCCATGTGAGATTGGTGTCCTTAAGGAAATTGCTAGAGGAGATATGTAGAAGTAGTGGCAAAGACGGAAATGCAAAAAGAAGGTATGAGATGAGAAGAATGATATTAGAGTAATGGCCTTAACCTAGAATGTCATTGACTTCAGAGCTGTATCTACAGGGAGATGTTGGAGAGAATACAATAGCCTGACTTAAGGGATATGGAACATCCTGATATTTTATACATGCCACTGCATGTTTACGATATTTATTTTTGTGTTTTTATACCGTAAACTCCCCTGTGATCCTTGGATGAAAAGCAATATATAGATTTTATTTTATTATTACATTTCTATGCCACCTTTGTCTTCCAAGGATCTCATCATCATCATCATCACTAGAATTAGAATTTATTAATTTGCTTTCTAAACCACCATCTCAAGGTGATTTACACATAAGATAATTACAAACAGTTAAAAAACTATGGACAACAGATACATTTAAAATAACACTAAACCCCTGACAATCCCGTGTTAAAGCTTTGCCTGGATGGTGCTATTTTAGACTGCAAGTGCAAATCTGTTTGTACTGACATGGAAAGGGACCCAGGTGGCGCTGTGGGTTAAACCACAGAGCCTAGGGCTTGCTGATCAGAAGGTTGGCGGTTCGAATCCCTGTGACGGGGTGATTTCCCGTTGCTCGGTCCCAGCTCCTGCCAACCTAGCAGTTCGAAAGCACGTCAAAGTACAAGTAGATAAATAGGTACTGCTCCAGCAGGAAGGTAAACGGTGTTTCCGTGCGCTGCTCTGGTTCGCCAGAAGCGGCTTTGTCATGCTGGCCACATGACCCGGAAGCTGTATGCCAGCTCCCTCGGCCAGTAACGAGAGATGAGCGCCGCAACCCCAGAGTCGGACACGACTGGACCTAATGGTCAGGGGTCCCTTTACCTTTACTGACATGGAAATACATACGTATGCCTGTGCATGTACACAGCTTGCCACAGAAAAGAAACAAACCAGGGGAAAGACCCAGGTGAACTTATATGTACTGTTTTTCCATGTGGGACATGGAATTTTAACATTGATTCCCCCATCTGCAATCTGAAGTAGTACAGCCCAGGAGAAACTGGTTCATCTGATTCTGGTGGCTGTAGAAACTGGCCATCTGTCAGGTCATTTCCTGGAACTGCTGTGTAGTCATTTATGCCCAGGTTCCTGAAATTTGCTTCTTGGTCAAATTCAATGTCAAAAGCTCCTGCCATATGTCTGCAGATATTTCACTCCACAGCCCCTCTTAATGTCTCTTGGAGTTCTGCTTTGACAAGGTCTAGGAACAACTTTCCGGGTAATGGATCTGTTCATTAATACTCTGTGGTGTTGCACGGGCATTAGAATGCCATTGGGTATTTTTCTTCATTTGTGTTTTGCAAAGAGCCGGCGATTTTTTTTTTTTTTTTTTTTTTTTTGCAAGAGCTGAGAAAAATGTTTCCATTAAATCATAATGGAACAGAGATGCTCCTAGGCAAAGTGTTAAGAATGGGAAAGCATCATTCAGACTTGATTTGCCTGGAATTATTGAGCAGCACAGAATTAACTAACAGTCTGCTTATCAGAGGCAGAATGCTGTTTGCTAGGGTTCACAAGTGGAAGAGTGTCCTTTTAGCCTTCGTGTAGACATCTGCTTGGCCACTGTGAGGATAGGATGCTGGACTAGGTGGTCTTTTGGTCTTATTGGGGAGTCTTCTGTTCTTGTGACCTCAGCTGATGTAGTTAGGGCTGTGCCAGTTCTCACTGTGGCCCATTCTCTTCTATGGGAGAAAGTAAGCAGTATCAATATTGGGGTGTAGTTTGGATGGGACCTGACTGTCACTGCAGACACCATATGCTCTGATTCCCATTGATGAGAACCACGCAGGGATGTGATGTATTTCTGCACAGCAAGGGGTTGGACTAGTTGGAGTCTTGGGGTCTCTTCCAACTCAACGATTCTATGGTTCTATGTTTTGAACCAGGCACTTTGTGTTTTGCTTTTGAGGGTAGGATCTCGCCTTCGCAGAACTATGCGCTCCAATTTCGGTGCCCTCTTCAAGCATCGAAAGGAGCAGGAGTAAGCAACACAAACCCCCATGATTGCCTGACTGTGGATTAGTCAGGAATGGGAGTCTGGACATTGTCCTCTACCCGTTCAATACAGCAGGACCTTTTACCCTCTTTGAAGCTCCAGCTGCAACCAGTAGAGCATGGGGAGGCAAACTAAGGCCCGGGGGCAGGATCCGGCCAAATCACCTTCTAAATCCGGCCTGTGGACGGTCCGGGAACCAGCATGTTTTTGCATGAGTAGAATGTGTCCTTTTATGTAAAATGCATCTCTGGGTTATTTGTGGGGCATAGGAATTCGTTCATTTTTTTCTTCTTCAAAATATAGTCCGGCCCCCCACAAGGTCTGAGGGACAGTGGACCGGCCCCCTGCTGAAAAAGTTTGCTGACCCCTGCAGTAGAGGGTAGCCCATTTAGGCAAATGGGGCATGCCCCCACCAATTTCAGTCTGCTCTTAGTATCCATCTGCCTTTTGTCTAACTTTCATCCAGTCCAGCGGGTGGCAGTGCTTGTATCCAGCTCAGCTTTCTCTTCCTACTAAATCCCAGTGTCGTCCTCTTTTAACTCAGCAAGTAGGAGGATGGGTTCAAAGCTAGGCTCTGGCTCCACCTACTGTTGACCTCCCTGAATTCCACCCTACCAGACCCAATGGGCACCAGCCACCACTGGCCACAACCATTGATTTCCTCAATCCTGGAGTGAAGAACACAGACTTCAGGGTTACCCATGGTCCCATCCTACCTCTGACGATGGTGGGGATAGTATTCTTCAATAGATACATCAGCCATGGGCCAACTTTGGTCTGTGATGCCTTGATTAATGTGATTTAATTTGCCACGAGTCAATTCCACAGACATATAACATTGCAGCTTAGTTTACATTTAGCTAACATCTCTGTACTTCTGAAATCCCCACTCCAGTTTTTGTCTGTTCCTTTTTTATTTTTATTTTTAAATGTAGGTTAGCCTGGGCTCTCTGTTAGAGTACCTTTCTGCCAATACCTCTAGAATACCTTTGACCATGTCATTGTCAGAACTGCTTTAGGAAACAGAGGTCCAAACTTGTTTGAGTATTTGAGCATAATCAGATAATCTTGTGTTCTGTTATTCAGCTGTACTTTCTCTTGCTCACTGTGAATAACAAAGGTGGGGAAATGTTTGTGATTCATTTAGTGACTTATACTGAACATTCAAGGCTGCTACTTGGAGGTCAGAGAGAAATTTTCAGAAGTATGCAAGGTAGCACGTTTTCTCCTGAAAACTGAGCAGGTTTATCTGGACTGTTTGAATGAAAACCTCTCTCTTCTCCCCTGATTCATTTTACAATATCTTTCCTCCTCCTTTGACTTTTTTTTGGGGGGGCACTTTATCACAAAAACACAGACACAACATAACAATATTTATTATATAGGTAGAATTTCATAAGTTTTAGACTGGAGCTAAGCTCTCACAAACACAGAATCCAGGACATTGTATATGAGACCCATTAGGGCTACTTGACATGGTGTGTGAAAGATACATTCTCATTTCTTTGCAGTGAATATTGTAACCTAGAGAGGGGAGACGCATGCTTGGAAAGGGGTGGTGAAGACATAAGGAGAAACCTGGGTTGTTTGCAGTTCCTAGGCACTGGTTTACTGTGTGAGTTTTGAGAAGCACTTCTCCCTCTGCACATATGGATTTCACTATGCAGAGAAAACTGTCTTTCAAAAGGTAACTTTCTAGTCAAAGGATTGAAAGACCAGGGGTGTTCACATGTTACATTGAATGAGTGTACAATCTGCCCACATGTGTACACATACTCTGGTTTCTCTTCAGATTGTATAAATCTTTTGCCTTTTACACATGTATACACAAATAGTTGAGCTGCACACTTGTACAGTTATTCACAGGTAATGTTCAACAAGTGTAGAATTTGGGTGCATGTGTGCACCATGACTGAGTTGTATGAATAAATAAGTGCACATTCTTTCACACAGTCACTTGTACATGTGTAGAAACAGCTTGTACCTGTGTTCAGTGTAATATGTGAACAAGTCTACTATCTCTTGTGGTGGAGGACCCACCCTGTATCTGTAAGCAATGTGGATTGAGTAGAACACATGGTAAGTCCTCATGCTAGCATGTCAACTGCCCAAATGTAGTTTGGAGCGACACAAAAGTTATACACCATCAAATGGAACCAGGTTATTTTATTTTATTTTAAAAATGAAGTCAACCATACTGCATTTATTATATGCCAGATTTCGTCTCTCAAGTGAGAATGTTGATGCTCACTCACTAATCCTTTTTTTTTGACTACTCAAATACCTTCTGAATATTTGCTATCCTGTTCTTGACATCCTGTGGCAGCTGCTTGCCTGAACGGTAGATTGAGAGGGGTGCGTGAGTGTAAAATCCAGCCTTCTGCGTAACTTACACTTGTTGCTAAGTCCAGGTTTGCCTCTGGTCCCTTCCACCCCTGGAACATGACCCCTAGAAGATTTTGAAGAAGGGAATATGGACATTGGGCTGCAAATGTTCCTCACTACTGACTTAAAAGTTCGGTACCAGTGAATTAGGTTGTTTTGGTTTTAAATGCAAATGAAACATAGAATCATAGGATCAGAGAGTTGGAAAGGACCCTGAAGGTCATCTAGTGAAACCCCCTGGAATGAAGGAATATGCAGCTGTCCCATATGGGGATTGAACATGCGACCAACTGAGATATGTTTATCACCCAGTCATAAAACCTTGCTTTCTGTTCCTACCTATGCCCGATAGAAATGTTTTAAGTTCAGAAGTTCAGTGTATGGAACAAAGTGATCTAATGCTTTCAGGCTGGTTTGAAAAGTTTTCATAACGTTCTTTCAGGGAACCTGCTGGAGAGGTTCACAAACTTCATAGGGTGAGAGGTGAAACACAGTTGTAGATTATTTTTTAAATTGTGCTTAAGAGGCAAGGAACAAAGAATAGAAGGAACAGTTCAATTCCCAGAATGTGAGGAGGTTAATAGACAGACACCCACAGGGATCAGTGTAGTCAAGGCTAGGGAGGAACAAGTGGAACTCTGGAAGGGTTGAAGAAATATCAGGAAATGCCAGCACAATGGCACAGTGATGGATTTCAGGGCAGGTAGTGTGAAGTCTAGATGAAACAACTTAAGCAAATCACACATACAAAAGGGTTCTGAATGAGTTCTTAGTCCTCTGGCCTCTAAACTCCTGACTGACACCTCCTTGAAAATAGCTTTTCAGTGCACACTTGAGAGGCGAAGAGGTGGAGACTTTGCTCTTTGAAGGTGATAGAGAAGGCGAGAGAAAGTATGATAATTGCCAGGATTGCATTCAGGTTTGAACATCCTTGAGGGTGGATTTCTGGGTAGGACATCGGGAAATAAAAAAGCAAGGACACAAGTGACTATTGTTCATGTCCTGAAGAGGGAGAAATGAAGTTGACTTGGTGAGATGTTATAGACGGACAAGTTTGTGACCGAGTTCATAGATTTACTTTGGGGGAGGGGGGAAGACACGTGATTCTGCCCACCAACTGAGATCCCCGGCCGCCCTTCTCTGGGTGCTACCTACCTTCAAATATTGGGCAGGTGACTACAAGCAAAGTGGTGGCACCCAGGCTGTGGAACCCTCTCCCTAGACACACGAACCTGAATACTTTCTTCTTCATCTTGAAGTTCAATGCCATCACTTGTGAGTTAAATCAAGACAGAGGATTTTTATCATGCTACATGAGTTTATTAGCTAACCAGTGCCAGGATATCTGTGCTCTTGCAAATGATTTCCTGCCCCACTACACGTGTTAATACAATCATTGCATCAGTCATCACTGCAGAAGCTTCAAGGTGTGCTCCAATAATCAATCCCCGACTGTAGTTTTTGCATCTCATTGCCATTCAATGCCCATCTTGCAATTTCCTCCTTTATATACCTGCCAAACAGGATTTCACTTCATGCCTTTGACGAAGCGGGACTGAATCCCAAAAGCCACAATAAATTTGTTAGTCTTTAAGGTGCCACAAGACTCTTTGATTCTTAAAATATCTGAGACACTTTGGAATTGTTTTAATTCAAGCTTTAATTGCCTTTAAATGCCTTGACTGTAATGGGCTGGTTTTGGTTCTTTCCATCTGCTGCTTTTACGAGTTTTTATTATTATTATTATATATATAAAAACACTCTTCTTAATTTTGTATTTTAGTTGGTTTTAAACTTTATTGCAAGACATTTTCAGGCTGTTAGGTGATGAGGCAGAGTAGAAATATTATATATACAGATACACTTTCCAGAGTGGAAAGAAACCATGGGGAAGAATATCATTCCCCTGCTGCTGTCGTAATGTATGTTTCAGGCCTAGATGGAAATGGGATAAATGTATTTCTGGCAATGAATGGAGAATAAATAAAGCCACCATGTTATTTTGCTTCAGTGCCAGTTATTTGTGCAAGCCAAAGAGGGGGGGGCATTTTTTTTCACTCTGAGGGCCACATTCCTTTCTGGAGAACCTTCTGAGGGCCACAGGCCAATGGTGGGTGTGGCCAGAGGCAAATGGGTGGAGCAAGAAATGCAAATTTCCCCTTTGGGCAGTAGGCTAGTTTCCACTCTCACACATCTCTCTGTGTCCTCTATCCAGGCAAACAAGATATCTTTTCAGAGTTGAATGAGGCATTCCATCCAGGAAAAAATACTCAGCAGATGACACAAAACCAGTGAAGTGTATGGTCTGAGGAACAATGTGTAGCCTGAGGAGATTTCTGGGGGCCAAACAGAAAGTCCTGAAGGGCTGCATTCAGCCTCTGGGCTTGAGGTTCCCCACCCCTGGTATAAGGAACCAAAAGTCAATCAAAGGAATGGCAGGAAAGATCTCTTTGTGTCTAGAAAAGCTTCCCTGATATAATCTTGCTGCCTGCACAAGCTGTCACTGAGATGGGCATGGGATAAGCAATGCTTCAGTGCCTCCGCCTCCCATCTTCTGCTCTTCCACTGCAATGTCTGAAGAGGAACCTGCGCATGGGACTTGCCAAAGATTCAGAAGCGCACACGGCTTGCGCAAGCTGTCTTCCCGTCAGTGCCTTGAAAGACCCCAAAGCAGAAGCCAGGAGGAGGCCGTTCCTCGTCTTGTCACGTCACATAAATGTCTCTCATGCAGATGAGTAGCCTCAACTCCTCAGCATTGCCCGGCCGGCCTTACAAGAGTGCAGGCATTTCATTCCTTGGGAGGTTTCTGAAGCACAATTCTGCTGAAGGATGGAGGGTGTTAACCCTTCATTGGCTGTTTTTGAGCAGAAATCTGCCAAGTGACTTATAGGGATATAAAGGAAGACATGCAGGAAGTCTACTGTGACTTGATGACAGGCCCAATCCTTGATTGAAAGGCATTTTTTAAAGAATGCCCTGCTCACCAGCTTGGATCAAGGAATGCATGTCACAAACAGAGCATATACTACCAATAGGTAATAATAATAATAATAATAATAATAATAATAATAATAATAATAATAATAATTTATTTGTACCCCACCCATCTGGCTGGGTCTCCCCAGCCACTCTGGGCGGCTTCCAGCAAATATTGAAAAACAATACATTAACATGTTACAGATTAAAAACTTCCCTAAACAGGGCTGCCTTCAGGTATTTCCTAAATGTTATGTAGTTGTTGATCGCTTTGACCTCTGATGGGAGGGCGTTCCACAGGGCGGGCGCCACTACCGAGAAGGCCCTCTGCCTGGTTCCCTGTAGCTTTGCTTCTCGCAGTGAGGGAACCGCCAGAAGGCCCTCGGCGCTGGATCTCAGTGTCCGGGCTGAACGGTGGGGGTAGAGACGCTCCTTCAGGTATACAGGACCGAGGCCGTTTAGGGCTTTAAAGGTCAGCACCAACACTTTGAATTGTGCTTGGAAACGTACTATAGTATAGGATGATTGAATGTATACAATTTTCAGCAGAGCATTTCCTTCTCTGCTTAGCACACTGACATTAAATAGGACACTACCTCACTTCAGTTGCTCCTCAATCATCCTTGCATCTCTGCAATCACTTTCCAGAAAAGTAGAAAGTGTGATCGGTCTCACTTCTTACTGAGCTATTGGTAGTATATGCTCTGTTTGTGACATACATTCCTTGATCCAAGCTGGTGAGCAGGGCAATCTTAAAAAAAAAATGCTGTATACAATTTTCAAGGGACGGGGTGGCGCTGTGGGTTAAATCACAGAGCCTAGGGCTTGCCAACCAGAAGGTCGGCGGTTCGAATCCCCACGACGGCGTGAGCTCCCGTTGCTTGGTCCCTGCTCCTGCCAACCTAGCAGTTCGAAAGCATGTCAAAGTGCAAGTATATCAATAGGAAGGTAAACGGCGTTTCCGTGCGCTGCTCTGGTTCGCCAGAAGCGGCTTAGTCATGCTGGCCACATGACCTGGAAGCTGTATGCCGGCTCCCTCAGCCAATAATGCGAGATGAGTGCCGCAACCCCAGAGTCGGTCACGACTAGACCTAATGGTCAGGGGTCCCTTTACCTATACAATTTTCAGGCAAGATTGGCCCATAAAAAGGGACTTGGCTTACAAGTCAGACATAATTTGTGGCTATTGTTACTACAGATGGAATTTCCCAAAAATATCAGTGTTCAGCTTTTTAGCACTGCCCCCCCCCGGCCCTGCTCAATCCTTGATCTCAGAATTAGGACACATGCAAAACATCCCAGGTTCCTTCCATCTCAGGGTTCCTTCCAATTTTATAATTCTATGCTCCTTCCATGCTGGGACTAAAATCAATTTTATAATGTTTTCTACAATTATACTAGATTAGCATCTGCTATCTGTCCCTTCTTCATGGTACCTTTCCAAATTTCCTTGAGTTTTAGCAGTCAAGAATCTGCATGGCTATCTTTTGACGCTGGCTTTCTCAGTCAATGTCTCCATTTCCAGACAGAACTTGTATCCTTATTTCCAAAAGAATTCAACAACGGCCCTTTTCAGCCTCACCTCAGCCATTTCAGCTAGAGCACTGTGGAGAACAAATAGCAGGGTATTTCAACTCAATTTTTGACCTTCTGACCGACTGAGGAGCCTTCAGTTTAATTGTTGCCCACACTGCTGGGGTCTCCTTTCCCATGCCTCAAGATGTTATTAGGAATGGAGTCAAAGGTTACCTGAGGTAATAGGGGTGGGGGAGAAATGTCCCTGAAAATGAACAGCTGGTGCTGGCTAAGCAATGCACAGGGAGAGGGCAGTGATGGTGGATTTAATCTCAGCAATGAGATTCCACTCTATTCTGTAAGTCATGCTGAAGTAATGCAATGAAGCAACTGGAGCTTGTAGGCAGTCCATGGTCTGCTCCACATACATCACAGCTCTCCGTCACCATCCTCTTTTCAAGAATTTCCTGCAGATCTGGCAGATTCATATCTGAACTCTAAATCGAACTGAGATGATGGTGGATGCAGCTGAGCATTTGGAGTGCCGGGGTGCTTTGAGGTGCCAGAGCTCACCCTTGTATTTCTCATGCTGTTTAATATCTCTTTGAAGCCATTTGGAGTGTCTGTTAGGAGATTTGGGGCAAGGTGCCATCAGTATGCTTATGACACCTCTATTTCTCCATAGCATCTGAGGTAAGAGAGATTGTGAAATATACTCAGAGTCAAGTGTGAATTTCATGCTATTTATTCAGCTCATAGTAGCAAGGAATCCATCATTCCTCAAAACGTCTGCTATATATACATTATTTACACAATGGGCCCCATGTGATTGGCTAATTCCGGGCTACTCCTGTAGGCCAATCAAGTTGCGGATTCACTTCATCCAGGAGCCTGATTGGCTGCTCTTGGTTTAAATATTTAATAAAGATTGTTTAAAAAAGAAATATTTGAAAACATATTTGCAAGGAGAGCACTTGGCTCATGGAACAATTAAAAGGCATCTTATGCCATGAAACCTAAATAATAATAATAATAATAATAATAATAATAATATCTGAGTGCCCACTTTGCCCAATGGTAGGGCCAACCCTAGTAAAAGTTTTATTCTACTGGCAAGTTGTGCGCTTGTCTGAGTGTAGCCGGAGGGGAGCGAGACATTGAAGAAAGGCAAGGGTGATCTTCGGTACAATCCTGGTTCTAGTTCTCCAACGTTTTGATTCACTTCCGATGATGGGAGAAGCAGAGCCATCATCCAGCTGGCAAGAGATTAGCTGTTCGCAGGGCCTGGGAACAGATGCAACAAGTATCTCCCTGAGAGGATGGTTCACTCAACTGGTAAGCCCCAAAGCACAACTTGCTATGTTAATGAAGCCCAGTGCTGATCGAGCAGATTGGGAGCGATTTGAAGCGATTTGTAGGTATGTGGGACAGTAAATGGGAAATGCCGTTCTAATGGGAACTGGCGTCGAATCATACAGCGGGGACAGCCAAGTGCGGTAAAATGCAGACATTTTCCTAAGCAGCTGTGCAGCCAGCCAGCTTATGGGATTTATTGGCTATTTATGGCAGATTATACGATGAGAGGAGCATTCTGGCTTGGTGAGGATATCAGACATTAGTATTCTATCGCAAAAAGGGTTGTAATTCTCCATGCTCCGTCACGTCCTTCCCTGCTCGCACAACGCTACCCTTTCCCTTGTTCAGCCTAAAGCTCTGACATGTCATGTCCTTATCTCACCATCTATTTAATAGAATGCGGGGGAAATTCACAGAACTTCAATCCTCCCCTCTTTTATTTAGATTCACATCACAAAACAATATTGGCCTTCATAGGTCAGGGAGAAATTCATCCTGTGGTGCTTCATAATGATGGCTAGTTGTCAGATAAGATGGATTATGATTGTCTGTGTACAGAGTAGCTTCCACACAGCATTTCTGACAGAGGTTAGGATTGGCGCTGCACTGAATATTCACTAGTTTCATTTTTTTTTTTGGGGGGGGGGGAAATAGCAATTATGGTAGGCAATGCTATTTTTCTAGAGAAAGAGATGCCAGAACTCACCATGTTCTCTTAGAATGGCAATGGCGCCCACTTGAGAGGTGCCGGAACTGAGTTCCAGTGAGCTTTGACTGGAACAAAGCTCTGATGGTACGGTAGATTTTCCTTGCCCCTGAAAGATGTTTATATGTGCCTGCCTGCCCATGCTTATCTATGTAGTCTCTTGTTGCCTCTAGCTGGGGTTCCCAGGGTGTTGTTCTACCAACTTTGATTGGTTGCCCAGCTGCCGCGCTGTCCAGATGAGGATAACCTGGCTTTAGTGATCTATGACTTGGAGAAGGCTATCAATGCCTACTAGCCTTGATGCCTATGCCCTGCCTTCACTGTAAGAGGTAGTAATGCTTCTGAATATCAGTTGCTGGAAACCACAGGAGGGTAGAGTGCTCTTGTGCTTGGGTCATGCTTGTGGGTTTCCCGCAGGCATCTGGGTGGCCTCTGTGAGAACAGGATGGGCCATTTTCCTGATCCAGCAGACTCTTAAGTTCAGTGTTGAAGTAAGATTAACTCTTGGGCCAGTCAACTTCTGTATATGGAGGGGTGTCATTCTTACCACAAGCAGCAAAATGTCTTTCATCTGCCCTGTTAAGAGAGAGCAGTTCTGAACATTTTCCCTTTCTCTAAAAACAATTCTTGCTATTTTTTTTACTACAAACACATTTGGACTAAGGGTGACCGACTTTTCTTACACAGCTGCTGCTGTTGCTCCCCCCTTTCTGTTCAGCCCTCCTTTTTTTGCAGGTGTTTTGATCCCTCTCGTTGTTTCCGAGTGGGGATTGCAGCCCTTGGTTGTAAAGGAACAACAGAATGAAGTCTGGGAATTTTACCAGGAAATGGTAATTGAGCTTTAACAGCTATGTTTAGGATACAAAAGAGCCTGTTGTTTCTCTTCCTTTCCTTAATTATCACAGTTTATTGACAAGGCAATAATCCTGATTGCTCTGTGACGTTTGTCAGGCATGATGGGTTTGGGCTCTGAGCCCAAGCCATTGACTTCTAGTTAGTGCAGCAGATACTTGCTGCTGGTAATACTCATGGTCTTTCCCTGAGTAACATTACTCCTACTCCTGAATGTCAATACTGCATCTCATGTTTAACCCGTAGCAGCTGCTGTTTTGACTTAGCTCCTATTGACATTTAACTGCTCAGTTTCAGACTCAGGCTGGTGGGTGTAAGAGACACCATAGCAGACACCAATTATGTTAGCCTGCTATTATTTAATCTTGATTGGTGCTCAGTTTTGCTTCTGAGTCGAGATCAAAGTACTGGTTTCATTGGGACCTACAAGCCCTGGAAAGCTTGGGACTAGGATATTTGAAAGGCTGTCTGCTTTCATATGCTTCTGTCTGCCTATTCAGATCTTTGAGGAGAAACCCAGTTGCAAACCACTTTCCCCTGCCATCAGCAGTGTAGTTCATGGGAAGGGACCTTCTCTCTCGCTGCTCCCAGACTGTGGATGAACGCCTTCCCTTGGGAGACTCAGCTTGTCTCTTCTTCACTGACATAAGAACATAGTCTAACATCCTGTTCTGCTTGCTGGGTTTCTCTATGGAAAAACCAGCAAGCAGGTTTCAACCACAAAGCCCTGCCCTGCCCTGTGGTTTCCAGCAACTGGTATTCAGAGCATTATTGATTCCAACTGTGGAGACAGAGCACAGCCATCAGCCATGTTTCTTCCTTCCTTCCAGCTGCTTTGCCACCTTTTATTATTAAACTTGCATATTGCCTCAAATAGAAAACAGCAGCAGCTTCCAGCCAGCCTAGATCCAGCTCCCTTTCACAGAGTGTAATTTTGGAATAAGACTTTGCTCCTCTTGAGTTAAGGGGATCTTAGTTCTGGACAGGGCAATGGAAGGGAAAGGAGGTCTCCTTCTGATGGGTCTCAGTAGGTTCTGTTGCTGTGAACCAGGAGGAGACAGAGAATGAGCAAAGTCTTGGGCAACCCCAGTGGGCCTAAAAACACAAGAGCCCTGTTGGATTGGTTCCAGCTAGTCAACCGCTCTGATTCCCATACACTCCAAACATGTTGCAGCAGGAAACTAGGATGCCTGTTTTTCAGGGCGTGCACTTGCACGAGTCACGTGAACCATACAAGAGCATGGTGCCCTAAAACATGTGCGTTTCAGGTTGCGATCTTGCATGTTTTGGGGTGTCGCCCTCCCAAACAGGATGACCCAATTTAATCAGGGCAGTTGCAGGATATGCGTTTCCCACGGTGATGTTCCGTATCGTATCTGCAACATACAGCTTTGCTGTGATAATCTAGCTTTCCCCAGACTGGTTTCTAGTGTTACGCTAACATGAAGCACAGATACCTCACACTTCCTGTTGTTTGGCATCTCTGCAGTGGCTGAAGCAGAGCTTTCTGATATTCCAGTGTTGGACAGCTCAAGGTACATTTCTGCCGTGTTTCCTTTCCAATGGTGTCACATACAAAACTCAAACTTGTGAGCATAGCTTGAACAAGGCAAATAGACAGACATGGTGATGCAGCACCATAAATGTACAAGGCAGGAGAACATTATATTAGAGTTTCTCCCTGCCCCCCTGTTTTCTCTGGCCCAACAAGCTTACAGCATGAGTCACATGTATACAGTACTAGAACGATACTGCGGTTTTCCTGCGGAGGGGAGGGGATCAGTAGCAGGAGGAAGGCTCATCTATCAATGTTATGCTTTGTCAACGGAGAACTACACACCAAGTAGTAAAGTTTCCATAGCTACAAAGCTTTACAGCTGTTCCTTTCTAAAAGAAATGGTGTCTAATCACATTCACGAGTTGTCTTTATTTCCCCCTCTTTCTGTCAACTGATTTTGTGTTCTCTTTTCTCAAAACCCCCCCCCCCCCCAATTGAAGCAACAATAGTTTATTCAGTTTGGTCAGATTTACAGTTCTCAGTTATAACGGAGAATAAATCAGTTTTACTATGAAGAGGATTTAGGCTCCAGGCTGGGTCAAAATGACCCAAGATACAGTCTAACTAACTAGGGAAGGGACTCTGGCTCATTAAGAAGAAGTCATCTTGATGGTTGGCCTGTTGAAGCAATTCCCAGTCTCTCTCCCTTCTTTTTTAAGAGGGCAATGGAAAAGGCAGAAGCAATCCCAATGATAGACAGTAAAGTTTGTATGATGGATGGATCAGTCAGTCATCTGAGTCAGGCATGGCTCACCACTCTTACAGCCCAGACTAGGCAGCTGCTCTTAAATGTCATCAGATGCTATTTTTAATCCACAAAGTTAGGGTACCAGTCCAGTTCAGATCACATCAGATCAGGGAGTATGAGTTGTATCCAATATTAGTTCTACCCAGAATGGACACATTGAAATTCATGAACACGACTAACTAAGGTTCATTAATTTCAATGGATCTACTTTGAGTAAGACCTAGTTGGCTGTGATCCTATAGGCTGACTTTAGTTTCAATGCATACAATGTATGTCATACATAAGGTAAAGGTAAAGGGACCCCTGACCATTAGGTCCAGTTGTGTCCGACTCTGGGGTTGCGGTGCTCATCTCACTTTATTGGCCGAGAGCTGGCATACAGCTTCCAGGTCATGTGGCCAGCATGACAAAGCCGCTTCTGGCGAACTAGAGCAGCGCACGGAAACACCGTTTACCTTCCCGCCAGAGCGGTACCTATTTATCTACTTGCACTTTGATGTGCTTTCGAACTGCTAGGTGGGCAGGAGCTGGGACCAAGCAACGGGAGCTCACCCCGTTGCAGGGATTCGAACCGCTGACCTTCTGATCAGCAAGCCCTAGGCTCTGTGGATTAACCCAAAGCGCCACCTGGGTCCCATACATACATACTATTAAAAAATGAGGGATTTGTGCCTGTAAGAATGCAGATCTGATTTTGTAACTGTTTGGCATATATTCAGATTATAGTTGATATTAAAAGGCCTGTGCTGTTCTGACATAGTTGGCCTGTGTCGGACCTAAAGCCAGGTGTTTCTGTCTGTCAAAAAAGGGGGGGAAACTTATAGCTCAGTCAGTAGAACATGAGACTCTTAATCTCAGGGTCGTGGGTTTAAGCCCTATGTTGGGCAAAAGATTCCTCCCACTCTCCTGCCTCAGCTTCTGCCTCTGATTCTGGACTTCAGTCTGCCACAGACTCTCCTAGCTCACTAAGCCCTGTTACCTCTTCTGCTTCTGACACCTATTCTTCCAGTCTGCTCCCTCTTCTTCCTCTGACCACTTATTGTTGTCCCATCACCACTCCCCAGACTCTGAGCCTTCTTCCCTTGGTGGTTCCCCAGCTGGTTCCTTCTAGCATTCTTCTTCATCCAACCCACTACTCCAAGGCAGTGAATCACATTTCGATGCACAGTAGATATAAATAATATAGATGACCAGTGTATCTTACACGTCACAGAAGGAATACAATAATAGGAATTGAGCTTAAAAAAGAAGGGGGGGGGGAAATGGGATGTATAAAAAATATTTTAATGCCATCCAACTTGGTGGCTATTACTACCAATATCCAAGCTCTGGTGTTTTTGTGTGTGTGTGAGAGAGAGACTGTCTTCATCCCCATTACTAGCCCCTCTCCCAAAAAAGCAACCTTATATTGAGAAAAGGGGAAGGGTTCACTGGGGAGAACTCAGTCACAGGAGAGACTTTGAAGATCTCCCCTTAATGTACTTGTGAAAGAAGAGAAAGTAACAATATGCATAATAGGTTATACAAACGGCAGTAAGTCATGCAAAATTCAACAGTGTAGCCAGTTTTCTTCTGTTGAAAGCAGTTAAAAATATATTAAGTGGGATCCTTGGCTAATAGTCAAATTAAAAGATGCTGCAGATCATTAGGGGAAAACAATAACGGATCTGACTAATGATCTTCAAGGCCTCATTTGCTGACCAGTTAATTAAGCAGGCTGCATGGATGACAGTGCTGTTAATAATACTGTTAAATTACTGGGAAGCAAATTATTCTGAGGCATGGAAAGCCCCTTTTGCCTGCTGTTTGAGGAGGGGAACTGTAGAAGACTTCTTAGAGGTTCGACAATGAATGCATCATTCGAACATATGAAGCTACCTTATAGCAAGTCAAACCACTGGTCTACCAAGTTCAGTAGTGCTGGCCTCTTCCTCATCACCAACACCTTAACTGGTTCAATCCCTCAGCATATCGAGAGCCAGTGTGGTGTAGTGGTTAAGAGCGGTAGACTCGTAATCTGGGGAACCGGGTTCGCGTCTCTGCTCCTCCACATGCAGCTGCTAGGTGACCTTGGGCTAGTCACACTTCTCTGAAGTCTCTCAGCCCCACTCACCTCACAGAGTGTTTCTTGTGGGGGAGGAAGGGAAATGAGAATGTTAGCTGCTTTGAGACTCCTTTGGGTAGCGATAAAGCGGGATATCAAATCCAAACTCTTCTATATCCAGGCTGGGTGGGGAAAGGTCCCTGTCTAAAACCCTGGACAGCTGCTGCCAGTCATTGTAGGCAATACTGACCTAGATGGAACAATGATCTGGCTCCATATAAAACAGCTTCCTTTGCTCCTAGCATGCAAGGTCTGAATCCTCATGGAAGACAGGTAGCAATAGATCAGAGTCAAAACTAATACTCAGATAATAGACCTCAACATCAAATAAGACACTTCTGCCACTAAGTCCAGTTTGGCACTATCTCAGGGACGGGAAGAAAGATTTATGTGCTGATGTGTGCTTTGTGCTGACTTCTGAATGAAAGAGTGGCAGTCAGATGTGTGTACAATTCAGTAGACCTCCTTGTCTAGAACAGCTGAGGTCAACAAAACCTCATTTAGCAAAGCAGGTAGTGGATGCACTTGGCTTAAATTTCCACTCTCTTAGATTGTGGATATATCTAAATAAATGGAAAAGGGGGCTGTCAGGATGTGGTTTCATCTTGGCACTAAAAGCTGTATCAAACAAAATGTCTTCCCTTTCCAGGCATGAATATATATGCATATATGTCCAAAAATATATGAGACGGGGGTGAAATTCAAATTCGTTTGCATTTTTATGAGCAACTACCCACTTCTCACGTCTCAAGCCAATAAACGAACCACAATACAATGATCTTCCAAAATTCACATGTCTCCAAATTTTGCAATGCGTTTCTCCAACCATCCAGTGTGCGCGCAAAAAATGCATTCAATATGGAAAGTGTGTGTAAATGTGCATATATATTTGTGAAAATAACACACCCAAATTGCATCCTGTTAGGAGAGATGCACACGGAAAGGCTGACAAAATTTACACGGTGATTTGTTTTAAGACTGCTAAAATTAGAAACTGATGAAGAGGGAAAGTCACGAAAAAAAATATATGTCCCAAAACTTCCACATTCGGCTCTGTGTTTTTCAAGGCAATGGTACCTAAGGGAGATGAGATGGTAAAGAACATCTGATAATATAAGAATCCATTCCCATGGGGAAAGAGAAGCCAGGGAGATTACTTTGTTTCTCTCTCTTCAAAAAAGAGATGTTATAAAGGTTTCTGCCATTGATTAATGAAGTTCAAAGATTCCTTACTGGAACATCCCCCTGGACTACCATGAAATAGCTTTCATCCCAAGAGGTCTGTCAATGGTTTTCAGAAGGGGTGCTTAGCAATGGCTCTCAGAATCTAGTATTTCGTTTCTAGGTCATCCAGCATTGCCTTTTTACACCATTAACTCCATCACATATTAAGGCAGGGTATTAGAATTTCCCAGCATCTGAGTTTGGGTGGTGCTCCTCACATATGGTCCTTACACTATAGTAGCACTGTTGTGCCTTTGTGGATGTCTGGAGGTCTCCTCTGAGTAAGAGCTGGAAGCAAATTTTGCTGGAATTGAAATTCTGAAAAGAAAGTGAAGGTTCTTGCTGAGGTGAGGAATGTCAAGAGAAGGAAAACAGTTTTGGATAAAACTCATGAAATTTATATCGGGGCTCTGCCTGTTCTGAGGTTGCTACTGAATTTCCCACCAAGCAAAAATGCAGTGGTGAATTTTGAGGTCTTGACTTGGGATCAGAGGAATTGCAAGAGATCAAATCGAGGTTCACAGTGGAATCCTATAGAGGTCTTCTTAGAAGTAATAATAATTATTATTTATACATACAGGTCTCAGTGAAGCTTATTCTTAGGTCAGTGGGCATATAATTGCAGCCTCTGTAACATCCCCATGGATTCCTAACACTCTGGACCCTGCAGAGCAGTGTCACAACCTCAGTGTAGGCTGGTGTTCCTAGTGGGTCAAGTTGGATAGGAAAAGTCAGGACGTTGATGGTGGAACAGTCTCCTGTTGGTGTGAGCACAATCTAACGGGGTTCTAAATGAGGGGAAGTAATTTCCAAACCCACTCTTCCCAAGCTTTGCCACCATCACCAAGGACTTGTGTGTGTGACACTGCTGGGTTTTCGGTTTTCAGTTTGGGCTTTCTCAGTTTCTCTCCCCCACCCACTCTTAAATCCAGCTCTTGCATTTGTGCAACAATTTCAAAATTCCTTAGCTTTTGTTTTTGAAAGGTATATTTTCATTGGCATTTTCAATAAACAGAACAATCATTTTACGACAGCAGATTTATTATATTAAGCACATTTCGGTATGCAGTTTTGACTGATATGCACTAATATTGACTAATATTTCAATCACTTCCCCCGATAATTTATTTTTTGTTAGCTTCACTAATGTATGCATCTTTATGTACTCTTACCCCTGATTTATGCATCTTCAGAGAAGTGTGCATTTCAAATGACAGCTGTCTTTTGGTTCATGTATTGGTTTGAGAAGTGCAAATTAGGTAGTTTCTCACTAAAATGCAAAGAATATCAATTTTCTCCCTCATCCTTGGACTGTGCTGCATGATTAGGCAGACAGTGGACCTGATCCCTAGATGCATGTGCACTGATTGTCTTCTAAGAGCTCCCCTTTCATTGGACTGCTAATTTTACTCAATGCATTACAGTGCCTGACAGGTGACTTGGCACATGGTGTAAGTGTCAGATAGCCATTTGCCTTGTGCACAGTGTTTTAGCCAGTCTACCCCCCAGCTTGTCTGTTTATTGTCTTGACCTCAGGTCATAACATACAAACGAGAAATGCACAAGCATAACATTTTGTACATTGTCAAAGCAGTATGCTGACATAAATGGTCAGATACCTCAGGCAAAAGAAAATCAATTATCCTTAAAACTGTCAGCTGTCTGGTTTTCCAGTTGAAGGTTTCTGAATCTTTCTGCTACTAAAGCAAAGATCTTGCTGGACTACAGCTCTCATCATCTCTGACCACTGGCTGTACTGGCTCAGGCTAACAGGAGTCCCAACATCTGGAGGATCATGGGTTCCCCATCCCCTTAACTCAGGGGGGGCATAACTCAGTGGGAGAACATCTGCCTTGCATGCAGAAGTTCCTAGATTCAATCCCTGCCATCTCCAGATATGGCTGGGAGAGACTCCTGCCTGAAACTCTGGAGAGTCATTGACAGTCACTATGAACAATACCAAACTAGATCATAGCTGTCAACCCTCCCTTTTTTGGCGGGAAACTCCCTTATTCCAATGCCATTTCCCACTGCTATCCCGGATTGTTGATATCCCTTAAATTTCCTGGATTTCAAAGGAAGCAGCTCCTCTCCCTCCCTGCCGGCCAGGGAGGCTCCTCAGCTGCGTTGCTCGGCTGCCAATAAGGAGTCTGAGACCGACTGGGGGCGGAGCTTGCATGCCTTGTGCAGCCAGACCCTCACGGCCAACCAGACAGACAGCCTGCCTGCCGTCTATGCGCTCGTTCTTTCGCTCACCCGTTCGCGCGCAGCCTCTGGAGCGCAGGGTGGCGAGGCTACCTGGTGCCATTGCGCCGCCCTCACGGCATCCCTTATTTTCAAATCCAAAAGTTTGGAAAAATCCCTTATTTTCAAATCCGAAAGTTGACAGCTATGAACTAGATGGACCAATGGTCTGACTCAATGTAAGGCACTTTCCTATGTTCCTAAGGCTAAGAAACTCTCAGCTTTTGCAAGTACATATCTGACCATTTGTTGCATTGAACATGAGAGAAAGCACAGGGAAGAGTGAGGTATTTATATAACTAACTCTGGCTTCATTATCATGCACACACAAGATCCTCTGCAGTGGTCATGCTGCATATAGGAAGCTTGTTTGGATTGGCACTAAATTGCTGTTTTCTTTCTTTTTTACCCATTTTCACGAGGCTGGGGCTTAGAATTGGACAATTCCTACCCAGAAAGAACGTCCTCAGTTCAGAACTCCCTGAGCCCATTCTGTTCTGAAGTTCAGGCCAAGTACACCTGGCATCTCCATGCAACTGGTTCCCTCCTTCTCAAAATATATGCATGTTAAGGCAGGACAGTCTGGAGGTGGAGAGGGGAGGTCTCACTTAACGATTTTGGATGTTTTCATGGAGCATCTATTAATGCTGGGGAGAACAGGAAATGTAGTTTCCTATGGCTCCCAGCTCCATCCTTGTTAATGTTTTACAGATTTGGGGTGGTACCCAACTAAGCCTTACTCATAATAGGCTCCCTGAAATCCATGGACTCACATGGAAGTCCATCAGTTTCAGGAGGTCTCCTCTGAGTATTAACCCTTGATTAATAAGCTTACAACCTGCCTTCAGCCTTCTAGAGAGGGTAGGATAGCAATCCAAATAATAAAAACAGAAGCACTGTGAAGTATCAATGTTCCCTGAGGATGAGAAAATTTAAGCTGCTGGGCAGAGGCATTTCCCTTCCTGCTTGTTAAGTGCAACCCTAGACTTTCTGATTCCAACAGGAAGACAAATGGGAGCTTTTGTAGCCAACACGTCCATTTCCTAATGGACTGAAAGCCTATGGTATTTAAGGGGCTTCCTCCTGGCACAATCTCTAAGTCCAAGGGATATGTTCTCGTGGCAGAGGCTTGAGTCTTATTAGTGGACGTGCAGCGCTGAAGGCTGCTAATGATGGTTTGGGGCTAATGGTGCATGAATGCAGTAATTTTAGTTGGTCATTATCACTCCTAGAAAAGACATGGGTCGTGACCATAATTGCTTAAATAACAGGAAGAAAATGTATTTGAGATGGGCTCAGAGGCATAGGTGCTCAGGAATGCTACCTCTCCCTTGTTCTCTGGGAGATTGCATTGTAATGGAGTGTAGTTTGCATCAATGGCGTGTGAAGACTCCATGTATTTGGGCCAGCGGTGGGATTTTGAATTGTTCACTGCACATTATGACTTCGAAGGTCAAGCAGTTTAATAGTTGGAGGTTAATTCATTTCTGCTCTCACATATACTTTAGCACTATCATTTACAACCACAATCCTTTTTATAATGCTTTTCATATGTACTTTAAGGAGTGTCATATAAAAACGGCTTTAAAATCGACAGTAACAGTGCTTGGGAACTTGATTATAAAAAGGAATAAATTCCAGTTCAAGTTCACCGCCTCCAAAAAGGAATTAATTCCATCCCAGTTCAGGTTACAATTCCATTCAAAATTCATAGAATCATAGAATCATAGAATCATAGAATCATAGAATCATAGAATCATAGAGTTGGAAGAGACCACAAGGGCCATCCAGTCCAACCCCCTGCCAAGCAGGAAACACCATCAAAGCATTCCTGACAGGTGGCTGTCAAGCCTCTGCTTAAAGACCTCCAAAGAAGGGGACTCCACCACACTCCTTGGCAGCAAATTCCACTGTCGAACAGCTCTTACTGTCAAGAAATTCTTCCTAATGTTTAGGTGGAATCTTCTTTCTTGTAGTTTGAATCCATTGCTCCGTGTCCGCTTCTCTGGAGCAGCAGAAAACAACCTTTCTCCCTCCTCTATATGACATCCTTTTATATATTTGAACATGGCTATCATATCACCCCTTAACCTTCTCTTCTCCAGGCTAAACATACCCAGCTCCCTAAGCCGTTCCTCATAAGGCATCGTTTCCAAGCCTTTAACCATTTTGGTTGCCCTCCTCTGGACACGTTCCAGCTTGTCAATATCCTTCTTGAACTGTGGTGCCCAGAACTGGACACAGTATTCCAGGTGAGGTCTGACCAGAGCGGAATCCATTGCTCTGTGGATGTAGCCTATCTTGATTTCAGCAAGGCCTTTGACAAGGTGCCCCATGATATTCTTGTAAAGAAGCTGGTAAAATGCGGGCTAGACAATGCTACCATTCAGTGGATTTGTAACTGGCTGACTGACCGAACCCAAAGGGTGCTCATCAATGGCTCCTCTTCATCCTGGAGAGAAGTGACTAGTGGGGTGCCACAGGGTTCTGTCTTGGGCCCAGTCTTATTCAACATCTTTATCAATGACTTGGATGATGGGCTTGAGGGCATCCTGATCAAGTTTGCAGATGACACCAAATTGGGAGGGGTGGCTAATACCCCAGAGGACAGGATCACACTTCAAAATGACCTTAACAGATTAGAGAACTGGGCCAAGGCAAACAGGATGAATTTTAACAGGGAGAAATGTAAAGTACTACACTTGGGCAAAAAAAATGAAAGGCACAAATACAGGATGGGTGATACCTGGCTTGAGAGCAGTACAAGTGAAAAGGATCTAGGAGTCTTGGTAGACCACAAACTTGACATGAGTCAACAGTGTGATGCAGCAGCTAAAAAAGCCAATGCAATTCTGGGCTGCATCAATAGGAGTATAGCATCTAGATCAAGGGAAGTAATAGTACCACTGTATTCCGCTCTGGTCAGACCCCACCTGGAATACTGTGTCCAGTTCTGGGCACCACAGTTCAAGAAGGATATTGACAAGCTGGAACGTGTCCAGAGGAGGGCAACCAAAATGGTCAAAGGCCTGGAAACGATGCCTTATGAGGAACGGCTTAGGGAGCTGGGTATGTTTAGCCTGGAGAAGAGACGGTTAAGGGGTGATATGATAGCCATGTTCAAATATATAAAAGGATGTCATATAGAGGAGGGAGAAAGGTTGTTTTCTGCTGCTCCAGAGAAGCGGACACGGAGCAATGGATTCAAACTACAAGAAAGAAGATTCCACCTAAACATTAGGAAGAATTTCTTGACAGTAAGAGCTGTTCGACAATGGAATTTGCTGCCAAGGAGTGTGGTGGAGTCTCCTTCTTTGGAGGTCTTTAAGCAGAGGCTTGACAGCCACCTGTCAGGAATGCTTTGATGGTGTTTCCTGCTTGGCAGGGGGTTGGACTGGATGGCCCTTGTGGTCTCTTCCAACTCTATGATTCTGTGATTCTGTGATTCTGTGGAATACAGTGGTACTATTACTTCCCTTGATCTAGATGCTATACTCCTATTGATGCAGCCCAGAATTGCATTGGCTTTTTTAGCTGCTGCATCACACTGTTGACTCATGTCAAGTTTGTGGTCTACCAAGACTCCTAGATCCTTTTCACTTATACTGCTCTCAAGCCAGGTATCACCCATCCTGTATTTGTGCCTTTCATTTTTTTTGCCCAAGTGTAGTACTTTACATTTCTCCCTGTTAAAATTCATCCTGTTTGCCTTGGCCCAGTTCTCTAATCTGTTAAGGTCATTTTGAAGTGTGATCCTGTCCTCTGGGGTATTAGCCACCCCTCCCAATTTGGTGTCATCTGCAAACTTGATCAGGATGCCCTCAAGCCCATCATCCAAGTCATTGATAAAGATGTTGAATAAGACTGGGCCCAAGACAGAACCCTGTGGCACCCCACTAGTCACTTCTCTCCAGGATGAAGAGGAGCCATTGATGAGCACCCTTTGGGTTCGGTCAGTCAGCCAGTTACAAATCCAATGAATGGTAGCATTGTCTAGCCCGCATTTTACCAGCTTCTTTACAAGAATATCATGGGGCACCTTGTCAAAGGCCTTGCTGAAATCAAGATAGGCTACATCCACAGTGTTCCCTTCGTCTACCAGACTTGTAATTCTGTCAAAAAATGAGATCAGATTAGTCTGACATGACTTATTTTTCAGAAACCCATGCTGACTTTTAGTGATCACAGCGTTCCTTTCTAGGTGCTCACAGACCGTTTGCTTAATGATCTGCTCTAGAATCTTTCCTGGTATTGATGTCAGGCTGACTGGGCGGTAATTGTTTGGGTCCTCTCTTTTCCCCTTTTTGAAAATAGGGACAACATTTGCCCTCCTCCAGTCTGCTGGGACTTCACCTGTTTTCCAAGAATTCTCAAAGATTACTGCCAGTGGTTCTGAAATCACCTCTGCCAGTTCTTTTAATACTCTGGGATGTAGTTCATCTGGCCCTGGAGACTTGAATACATCTAAACTAGCCAAGTGTGCTTGTACTACCTCCTTACTTATTCTGGGCTGTGTTTCCCCTGCTGAATCATCTGCTCCATATTCTTCAGGTCGGGCATTGTTTTCTTTTTTGGAGAAGACTGAGGCAAAGAAGGTATTGAGGAGTTCTGCCCTTTCTGCGTCCCCTGTTCGCATTTCACCTTCTTCTCCTCTAAGTGACCCCACTGTTTCCTTGTTCTTCCTTTTGCTACGGACATACCCATAAAAACTCTTTTTATTGCTTTTAACCTCTCTAGCAAGCCTGAGTTCATTCTGTGCTTTAGCTTTTCTGACTTTGTCTCTACATGTGCTGGCTATTTGTTTGAATTCCTCTCTGGTGGTTTCCCCCTTTTTCCATTTCTTGTACATATCCCTTTTAAATCTTAACTCAGTTAAAAGTTCATTAGATAGCCACCCTGGCTTCTTTAGGCACCTTCCATGTTTTCGTCTCATTGGTACTGCTTGAAGTTGTGCTTTTAATATCTCCCTTTTAACAAACTCCCATCCATCATGAACTCCCTTCCCTTTTAGTATTACTGACCATGGGATCACACCCAGCATTTCCCTAAGTTTTCTGAAGTCGGCTTTCTTAAAGTCTAGAATTTGAGTCTTAGTATGCTTGGTTGCTCCTTTCTGATGTATAATAAACTCCAGAAGAGCATGATCACTCCCACCTAATGATCCTGCCACTTCTACCCCACTAACCAGGTCATCACTATTGGTTAGGACCAGATCTAAAATGGCTGATCCTCTTGTTGCTTCTCCCACTTTCTGGACAATGAAATTGTCTGCAAGGCCAGTGAGGAATCTGTTCGACCTTATGCTCTTGGCTGAGTTTGACATCCAACAAATATCAGGATAGTTGAAATCCCCCATTACTACTATCTCATTTCCTTTTGAATGCTTGGTCATCTGTTCCAGGAAGGCATCATCTATGTCCTCAGTTTGGCTTGGGGATCTATAGTAAACTCCCACCATGAGATCACTGTTATTTTTCTCTCCCTTAATTTTGACCCAGATACTCTCAATTTGGCTTTGAAGTTTTAAATCATGGATCTCTTCACAGGTATACACATCCCTGACATATAACGCCACTCCTCCTCCTTTCCTGTTTGGTCTATTTCTCTTAAATAGATTGTATCCCTCTATTACTACATTCCAATCATGAGACTCATCCCACCAGGTTTCAGTGATGCCTATTATGTCGTATTTAGTTTGCTGTACCAAGAGCTCAAGTTCATCTTGTTTATTTCCCATGCTCTGTGCATTTGTATACAGACATTGAAAACCATTGATCATTCCCCCTAGTCTCCTACTTAAGGATTTTTTCCTCCCACCACTAGGTCTGTGCGCTGTTTGCTCCATTTGGTCCTTGACTTTTGGATGATCATCTTCAGCATTTGATAGACTCCTACCTTCAGGACCACTGTCTCCCTCCCCCACATAAGTCAGTTTAAAGCCCTCCTGATGAGGTTTTTGAGATTGTTGGCAAAAACATTCCTCCCAACCCTTGTGAGGTGCAGCCCATCACTTGCCAGAAGTCCATCTTCAAGAAACTGCAGACCGTTCCTGCCGGCACCATTTGCGAAGCCAGTTGTTCACTTCTCCTATTTCCCCCTCTCTTCCTGGGCCACGGCGTTCAACTGGGAGGACAGATGAGATGACAATTTGTGCATTTAATTGCTTCAGCTTCCTGCCCAGAGCCTCATAATCACTTTTGATCTTCAATTCATTCAAGTAGTCCTTGGCACTTTTTTTTAGCCACTAGAATTTTGCAAGCTGCTCCCCTCAAGCATAAAATATACTTAAGAAGACCAAGAAAGCGCCAGAACATGACAACACAGTGTAATGTGAACAGTTGTTTTATTAATTTCCCCCAAATAATGAAGTGGCCACAATCAAGCACAGAGTTAAGTGTGACGGAACATTTACGAATTGCACATCACCCAAAGGTTCCACTGCAAAAGGAACTTAATTCAGATTGAGTTCATCCCAAAATTATAGGTATAATTCAGAGATTTTTGAATTAATTCAATGGATTAGTTAATCTGAATTATTGCCTTCTAAGCACTGGACAGTGCCCATTGAGTCCATTAGCACAGCTGGTTGCAGGTACATCATTTGCTGCTGTATATGAGGGTCTGGATTGGACCTACAATCCCAATATGGGCACTAAACGAGAAACAGGTGGGAGCTGGAGCAAAATGGTACAACGTGGAGTGCCTCTATTCAGGTCTACAGGTCTACTATTTCTTTTCCTCACTTCAGTTTTCCTTTTCCTCACCCCAGCAGCCACGTAGCATTCCATGCCTTTCTGAGTATGCTCAGTCTTCATTTGGCTGTTTTCTGTTTCTTTTCCCCCCTGTATTTGTACCCTTGGTTTTCTCCCTATATTCATTTTTTGGCACTTACGTAAATTGAGAATTGACAGAGCCTTTTGCATCTATGAAACCAAGACTTGTGAGGAGCGGTTGAAGGAGCTGGGTGTATTTAGCCTGGAAAAGAGGAGACTGAGAGGAGATAGGATAGCCATCTTCAAATATCTCAAGGGCTGTCATATAGAAGAGGGAGCAAGCTTGTTTTCTCCTGCTCTGGAAGAAGAAGAAGAAGAAGAAGAAGAAGAAGAAGAAGAAGAAGGAGAAGGAGAGTTTGGATTTGATGTCCTGCTTTATCACTACCCGAAGGAGTCTCAAAGCGGTTAACATTCTCCTTTCCCTTCCTCCCCCACAACAAACACTCTGTGAGGTGAGTGGGGCTGAGAGACTTCAGAGAAGTGTGACTAGCCCAAGGTCACCCAGCAGCTGCATGTGGAGGAGTGGAGACGCGAACCCGGTTCACCAGATTACGAGTCTACCGCTCTTAACCACTACACCACACTGGCTCTGGAGGGTAGGACTTGAGGCTTCAAGTTACAAGAAAGGAGATTCCAACTAAAGATCAGGAAGAACATTATGGTGGTAAGAGCTGTTCGACAGTGGAACAATCTCCCTCGGGAGGTGGAGGACTCTCCCTCCTCTCTCACCAGCAGATGAAGGCTGTTCTAATCACAGAAGCAGACAGACATTACCCCTAGTGTTCAGACTGGTCCTAGACGATTGGCAGCCATGGGTCGGATGCAGACTAAGTTAGGTATATTTGGGTACTGTTGAAATTAGTGTCAATTTCCATTGATTACAGGGAACTAAGTGAAACAGTATTATTCTGTTGTTGTTTTTTTAAAAAAGAATTTTATTAGCTTTACAGTTTTATATTCCACACATTTGTCATATAAAAGAAAAATAATAAAAGAATCAAAATATCCCCCCACCCTATGACTTCCCTCAACTTCCCCTTCCGGTTCATTAAATGTTTGCTACTTCTGCTTAACTGTAATCTTTTGATTAAATGCTCTTATATTCTCATCATTTATTTTTTATACCATATTTTCTTTCCAATTATGTCTTATCCTTAATTAGTTTCCAAACTGTTGTTTCTTAATCTTTACATTTGTTTTCTTAATTGTAAGTGTTTACTCGAATCCTGCAACAGTATTATTCTGGATCCAACTGCATGTTTCCTTCCCTGGCTGTAATGATTTTGGGTTCAGTGGCAGACTAGAAGGATAAGGAATGACTTGAAGCAATTTTTTAAGAGCTTGTGCAAGAACCTCTGGGCATTTGGAACTGCCTGAGCCATGTGACTTTAGGATGAGTCCTCAAATTACCAACTTCTTTATACTTAAGGGTTTAAAATTTAGAGACATCCCCTGTCTTTGCTCTGACTGGAAGGCTCAGAAAATGTTTTCTTCCCCCTTCCTTCTGCTACAGAATGGTTGGTAACTGGAAGCGTGGTGTGGCTTGTCAGAAATCACTGCCATTTCTTTGTGCAGCTTCATCAAACAACTGCAAAACCCCTCCAAGGAAATTGGGTTTTGGAGGCAAATATAGCATGGTACAAACTGCACTAAGCCTGGAAATGGAGCTTTTGATTTCGAAGCATGAAAGGAGAAAACATAATAATAACCCACAAGGAGCAGAGAAAATTGCTGGCACACTTGGTGAACTGTGTTCTGAAGAGATGCAGCCTTCATGCCCCAGGGCTGTTGCTTTCTTGTTCTCATGGTCCCTTTCAGATTATGCCAGCCTCCCTCAACCTGGTTTCCTCCAGATGTTCTTGGACTACAACGGCCATCAGCCCCAGTCAGTTCCTTACCATTGGCCAACGGTAAGGAAAGATGGGAACTGTAGTCATAACCACATCTGGAGGGCTTCAGGTTGGAGATGGCTGGGATGTGGCATGGCCATTTGCAATGACTTGTGGTGGTGGGGTTGTGCCATTCAATGTGCGGATGACACTGACGCACTCAGAATCACATTTAACCAGTTACGAGAACAAATATTTTGGTTTTTTTTTTTAAATAATTTTTATTAGGAATTTTCAACACAGAAAACAAAGACAAATACATGACAAACTAACAAACCCCCCTCCCCCCCTACACTACAAAAAAACAAAAAAACAAAATTAAACTATTTACTTCCGAATTATCTTATTTCTCTAACATTATCTAATTGACTTCCCCCTCTTCTCTCCTTTATCGTTGCATTGTCCAATCATTTTAGCAATTTCTATTCATTTTCTAATCTATTTCTTATTCCTTTAACACATATATAATTTCTAATTATCCTCACTCTAATTCTTTAAAATAATGTTAAAACTTATTTCCTTAACCTATTTCTGACATCTTAAACATATTTCGTAGTCTTCCTCTAATACCTTACTCTTTTAATTAAACCTTTATCATCCTTTTAACCATTTCTATACATTTTTTCCTAAACAATCTTATCCTATCTATAAACTCTTATATCTACAAATATTTTGGTCTCCACTGAAATATACCTCCTTCCTTTTGCAGGCTGGCGAAGAAGGGCCTGAAACCAACTGGCCAGGTTATTGATTTCAAATCAAAGTGGTGGCTGGAATGCCCATCGCTCAAACAGAGCCACCTCATTCTAGTTTTGTCTCCCTACTCCTCTCTGCTAAGTTCTACAAGGGCAGCACTGATACTGAGGAGGAGGAAGTGGACAGGTAGCATTGCCACCCTCTGGGCACTGTAATTTGTTTAGGGCTGTTGCAAATTGTAACTCTGTGTGGGGTGAATTATAGTGCCCAGATTTCTTTGAGGGAAAAGATGCGCTTCGAATGCGCTTTATAGTAGTAGTAGTAACAACAACAACAACAACAACAACAACAACAACAACAACAACAATTTATTTATACCCCACCCATCTGGCTGGGTTTCCCCAGCCACTCTGGGCAGCTTCCAACAAAACATTAAAATACAATAATCAATCAAACATTAAAAGCTTCCCTAAACAGGGCTGCCTTCAGATGTCTTCTAAAAGTCTGGTAGTTGTTGTTCTCTTTGACATCTGCTGGGAGGGCGTTCCACAGGGCGGGCTCCACTACCGAGAAGGCCCTCTGACTGGTTCCCTGTAACTTGGCTTCTCGCGGCGAGGGAACCGCCAGAAGGTCCTCAGCGCTGGACCTCAGTGTTCGGGCTGAACGATGGGGGTGGTGACGCTCCTTCAGGTATACTGCACCGAGGCCGTTTAGGGCTTTAAAGGTCAGCACCATAGTGTGTACATAGCCTTTGACTTGCCCAGTGGATAGTGATAAGCCATGGATGGAGGAGTGAAAGTGATGTTTCCTTTCTGGAGATGGTCAGTGGGGTTTACTTCGGAGTGGATGTGTGCAAGATTGCAATGTCAATGTGCTCCTCCCAACTTCATCGATCACAGTGGTAAGGCTTGCCTGGGGGGTGGGTTTTCCTCAGGGATCCACTCAAAGTTGTTGAAAGTGTTGGATCTTTCACACAGGCTCATACGTTGGGTCTCCAGTTCACAGGAAACAAAAATGATGGATCACCCTGATTATGCATAGTCAGGACATTTAAGATGGGATGCCTAGCTGCACCGCCTCCTGTAAATTTACCGTAGGATGCATATGTCAGAATCTGGCATCGAGGAAAGTCGCTCTTTGTAAACAACAGAGAAATGGGCTTGTTTTGTAGAAAACTGCAGCTGCCTATTGATGAGATAAATTGCTGTAAAAATGGCTAACTGGGATGGGTGGATCAATTTCCACAATTTAAACAAGACAGATTTACTTCCTTGGCCACAGTGGCTTGGCTTGGTGTTTTCAGCATCCTCATCTTAGCCTCTTCCTGAGCAGGATTTCACAGATGACTGTTCAGTTGGTGATCGAAAAAAATCCAAAAAAGCAGGAAAGGATTCGGGGGAGCCACTGTTGCTCAAGGGTGAAGACAGCAGGGTGTGTGAGGAAAGACTGAATAAATTATTATTGTTTAGCCTATTATTATGTGACGTGGATGGCGCTGTGGGTTAAACCACAGAGCCTAGGGCTTGCCGATCAGAAGGTCGGTGGTTCAAATCCCCGCGACGGGGTGAGCTCCCATTGCTTGGTCCCTGCTCCTGCCAACCTAGCAGTTTGAAAGCACGTCAAAGTGCAAGTAGATAAATAGGTACCGCTCCGGCGGGAAGGTAAACGGCATTTCCATGCACTGCTCTGGTTCGCCAGAAGCGGCTTAGTCATGCTGGCCACATGACCTGGAAGTTGTGCGCCCACTCCCTTGGCCAATAATGCGAGATGAGCGCCGCAACCCCAGAGTCGTCCGCGACTAGACCTAATGGTCAGGGGTCCCTTTACCTTTAGCCTAAAAGTGGGAGGGGGACACAACTGAACTGACACAGTTTTGCTCTTTTTAAGTTATTCACACCCCAAAATGAAAACCCAGAAAAGGAATTTCTTGCCTTGAAATTTCATTGAAAATAGAGTTGCTCCTCTTGCAGGAGATATGCAAAGTTCCTATGAAGTGTAGTGGGGGGAAAGGATGAAAACTGTGCAGGATGGGGATTGCCAGAATGTGGGATCTTCTTAAATTACTGTGTCGACAAAGGCTAATGTTATTCTTTGCTACATTACTACCTATCTCACACAAAGAACTGTTGGCTGGTTGTACCACTTCAGATTGCAAATGGGGGATTGCTTGGTTGAATACTTCCTCATGAAAATGTGGGGCTCCGTGCATATGGAGCCCTGGATCAGTGCAGTGTTGTAGAGCTGGGATGGAATGCTTCCTTTCCATCGGAAGGTGGGGGAAATGGGGTGGGAGATTTCATAAGATTTAGCTGGCCACAGTGATGGAGATTCCTTTCTCCATTCCGCTCCCTGTCTCCAACTTGTTTGACCACAACTTGTAGTGGATGAGGTCCTTGCAGGAATGTAGGAAACTGCTTTATACTGAATCAGACCATTGGTCCATCTAGCTTAGTACGGTATTGTCTACACTGACTGGCAGCAGCTCTATGGGGTTTCAGGCAGGAAGTCTCTTCCAACTCTACCTAGAGATGCCAGGCACTGAGCCTGGGACCTTTTGCTTGCAAGGCAGATGCTTTACCACTCAAATCTGTGGTCCTTCTTCATATGATGGCTGGCAGATGTCAGTTCTTCTTCTGGTAATGATGGCAGCCTGAGAATATGTAGCATTTTGCCATCACCCTTTCCGTCTTCAGTCTCAGAGCACCTGTTTGACCCAGGCCACTTTCCAAGCTGAGCCCTAGACCAAGGAGCAGCTGTTCACACAAACCACCCTATGCAGAAATATTGCTGGCACAGCAGAATGGGCTGTAGCTAAGTGGCAGAACATCTGTTTTTAATGCAGCAGGTCCCAGGCTGAATCCCTGGAATCTCCAGATACGGCTTGTCAAGACTCTGCCCAAAACTTTGCGAGAGCTGCTCCCAGCCAGTGTCAGCTGTTCTGCACTAGATGGACCAATGGTCTCACAGCTTTAAGGCAGCTTTCTATCTTTTTTTATGGATGCAAGTGCTGGACTAGGAGGCTTATGCCTGAGGCAGGAGATAACGACTCTCTGACAGTGTTGGAAGAGGGTTGTTAATACCAAGAATGGAGAGATGTAGGGGGTGTATAGCGAAGGGTAATGGGATGCAATTGAGCAGAGAAATTCAACGTAGGCTGTATGTAAGGAAAACTTCTTAATGGCAGGCTCTGCAAAGCTCTTTACAGATTTCCCCAGGGATTGCCGTGAGGAACCCTTCCACTCCAGGCATTTCAGTTCATATATAACATCAGGCTTTCAAACTGTGCTCCAGGGAATCTTGGGGATCCTTGAGGGCTCCTCAGGGGCTCCTCAAGGTGAACATCAGCAATGGGCAGAAGCTTTGTCCACCATGATTGATGTTTGCCTGCCATGACAACAGCACACTAGATTCAGGATGTCCAGGGGTAGACAGGGCTATCCAATCAGTTTCTCTTCATTTCTCATTTTCCCAATCTTAAGTTCTCCACATTTCTACATCTATTTGTGAATTAAAAGTCCCAATGAAAATGCATCAGTATTTTAGGATAACAGAAACATTATTGTATGCAACATTGCCTACTACGGTGATACCTCAGGTTACAGACGCTTCAGGTTACAGATGCTTCAGGTTACAGACTCCGCTAACCCAGAAATAGTACCTTGGGTTAAGAACTTTGCTTCAGGATGAGAACAGAATTTTTGCGGTGGCAGCAGCAGGAGGCCCCATTAGCTAAAGTGGTACCTCAGGTTAAGAACAGTTTCAGGTTAAGAACGGACCTCCAGAACGAATTAAGTTCTTAACCCGAGGTACCACTGTACACAGGTTTGCAAGCAATTTCTCCCAATGCAGTGCATTTTTAAAAATCATTTTCACTAATGCATTGATGCATGCTTTTCCCTTAGTCAAAGCCTGCAAATTACTTGGTTGGAAAACGGCACCACAAAATTCATTCAAGTATGGATTTCGAAGGATAGTAGTGTTTCAGTCTTCAGTCAACAATCCTTACATGGCCAAAACAGCACAAATGGTGCATGAGAGAAGTGTCAGAAGTCTTGGGGGACTTAAAGGATTGCAGATGCACAAAACAGCTTTAGGGAAAAACACAAAGGGGACCCTCTCAACCAGCCAAAAAAACCTAGCCCACTGAGAACTGGGCATGCTCTGTGGAGAGGAAAGACGAAATGGAATGGGAAAAAAAGCATGGATTGCAGGCTGGAAACCTGAACAGGAACACTCCACACTGCAGCATTTTGTTGCTGGTCTCATTTGTGTGAACTGAATGTGCACTCTAAATGGTGGCCCCAAATCCTTTGCAATACGTAGGGGAATTTTGTGGTTCCAAAGACGTTTCTTAGTAAAATGCTTGATGTGAAAGCTGAATTAGGTTGGCATCCGTCTTGTCTTGAGAGACAATAGAGGAGCGTGAAGGAGGTGAGTGTGTGGAGCACAGCCCAAGCAAGCCACAAAGGAACTCTATTGTAGAGACAATAGAGGACAATAGAGGGGGTGAAGTCAAAAAAGTTGGAAGGTTTTTACTTCACCCCCAAAAGCTGTGGCTGTAGAGATATGGGGGAGACATGTTTTGTTGCAGCTGGGGCTATATAGTAAAACTGCAAGGATGTCCTCACTCTGCAATTTGCGTGGCCACCAGCAGGCAGCCACATGAACTTCAGCATGGTGATGGAACAGCAGGCAGGCAGCGGGTGAGTGTGCGGAGCACAGCCCAGGCAAGCCACAAAGGAACAAGCAGGGTAGCTCTCCAGGAATGGTCCTGCTGTACTGCCACTACCTACCTCACACTGCCACCACTGTTTTGGCCTTGGCAGCATCAGAAGGCAAGGAGGGAAGCCACAGCAGAACAGGGTGGTTGCTGGGGTGTTGCCCCAGCCTGTCCTGCCTGTTCCTCTTCAGGTTTCCTGGGCTCAGGTCTGGGTGATCTGTAGGTGGAGGGATGTGTGGACATTTGGGGCAATCTATAAGAGGAAGGGGTTTCTGTAAGCTGCAAGGGGAGGGGATGGCGAGTGAAGTGAGCAGTGTGTGTGTGTGTGTGTGTGTGTGTGTGTGTGTGTAATCATAGTAGGCATGATTGGTTTAAACTAGAGAAGAGTTATTTCCTTTGGTCATTTCTGCTTGCCGGTTTGCCTTTTCAGGCTGCAGTCTTGTTCAAGGCATTATATGTCTTGTGATATAATACTCTGGACAGTTTCTAAGGAGGCAAATGGGGACAGAGAGGTGCTGCGAGGACACACAGATTCCATCCCCTCAGCATCTGTAATAAGACATAAGGCTGGATGTGATGTGATAACTGTGTAGCAGAGCCTGCCAAGTTTCGAACCCTTTCCCCTCTAAAACATAAGCCCAGATTCAGCAAATTCAGCAGGGAGGATGCAGGCAAGCAGACAGGTTCACCAGATGACTAAAAGCTGGCTGAAACTCTTCAGACTGCAGGTGGTGCTGGTGGAGGTATGAGATCTGATGCGCATTCAAAGATGCATTATTTCCTGTGCTTGCTCCTCAATGGTCTTGTGTGCGCAATATATATTGGCGAGCATTCAAATATTTAATCTCCCTCCCACTGCAGTCTGATGTGGAATCAGCTGCACATTTATCCTTTTGAGATCTCTTGATTTCCTTCAGTTCAAGCAGCAGAGCATCTGCTTTGAGTGCAGAAGGTCCCAGGTTCAATCCCCAGCAGTTGAGATCCCTGCATTGCAGGGGGTTGGACTAGATGACCCTCAGGGGTCCTTCCAGCTCTACACTTCTGTGATCTCCAAGCAGGACTGTCTGAAACCCTGCCAGTCAGTGTAGATGATACTGATCTAGAGAGAATAACTTAATATAAAGTGGACACTTATCTTCTTCCTAAGCACTTTTCTTTGACATGGGCTGCAATCTTGCACAAACAATGGGGGTGAGACTCCTTTAACTCAATAGGACTTACTTTTTAGTAGATATGCCCAAAACAGCACTGTTGTGGCCCAGTCCTATGCATGTTAACTTGGAAAGCCCACTGCACTCAGCGCAGCTTACTCCCAGGGAGCAGCACAAAACATTGCTATTCCAATTCTTCTCCACTATTTTCTTAATCGTAGCATTTGTATTCAAGCTTTTTTGGGAATGAGCTGGGATGGCCATAGCTCTTTCAAGTATTTGGAGCGCAGATGCATTTGCTGGATTGAGAATTGGGACCTTACGATGTCAGGGTGAATCACACTATGGAAAGAGTCATGTCCCTTATACCATTTCACTCCTATGTGATTGCAAAGAGAAGCCAGAGCTCACCTCTCCACAGGGACAGGAATTTGCTGACTCTGTGGCCATCTCCTCTCTCTCTCTCTCTCTCTCTCTCTCTCTCTCTCGGGTGACCCTTTCAACTCTGCCTCTTCACTGCCATCTGCTTGATTTGCTGACAGGCATTTAGTTAAGTCGACTTGATTTACTTGCAGACAAACCTGTGCCGGGGGTAACTTTTCAAGCTGAAGCAGCCATCCTTCTTCTGAGTCATGCTGCGCTGTGCTGTAGCCTGGCCTTCCACCCTTCAGAATTAAAAAAAGTGAAGGCAGGCGCCTGACCTGATAGAGCTGATGAGAGAAGAAGAGGCCTGTGGCTCGTGCTGTTAATCTCTGGGAGGCGATTGTAGTCTCAGCTAGGGCAGGAGCAAGATTCCTTTTACACTTATTTTAAACTTTATTCACATCTGCTGGTGTGGCCCATTGCATAGCAATAAGGCTAGAGGCAGCCAGGCAACATTTTTGCTGCAGGAAATAGATCTACCCTTCTTGGCTTTCAGCTGCTCCTTTTGCGGTTGCATATGCTCAAAATTAGCTTATTTGTTGTTACATTCACAGGTATCACATATTTCTGTGGATGCATATTGTTGCATGCCACCCCAATCTCTGAGTGGTTTGAGATTCCAGGGGTTCATGTTTCCTTTTGCAAATGAGGCACAGCAGAGACTATGGTCTCTTTACGATACAATAATAATGGCTAAATTCCTCTTCCTGGCGCTTAAGTGTCGGAAGCGTAAAATCGAATGCCTCGATGTGGGTTTACCTGTATAATGTTAATAGTGCTGCCCGTGTTTTTTTTTTTACTTGTGTATCTTTTCGATGTTTTTATTGATGTTTTTCTGACTATCGGTCGAATAAAGGAATAATTGAATTGAAATAATAATAATAATAATAATAATAATAATAATAATAATAATTTATTATTTATACCCCGCCCATCTGGCTGGGTTTCCCCAGCCACTCTGGGCGGCTTACAGCATATATTGTTTATGTGCACATATATACCTGTACAACCTGAGCCTGTGATGAGGGGTTCACAGCATTAACACCCCAAAAGGATCTTGTTTCTCCCATAGGTGCAGCCTTGGATTCAAGCAGAAATCAATCATACTCCAACCTTCTTCCTAGCTTGCTGCCTTTACCAACCTGCAACCTTCCCCGCCTCTAGGTCACATCACAGCCAACTCTAAATATCTGCCTCAAACTCTGGCTTTGTCTTCTGACTAATTTCAAACTGAGGAGAGGTGTCACCCATTTGCCATCTGGCCCAGAGCCCCCCCTCCTTAGCTTTCTTAATGGGCCATCACCGTTCCTTTGTTTTCGTAATGGCTCACCTCTCATGAGGAAGCTTACCTGGTCTATATTTTAACATCCCAATCCTTGATTAAATTCTAACACTTACTAGGTCTAGGAATTTAGGGGAGTCTGGCACCCCAAACTTATAACAATCTTTTGGTCATAGTAACACTGTACCATGGAGTTTGTAGTCTTGAGGCTCCACCAACTATTGTGGCAGTCAAGAAAGCCCCCACTTAATGAGCGGCAAATGCCATGAGGATTTTACCAAGTTGGCTACAATGTTGTATAACAGATTTGAGCTTTTTTTTTTGATGCCGTTGCTGCAGTTCTGGAGCACTCCTCCAGGTAGATCTTGTGGGGCCCTTCTTTCAAAATTTGTCTCGCATTTTTGTTTCGTCGCAGTCTCTTTCAGTGTTCATTTTGTTGATTGACTTTTGTTGTTTTTACTGATGTTAACTGTACACTGCTTTGGGTGCAGATGTGTAGAAAAGTGGTCTGTAAACAATATGAAATAAACATAAATGATGGTAGCTATTCAGCAGTAACAGTTCCCCTATTTGCAAAGTCAGTTTTAGAAAAGATTTGATGACAACCTTTCTTATTTCCACTTATGGAAAGAGAAGTTAATGGGGAGTGGAGAGGAGTGGAGTCATTTTCTGGGTGTGTATATAACACGCCCAACTCTAATTTAGAGAACTGGATGCACTGTTTGCAGTATTTACTAATGGGTTTACTTAGGCCTAATCTGTCAGTTTTGGTTTCTTCCAGTTTCTCATTTTCCCAGCCTTACTTTTATTTTTCCACCTTTTTACATCACTGCATGGATTTTTTTTAAGTCGTGAAAATTCACCAGCATTTTAGTGTGAATTTTCTCCAATATACACATTTTTTTAAAAAAAATGCAGCTTTGCCTAATACAATAATTGTTGCAAACCATTTGCCCTAATACAATGCATAAACTGCAAATCAATGCAGAAATGAGATTAACTGAAGACTGGGAAAAGGAGAAACAGAAAGAAACCCAAGCTGACATGTTCGTTCCTACCTCCAACCATGACAGTATTAGCTGCTACTGAAAGGGCTTCTCTGCTACCATGACGGAGGATGACGGGGCAAGCTGAGTCAAGAGCAGCTTAGACCCTTCAGACACACAGTCTACACACAATGGCCTTTAAGTGTCTAGTACAACTCAGCTAAGGAAAATTCAGCATGCTGAAAGGATTTCTGGAGTTATTCCTAAAATCTACGTCACTCTTTGCCACCATTTCCCTGGAGGAAATGCAGTTTCTGTGTTACCTCAGCCATGATCATACCCTCCCCCTCCTAATACGTCTGTTTTACGTTTCAGATGCAATTATTCCTCTGTCGTTATCTGCCATCTCAGGCTGCAGCCAGCATAAGAAATGTCTGAGTCATGAGGGTTTGGCATAGTTCACCCCCCTCCATCCCCAGCTTTATGCTGTTGTCAAAAGGAGAGATTGCCCCATGAAGGAAGGTGAATTTCCATTACCATGGAATGATGACGAAGAATGCTTGTGAAGCTTCTTCCATTCTGGTTTTGAATAGCAGTGTGGGTCCCATATTTCCTGAAAAAGCGAATTCAAAGGGAAGCAAAATCAGCAGCACACAATTTGCATTCAGATCCTGAAAATGGAGGAGGAGGAGATCTTGGCATGTATTTATTGCTGTGGCTGCTGTTGCTACCACTAGTTAACAGATCAATTTTCACCACTATTGCTGTGATATAGCAATATCATATTGCTATGATACAGCAATATCAGGCAGGTGGTTCTTGCCTGTTTGAAGGAGACAGTGATAAGACCACTTCTCAAGAAACCATCCATAGATTCTGAGAACCTAAGTAATTACTGGTCAGCTGCCAACCTCCCTTTTGAGGGTAAGGTACTTGAGTGGGTGGCCGTTGACCAGATCCAGGTGCTCTTGGTGGAGACTGATCTTCTAGATCCATTTCAATCGGGGTTTCGGCCTGGCTTTGGCACAGAAACGGTCATGGTCGCCTTATATGATGACGTATGTCAGAAGAGAGACAGGGGCAATGTGTCCCTGTTAATCCTCCTTGACCTCTCAGTGGCTTTCAATGCCATCAACAATGGTATACTTTTGGAGCAGCTGTCCGAGTTGGGGGTGAGCAGAACTGTTTTGCAGTAGTTCCGGTTCTACTTGGATGGCCGTCTTCAGTGGGTGATGCTTGGGGAGTGTTTTTGGGCACCATGAGGCTTTCAGTGATGACACACAGCTCTGTTTCTCCTTTACAGTAGACATGTGTAGGGCATTTGGAATGGATATAGAGGAAGATTTAGGGCAGGGCGACTTGTTCCACCATGCTGGGCTTTGAGCCTAGCGGGGGACAGCAGGGCATTGCAACTATGATGTAGTGAATTGAACAGAACAGAAGGCGAGAAGTGGAGTATGTGAGCTTATTTTTGGGCTTGCTCAGGGTGCTACTGAAATGTGAAAGACCAAAGTCCAACTCACCTGTTTTTGTCTTTTGCTTCTTCAGGTTATGGGCATGCTGCCCCAGGAACAAATGCTGGGAAGGCTTTCTGCATGTGCTACGCTGCCTTGGGCATCCCGTTGACCCTGGTCATGTTCCAGAGCCTTGGTGAACGCATGAACACCTTTGTCAAGTACCTCTTGCAGCGGATGAAAAGGTGCTGCAGGATGAGGAGCACTGATGTCTCCATGGAGAACATGGTGGCCGTCGGATTCTTTTCGTGCATAGGGACCCTCTGCATAGGAGCAGCGGCCTTCTCCCACTGCGAGGAGTGGAGCTTTTTCCAGGCCTTCTACTACTGCTTTATAACATTGACTACAATAGGGTTTGGGGACTACGTGGCCCTTCAGACGAAAGGAGCCCTCCAGAGGAAGCCGCTCTACGTGGCCTTTAGCTTTATGTACATCCTAGTAGGGTTGACAGTCATTGGGGCATTCCTCAATCTGGTTGTTCTCAGGTTGTTCATGAACATCGAGGAAGAGAGGCGGGAGGCTGAGGAACGTGCCTCCCAGGCAGGGAACCGTAACAGCATGATCATCCACATCCAAGAAGATTCCCAGCATGGGCGGCCGAGGTACAAGGCCGAGGTGACGGACCTCCAGTCGGATTGCTCCTGCATGTGCTACAGGTCCCACGAATACACCAGCCGGGTTGTGTCCCACCAAAACTCCTTCAGCTCCAAGTTGAACCTCCAGTACTTTCACTCTATCTCCTACAAGATAGAGGAGATCTCGCCAAGCACATTAAAAAACAGCCTTTTCCCATCCCCTGTAAGCTCCATCTCTCCTGGCTTGAACAGCTTCACAGACAGCCACAGGCTGATGAGACGGCGGAAGTCCATCTGAAGTCCTTTGTCCTTGGGGTTTTCGATCTTTTATTCCTAAGATATTTTTTTTAAAAGGAATTCCTCATGTAAGTCAGAGCGAGGCTAAGATTAATCAAGGAAATCAAGCAAAGGAATAGACATCCTTCCTCTGAGACTCAGCTCTGGAGCAAAGTATGCCTTACATTTAAGTCCCCGCCCCTCGGTAGTCTGAAGATTCGAGGTGATGGGAAGTGGGTATCCAAATTCCAAAGTTGCACATATTAGCTGGGAGCTTTCAATGTGCCCTCGGGCGCTTTTTGACCTAATGAACTCTTTTTCTTCACAAACAGGTCACTCTGTGTGTGTGTGTGTGTGTGTGTGTGTGTGTGTGTGTGAGAGAGAGAGAGAGAGAGAGAGAGCGAGCGCCTGAGTGTGCCTGTGTGTGGCGTGTCTGGGTTAGGGTATAGGTGCACACGCACAATTCCACTACCAGTGCCATGTGACTAACAAAGTATATATCAAAGCATCAGGTATTGGTTTTGTTTTCTTTCGATTCTTCCTTTGAAGAACTTGTATTCTGGCCTGCTTTTTGGCTTCCAAAACATGGCAGGGGCTGCGGGAACGGGAAAAAGCTGCTATTCTCTTTTGTTCCGTTTGCTGAGTCAAGCATGCACCATAAACGCTCAATATATCAAGTGTATCATGGTGAATTTTTTTTTTAAATGCTAGATATTATTAGATGTTTTGTTTCCAGAAAGGTTCAAGGCAGGAAAGGATTGCTTTTGCTTGCCAGATCAAATCCTTACAAAAAAACAAAACAAAACCCCAAACATATATTTTTAAAAAAATCTACAGCATGCATTTTGTAGAACTGGTATGCATTAAGACAATACAAAAGGAAAACAAAACCCCTGAAAAGATGGGATTAATACTCTAAAGCAAGTAATATAGTTTTAAAATCAGTTTCTTTTAATTATTTGTTATTGTTCCAACTATATGCCACATCACAAGAGGGGGAATCGTTGGAACTGAAGAGTATCTATTTTATTATTTCTTATTTATACAGTTTTGTATAAAATTAAATTTTATGTTATCGTGTGCTTGTGTGTGTGTGAGTGCCTGAATGTGCGTGCGTGCGCAGCATTAGATGCATGCATAGGAATTATATTTTTGGGAATGCTTGGACAAGGGTGGTATACAGAGGTGGGTGTATTCCCCCCCTTTTCTTATATAAAAAAACAGGGCATTCCTTGTTTTAAATTATTATTATAATAAAAGATAGTCTCTAAATGCTTTTGATTTGTAAATAACGGAAAGCCTTGGTTGGCCTCAGGAAGGATTCAAGAGAGAGTGTCTCATGCTTTGACCTTCTGGGAACGTTTAAACCCTGACAATCTTTTGCCCGAGCGAATGTGTTCAATTGAGGCAGCTGCGGGTGTCAATACTTGCTCTGCTTTGACCCTTTGAATGATTGCATTGGAATTGAGTTGCTTTAGTGACTCGAGAGCAGCTCTTCGAACCATTTTGTTCAAGGAATACAAGATCTAGGAAGCACTGGTTTAATGGTGAGGAGCACTTGCAGTCCAGAAATTTCCAAACAGTTGAAAACAACTAGGGTTATCCAGAGAAATGGGCTCATTTAGAATGGGAAAGCTTATCTGAGCGCTAAGTACCCCATGACATAAAGAAGCTTGCCTGTTGCTGTCTCTGCAAGAGTCCCTGTTCTGGCTAGGCTTCCTTCCAGTCAATCAACCTCATTTTTGTGAGATGGCAATTCTGCTGTATGTCTGCATTGGGTCTGCGAAGGGATCAATTAGTTGCTCCCAATGCAACTGTGCTTTTCATCAGCCCAATGGCCATTCTGTGTTTTGTGCCTGTGTTTGAACCATTATGTAACAATCCAGTTTATCCTACCGTATTACATATCAGCACCAGAGTGAGGGAGGGAGGGGTTTAGTTTGCTCAGGGCATGGTTAAAATGTTTTTGACAGAGCAAGCTGCAAAGCAGGGACGAGACATGCCATAATGAAGCAAGGCAAGCAGAAGGCTAATATGATGCTGTGATTTTCTGAGGGTTGCCATGGCCTCAGCAAAAGGCTTTCACAAGGCTTCAGGGTCTGGAGTTTTCTATATTGGTTCATCTTTCTCACTTGGTAAATATAGAGATCTGAAGGCCTAGTATTCATCCCTTCTATTTCTTGTACCCTCTGGCTCAGTGTAAGGGGAAAATGGAAAATTCCAGAGTGAGGGGTGAAGTGAAATAAACAATACACTTATGATGACATGTTTATTTTTGAGAATGGTGAAACTATCTCAATTGTAGAATATCAGGGCCAAGGAACTGTTGGCCACAGGGACCTAGACATGTAGCCTGCAGACAGTTAGAGTTCAATTAGGCTTTAAAAAACAGCCTCCATTGGTGTCAGTGGAAGCTGATTTTTAAGCCTATTTGCCATGCAGGAGGGAATTTTGTTCGATGGGAAGGGAGACACAGCTGAGGAGGGAAGAGGTAACCTGTGTTCTGTTGTCACTGCCCACCCACACCCCCAAATTACTTCACCACCACACATCTTACAAAACAGCTTGGTGGCTGAGGACCTGTAAGCACATGCAAGAGTTGTTGTTATTTTCTAGGCAGGAAAAGTGCTTTATTCTGGTGAACTTACTTCCGAATTAAAAGCAATTGCTTGCACATTCTTTTTTTTTTTTAAATAATAATATTTTTTTGAGTTTTTAAGTTGGTTATTCATATACATATTCCATTCGTTCTTCAACATGTATTTTCTTATACACAAATATAAACCAAAATATAATAATTATTCTTCGCATGTGACTTCACCTCCACCTCATTTCGGCTCCTTACTTCTTCCTTATCTTTTTAAGTGTTGTTTTTCCCTTGCAAGAGTTATTATTATTAAGGCTAAACATTATTAATTTATTTATATAACGACTTAATTGCCAAAGTGGCTTGTAAGTGGTTTACAAATATAAAACCACTTACAGAATATAAACGCACAGAATGGAGGTAAGCAATAAAGCAATGCCACATCAAAACATTAAAACACACGCCCACAATTAAAACGTGCAATAAACAAGCCCTTTGAAACAGCACAACAGTTAAAACAGGAATTAAGATGGCGGGGTTTAGGTCCAGAGATCAGGGGGATGTGACAACAAGTGCGTTTGCAAGAGCCCGCGGAATGCCAATGCGGATAGGACCTCTTGCGTTTCAGCAGGGTGAGCATTCCACAACACTGGGGCCACCAGCGCTACCAAGTGTTGCTTATCTGTGGTGAAAATAGCTTTCTTTCCTGCAGGCTCTGACACACCAGCTTCTTTTCAGTTGTAGCTTAATGCCAACCAGTAGCACCAAAAATGATGCATGATGGCCAGAATGAAGTCATTAACTATAATAATAGTAAACATAACACTGCTTTTTAAAATTTGTTTGATTGAAATATATTTTATTATATTTATTTAATAAGATTTATATACAGCTTAATTTTTTTTTTAAAAAACCCCATCTAACTATTTTATGTAAAATAATATAAAACAGTCATAAGAAAATATGAATTCTGTGGTTAAAGGTAAAGGTAAAGGTACCCCTGATTACTCGCAGACTACTCTGGGGTTGCGGCGCTCATCTTGCTCTATAGGCCGAGGGAGCTGGCGTTTGTCTGCAGACAGCTTCCGAGTCATGTGGCCAGAATGACTAAGCTGCTTCTGGCAAACCAGAGCAGCGCATGGAAACGCCGTTTACCTTCCCGCCGGAGCGGTACCTATTTATCTACTTGCTCTTTGATGTGCTTTCGAACTGCTAGGTGGGCAGGAACAGGGTCCGAGCAACGGGAGCTCACCCCGTTGTGGGGATTCGAACCGCCAACCTTCTGATTGGCAAGCCCTAGGTTCTGTGGTTTAGACCACAGCGCCACTCGCGTCCCTGAATTCTGTGGTAGACATATGAAAAATCCCTGCTTGAGTGATGATGTAGCTCTGGCCATGGCGATGACTCAATTGACCCATCCCTGAGATATCTCTTGTGAGTCACCAGTTTTTCTAGGAATGCTTTTGCTCTTCTAGAAAAGGAGCAAGAGCCACAGGTGCCTATAAGAGGGACTGGCCTTGCACCTGCCCCGGGTTTCTTGGTTACCTTCTACCAGAATCCCAGGAGTGCAGAAAACAGCTGATGTTACTTATTTATATTATGTTATTTATAAAATTTCTATACCGCCCTTCATCTGAGAATCACAGGGTAGTATACAATATAAAAATACAAAAATGCAAAACATAATAACAAGCATGAACAATACCCACCCACAGTTTAAAAGGCCATAGATTGTTTAATCAACCAACAACTTGGTTGAAGAGGAATTTTTTCACTTGGTGCCCAAAGATATGTAATGAATGCAAGTCTCCCTTGGGAGAGCATTCCACAAACGAGGAGCCACCGCAGAAGAGACCCATTCTTGTGTTGCCATCCTCTGGACCTCTCACAAAGGGGGCACATGAAGAAGAACCAGTGATTATGATTTCAGGGTCTGGGTCAATTGATGTGGGGAGAGGCGGTCCTTGAGGAATTGTGATCCTGAGCTACCTAAGGCTTTATAGGTCAAAACCAGCACTTTGAATTGGGCTTGGAAACTAATTGGCAGTCAGTGCAGTTGGGTCAGGATTGGTGTACCATGGTCAAACTCCCTTGCCCTGGTGAGCAACCTGGCCACTGAATTCTGCACCAGCTGAAGTTTCCAAACTGTCTTCAGATCAGAGGCAGCCCCATGTATAACACATTGCAGTAATCTAACCTAGTATAGGCTCAAGGAGCCATTTCCCTTGACCGCAGGTTTACACATGCATGTAGTTTGCTTGCCTTCAGTCTTCTTGCGTGTGTTGGCATTAATGGATGGTATTCATCTAGCACGTGTCTTCCCTAGAAATTTGCTGTGGAGGGTTGGGGGAACTCCTAGAAGAGCTGTAAGGGATCCACAGGGGGGAAAGGTTCATTATGCAGGAGTAAATCCTTGCACTGATGCAGCATGCTAGCTGGATGCCAACTATGACCACCAAGTTTCACTGCAACCATGGCTATATTTCAATCTCATGTCTTAGTGAAACTTGGTTGTTCTAGTCCAATTCTCCTTTTCACTCATTCCTGGGTAGGCACAACGTCCAAGACATTTTGTTGCAGGAGGCAAAGGATAAGACAGTGTCCATTCTATATACACTGGTACCTTGGTTTTTGAACGTAATCCGTTCCGGAAGACCGTTCAACTTCCAAAATGTTCAAAAACCAAAGTAGTTACTTCCAGAAGCATTTACTTCTGACAAACTCAATACGGAAGCTGCGTGGCACGTTTGACTTCCAAAAAGCGTTTGAAAACCGAAGCAGTTACTTCCAGGTTTTCAGTGTTCGAAAACCGAAATGTTCGACTTCTGAGATGTTCGAAAACCGAGGTACCACTGTACAGAAGCTGTGGAATAGGATGATGTCTTCCACCAGTCTTGGAGAAATCAGGCTATTTTAAGGGATGCACACAATTGTGTACTTCAACAGATGGGGACAGCTGAGCCCTCATGATCTTCTGCCTAAGGTAACTGCCTCATTATGTCTAATGGTAGGGTGGGATCTGACTATTCCCCAGATATCACAAGGCTGTCCTTTCAAGAATGCTGAATCGCACATGATGACCTAGCTAACTATATATTTGGTAGCTGGAAACATGTGAGATGAGACTGGTTAAGCTTAAAAGAAAGATCAATGAAAGGAACAAGAGATTTGAAAAAGGGAACATTTCCCAACTATTAAAAGCATGGAGGCCAGCGGAAGAATTATGAAGGAAATAGACCAGATCTGAGGTTTATGGCATAATTTTACTTTGTGTAATGTTCTTGCTAATATCCAGGGTCTAATTAAGATATTCATTTAAAGCCTTTTACAAGGGAAATGCAAATAGAAAGGGTCGCTGGAATCTGTCCATTGCACTAATGTTATGGACTTTTTAATGGAGATTTTAATGAGGTTCTGTTGCTGACTGGGATATTACACAAATTTAAATCCAAGTGTTGCTAATTTCAACAATGTGGAGCACAATGTCGTTTCAAGATTTGAAAAGGAAAAGAAACACAGACGAGGAATTGCCCATTTTAAAAGCATCTTTTTAAAATATCAACATTCTTACTGGAAAATGAGAGGATATAGAGCTAGGAGCAGGGTAACAGAAGACAGCAACAGATATGAGCCGTAGAAAAATTGATTGAAGTTTGAATTCACTATGGAAATCTTTTGTCACTTAGTTTGATTTTTCACAACTAAATTAAAGTCCCCTTTGAATAGAAGCTGCAAATAATTAAAGTGCAGATAATTAAGACGGATGTGGAATTTCCATTGCAAGATGGTAGCAGGGACACAAAACCTGATTGTGAATGCAAATGCATGAAATTTGATCAGAAATATTGCTTTGAATGAGCCAATAAGTATTTCATCTCGACTTATTATTCCAATCAGGTATTCTGGTTTACAGCATAACCCAATGAAATATGAAACCATCAGATTACAGAGAATCCATTTGCATTTAAAAACAAACCATATTCCCAGTCCTTGTGGATGTAGTGAAAACTCAGAAATAGCTTTGGGGGTGAATTTGCAAATGGTCTAACAGTGTACTAAAAATAAACAAATGCTTGGTAGATCAAACCAAAGGTCCATTTAGTCCAGCATCCTGTTCTCACAGTGGCTAACCAGATGTCCATGGGATATTCGCAAGCAGGACATGTGCACATAGGTTAGGGAGGAAGTGATAGAGCACATTCTTGGAATGCAGCAGACCCCGTATTCAAGACCCTCCCCTGAGTTGCTAGAGCACTGTTGCCTCTCTAAGGAGACAATACCAAAGATGGATAGGTGCTGCTACAATTCTGCTACAACCTGCTACAATTCAGGATCTGATAACGGTGCTAATCAAAGCATTATTTTACTGACCCTGTATTGGTTGCATTGGACCAACACCATTGCTTGTTTGTTAATTGGCTTGCCATGGTTTGTTACAGCTGGGTGCAACAAAGAGCATTCCCCCAGTCATTTCAATAGAGAGAGTTGATGGTTGAATCATTGAATTGTATAGTTGGAAGGGGACACGTATTCCTTTGTCTGTATGGATTGGCTCCATCCATGGAAATGAGTGAGGAAGACCACAAGTGCAGCAGCTCTGTATGAAAACCTGAAGGTTTGGCAGAATGAGGTGGATAGGTGTGACACGTAGTTGCAATTGTTCATTTTCAGTGGTGTTACCTAGACTTTAGGTCAGGGGAGGGGGACCTGTGGCCCTCCAGATGTTGTTGGATTCCAATGCCCATCAGCCTCAACCAGCATGGAGAGTAGCCAGGGATTATGGGAGTTGTGACCCAACCATAGCTGGAGGGTCACAGGTCCCCATTCATGATTTTGAACCAGAATTAGATTGGTTTATTACATTTATATCTGACCCCTTTTCCAAAGAGTTCAAAAACAGCATATAAATCCATGCCTCTTCATCTTTACTACTCACTTAGGTAGTTTAGACTGAGAGCAAGCAAGCGACTGTGTCAAGACCACTCCGTGAGTTTTATAGTTCAGTGGGTAACTGAATTTAAGTCATCGCTGGCCTAATCCAGTACTCTAATCCAGGGTGTAGTCAATGCCATGCCCTTCAGATGTTGAGGACTATAGCTGCCATCATCCATGGCCATTGACCATGCTGGCTGGAGCTAATGGGAGTTGTAATCCAAAACATCTGGAGGTAATACAGTAGTGACCCTTTCTCTAACCAGCAGGACACACAGGCTCTCAATAATATTTGGAAACATATTTTATGAGCCTGCGTCCAGATCCAAGCCTCCCTCCCTCCCTCTTCTCTCCCTCCCTTTTATGGTTGTGATGAATGGATATTGTAATTAACAAAGATCTCACCCCTAGTGCATTTCATTTTTACTTAATTGTCTTGTCAACCTTTCCCCACCTTGCCTACTGATCATGTATGGCACGGTGCTATATGTCAACACCCACAACAGCTTTCCCCCCACCCCCAAGAAAGGAGAAGACTCCAAACCAAGATTAATAGGTGCAGTCTTCTGGGTAATTAATATTCATCGCTGCAAGCCATGTTGTCTGGGCTCCGTTTGAAAAAGCAGAACCCATCCTGCAGAGTGACGGGATTTATCATTTGTCGGTTCTTTCTGTGAGCAGATTGAGTCGCGGCTCCAGTAATTGAAAATGTGCTCTGAAATGCATCTTTTCCTCCCCAAACTTCTGATTGTACTAGTTGGGTGGCTTTGATAAATACCCTGCTCAGTGTGCAGAAGAGCTTGTGGAAGGGTGTCTACCAGGATCACAGCATCCCAGAAGGGTAGAAGGCAGATTCCTTGTTAAAGAGCTGATGTCGCTTGTTTCATGCTTGGCTATTTTTCACCCCTGTTTGTTATCCCCGCCGTGCTTTCGAACTGATGCCTTGGCTTGCCCTTTCAGAGGCACATTCAATTAGATGGAACCGTTACTGTGCAGCACTTCTCCCTCTCATTGCGCATTAATGAAGAGCATGATGTTGTGGGAAAGAACCCTGGGGAAAGAAAATAGCGCCACTAATTACTACTGACAATAGGAATGTGCAGATTGATTTAAAGACAAGAGAGAGAGCGGGGGAACTAAAGTGGAAAGACAATTTGCTCAAAAGGTTGCATGTCCCAGGTTCCTTGTCTCTAAATCAGAGGCTAACCAGAGGCCCAAGTCAGGATTTGTCCAGCTTTCTCCTTCACTCTTAGAGGCAGTTTGTCTCTGAATACCAGTTCCTGGAATCACAAGTGGGGACCTCTTTTCAGGCTCCCCACTGGAGAATCTGGTTGGCCGCTGTGAGAGTAGGGTGCTGGACCTGTGGCCTGATCCAGCAGGGACCTTATGTTTCATTTCTTTCAGTTTTTAAACATTTTTTTCTGGAGTCTAGTCCAGAATGAGGATTGGTTTGTGAGAAAGGGTTAGCATTTCCCCACCCTATCTCCAGCTCCCCCATCCCCCTGTAAACGGCTTCAGCAGACCCTCCAAGTGTCCCTATTTTCCAGGGACAGTCCCAGATTTACAGAAGCTGTTCCAGTTTCTGATTTGATCCTGGAATGTTCCGCTTTTCCTTAGGGTGTCCCTATTTTCATCAGAGAAATGTTGGTAGGACATTCCTATTTTCATTAGAGGGTATGGAGCTATTTGGCCTCCAAGCTAAGGAGATAAATAACTATACAACTGCTAGAAGACATCTGAAGGCAGCTCTGTATAGGAATTTTTTTTTTTTAAAAAAAGTTTAATATTTTATTATGTTTTTATATATGTTGGAAACCATCCAGAGTGGCTGGAGCAACCCAGTCAGAGGGGTGTGGGGTATAAATAATAAAAGTATTGTTGTGGTTGAATAGGATGTCCCTATTTTCATCGGATAAATGTTGGAGGCTATGCTCCAGCTTTCCCTAATAGTCTAAGCTTAAAGCTGATATAAACATGATGTCCCCAGCATGGATGTTTCCCAGCAGCTGTCATTCAGAAGCATACTGCCACTAGTCACTGGGCATTAGGTGAGCAGTTCCCCAACTTTCTGTCTTCAGGGAATTCTTGTGTATGCCAAAGAGGCCTTTGCAGGAGGTCTCAGTTTAGCTCCAGGTGAATATCTAACACTCCCATCCACATCCAAAAGGGAGAGCATATTGATGGACAAGCTATCTTTTAAGGACGCTTGTCCACCATGTATGACCTTCTCACTGAAGAGTAGTAACAGGCAGAAGAAGCTCGTCATTCCTTGGAACACACTTCAAAAAACACACTTAGGGTATTACTTGCCTCTGCATGGCGAGTCCTTTTATCATAGATGATTCCAGTTAACAAACTGGATTACAGATAGTCAACTTGATATATTATGGGGGAAATGGGTCCTTGTGATTGCTGTTCCCAGCAAGTCAAAAAGCATGGAGAGACTGTCTCTTTAAGGTGCAATTTCTTCTTTCAGCCTACTGTTGTATCTACGAGAAGCCGGGATAAAAAGTGTTCAAATTGTGTCCCAGTTCTTGGATTTATTCCAAAGCAAACACACAAAAGGTGTTCGACCAGATTGATAGCCTGCAATTATTGTGTGTGTGTGTGTGAGTGCGCGCGCATGGGTGTGCGTTGATGCTGTCTCTCTTGACACTTTGGTTGCATTTTTTGTAATTTTTGAAGGATGTACGCAGAACAGGGGTGAGGCACCTGTAGCCCTTCTGATGTTGCTGGACTGTGGGAGCTCCACAGCATCTCAGGTTCCCCATTCCTGGAATGGAAAGAAGACAAAGCAGCATTTTTCAGTGGCATTATCAAAAAGAAAATGTCCTTAACCTGAGTGGTAGATTTTCTGTGCAGAGCATAGAAGAGAAGGGGGGGGGGCAAGAATTAAAGTCCATGGACTAGAGACAGACAGTGTGGTGCCCTTCAGATGTTGCTGGACTACAGTTCCCATAATTCCTGACCATTGGCCACACTCGCTGGGGCTGGTGGGAGTCATAATCCAATAACATCTGAAGGTCACCAGGTTGGCTACCTCCACCATGGACTATGCTGAAAATCTGTCCCAAGGAACAAATTATGGATGAGTAGCCATGGCAGAGCTGAGTTGCATATAGGGTGCCATGCAAATGACATCCCTTTGGATCATTCTTCTCCTTACCGCAGCAGCATCCAGGAAGGGTCAAAGCCATCACTCGATGATCAACAACAATGACAAGGAGCAAGAGTTGGGCAAACCACAGTATGATGGCCCTGATCTGTGTGGTGGTGGATGTTCCTAGATGATACCTTGGGGAGGGGAGATCTTACCTCAAGGGTGCCATTCACAATGCAATTCCTCTGGCAGATTAACAGCTTCTAGCCAGCTTCTAGCCCTCACAGCAGAAGTGGCAAAGAAAATAATCCCATGGTACCTAAAAGACTATCATATTCATTGTGACAGGAGCTATTCACATTGCATTTATTTATTATGTTAGTGTGATTATATTGTAAGATGCTTTTGCCTACAAATACAGGATATAAGTGCTTAAATTAGCATTGTGCACAAGTTGAAGCATGCTCTAGAGTGCCCAATCTCAAGGTGAGGTTGTTGTTCCTGCTCAAGCAAGCTTTTTCCTGCACAGGTAAAAGATCTGAAGAAATTTAAGGAAATAATTTTTGCAATTGCTAAGGAATGGTATCCCTGGTTGGCCATTGACTTTCCCCTGAAATGACATTTCCAGGCAAATCTGAAGATTCTTGATTCATATGGAACATCCAAAAAAAGAGGAGAAAACCCCACACCCCACATTTCAGAGGACTAGTAAAATTCTTGAGGAGGATTCCACATACCCCTCTATCCCATGGAAGCTCAATGCACAATAAAATGATTTGTCTTTAAGGTACCACAGTGCTCTTGGTTGAGTTTTTGCTCCCAAGGAAAAGACCCATGTGGAGAAAGGAGTCCAATGCTTTGCATTTCAAAATATAATGTCAAGAGGAAGAAGAGCAGGTCAGAAGCAACAAATTGAATCATGTTAGTATGTGAATTAAATTAAATGACAGTTGTGTCTCAATTTCATTTTTTTTACTGGCCTTCTCCATGTTGGGAGAGGTAGACCTCACACATGGCCTTCAAATGCCGTACTTGATTCAGCAGAGTGGCTTAACAGTTGGATGAGCAGAAAAAACGATGTATTGCAGCTTACCTAAAGAATGAAAACTGTACCACACCAATGTTTACAAGTCCAAGTAGACAGCGAACCCCTGTAAAATATATGTAATTTATGCAAGGGATTGCATCTTTCTTTTTGTAATGAATGCACTAAGCAACCCTGTATATATTTTACAATGTCTTTACAAAACAAAGAGAAAAAAAATACAGAGAGAGAATCATTTACTGTAGTGTTGTACAATAAATGCACTTTTTCTAATTTTTTCATTAAAAATCCTATGGCACGTTTTCAAATGCATATGGCTTCTTTTATATAACACAGGGATGGGGAACCTTTTGCAGCCTAGAGGCTGATTCCTTCATGGAAATCACATCAGTGGTGGTCAGGACTAGAGGGAAAGTGGCCAGAGCAATGGACATGACACTTATTTGTGTATAGTTTGCTACATTCAAGCCACGCAAAGGCCAGAGGTTTCTGCACCCACTTGCACCTTTCCTTCCTCCTTACAGGAAAGAAAGAGACATTGTCATCATTCAAGGACACGTTCCAGCCAGACAAAAGCACTCGAGGGTGCTGAACAAGGGTAGAGGGTTTGTGGTCTGGGTAGACCTCCAAAGTCTGGATAGCAAAACCTGGGGGGCCACATTTGGACATTCGATCTGGGGTTATTCAGCATGCCCTACAACCAAAATGTGTTCAAGTCACTTCATAAGATCCGTTCTATTTTTCCATTCAGCCGAGGTAGCCAATGTGGTGCCCTGTAGATGTTTTGGACTGTCGTTCCCATCAGCTCCAGCCAGCATGGCCAAGAATTGGGGATGATGGGATCTGTAGTCCACAACATCTTAAGGGCACCACGTTGGCCACCCTTGGCAGGCAGGTACAGGGGACCATCCATTGTGATGCTTGGAAAATAGGTGCTTACAGGTACCCAGACCACCACAGCCTCTTGCTCTGTATGAGAATGGAACATTTTAAACTGTTGGAAGGCCTGCAGTGATTAATTAGGCAGGTAAGAGAAACACTCAGATACCATAGCCCCAGAATGAGAATAAGCCCTTCTGAGCTAAGCAAAACCCCTAGAGTTCTACTATCCCATCTATTCCCTTTCCTAGCGCATCGCTGGTGGGAGCTTGTCATGCTCACCCACATGTGCCTGCATCCCACTGGGATTCATCCATTTTGCCTGCCACACTTTGCCTGCGGCGCTGGAGCCTCCTAGGGAGCATTCTACTTTGCCTCTTGTAAGCACAGATAGACATTAATCATTCAAGATTGCCAAGTGACAGATGACGGAGCACACAGGACGTTTTCTGGGGTTTTGTTCTCGCAGAAGCCAGCGATAAGTGCTTGCCGTGGTGGTAAGGACATGTTGATTATTAGTGCTGCTGTCTGATTACATGATTACAAGAGAAACAATGATATGCAGCGCATTTTGCAATGACACCCAGATACATCAAAAGCCCGTTTATTGAGAAACAGGCAGTGAAGTTGTGTGGTGCTTCAGGCTTTGGGGCAGATGGAGACATAGGGGATCCAGAGGAAGTTGGTTGCATGTAGGTCCCTTTGACATCAATAGGACAAGTTAGTCATCTGTGGATTTCAAGTTCAATTAACTTTGGGCATTATTTAACTAACCTGTCCTGTCAGTGCAAGGATTTTCCCTTGTGCAACAGGGGTTTCCCTCCCTCTTCCCCCTGTGCTCTCCCCAAATCTGCTCTGAAGGGTTGGGTGAACACCCTTGAACAGATTTAGGGGGTTCATGGAATGGAGAGTGGGCGAATATTCCATTGCCCAAGCAGAAATCTTTGCACTTGTTGTTGTTCAGTCGTTCAGTCGTGTCCGACTCTTCGTGACCCCATGGACCAGAGCACGCCAGGCACGCCTATCCTTCACTGCCTCTCGCAGTTTGGCCAAACTCATGTTAGTAGCATTCCAGGTTCCTATGCAATACTTTTCTTTACAGCATTGGACTTTCCTTTCGCTTCCAGGCATATCCGCAACTGAGCGTCCTTTCGGGTTTGGCCCAGCCGCTTCATCAGCTCTGAATCTACTTGTACTTGTCCTCCGCTCTTCCCCAGTAGCATGTTGGACGCCTTCCGACCTGAGGGGCTCATCTTCCAGCGTCATATCTTTTATATGCCTGTTGTCTTTGTCCATGAGGTTTTCTTGGCAGGGATACTGGAGTGGCTTGCCAGTTCCTTCTCCAGGTGGATCACATTTGGTCCAAACTCTCCACTACGACCTGTCCATCTTGACCTGTCCATAGCTTCCCTGAGTAATTCAAGCCCCTTCGCCACGACAAGGCAGTGATCCATGAAGGGGATCTTTGCACTGACAGAACATTAATTTTGTTCTGTGTTGGATCCCATCCTCAATCTGGATCCAGCCCACAGAGTTGTAAGCCAAGAAGAGGCCATCAATCTTGCGCAATACTGATGGCATCTAATGACCAGAATAGCAATTCAATCATAGGGCTGCTTTCCTAGGGGGAACTTGGAGGTCCTCACTCACTCCTGGGCATTGAAATGAGGTCGTCCACAATATCAATGGGTTTTTGGGATCAGAATGGCAATGCAATCATGAAGTTGCAGAGATAGGAAGTCCTTCAAGATGATACAGGCTGAACTGTTGATTGGAGGCTGGAGCTGCGCTCATTTCATTCTTGAGGTCAATGGCAGGGGGAAGATTGAGTGGATGAAACCAATGGTGGGTCCAACCGTCAAAATGGCAGTTTCTGCATGTGTTGTAGAGGAAAGTAAGGGGCAGATGGGGCTCGTCAACCCAGGAAGGTAGCTCAACTAGGATAAGGAAAATTCTGATCCTAAACCTCCACTGTCTTTAGGGATATCTTTGGGAGAAGAAAATGTTAAGGAGCAAACCCTACACAAATCCGGAGGGGAGTCCCTAAGGCAGTTGGATGGCACCTTGTATGCCCCCTTTGGGCAACATCTTTAGCCAAGCTGGTGCCAAACATATTGCTTTCCTTTGGACCACCTCATCAAGGCTGAGAGGGAGATCTTAACTGGGCAGCCCAGAATATCCAGACACACTGCCCAGACCCGTGCCCTGGGAAGGTCACTTCAGCACTGCTAATGCAGCAGTTTGACTTCACCCATGGAGATACACTCCATTGTCTCTCAAGACAGACAGATGTCAACAGCAATATGCTATCCATAGAGCTCTTAGATGACTCAAGCACATAAGCCATGCCACACACTAAAAGGAGAGGAGAAAGAAAACAAAAGCGTCACCAGAAACTGACCCTTGGTAATGATCCCCTTTCCTCCTCCAGTCACCAACTTGCTTTTGCCAAACCCCCTAGAAGCGGGAGGGTTTCTTAAGGAGTGGTCTTACCATTGCCTCCTTTAAGCAGACAGGGACCACCCATCTCAAAAAAAGTCACCAATCACTTCCCAGCTGACTCTCCCCTCCCTGCCCATTTTTCCTCAGCCATGAGGCTCAAGGGTCAAGTACACAGGTGGTTGTCCAGACCGAACCAAATATCTTCCCATATCCTCAAGTCTTAATAACTGAAACTCATCCAGCACAAGAAGACTAGACAATGTTCTGGACACCTCTTGAGATTCAGCCGCTTACATTTCTATAAGTACATACCTGTATAAAAACCTCATATGGTTGGAGGATGTGCATGCATTGCACATTGACTTGGGAGGCACTGTGGTGTAGTGGTTACAGTGCAAAAACTCAGGTCCAAATCCCCACTCACCCATGAAGCTCACTGTGTGACCTTGATCCAGTTGGTGTCTCTCAGTCAAACCTACCCTGCAGGTTTGATGTGAGGATAAAATGGGTAGAGGAGAACACTATGTGTGAGCTTTGAGCTCACGGGAGGAGGAAAGCAGGAGTAGAAATGCAATTATGAATGATAAATTGATGCCACAATTCCAAATGCAGCTAAACCGTTTGGTAAAGTAGGATGGAGGCAATAAATAATCTTGTGGAACAAGTCGATGGGTGAGAGTTTCTTAGTGCTTCTATGAATGCACCCCTCCCAAACCAAAAATAAGAAAAAACAACTTTGATTTCCAGATTACCACTGTTTCCATGGCAATGTCCCAGTGTTGTACCAAGAATAGATGCCAGAGAAAGAAATATTAACTAGTTTCTTTGGAGCAATGAAGATGTTATGACAAGATCTACATAACAAAGCTAAAGAAAGCATATTGGGGTGAAGGGAGGGAGAAAGATGCCCTTCCCCAGTGGCTCGGCACAAATTATTCACAGCATAAGAGGTTTAGGAAGAACAAGGTCTCTTGCATATTTAGACAATCCCGCCATTATTTCTGGTGTAAGTAGATCAGACACGGGGGGTTCTCTGCTGTCAACACAAAGAGAGGGATCAGATTAACATAAGAAGCTGCCTTATACTGAGTGAGATTTGATGTCTCATGAATCTACGCATGGCTATAAGCCACGGCACCTAAGCGAAACTTCGTTTATTCATTAAAATCATATCCCACCCTCCTCCCAAAGGAGTCCAGGGTGGCAGCAACATCTGGTGAACTTCAGGAGACAGAAGAATGATGTCCAGCCACTTTTGATTGACGGAATCTGTGTGGAGAGGGTAGCAACGTTCAGATTTCTGGGCATTGAATTACAGGAGGATCTGTCCTGGAGTGTCAACATAAGGGGGCTTGTAAAGAATGCACAGCAGAGACTGTACTTTTTGAGAATTCTAAGGAAAAACCATCTTCCGCAAAAGCTGCTGCTTGCCATCTATCACTGTGCCATTGAGAGCGTGCTCACTTATGGTTTATGTGTGTGGTACGGAAGCTGTAATTCTCAGGATAGGATGGGGTTGTGCAGAGTTGTTAAGGTAGCAGAGAGCATTGTTGGCTGCTCGCTCTCCACCTTAGAGCAGATTTATGCCATGAGGTGCCATAGAAAGGTACTGGACATAGTAAAAGATCCATCGCATCCTGGTCACCTTTTCTTCGAGCTCTTGCCATCGGGACAGAGATACAGGATGATGAGGACAAGAACAAGCCATCTTAGGAGCAGCTTCTTCCCCAGGGCAATTTCGGCCTTGAATGGGAAGCCTGGACTTTGAAAGTCATCCTACCTTACTTGCTATATTCTACAGTTTTAATTAGTGTTTTGTAGTTGTTTTGAATTTGTGTGGAGTGCCCTGTCTGGGTGGATGGAGCAGCCAAGTAATTTTGTTGTCCCTGCAAGGGGACAATGACAATAAAGATTATCTTACCTTATCTTAAACCTAGAAACCCTCTTTTTGTTGGCTCTCTGATCCACACTCCACTGCTCTCAAAACATCCCTTGCCTGTCCCTGTATTATTATTGGATGTTGCTCAACTAAGGTTTACTCAGAGTAGACCCATTGAAATTAATGAGCACAGCAAAGTTACGTTCAAGTAATTTCAATGGATCTACTCTTTCACTGAATACCACCGACCATTATTGTGATTTCCGTTTATTAGTTGCTTGCTACAAAAGGAGTCTCAGCCACTGGTCTTAAACTGGTGGGTTGGGACTTACTAGTGGGTTTTGGCCTGATCCATGGTGGGTCACCACAGGAGCACTACCACCATGCAGATATATGGTAAGTGGTTAAGAAATGGTTCTCCAAATGCTTGTTTGGCCTAAAAGTGGGTCCTGGGTCTGGAAAGGTTCAAGATACTTACCGGTAGTTTAAGCAATGCCCAAACTTTTAAGAGCATACAACATAGCACAAAATCAGAAAAAGGAGCAATATATTACAGCAGAAGTCATGTAAAAATCCATAGAACAGGCCCTACAAAATAGCACTTATATATATATATATACACACACACACACACATACATACAAGTAAACAGCAAAATCATTCGAATCTGTCAAATGCACGGGAAAAGAGGTAAGTTTTTACTTGGTGCTGAGAGGATGTTAATTAAGGGACCAGGTGGGACTTGCTGAGAAGAGCATTCCACAAATGGGAAACCCCAAAAGGAAAGGTCATCTCCCTTGGTGCCACTCTCTGAACCTCCCCTTTCAGTCTACTTCCTACTTGGTTCCATTTCCATTAGCTACCCTGCATGGCCTCCATCATCAGTTCCTCTCACCCATTATCACAGAGTTTTCCATGGTCCTTCCGTTCCTTGAGGTTTATTCAGCATCCTTTCTATCATGAGCCCTTTTGCGGTCACTTCTCTTATCTCCTCTGCCCCTTTCTCTCAAATCTCCTTCCTGTTTCTTTACCAGTGGCCTATTCTCTACCATCCATGAGACCCTTCCTTCTCTTCCCTCCATTCTTAGACCACTTTCCAATCATCAGCCTGCCCCACAAAGCTGCCCCTGTGCTGAGGTCAGTATCAAGTTTAATTCCCAGTTTTCTTTCTCCCACAGAAAGAGGACATAAGGACATAAGGAGGAGGTCTCCTGGATCATACAGAAGACCCGTCAATTCCAGCTTGATGGCTATCAAGTGCCCATGGAGAGCCCACAAGTTGGAGATGACTGCAGTAGCAGTCTTAGCTCCCAATTGTTGAACAGTTCCCCCTCCCCTTGAGCAGCTGGAACCATAGAATTGTAGCATTGGAAGGGACCCTAAGGGTCATCTAGTCCAACCCCCTGGCAATGCAGGAATCTCAGCTAAAGCATCCATGACAGATGGGCTTAAAAACCTCCAAAGAGGGAGAGTCCAGCATCTCCCGAGGGAGATTGTTCCACTGTTGAACAGCTCTTACCACCAGAATGTTCTTTCTGATGTTTAGTCGGAATCTCCTTTCTCACAATTTGAAGCCATTGGTTCAAGTCCTACCCTCCAGAGCAGGAGAAAACAAGCTTGCTCCATCTTACATGTAACGGCCCTTGAGATATTTGAAGATGGCTATCATATCTCCTCTCAGTCTCCTCTTTTCCAAGCTAAACATATCCAGCTCCTTCAACCATTCATCATAAGGCGCTTCCCTGAACATTCCATGCCATCACAGTGGTTCAGACAATTGATTTCAGAGGCTACATTGCTCCAGGCTTGATTCAGATGCACCTAGAAAGTGCACTTTAGAAAGCTTTCCCACCTTGCATAACATCATGTTATAAAGTTTAGCCACCCTTCCTTCCTCTGATGGCTACATTCCGCTCCTTCCCTGTTCAGGTGGCCTGGAATTACCCTGCATTTCAGAGATCCAAAGAGAGAGCACTTTCGATCTCTTTGCGAGGACCAAAAGGGCACTTCTTTCCCATAGTCCCTGCAGGAATTAACCTCAGTCGACAGAGTCAGTCCAGTGAGATAAAAGAGAGGCTGAGTGAATTGTTCTAAAAAAAGCAAAGCACTGAAAGGTGGCTTGTTTCTGAGGCTCGCCATCAGTACATTCTTTGTGGCATGTAGGGAATTGAGTTGGAGTCTGCAGGGATAAAAAGAGAAAATAGGAGTTAAAATTGGAGTGTTGGGGGCTGGGGTGGAAGGGAGAGATTTTGTCCCTTTCCTTGTGCTGCAGGCTTTCAAGAAATCAATACTCATAACATTAACCCGCACGAAAGTGAAAGAAAAGCAGAAGCACACATTAAAAACACAGTGGTGCTATGTGCTGGAAAGTACACAAAATGACTGGGGGATTTCTCAGGAGCATAACTGAGCACAGCTTGCTGCAAGAAAATAAGGAGCGCCCTTGCCCATCTCATCCAGCACCCTATTCTTTGTGGTGGCAATGGAAAAATATAAGTATTAAAAGAGAATCCCCTGGATGCCAATATCCAGGTTCGGGACAAGTACTCTTTGTTGAGAGCAACCCAGCAGAGATTTAAAATCACAAAACATGCAGCAAAGTAAAACGTGGAAATATAGGTTGTTAGATTTTGAAAATATGCTCTTGTGGGTTCTGAAACTTCCCTCTTCCCTTAACATAGAAAAGACCACACATTTGGTAAGTTAAAAATGCTTTACTTACAAACCCTCCAAAAGTCAGATTCATGTGCTTTTCTATACAGCACTCAGGAAAAGTTGCACTGGCAGTAAAGCTTGGCTTAGTTCCAAAGTGGTGAAAGTTTCCAAATTATTGTTACAGGAACACAAGAGTGGCTTGTTTGAGCCATGCGGTCTGAGCTTGGAGCAACCAGCTCATACAGTACCTCCTCACACAATGAAGTTCTCTGGTAGACTGAAGGTGAACAAAGGCCTTGATTACCTTCCTCCCAAGGTGAAGGGGAGCTCACTAACTAACTCTGACAGGACAGCTTACTCTATGACATTAACTCCTTCATGCATTGATTAGACTTACAAAGGATAATATACAAAACCGTGAACAGCTATAGATGAAAATGTATTGAATCATAAACTAAACTAACAATGTAATACAAAAAGCATACATAGGTATTTCCTCAAAGGCAAAAGCCTGTATATACTTTCAAACATTAAAGTGCTAATTCTAAGTGCAATATATAGTGTTGGAGATGGTTATGCAAAGTCCATCAGATGTATGGGTTTGTCTTCCCGACGGGTGGCCAGCTTCGAATCTTCCCATTTCACCAGCAGTTTCGTCAAGGACTGGACTTTATCATCAACACAGAACTAGGATATTCCACATAGCTAAGCTATTCTAAGAAACTCAAACACTCTTTATTCAAATAAAGCAAGTGATATTCACTGTACAGAGACAATACTGCCTCTGGCCACGGATGCACAGCATACCCATCATGGCTAGCAGCAATCAATAGGCTCATTGTCAACAAATATGTTGAACCCTCTTTGATAGTCATCCAAGTTGGCAGTCATCACTACCTCCTGTGGAGTGAATTCCATAGTTTAGCTATGCACTGGGTGAAGAAGTGTCCCAAATCTTGGCACATTAAGTCCTCACATTCTAGTATTATGTGAAAGGGAGAAAAATGCCTTCCTGTGTGCTTTCTCCACATGGCACACACGCCACACCACTATCATGCCCCTCTTATTTGCCTTTTCTCTAAACTAAAATGCCTCAGATGCTGTAACCTTTCCTCTTTGGGAAGTTAGTCTGTCACTTTGATGACTTGGGTTGCCTTTTTCTGAATCTTTTCCAGCTGTACAGTATCCTTTGCATGATTGATTTGTCGAGTAATAGTTATGAGAAGGGGTAATGAGCTATGTAGCCTTCTTGCCTCCTCCAAGTCTTATTTAACCACTGCTTTGGGATTTGAGATAGCACTAGGGACTGCCCACCCATTTTCAAGAATGTTTGCAGCCATATGGACCAGACCGCTGCTTTTTAAAATGGGTAATATATGTTGAATGATAGATCTTATCCCTAAGAATTAGTCTGGCACCTTTTAAGGCCATCAAAGGCACCTTTCATTACTTTCTCCTGAGATAAACAAAATCCCTCAGTTAATTGTGCATCATGTGATAATTCTTTCCTGATTCTACTGCCAGTCAATTTCATTTGAGTGACTCTAAGCTTATGCATTATGATGAAGGGAAAAATATTTGCATACCTATTTCCCCAAATATTGTTTCTCTAGTCGTTTCAGCCTCCTTTAACCAACCTTCACAAATCATTAGGATATTGCTCATGTTCTTCCCTTTGTTCTAAAATATCCTGATGCTCAAAGCAAAAATGTGGGTAAAAATAACTCTTGCTCAAAAATAACATCAATTCTTCAGTTAAACACACACACACACAAGCAACATCATTTTAGAAAGGGAAAAAATAACTACCCAGCAACCCAATTGTCAGTGGCAAATATTACTTCTTATAACTGTAGATAACCTTTCAGAACTCCTGGGTAGCACAGAAAAGATTAAAACATAACTCATAGGAAATAATAATAATAAGAGTAATAATAAAACATCTGTGAAAAGGTTGCATCAAAGAAAATTGAATTTAAGGGCAGATTTTGCCTTATAAATCTGTAGTAAAAATAGCCAAGGTTGGCTGAGAGTGGTGTGAAAAATGCATTCAGTTGAAGCAGCAAAGGCTGTGATTGCTCAGAGAATAGCTTCATATAACGGACTTGGATAATCATTGAAGAATTATTTTTTACCACCCATCAGTAGTGCATAAAAGGTAACCTTATGAACCACTTACCTGGTGACAGAAAATCTACAGGTGTCCAGAGCAGACCGATGAGAGAGCTTTCAAAGTGTTATAAATGTCTTCCTTTTCCAACATTTTCTTTTGCATGAGTTGCAAAAACTTTTGATCATCCAATTACTTTGATCTTCTCTCCCTCTCTTCATTTATCCTTGGTGGTGCCATTGCATAGACAAATCTGATTAGTAGCATCTTTCTTTTCATTCCATTCAGAGTGACATTAATCCCTGATGGGCTGGGGTCATCAATGTGACTGTCCATTGCCCTCACCCTCAACAAAGGACATTTATTTATGATTTATTTTTTATTTTTTATTTTACAAAACTTGTATACCACCTGTCACCAAATAGTTATGGGTTAGATAAGCATTGCTGGCTAGGACAATGGTTCACACACAAGACAAGAAGGCTGTATGGTTTGAATTAGAACAAGCATTTTGTTGGAGCAACTTGAATGCTGTCCTATGATTGGATCAAGAGGTTAGGGGCACGGTGCTTGGATAACAGGCTATTCAACACACATTACTAAAAATGTGGGGCAAGCGGAGTAATACATTAAATCTAGTGCTGATTTCAAGAAATCCAAAATTTAATTGACTTCGTTGTCTTGGGGACATTTCCAAATGGGAAAGAACTACTGTAAAACCCCAGTTTGCACATAAAGCCAAACAAAACCATGGCTTAACATTCAGGCTCCCAGAGAGAGGATTTTGGCCATTTTCTGGTCCACCTGCTGCTATGCTGCGTGGTTTACCTTAGCCTGGCATATGAACCCAGGCTCATGGCTGCTCTCACTCCAGATAAACCATGAGAAACAAACCACAAGTCCATGGTTAGAGTGATGCACTAAGTCAAACCATAAAAAAGAAACATTATAGTTAACGTATTACCCTCTTTTTTCCTTCTGAGGAAACTGTTAGACTTTCAGTGAAACGAGTTTTATAGCTGGCACCTCGTTAAGGTTGTTTTGCAGTATTTTCATTATTTGTTATTTAGTAAGTTTGTTTTGTAGTATATTACATTAATTGAAGTTTAGTTGGAGGGCTCTTCCCATTATTTATATCCTTTAAGCAGTTTACTATGTGTCTGAGTAATTCTGTTCAAGAGCTACTCCAAAAGTTTTTTGAAAGCAACTTAGGTTGTATTGTAGTATTTTTCATCATCTGGAGTGTTTTTTTTTTTTTTTTTTGGAGGGTTCTTTTCATTATTTATAATCTTTTGAGTTAGTTTACAATGTGTCTGAGCATTTCTGCTTTAAAGCAACCCAAAGAATTTTTTTTGAGAGTAACTCAACACATTTTTTGAATACACGTTCACCTCGTTTCAGGGGTCTTTCACTGTGTTATTTCCCTTCTTTTTTCTGTTTATCATTCCCGTGATTGTCCTTTTTACCTAAGTCAAACCATGGCTTTGTTCACAGTCACAAAGCAGCAGCAGGACCAGAGGAGAAGAAGGTCAGAATCTCTTCTCTGGGAGCAGCACCCTTCCATGGTTACCCTAAGCCATGGTTTGGCTTAGTGTTACACGTGAACCAAGTCTGTGAATGGATGGATTTGTAGAATGGATGGATGTTCTTATAAATGGGATTTTCATCAGAGGATAGGGAACTGGGATGAGACTGCAAGGCTGCATTCCATTTTGGTTTCCATGTTTCCTGGGAAGACATTTTGTCTGATGAAAATCAGCCCCCCCCCCATTTTTTTTTTTGCATTTTTTAAAGAAGACTGATCATCTTGCAAGGTTTTGGTGCTTAATAATTTGACAGAGAGGTGCTGCCTCTCTACTATGAGCATTAATAATGTATTTTGTATATTAAAAAAGACTCTTTAAAATATTTATGGGAAAAGAATTTAGAAATGTCAGAAGACCTGGATGAAGATTTATTATTTGATTAATCCTCACTTCTCTGGTGTCTTCCTGAGAAAAGCAAAATGTTATCAGTTGTTCTGTTTCTAGAATCTAACTCCTGGCAGGCTGAAAAAAAATGTTCAAGTGTAATAGATCTAAATCCTGGAAGTCCTCTAGAGCAGTGTTCCCCAACCTTGGGCCTCCAGCTGTTTTCGGACTACAATTCCCATCATCCCTGACCACTGGTCTTGCTAGCGAGGGATGATGGGAGTTGTAGTCCAAAAACATCTGGAGGCCCAAGGTTGGGGAACACTGCTCTAGAGATCAGGCAGAAGTCCCCCCCCTACTTGTAGTATGAGTATCTTCATATTTGATTCTAAATTGGTTCTAAATTGGTTGCCATTTGCCAAGTAACTGACGTTAATCTGAAGCTTGATCTATTTGGATATGAACTATCAAACGTAAGGATGCTTGAAGAATTCATCATCTAATGTGTTACTCTCATGTAAGGCAAGTGTGTGGTGACTGGGAAGCAGAACCTCTTTTGTAGCCCCATCTCCATATCACATCTCCTTCCCAGAACAACCAAACATTGTGTGAAATTGTCTGTGAAGCAAACTCAACCTGTAAGCTCTTGTTCACATGTCAACACACAAGTGCCCTACACTTGAGTAACACATGAACAGAAAATATGTTTTAGAATAGTATTTAATTATGAATTTAAATATGAATTAGTGTGGAATGGGACAGGAACACATGCAAAAGCGACACGATAGAAATAGACTTGACGCTTATAGCAAAAAACTGGAAAGGGGAAAAAATTCCATCAGTAAGAGAATGGCAAATCAAACTGTGAATACATAGATTTGGCAAGGTTAACAGCAGTCTTGCGGACAATCAGAGCAAAAACTAATAAAAGAATGGGACTGTGTTAAAGAGTATATGAAAAAAACATTGTTTTGGAATAAACATATCAGTATGTAATGAATGAAGTTTGCAAGGTTGAAGAAAGGAAGAAATAGATATGAAAGGGTTAAAGTTAGAGTTAATGTACATTTTACATATGTATATTATGTATATGTACATATGTATATTATGTATATGTATATATGAAATGGAGGCAGTGAGAGATTTTACTTTCTTGGGTTCCATGATCACTGCAGATGGTGACAGCAGTCACAAAATTAAAAGACGCCTGCTTCTTGGGAGAAAAGCAATGACAAACCAAGACAGCATCTTAAAAAGCAGAGACATCACCTTGCCGACAAAGGTCCGTATAGTTAAAGCTATGGTTTTCCCTGTAGTGATGTACGGAAGTGAGAGCTGGACCATAAAGAAGGCTGATCGCCGAAGAATTGATGCTTTTGAATTATGGTGCTGGAGGAGACTCTTGAGAGTCCCGTGGACTGCAAGAAGATCAAACCTATCCATTCTTAAGCAAATCAGCCCTGAGTGCTCACTGGAAGGACAGATCCTGAAGCTGAGGCTCCAATACTTTGGCCACATCATGAGAAGAGAAGACTCCCTGGAAAAGACCCTGATGCTGGGAAAGATTGAGGGCACTAGGAGAAGGGGACAACAGAGGACGAGATGGTTGGACAGTGTTCTCGAAGCTACCAACATGAGTTTGACCGAACTGCGGGAGGCAGTGGAAGACAGGAGTGCCTGGCGTGCTCTGGTCCATGGGGTCACGATGAGTCGGACACGACTAAATGACTAAACAACATGTATATATAACATGATAATCAAGATAAAGTGAAAATTGGAAGTCACTAATGAGAGTTCTCAAGAGAGCTGCCGTTGCGGGGTGGGCATGGAGGTCACTTCCTGGTTTGGGGGAGGCGGGGCTTTTGGCCACAGGTTGCTGACCCATGCTGTTGCTGGGTCAAATTGCATGTTGCAAAGTTTGATGGACAGCCCAGCGTCCTTTAAATTGGACCCCGCCGAGTGAGGTAAGCACTCTGGCCGGTGATTTTGGATCTGAGCAGAGGTTCCCGTTACGGTTGTATCGGAATTTGGCTTTCGCTTTTACTCCTATTATTATATATTGCTCCTTTTAATTTCTGCTGCTTAGCCCTCCAGTACCCTTCCCTTCTTTCTGTGGGATTGTTTACCTCCCCGTCCCGTCTCCTTCCAGTTTGCGTTCCCCCCTCCCTCCCCCCCTCGGACTTCCCCACCCCCACCCCTGATCTTCGTGGGGGCCTTGGGGGACCAGAAAAATAAATACATAAAAAATAAATAAAATAAAATAAATAAACATCACCTTCCCGGGGTTTGTGGACTCACCTCGGGGGTTGGGAGGGCTAGATCCTGCCGCGGCGTTCCCCGTTGCCGGTGTGAGCCCTCGGGACGCGCTGCAGTAGCGGGCGGCCTGGGCGGCCGGATCCTGCGGGCGGCGGGCGGCGCTGATCGTAGAAGGCCGACGGCGCGGCGGGAATCCCCGTAGCGGGCTCCGCGGCCTGTGCCGGCCCGGGCGGCCTCCTGGTGAGCCCCCGTTACGGTCTGGGGGCAGCGGGGGCCGTTCTGGGGATCGCGGCGCCGGTCCCGCGAAATAGAAAAGAAAAACCTGGGGCCGGGGGGCCGAGCGCTGGGCCGGGCTGTGTCCAGGCCCTAGGGAGGCGAAAAAGGGGCGCCCCGCAGTAGGGGCAGCAGGATTGGTGTCTCCCACGCGGCCAGGGTTGGCCTGCGTTGCCCCGGCCTGCTTACTCCCCGTGGCTGGCTGTAGCCAGTGCGGGCTCCCTGTGACCGGCGCCATTTTGCCTTCTTCCCCAGAGGCTGTTGGCGGGAACGCCATCTCAGGGCTCAAAGGAAATTCTGTGTTCTGGCGCCACCTGCTGGCCATTTTTTGTATTGCGGCCCGGCTGGCTGAATTGCTACTGCCTGGCTGTTTTGAGTTTTCGTTTAATGTTTTTTAATTTCTTTTGTTAATTAGTGGTTTATTCATTGGGCTGGTATAATTTATTTTGTTCATTTGAGCATATTATGGGCTTCGTCACTTCGGTCCTGGGCTCGGTTCATTTTGATTTAATTTAATTACTATTTTATTTTAGTTTGCCTTTCTCTATTTGCTTTCGGTTTTGGTTCCCTTGCAGGTATATTGCTTGGTGAGGGCACAGTTAATTGGTGCTTAAATTTCTGCACTAGTGGAATTGAATTTAGGTGTTAATTTACTCATATTGGACCAGAATATTCATTCTACTTGTCTCCCTTGTGATTGTCCCAGGATGTCAATGAAGGAGGACACTCAGCAGGTGGCTGACGCGCCTTCTGCGCATGGAAGTGGCCAGGCTTCTTCGCAGACCCTGCGTTCGTCTGTCGCCGCTGAAAAGTTGGAGAGAATTAGCAACGCCATGGCTAATTTATCTGGTGATCCCGCTGCGTTAGCTCGTTTTGAATCTGACCTGGATGGTCTTTTGCTTCTTTCTTCCCAGGGTGCCGTGCGCGTGGATCCTCCTCAGCCTACAGCCGCTTTATCCCCTGCGCCTGATTCGTCCAGCATGGATGAGGACCTTCCCTTGGCGCAGGCGGCCGCTCAGGCGGCCGCTAAGAAGACAGCAAAGGGTGGGGGGGTACTAAGCGGAAGTTGGCTAGCGGGCGTGCAGTTAAGGGTGCCAGGGCATCGGGGGGTGCCCCCCAACAGCGGCGTATGCCTGGAAAAGGCAAGGCTGCCCTTTCACGCTCTGTGTCTTTTCCAGCCTTTGCAGGTACTTCCAGTCAACCCAGTAGAGGGAACGCTTCTTCGGACGAAGGCAGCCCAGATCCGAGTCAGGGATCTCTGGAGTCAGCCCGGTCCAGAAAAAGGGCGCGTCACACCCACACTAAGGCACGCAGCAAGAGAGCCGTGACGAAGGCGAGCAAGTCTGGCAGATCCTCCCGCAGGCTAAGTTCTTCGGAATCGTCAGAACGGGAAGGTGCTGCCGCACGGCGTAAGAGGTCCCCGCGGCCATCCACGTCTCAGCAACCTGACGTCGCGTCTGAGTCTTCCCCGGATGACAGCTTGCTCATCCCGGCTAAGCCGTCTTCGGGGGGTAAGCGTCGCAGACATCGCAGCTGTTGTCACCGCCCCAAGAGACGGAGACGCGAGTCTTCCAGCTCAAGCTCAGGTACAACGTTGTCTTCTGATGGAGATGCCGGGGAAGACCTGGGGCTTTACTGGGGCTACGGGGAAGCTTCTCTGGGTTTCCCGAGATGGGTATGGCAGCGTAGGGCCAACTCACATAGGGCTAGATATGGTGCTCCCCTGGAATATTTGAATGGCCGCCCAGTTCCAGACACATTGACCTCCACCAATAAGACTAGGGACATTGTGCCGGGCAGCCACTTGTCCTCCAGGATCCGGAACAGGATCCTGGAGGGCCGGTATGTGGACATCTTCAAGTTGGCCCCTCCTGAGGACGCACGCTTGGAGGCTGATGGGCCGGGCTCCTCCTCCAGGAAGCGGGCTTCGGCGGCTAAGGTGGAGAGGACATTTGAGAGGTGGTTGGACTGCTTCCAGGTGTTCTCAGGGATCATAGCGGCGTCCTATCCCAAACGAGCTATTCATTTAATAATTTACCAGTCTATTGTCAGAATGGCCTTTCCCATGGCTGGGGAAGTTGCTGCTCTGTCATATGATAGGAAATTCAGGGCCAGAGCCCATAAAATTGCTTCGGCCAGATGGGACAGGCAAGACGTGGGCCTTTGGGCCACATATGTGGCGCCATATGTCCAGAAAAAGGCTACTGAGCAGCGGCCTTTTCGCACGCCAGCTTCAAAGGCGGCCAAGAGGTATTGCTGCTGGTCTTACAACAAAGGAAATTGTACCAGGTCCCCCTGTAATTTCCCACACGTGTGTGAGAGGTGCGGGGGAATGCACCCGGCGACGTCTTGCACCCGCGGAAATCGGCCTTTTCGTGGGGGTAGGGGAGGTGGGCAGCAGCCTGCGAGACAGGCCCCCTCTCAACCCATCGCAGGCTCAAGCAAATGAGGCAGCATTTGCGCTGGCGCCAACTCCCATCCGACTACAGCCCCTCCTCACATGGCTTACTAAATATCCCAACCGTAAAGCGGCTCTCTACCTGCGGGAAGGTTTTTCCCAGGGTTTCAGGATTCCCGTTTCATCGACTCCCGTGGCGGGTAAGCCTGTGAACCAGAAATCAGTTAGAGAAATGCCGGAGGTGGCCAGGAAAAAGATTGGGAAGGAGTTGGCACTGGGCCGGATGGCTGGCCCCTTTGTCGATCCCCCTCTTCCTGGACTACATATTTCCCCCCTGGGAGTGGTGCCCAAGAAGGCGCTGGGTGAATTCCGGTTAATTCACAATCTGTCTCACCCTAAGGGCACTTCGGTCAATGATTCCATTCCCCCTGAGCTTTGTTCAGTGCGCTACGCGTCACTGGATGATGCTGTAAAAATGATCAGAAAATTTGGCCCTGGGGCCCTGTTGGCGAAATGCGACATTGAGTCTGCTTTCCGCCTGCTGCCCATTAATCCTCAGGATTTCTGGCTGTTGGGATTTAAATTTGAGGGCGCCTTTTATTTTGATAAAGCTATGCCCATGGGTTGTTCAGTAGCCTGTGTGGCTTTTGAAGCTTTTAGCACATTTTTAGACTGGGCCTTGAGGGCAAAGACGGGCCTGCGGGGGGTTACCCATTATTTGGATGATTTTTTACTGGCCTCTAGTGGCGACTCTGGGGAGTGCCTGGCACTCCTGCAGGCCTTCTCAGCGCTCACTGCAGAGCTGGGTGTTCCTCTGGCCACTGCTAAGACGGAGGGCCCAGCTACCCAGTTGGTTTATTTGGGTATCAGACTGGATACGGTAGCGCAGACGTCGAGCCTGCCGCCTGAAAAAATTGTCAATCTAAGGAACATTATTACTGATTTGCTCCCTTTGACGAAGGTGACGCTACGTCAGCTTCAGTCTTTGTTGGGGCACTTAAATTTTGCGTGTAGGGTGGTGTCGCCAGGGAGACCCTTTTGCTCCTGCCTGGCGAGACTTACTTCTGGCTTGCGGGCGCCTCACCACCACACGCGTTTGCCCCTTGATGTGAAGGAAGACCTCAGGAACTGGTTGATATTCCTTCAGGAATACAATGGTGTGTCGCTCTGGCAGGGCACTTTGAACCTTCGAAATGAGTTTCAAGTTCATTCCGATGCGGCAGGATCCTTGGGCTTCGGTCTCTATTGGCAGGGTAGATGGTGTGCCATGCCTTGGCCGGTGGCATGGCAAGGGGAGGCGATTACTCGGGACTTGACTTTTCTCGAGTTTTTTCCCATTGCAGTGGCAGTGCATATTTGGGTTGAGGAATTCAAGGACCGGCGCGTATGCTTTTGGACCGATAACCAGGCGGTGGTGAGCGTCCTGGCAAAGCAGTCATCGCGTGCCCCTAGGGTGTCTTCCCTGCTTAGGGCTTTTGTGCTCCAATGCTTGCGTGCCAATATTGTTTTTTCAGCACGCTTTGTTCCGGGCCTCTCTAATGATATTGCTGATGCTCTATCCCGTTTTCAGATGGCCCGGTTCAGAGCCTTGGCTCCGGAAGCACAAGAGCATCCGGAGAGCTTTCCAGAACATCTGTGGAGCCTTGGAGACGATTAGCCATGCAGGGAGTAGCTTCTTCCGTTGCCCCTTCCACTCTTGCTTCATATAATAAGGCGTGGGCAGACTTTGTGGCATTTCACGGTCTGCCTGCTTCTGGACGGCCAGCTTCGCCGCCGTCTTCTGACATGGCACTAGAGTACCTTACACACCTTTTTGCGGTAGGCCGTGCGCCTAGGACCATTAGGATCCAGGCAGCGGCTATCTCATTTTTTGTAAAGCTTTTCTTTGAGCAAGACCCTTGTGCTGCATTTTATGTTCGGCAGGCGATGAAGGGATGGGCCAGAATGGCCCCATCCCAATCGCAGGCCAGGCACCCGATCACTTTTTCACTTCTGTCAAAAATGCGGGCCAAGCTTCGCGTGGTCTGTTGGTCACGCTTTGAGGCGCGCCTGTTCTCTGTGGCCTTTTCGCTGGCATTCTACGGGGCCCTCCGGGTGGGGGAAGTTGTTCTTGAAGCCTCGCAGTCCGGGGGCTCCAGGGGTTTGCTCTTAGGAGATGTAGAACTCGGTTCTTCGGAGGTGGGTGTCACCGTGCGTAATTCTAAGACCGACCAGTTGGGTCGGAGCGTGCTCATGCGACTCCCGGCCATGGGAATGCCAGGCCCTTGCCCGGTGAGAGATACTGCTAAATATTTGGCGGTGCGTCCTCCTGGTGACGGCCCCCTTTTGGTCCATGAGGATGGCTTGCCATTGACCAGGCAGCAGTTTGCCAAGATTATGCGCAAGTCCATCGCTGCTTGCGGCCGTTCGGCTGCTGGTTACGCCCCTCACTCATTCAGAATTGGTGCTGCCACGTCGGCTGCGCGTTGGGGGCTTTCCACCGAAAGGATCAAAGAGTTGGGGAGGTGGAAATCTGATGCCTACAAAGGCTATGTTAGACGTTGAGTTGTTACTCATTGTTGTTTTTTGTTCCCTTCAGGTCCTGCTCCCGTGCGCGTTTGGATCGTCGGGCACAGCATCGTTTACTGGGCCGGCGCCAGAGCTCGGGAAGCAGGGCTATGGCCCAACTTTGGACTTTCACCACATGTTGTGGTTTCTTGGTTGGGCAAAAGGGGCATGTTGTGGGAGGAGTTGATCCCGTTACTCCACAATCGTGCGGCGGGGGAGGGTTCGCCTGATGCACTGGTTGTTCAATTGGGGGAAAATGATTTGCCATCCACTAAGTGTCAGGCGTTACGCCTCAAGTTTCAGCATGATTTGAGGGAGGTTGCTGTATTATTCCCACAGGTCAAGTTATTTTGGTCCCACCTGTTGCAGCGGCGCTCTTGGCGAGGAGCGCGTTCGGCTGTAGCAGTGGAACGAGTTCGCAGGCGCACCAACAGTGCGGCTGTCAGGGCGGTTATGGACGTGGGTGGGATTGTGATTGCTCACCCGGATATCTCTTGCAGGAATGACTCCCTTTACCGCCCGGATGGTGTGCATCTTTCCCCATTGGGAAATGACTTGTGGTTGGGGGCCATTGGGGGGGCCCTGAAGGAGTGGCTGGGTATGTGAGTGGTTTGGCGGTGAGCCTGGGGCTCGTGGCGGTTAGGCATTGGTTCAGTGGTATGGGGGGGGCAAGGCCCTCCCAGAAGTGATGTCAGAGTTGGGAATTCCGTTAAAGGAAGCCAGGGGCTCCACATTGCTAGTCCGGGCCCTTTGGGTTGCAGGGCCCATGCAGGAGCCCCTGTGGACCCCTGGGGAGGGGGAGGCGCTGATTTCACCAGTCTCCTTAACTCTCGCCAGCTAATGGTTTCCCTCCGCTGACAAGTGGTCAGCTCTGTCCAGCGGGACAGATAGTCTTGCTGACTAGGGTCAGCGTCGTCCAGGAGGACGGTTGGAACCAATGCCTACGCAACCACTCACGTGATTTGTATTCAATAAAGTTGTGGCCAAATTGTTCCCACAAACCCAAACCAAAATTGATGTTTCCAGTGTGAGTTAATCGGTGGGAGTGACCGGGTGCCCTACACACGCAATGAGAGTTCTCAAGAGAGCTGCCGTTGCGGGGTGGGCATGGAGGTCACTTCCTGGTTTGGGGGAGGCGGGGCTTTTGGCCACAGGTTGCTGACCCATGCTGTTGCTGGGTCAAATTGCATGTTGCAAAGTTTGATGGACAGCCCAGCGTCCTTTAAATTGGACCCCGCCGAGTGAGGTAAGCACTCTGGCTGGTGATTTTGGATCTCCCAACCCCCCCCCCTGGTATAGGATGGTGTTTTGTTTGACATTGCTGTGCCGGGTAGGGGTCGTCTCGGTTGTAGAGGCCTAGTAGGAATTTTGTCCGAGTGGCGCAATTGGTTCTTGTCACTTGGTTTTTGCCTACTATACAGCAAATAGTCACAACTTGTAAGGTTGGCGGTTAGGCATTGGTTCAGTGGTATGGGGGGGGCAAGGCCCTCCCAGAAGTGATGTCAGAGTTGGGAATTCCGTTAAAGGAAGCCAGGGGCTCCACATTGCTAGTCCGGGCCCTTTGGGTTGCAGGGCCCATGCAGGAGCCCCTGTGGACCCCTGGGGAGGGGGAGGCGCTGATTTCACCAGTCTCCTTAACTCTCCCCAGCTAATGGTTTCCCTCCGCTGACAAGTGGTCAGCTCTGTCCAGCGGGACAGATAGTCTTGCTGACTAGGGTCAGCGTCGTCCAGGAGGACGGTTGGAACCAATGCCTACGCAACCACTCACGTGATTTGTATTCAATAAAGTTGTGGCCAAATTGTTCCCACAAACCCAAACCAAAATTGATGTTTCCAGTGTGAGTTAATCGGTGGGAGTGACCGGGTGCCCTACACACGCAAAGGGTATGAAGGAGTCAAAATGTATGTATGTTTTGTTATGATTTGTGGTTATTTATATTTTATGTTGTAACTTTGCAATGAAAATAAAAAAATTGTTTTAAAGAAAAAAGAAAGAAATTGTCTTGAATGCCACTTCCAGAAAAGATATTGGCACTATTATGCCACTCTAACAGTCACAACTTATTGCAAAGAATCCCGGGAAGTGTAGAGAGTTATGGGCAATGAGAGTTGTTAGGAGGCCCCCATTCCTCTCACAAAGCTGCAATTCCCAGGGTGATATAAGAATCGATCCCTAACAACTCTCAGTACCCTTAACTAATTACACTTCCCGGGATTCTTTGCAGGAAGCCATGACTCTTAAATGGCATAAAGGTAAAGGTAAAGTGACCCCTGACCATTAGGTCCAGTCGTGTCCGACTCTGGGGTTGCGGCGCTCTTCTCGCTTTATTAGCCGAGAGCCGGCATACAGCTTCCAGGTCATGTGGCCAGCATGACAAAGCTGCTTCTGGCGAACCAGAGCAGCACACGGAAACGCCGTTTACCTTCCCGCTGGAGCGGTACCTATTTATCTACTTGCACTGCGTGCTTTTGAACTGCTAGGTGGGCAGGAGCAGGGACTGAGCAACGGGAGCTCACCCCGTCGCAGGGATTCGAACCACCGACCTTCTGATCGGCAAGCCCTAGGCTCTGTGGTTTAACCCACAGCGCCACCCGCGTCCCCCTCAAGTGGTATAACAGGGCTTAAATGTTTGGTACAGATGTGTCCATTGACTCATCCATCCCTAATCAATGTGCTTGAATTAGAATGCAGCATTTTCCCAACACCAGAAATCAGCAGCTATTCCAACAACCAAAGAGCGGCTTATCAAGTTCTTTGACATTTGTTGAAATGAGCAAGTTGATGTGAATATGCAGTGAAGAAACTAACCTAAGTTCAAGATTAACTGGATGGAAAATGGGTTGCATTTTACACCAGAATGGACATGGGCATGTATATAAGGCTGGAAAGAAACTACTACTACTTCTTCTTCTTCTTCTTCTTCTTCTTCTTCTTCTTCTTCTTCTCCTTCTCCTTCTCCTTCTCCTTCTCCTTCTCCTTCTCCTTCTTCTTTGGGGGGGGGGAGGGTAATGCCAATGTTTTGAAAAACCCTTTCTTTTAAAAACGAATATTTGCACAAAGTGTTTTTCAGAAAACTTCCTCACACCTTACCTCTTCCCCCCTTTTTTTGCTGCAAAATTGAAGCTGGAGAATATTTCATTCAGCACAGACATGCATATACCCCAATAGGCGAATCATAACACCACCAGCTGCATGACACCCAACTTCACAGCAGGCTTTTCTGCTTTTTGTTGGGGGTGTAAACTATTTCTGTTTGCAGGACTGTGGGGTTTTTGCTTCTCCTCTTGCAAAGAGTGTTGTGTAATGCCTTTCTACCAACAAAACAACAAATCTGTCGCTTCTGTTAATTAGGCTGTGAGTTTGTTCTCCATTTTGTTCAGATGCCACCTCACACCTCACATCTGCCTAAGAGGCTGTGGGAGTCTTCTGCAAAATGTCTTTCCCCCTCCCCACTTTCCAGAGAGTCAAAAATCTTTTGTTCCCTTTAGCAGCAGCCTGACTTAATAATTAATACTTAGCACTTGTACAAACATTAGCTAATTAATCCTCACAACACTCTGGAGAGCATTACCATCTCCATTAATGGAGACTGGGAATTAGGGACCCAATGAGACATATTATTGTTATTATCGAAACATTTCTGCTGCAATAGACTCTAAAAGTCCACAAACAGGTTAACTCCCACAGGGCTAGGCATTGTACATAAGAAGTGATGTCTGCTTCACACACCCCTCTTTTCCTACAAAGATATGTTTATTTGTTGAAAGGGTTTTCTATCAACCCCCCCCCCTTCTCTACAGCTTGGGGTGTATTGAAAGCAAATTTGAAAAACTAACGTAAAGCCAGCGAAAGCATTTCCTCAGAACCACAGAAGCTGTAAAACAGCAGCCATAAATCAGCCATAAAATTAAGCCAAGGAAACATCAAAACAGCAGGTGGCACCATCCTGCCCCAACAACTGCCATTGTCTTTACTACAGGAAGCTTGTGAGTAAAAGGACTCAGAAGCGTTTATGGCCTCCCTCGATAGGGTGTGGTATGAAGAGCAATTATAAGACAGTCTACACATTATGGCTAACAACCTTTTTTGTTACAATATAAGTAACAAATAGATTTTTATTTCTTTAAAAAAAATAAAGCTGCATGAACCTCTCTGTGTATTCATCCATCCTAGGGGACGCAGGTGGCGCTGTGGTCTAAACCACTGAGCCTCTTGGGCTTGGCGATTGGAAGGTTGGCGGTTCAAATCCCCACAATGGAATGAGCTCCTGTTGCTCTGTCCTAGTTCCTGCCAACCTAGCAGTTCGAAAGCACTCCTGTGCATGTAGATAAATAGGTACTCTTGTGGTGGGAAGGTAAACGGCGTTTCCATGCGCTCTGGCTTCTGTCACCATGTCCCTTTGTGCCAGAAGAGGTTTAGTCATGCTGGCCACATGACCTGGAAAGCTGTCTGTGGACAAACGCCGGCTCCCTCGGCCTGAAAGCGAGATGAGCGCCGCAACCCCATAGTCGCCTTGGACTGGACTTAACCGTCCTGGGGCCCTTTACCTTTATCTATCTATGCATCACACTTGCAACTTCTCTTTCTTCCAATATACGTTGGTATATAAAGGGGCAGGGGACCAACTCCAGGGACTGGAAGTGTCGTCAGCCCCCTCAATATTCCTTAGCAGGTGGCTCGGCCCCCCTAATATTGAGGGGGCAGAGGAGGCTGAACCGCTGAGCTGAGAGCAGCCTAGCATCAAAGACAGTAGAAACAACAACAGACGGTCACGGTAACTATACAAAGGATAATATACAAAACCATGAACAGCTATAGATGAAAATGTATTGAATCATGAACTAAACAGACAATGTCATACAAAAAGCATACATAGGTATTTCCTCAGAGGCAAAAGCCTGTATATGCTTTCAGACATTAAAGTGCTAATTCAAAGTGCAATATTTAGTGTTGGAGATGGTTATGCAAAGTCCATCAGACGTATGGGTCTATATTTCCAGTGTTAAAGATGGTTAAGCAAAGTCCATCAAACGTATGGGTCTGTCTTCCCGACGGGTGGCCAGCTTCAAATCTTCCCGTTTCACCAGCAGTTTCGTCAAGGACTGGACTTTATCTTAGATAACAACAGTACATACCATCAACTTTACCAAGAATATAAAATATATTCTATAAATATAAATATAAATATAAATATATTCTATTTATATTCTGATGGACTTTAGCTGTTCACAGTTTTGTATATTATCCTTAGCATCAAAGACAGGCTCCTCCCGAGTGCTAGAGAGGAAGATCTGCAGCCATTGAAGCTGCGTGGCACTGGGCAAGGCCTATTCACAATGATGTGTGTGTGATGACACAGGCATGTCGTGCCACTGCCCCCCAATCTTTGGTTCAGGGTGGCGCCTCTGATAAGGGGTGTGTTGGGCTGCAAAACACTGACTTGTCCAAAGGCATGCAGAGGGTTTCATGATTGAGTGGGAGTGTGAATATTGGTCCCAAGAGCACTTGAAAAGGATTCCTGTATGGCTGGGAGGAGTATAAAAAGTTCAACAGTCTCCAGCTCAACCCTGATGATGACCTCTGAACTTATTATCTGTCCCCCCCCACCCCGATAGTTCAAGCAGAGGGAAGAAGGGAATGATAAAAGCACTCAACAGGACTATCCCATCGATTAACATTACTTTGGTGAGTTAAAACTAGAGATGTGTGAATTTGTCTATTCTGGTTTCTCATGTTTCCAGTCGTAAGTTCAGCAGTCCATATAGCCACATCAGTTTGTGATTTCCCTCCCTAGAAACAAGTTTTATGAAAATTCATCAGTGTTTTCATCCAGATTGCTCCCAATAGACATATATTTGCATGCAATTGTGCTTTATAGAAACATTTCTCTAATATTTATATTTCCCCTAATATACTGCAATTCTGTATGCTGTTTTCACTAATATATGTACTTTTATATACACTTTTCCTTAGAATGTGAGTCTTTGTAGATGCTACTTGGCTGAACAATTGAATTGCAAGATTCAGAGAAGTGCAAATTTCAAAGAACAGTTGTGTTTCAGTTCGCGTATTGTTTCATAAAATGCAAATTAGGTAGATTTTCCTTTAAAATGAAAACTGAATAAATTTTATGCCCCATCCCTAATTAAAATGATCCACGAGGCTTCTGTTCCTTGGGTTGGACTAGACGGCATTTGAGATCATTTCCAATTCTGTGAAAAGACAGCAGCTGATTCACTCCCTGTCAGCATGTAGCAGGCAGAATAGAGTGGTTCTCTTTTTAAAAATCCACTCTTATCTATTAAGATGGCACAATGCCTCTTCCCCTGGTGCTAAAATTGGCTCCCCCCCCTCTTTGCCACTATATCAGCCTCTCCTCCTCTTTCCACCCCTTTCTCCTCTGCCCTGGACAGGAGCAGAGATAATCTACCAGACTAAATAAATTAAACAAACAAACTGAAGCCGTCTTTTGTCTGGTGCAATGAAATGGGAAGGGTTTTTTGGGGGGAATCTAAATGACACTGACACAGGAGTAGGAATTGACTATCCTCTCTGGGTTTCTGTGATTTGTCTGATCTGTGATGGAGTGTCATAACCAGCTGGGATAAGGTGTGTGGTCTACCAGCCCCCTCATCCTCCTGTATCTGATAAATCACCTCCTTTTGTTGTCTTGCTTTGAAGCCAAGCCACTGAATTCCCTCCTGTCTCCTTTGTGCAGCCACTAGTCCTTCAGCGCTGCCCTTTCTAAGCAAGCCGGCTCCTCCCCAGGGCTCAAGAACATCACAGATTCCTTTTTACTCTTTATCTCGCTGCCTGACATGGCCATACCCCAAATGCAGTGTGTGCCTTTACAAATTATAATCCGATTTGAAAGCAATACTTATCAAAAGCAGTCGACAATGGCTTACAGTTTATAATCCCCTGGATACTATAAAAATAGCTGAAGCATTAAATACCTAACACTGTTTAAATTGTTCCAGAATGCAATGCTACAATCTGTTGAGGGCAATTTTTTTTTCTGGGGGGAAGGGGCATAGTAGGGCTCAAAGCCTTATGTGGACATTGCTCCCCTCATTTTTGTGTGTGGTAAAAATATGATAATTTGGAAGCCACTATATATCAGATTCCTGCTATAAAAGCTGTCTTTCTCTGAGGCAAATGCTATGTTACATTCAAATGTGTGCTATAAATCCTGGCTTTTCTTTAAAATAAATTAAAGCCTCGCATGCCTGCGATTTTGAACAGAGGAGGAAAGTGGGAATTTAACTCCTTCCCTTCTCCAAATCACACTATACAAGCTACTTTTCCCGCCACAGAACTCTAGAGTCATGTTTACCCTTCAAAATACACAGCTGGAACCCCACCAGAAAAAAGCAGCCACTAGCAACAATTTTAGGAATGGGTCACAGATCAGGGATAGAGCACATGTCTAAAATGTAAACAGTTCCAGGTTCCGTTTCCAAGCATCACCAGCTTTGACCCAGTTTGGAACGCAGGAAAACTGCTTCCAGTTCAAAGGTCACTTCAAAGGACCACTGGCCCGACTCACTTTAAGTCACCTTTCTATGTTCTCTGAGAGTGAAATAATGCCCACCTGGGAAAAGACTGAGCACCCTCTGCTCATAATTGCGTGGCAAGGTCTCAAACCCTCCCGGGAAGTGGAATAAAGGCACATGAAACAGTATTTTAGGTTAATGGCGAAAAAGGCCACAACTTTATTGGTTATAGAATGTGAGTGGTATTGGCTTAGGCATTAGAAACCACACGACTTTATCAGCTGTAGCTTTCATGTGCCTGTTGCTTTTTATGCACTGTTTTCAGCTGCCAAGATTGCTGGCATTGAAATTGGGTAAGTAAATAAATACATTTGTCTGTGTAAAATGTCTACTATCGCTGCTGGTGAAGCAAACCAAGTAAGGTAGCTCTTCTCATTGAAACAATGTCTGCAGGCAAAAGCTTACCAGTCAGCACAGGTTCCCATTATCATTTCCCTTTCTGAACCTGATGGGAGCTACATAAACAAATAGCAGGATGGAAAGTTTGCCGAGTACTTGCCATCAGACAGTGTCTACATTTCCTAGTCCCCAGGCTGTCTTGCTGACATGAATATCTGAGACATATTGGAGAGATATTTTTTCCCTTTCTCGGAGTTAAACATAGATGAGTAATTCTTACAGGCTTTAAAAATAGCCCAGGCATCCAAGTACCATCTGCACAAATAACATGGCTGGAACAATTGTGTCTTGGCATTGCTTTGCCTCCTTTCAAAATGCTCGTCCTTTCAGCAATTTGCACTTGCGGTTAACAACCATTAGGAACAATGTTATTGCAGATGATGGGGCAGATTAAATTAGTCCCGTGTGCCATATGCCAGGTCCAAAGTATGAGAAAGTGCCACTCTAACAGCCACCGTGGCTGTATATTTTCAATCCCTGTATGTCCAAGTGTGGTTTTGCCTCTCATTGTTGAGTTGAAAAGCAGGCAAGCAGGCAACCCATTTTTTTTTTGTCAGAGACGAAAGACAAGGTGAAAGATGTTGTTCATTCCATGTACAGAAGCTGAACACACCAACAGTTAGGAACATAGGAAGTTGTCTTATACTGAATCAGACCATTGGTCCATCGAGCTCAGCATACCCTCCAACACTTCTCTGATGGAAATAGGGATGTCTTATTCCATTATTCCCTAGAAAAGACCCTGATGTTGGGAAAGGTTGAGGGCACAAGGAGAAGGGGACGACAGACAGAGGATGAGATGGTTGGACAGTGTTCTCGAAGCTACTAACATGAGTTTGGCCAAACTGCGAGAGACAGTGAAGGATAGGCGTGCCTGGCGTGCTCTGGTCCATGGGGTCACGAAGAGTCGGACACGACTGAACGACTGAACAACAACAAATTCCATTATTATTATTACTATTACTATTACTATTATTATTATTATTATTATTATTATTATACACAGCCTATCTGACTGGGTTGCCCCAGCCACTCTGGGTGGCTTCCAACATATATAAAAAACATAATAAAACATTAAACATTTTTAAAACTTTCATATGCAGGGCTGCCTTCAGATATCTTCTTAAGGTTGTATAGTTACTTATCTCCTTTGCTCGGGAGCTACATAACTCCATACCCTCCAACATTTCTCCGATGAACATAGGGACGTCCCAAGGAAACATTCTGGGATCAAATCAGAAACGAGGATGGCTTGTGTTAATCTGAGACAGTCTCTGGAAAATAGGGACACTTGGAGGGTATGGCTCAGTATTGTCTGCTCTGACCGGAAACAGCTCTCCAGGATTTCAGACAGGGATTGAGCCCGGGAGCTTCTGCATGCAAGGCAGACACTTTGCCACCGAGCTATGGCCCTGTCTCCCAATCTTGTTTCAACACTGGCAGTGGGATCATTGATATTAATTAATTAGATGTATATCCTGCCCTTCTTCCTGTAATGCCCTACTCTACATCAGAGAAGGACCTAGGCTAGTTTAGGGGCCCCGGGGCAGATGGTATAGCATGCACAATTCTGTCTTCCAATTGAGGCAGGGGGCCTAGGTGGAACAGAGATTGCTGCCTGAGGTGGTCTCCTCTGCCTAACAGTAGAGCCGGCTTTGAATTAGCCTGCTGAGTAAAAAATAGGCATAACAAGAATGATATCCCAGACACCCATCAAGCTAGCTTATCCCAGAATATAATGAGACCAAGCTCTGTTATGTAAGATCTGAGAATGGATGAATTCAAATTTGGCCACTTCATACTGGAGTCTCCTTTTTAAATGTGTGTCTTTCTGTATGGTGAAATTATTAAGGTCCACTACAGTTTTTATTCTGTTTTAGGTTTGTGTTGCTTTAATTTCTAAAAATTGCTTTGAGTTACCTTTTTTTAAAGCGACTTGTAAGTGCAATTAATAATAAGCATATCCTGACCAGCAAGGCTTTTTGAAACCCAATGTTCATATTTTGCTTAGCTGCATCTGAAAAGAGTAGATCACACATCAGGAGAAACATATAATGTCCCTTTGGGCAGAGATGATAACCGAGTGGTCAAGTATGAACTCCACATGTCAAAGGTCCCGTATTAAATCTTTTGCACCTTCACTTAAAGCTAATAAGCAACAGGAAAGACCTCTGCTGAGACCATGGAGAAATGATGCCCATTCAAGTAGATTATTCTGGGCTAGCTGGACAGATAATCTGACCTGGTGTAAAACAGCTTCCTAATCACTACATTAGGCTGCTGCACATCTGAGTCTGTGAGTAATTGTGGGGTCTCTGGTTGTGATGGACATAGAGCCGTCCCCAATGCTCCCTGGCTCCGAGAAGCCCTGCAATAGGGCAGACAGTTTAATTTGTATCTGTCGGTGTAACCTTTTGAAATCTGATAGTTATGCATACCACTAACCCACTTTCCCACCCAACCATAACAATCCATCTGTTGTTGATGCCTGTGGGATGGGCTGTATAAGGAGGCAGAAGGGTGGGAAAGCCGTATCTGGGCTGGAGACTTCTTCAGATGACATGTAAGGTGGAATGGAAGCTGGAGGTAGGCTGGACTCATGTGCACTCGTTTGAAGGACATCACAGAGCCGAAACTCCAGCCCCGGTGTGCCCTTCCCACAAAAGGAGAGCCGCGAGGTATCCCCGAGTCTAGGCTGCTACTCTCCCAACCTTGAGCTGTCTTTCTCTTCTACTTCTCTCTCCCGGGGATCAGGAGGCAGGGGCGGCTCTGGGGCTGCCGGAGCTCTGCATGCTCTCCCCAGTGAGTGATTGCTCAGCAGGGCATGGATGCAGCAGTTGCTGGAGCCGTGGAGGCTGGGGGCTCTCTTTGGGCTCGGCCAGGGGTGCCTTGCTGAGTGATCACTCACCGGCACCGGGGAGAGCATGTAGAGCTCCGGCAGCCCCCAGGGCCGCCCCCTGCCTCCCGAGTCTCCATCACACATGCCAGGTCAAGTCCTCCAGTGGTCTTATGAATCATTGACCTGGCATTGCACAGCAACACCTTCAGGTCATGTGGGTCTCCCTTGTTGATTCCAGTATCCATCCAGTCAAGACCAGACCCGGAGGCAGGAATAGTCTTCAAACAACGACTAAACCTGCCTCCTGGGTAATGACGTGGTCTGGTCTTCTATTATCTTAACCACTCATGAGCAGTAAATGGCCATATGCCCTTCCACATAACCATTTCCCTTGTCAACATGGAGATTCTTTCTGTCTCCTCTGTGTGCTGTTACCACTTCATAGCCATAAATGATAAAGAATAGCATGTTCTTCAAAACAGTCTCCAAAAGGACACAGTGGAAAAAAGCCACTGCTCTCCAGCACATACCGGTAGTTGGAGAATGAATGGAAAATGTACTGGAGGGAGCAATTGCATGCTGTCATTGGGAATGAAGTGCTGGTGTTCTAAATTTGGCTGGGCTGATGTCAGGTGGAGAAGACAAGAGGGGATTAGTGGTTGCTCTGTACTCTTCTTTTAGTCTGCTTATGTAGAGCTGGAGGCAGCCCAAATTGGCCTGAGGTGAAATAACCTTAACAACCTCCACCATTTATAGAGCAACATCAAAGTGCACAATGCTTTATAGAGAAGAGGTGGGAAGAACGAGGTGGAAAGTGAGGAACATGGGGTGATAATCCATAGGAGATGACCACCATGTTTTCAGCTCACCTACATATACTTTGTTTCAAAGGAGTTGAGGTCTAAGGGGTTGCACCAGTCTTTATGGAAGAGGGGCTTTTGGAGTGGATGTGATAGAAGAGAGATTGGTGGCAGAAGGCAGGTACTCCGAGAGAGAGCCCTAGGCAAAAGGAGCAACAAGACAGGAGGAGTGGAGTTGTCTATGGAAGCAGGGAAGCATACTTAGGGGAATGGCCATAGTTTGGTAGTACAGCATGCGAGAGTTTCCAGGTTCAGTTCCCTGGTATTGCAAGGTAGAGCCAGTGATGCCAGCCAGTGCAGAAAGCACTGAGCTAGATGAATCAGTGGTCTGACTCAGTATAAGACAATCTCCTATGATTCACGTTGGCATGTTGCATTTGTGTTAATATCTATTTTAAAAGTTTTGTTACTTAAGATCAAAAGAAACACCCTTCTGGATCAGACCAAAGATCCATCAAGTTCAGTATCCTCTTCTCACGGTGGCCAATCATATACCTACAGAGAAGCCCTAGGTGAGATGCAGGAGATGTAAATGTGGATTAAGGATGGGTCTGGCTAGCAAAAAAAGCATTGAATACTGCTGCTCCCCCTCTAAAACAAAAACAAAAAAACCACCACCAACCAAGAATGTAAAATGAGCCTGCTGGATTAGGCCAAAGACCCATCTTTTCACCATCCTGTTCTTACAATTGCCAGCCAGATGCTGATCAGAAGCCCACAAAGAGGACCCAGTGGTATAGAGGGGGGCACAGGGACAGTTGCCCCTGGCACAAAATTGTTTGGGGCACAAAATTTTAGCACCTGGTTCTGCCTCAATACAACTGTGCGCTTTCAGCACTGGGCTCCGTTGAAAATGTCTTCTCCATGCGAACTAGGAAGTTACCTCTCCAGACAACGGAATGACTCTTCTTTTCTTATCTCTGCGGCTGCAATCTCCTGGGTGATGCGGATGCCTTAGGGAGTTGAATGTGAATGCGTACTTTGACAGTTTCCTTCCCCTCTGTGCAGCCCCGGACGCTGGCAACCTACACTATGCCACTGGGAGGACCTGAACATAACTGCACTCTCTTCACTTGTGATTCCCAAGAACTGGAAAACTATCTCTGAGGCTGGGGATGTGATGATCAACCTTTCCTAGGCATAGGGACATATAGTGTAGCAGGCCTGCCCCTGCCCTACCTTTAGAGGTTCTGCAGGAATCTCCCCTGCCTTCTTTCAAATGACTTCTGAAAACTGTACTGTTCAGATAGCCCTGCAGATTTATTTTTCTTTTTAACCAACCATAAGAACATTGGACCTAGAATCATAGAATCATAGAGTTGGAAGAGACCACAAGGGCCATCCAGTCCAACCCCCTGCCAAGCAGGAAACACCATCAAAGCATTCCTGACAGATGGCTGTCAAGCCTCTGCTTAAAGACCTCCAAAGAAGGAGACTCCACCACACTCCTTGGCAGCAAATTCCACTGTCGAACACCTCTTACTGTCAGGAAGTTCTTCCTAATGTTTAGGTGGAATCTTCTTTCTTGTAGTTTGAATCCATTGCTCCGTGTCCGCTTCTCTGGAGCAGCAGAAAACAACCTTTCTCCCTCCTCTATATGACATCCTTTTATATATTTGAACATGGCTATCATATCACCCCTTAACCTTCTCTTCTCCAGGCTAAACATACCCAGCTCCCTAAGCCGTTCCTCATAAGGCATCGTTTCCAGGCCTTTGACCATTTTGGTTGCCCTCTTCTGGACACGTTCCAGCTTGTCAGTATCCTTCTTGAACTGTGGTGCCCTGCTGGATCAGGAGCATCTAGCCCAGCATCCTGTTCCACAGTGGTCACCCAGATGCCTCTCTCCTCTCATGTGGCTTCCAGAATCTTTGCTCCCTCCAACTGCGGAGCTACCTGTATCTGCTGGTGTTTAATTGATATTTTTAATTGTGCTCTGTGGATCTGTATAGGCTGATTTTATTATATATATATAAATATTGCAAGCTGCCTTGATATATTTTATGAAATGTGCAGATTGTAAATAGTCAAATAAATAAATAACTACTACATCATGCTATTTGCCTATCTAGTTCACGGTTGTCCACTCAAACTGGCAGCAGATCTGGCAGAAATGAAGTAAGAAGGTGCATTTAACTTCTATGATTTTTTATAAGCATTTGGAATGAGCAAGCTTCATGTGCGTGTCTGAGGCTGCTCCTTCCTTCCTTCCAGATTCAGGCTCCCTCTCAAAGCTCCTGATGAGCAAGCAAATGAAATAACATTACTTGAAAACATTGCAGGCCATAATTTTAATAAATGTCGGCTCCTGTCATTGTGTTCCTCAGTATTTATCCTTTTATATGCTGCCAACCGATCCAACAGTTTTGTCTCTTTGACAAACATTTCATGCAATCATAAATTAACTCATTTCTCAACCTCACCCTGACATAAGTAGTCAAGCTGTCAGTATGCAGAGGTATCGGGCTTGGCAGAACTTCCCCTGGAAATAGAAAAGGAGCTTCCACAGAGTGAGCTAAACATGGCCAATTCTCGGATTGCTGCCGTTGGGCAACGCAGTAGCCACCTTAGGACAAATCATTCGTGCTTTGCAGCTAGACTGAAAATGGATCCAGTGGCAACTGTGGAATTTCCTGTTGAGCTTCTTACCTGCTTAATTTGCATTCGGATAGCCGAAGGACTGAATTTAAGAATACCTGTATAACGGGAGCCTTGCAAAGAAGAAAAAGAGTTTGGATTTGATATCCCGCTTTGTCACTACCCGAAGGAGTCTCAAAGCGGCCAACATTCTCCTTTCCCTTCCTCCCCCACAACAAACACTCTGTGAGGTGAGTGGGGCTGAGAGACTTCAAAGAAGTGTGACTAGCCCAAGGTCACCCAGCAGCTGCATGTGGAGGAGCAGAGATGCGAACCCGGTTCACCAGATTACGAGTCTACCGCTCTTAACCACTACACCATCTTGGCTCTCAGTGATATTGAACCACTGTCTGAGCTCATTTTATGAATACATGTCACATGCCCAAATCACACAGAAGTGTGACTAGCCCAAGGTCACCCAGCAGCTGCATGTGGAGGAGCGGAGACGCGAACCCGGTTCACCAGATTACGAGACTACCGCTCTTAACCACTACACCACACTGGCTCCCAAAGGGTCATTTAACCCAGAGTTCTGTTGCCAATAGTGGCCAACAAGGAGTCTCTTGGAACCAACAAACTGTGATTGAAACAGCACTTCTCTGTTGCTTGTCCCTCAGCACCTGCTATTCTTTGTGCATGGAGGTGCCATGCATTTTGGTATCATTGGTGGTGACTGGTGCTCACTGGAAGTGGTAGGGCGGAAGGCACAGAGACAAACAGTACAGGGAGCCAGGGGGGAAGGGGAACAGTGGGGGCAGTCCACCCCGGGTGCCCTCACTGAGGGGGGTGACATACGGGTGACATACGGCACGGCGTGCACCTGCAACTCCCAAGCCTACCCTGAGCCATTGGGGTAAGGGGGAGAGCTGCACCGCTTTGCTGGTGTGATGGCCTGGGATTCAGACTCAGATGCTGAACCTGAGGGATCCCAGCCTGCACAGGATTCCCCGCCTCCAGAACCAGCAGAGCCGGGGCTAGGGCCTGAGTCTGAAGGGTCCTCACCTGTGCTGGATCCTCAGGTGCAGGCATCTGATGAGTCTGCTCTGGCTCCTGCTGGGATGGAGGACCCATTGCCTGCAGGTGCTCCACTCCCAGCCCGGTCAGGGGAAGCTGAGGTTGCCTCTGGGTCCAGTAACCCTCCAGCCTCCCCTGAGCTGCAGAGGCTCAGGGCAGAGAGGCGAAGGGAACTGAGTTCCCACAGGAGGAGTGCTCGCCTCCAAGCCAGGAGAGGCGAGTCACCAGAGGATCGGGGCCACCCTCTGCCTCGGGGCAGATAAAAGCCGGCCAGCCCCAGCCCAAGTTGCAGGAGCAACATTGTTGCTGACCAGTTCCTGCTTGAAACCTGTCCTGCTTTCCTGCCTGAGCTCCTGACCCGCCCTGGTTCCCTGCTTGCCTAACAGTTCCCGACTTTGCCTGACTCCCTGCCCTGCACACAGCTTCAGTGACTACAGACTGCCTTTACGTTGTACCTCTGACCACGGACCGGACTTGGACCTCGCCTTTCAGGTAACCCACAGGACCAGCACAGCTCGTGGCATTCCCCTCTTCCTCCTTCGTTTTGACAACTTGGGGGAGGCTTGGGAGTCGCGGGCGGGCAGTGCACTCCAAATGTCCGCCATGGGTGGCTCACTCTGCCCCCGGCTGCAGGGCACGCACACTGCTCTGTGCACCTAAGCATCTATCCTGCACCTGGGAGGGCACCCTCCATGTCCTTGGGAGCGCGCCCGCCCTGGGCAGCATGGGCATATGCTCCGCCACTGCGGGGAGCCAGAATCAACAACAGGCAGTTAGCTAATTCTAGTTTTGTCACCCTCCTGTCCCTGCTGAGTTCTAAAAGGGCAACACTGATACCAAGGAGGAGGAGGCTGATAGCCACCCTCTGGACTAGTACTAGAAAAATACAACCTGTGCTGTTAATAGAAGTAGTACGACTCGTGCAGCACGTTGGCGACAAACATACGTACAATTGTTTCAAAAATACTTTTACAACATTTATCAATTTTGTAAACAAGAGACAATTACTTGCAAGATGCCACAAGAACTTGCGAACTACCCAAACTAAGATGAACTTGTGATGACTGATTTAGCTTAGTTCTTGCAGATGCTTGGCTCAGTTTTTTGTTTTCTTTGTTCTACCCCTGTTTCGCCCTAGCAGTCCAAAATAGCACACTCCCTTAGCTAAGCAATCCAGCCTCTTAAGCTTAAGCCAAGAATTTGTATCTTCAATGATATTTAATATTAATACATGCATCAATGCTTCGAGACTAGACTACTGAAGAAGCCCAGAAAACCACCTAGGGAGTGTACTATTTGCCAACCCCAGCAAGCTGGCCCCATCGGGGGCGAAACAGCGGCCTCTTAATTACTTGGACTGCTAGGTTGAAACGGGTAGAACGCCGGCACCCTGTCTTCTGTACAACTTCAACAGCACCCCATGGCTACTGTGAATAACATTGAACTTACCTATTTCTTGAATCCTTATGAATTTACCTAAAAAAACAAAGAAAACAAAAAGAATATAATATAATATAATATAATATAATAATATTCCAATTCCAATTACCATATTCCTGTTGTTGTTATTGTTTTCCTTTTTTTTTAAGCTCTGAAACCAAATGTTAAAGATCCATTCGATTGGTATTTATTTTGCTTAAAAATTAGTTTTTCACTATCTGACAATTTTCTGCAACAGTTGTTGCAGAGCATGTAGCCTGTTCAGGTCACACCTCTTTTTTAGATAACCCAAAAATTTGCCCCACTCTTCAGCGACACTACTTCTGGGATTTTCTTTAACCTTTCCTGATAATATAGCTAATTCGATATAATCTATGACTTTAAAAAGCCATTCTTTTTTGCTTGGTAGGTTTTCACTTTTCCAATATATATAATTTTTTTCAAAACTAAAATCTTAACTTTCTTACTGGCTCCTTGGCCAAAGCCACAAATATAAAATGTTGCTTTCCTTCAGAGCAAAATAAGCCGGGTGCCTTTGTCTGAATAATGCAAGAGTCGAGAATTTGTAGCATTCGTCCCTGACAATACATTTGAATATTATGTCCTGGCATTTTCTGTCCCTTTAGAAATATTTTCAGAACCAACTTTTCTCCAAGTCACAGTTGTGAGTAAATCTGAAGTGCAAGGAATTCTGCCCATGTCTGGCAAGGAGAAAAATATCTGTGCAGGAGAGTTGATGCTGGCAAAGTTCTTTCTCTGTACTAGGAAAGTTACAACCAGCAACAAAAGTTGTCATTTGATGTATAAATCTATTCTTTCTCCCCTTTTAAATTATAGTGGTAATATGAATATTTCAGACCCATTTGCAGATACATAAAATATAACCATGCAGAAAAAGAAACAATATAAAGCTCATATACATTTTATAACGTTTAATAGGTTTTGCGGCTGTAACACTGTAAAGCTATCCCTCACTTCCTAAATGTCATTTGATTTTTTTTAAAAAAAATATTTCTGTAAAGCCAGCAATCATTTAAAAATGAATCACAATAACAACTAAAATGAAATTCCTTTGCGGCAAGAAATTGGCGGAAGCATGACAGAGGTGTATAATATTATGCATGGATTGGGGAAAGTAGAGAGAAGGAAGTCCCTCCACCTCTATTAAGGCTAGAACAAAGCAAAATGTACAGATGAAAAGAAAGTACTTAGAATCATAGAATCATAGAATCATAGAGTTGGAAGAGACCACAAGGGCCATCCAGTCCAACCCCCTGCCAAGCAGGAAACACCATCAAAGCATTCCTGACAGGTGGCTGTCAAGCCTCTGCTTAAAGACCTCCAAAGAAGGAGACTCCACCACACTCCTTGGCAGCAAATTCCACTGTCGAACAGCTCTTACTGCCAGGAAGTTCTTTCTAATGTTTAGGTGGAATCTTCTTTCTTGTAGTTTGAATCCATTGCTCCGTGTCCGCTTCTCTGGAGCAGCAGAAAACAACATTTCTCCCTCTTCTATATGACATCCTTTTATATATATGAACATGGCTATCATATCACCCCTTAACCTTCTCTTCTCCAGGCTAAACATAACAGCTCCCTAAGCCGTTCCTCATAAGGCATCGTTTCCAGGCCTTTGACCATTTTGGTTGCCCTCCTCTGGACACGTTCTAGCTTGTCAGTATCCTTCTTGAACTGTGGTGCCCAGAACTGGACACAGTATTCCAGGTGAGGTCTGACCAGAGTGGAATACAGTGGTACTATTACTTCCCTTGATCTAGATGCTATACTCCTATTGATGCAGCCCAGAATTGCATTGGCTTTTTTAGCTGCTGCATCACACTGTTGACTCATGTCAAGTTTGTGGTCTACCAAGACTCCTAGATCCTTTTCACATGTACTACTTCTTCACACAGCACATAGCTGAACAATGGAATTCATTCCCACAAGCAGTAGCATCGGCCACCAACTTAGATGGCTTTAAAAGAAGATTAGACGAATTCATAAAGGATAAGCCTGGCAGTGGCTATCAGCCAAGATAGCTATGTACTACCTCCCAGTTGCTGGGATTCACAAACTAGAAGAGCTCTCAGGTTCTGCTTTGGAACACCCCATAGTCATCTGGTTGGTCTCTATAAGAACAGGATCCTTTGCTGTCGCTCGAGGTTCAGGTGGCCTCAGTGGTGTGGGGTGCCTTCCATCAGCTTCGGCTGGTGGCCCAGCTATTCCCCTATCTGGACAGGGATAGCCTAACTACTGTTGTCTATGCTCTGGTAACCTCGAGGTTAGATTACCGCAATGCGTTATACGTAGGGCTGCCTCTGAAGACGGTTCGGAAACTTCAACTGGTGCAGAATTCAGCGGCCAGGTTGCTCACCAGAGCAAAATGGTTTGAATATATTACACCGATCCTGGTCCGACTGCACTGGCTACCAATTAGTTTCCGGGCCCAATTCAAAGTGCTGCTTTTTACCTATAAAGCCTTAAATGGGTCAGGACTGCAATACCTCAAGGACTGTCTCTTCCCATATGAACCTACCCGGACCCTGAGATCATCTTCTGAGGCCCTCCTTCGTGTGCCTCCTCCTCGAGAGGTCTGGAGGGTGGCAGCACAAGAACGGTCCTTCTCTGCAGTGGCTCCCCATCTGTGGAATGCTCTCCCCAGGGATATTCACTTGGCACCTTTATTATACACCTTTAGGCACCAGGCAACAACGTTCCTTTTTAACCAGGCCTTTGGTTGATTTGATTGACATCCTATGCCCTTTTAAAATGTGGTTTTTTTGTGGCAGGGCTATTCGGTTGTTGCTTTTATATATTATGTGGTTTTATATTTGGATTGTGTTCTGTGAACTGCCCTGAGACCTCTATGTATAGGGCGAAATATAAATTCAATAAATATATAAAACACGAGAACGGGCCCTTTATGCAGTGGCTCCCTGTTTGTGGAAAGCTCTCCCCAGGGAGGTGCAGATGTCACCTTCATTGTACACCTTTAGGCACCAGGAAAAACCTCTTTAACCAGACCTTTGGCTGATTGACAGTCAACGCCCTTTAAAAATGTGTTGGGGAGGGGGGATTATTGGGCTGTTCTTGTTTTTATTTTTATTATGCATTTTGTGTTTTTTGTGTGACAGGTATACAAATTTAATAAATAATAATAATAATAATAATAATAATAATAATAATAATAATTTATTATTTGTACCCCGCCCATCTGGCCGGGTCTCCCCAGCCACTCTGGGCTGCTTCCAGCAAACATTAAAATACATTAACACATCACAGATTAAAAACTTCCCTGAACAGGGCTGCCTTCAGGTGTTTTCTAAATGTCATGTAGTTGTTGATCCTTTTAACCTCTGATGGGAGGGCGTTCCACAGGGCGGGCGCCACTACCGAGAAGGCCCTCTGCCTGGTTCCCTGTAGCTTTGCTTCTCGCAGCGAGGGAACCGCCAGAAGGTCCTCGGCGCTGGATCTAACAACAACAACAACAACAACAACAACAGCAACTTAGAAGAGGATGTTCCCTCCTATGTGTGAGAGAAGAATGCTTCTAAGGAGGTCCTTGATGCCTTTAATTTTTATTAGTTCTTATACTACAAATAATTGATTAAATGCAGAGTTGTCTTTCCATGTAGAGAAAGGCTCCTTCCATTTGGAAGGACTGAGATTTAGTGGAGGACCTTGTTGGTGAAGGAGGGGGCAGGAGGGGATTTTCGCTGAGGTCCCTTTCAATCTTCAGCCTCATCCCCATCACTTGATTCAGAGCACCTCTGCTTCCCTGGAGTAGCTTTTGGGGAAACATGGGTTGCTGCAGGAACTGAGAGTTGCTGCTATCCTATGTGTGAAGGCACAGTGTGAAACATCTCCAGAACAAAAACGTGTACATCAAGTGTAAATAGTTACAGTTATAAAACAGGTACTTTATTTTAGGAAGGTGCACTCGGAAGGTAAGCAATCGCTAGCAATGCCAGTGCCTTAGGTCAGCCTTCCCCCAAACTGGTGTAACCCAAATGTTGATAGACTCCACATCCCATCAGCCCCAGCCAGCATGGCCAAATGCCAGGAGTGATGGGAGCTGAAGTCTAGCAACAGCTGAAGGGCATCCGGTTTGAGAAAACTGCCTTGGGCAGAGAGGCATTTCATCTGCTCATGTCTGCGGACAAATTGGTTGTTCATAGTCCTGACCCTGAACCAGCATTTCTCAATAGCCACTGAGTCTGCAAACAAGCAAATCTGGTCCCAGTTCTCAATACATCTTTCTTCTCTTCTCCAAGGGGTTTTGGCAGAGAAATTGAGCACCGTTGGCAGTGGGTCTTAGCTTGCATTTATTATTAAGCCACATAGTGAAAAAAATAAAAAATAAAGGATGAGAGTCTATTAAACGACACTTTCCAGATTAGCAAGCAACAATGGGCAAGAGTCCTGTTGCTGCTTGGAGTTTTCCCGGTTCAATGTGCCTACACCAGCAAATGTCGATTGTCATCATCTCTATTGGATCAAACTGGCTCGTCTCCCAGGCAGGAATGTATAAAGAAACAGGAAATAAGCCAAGGCAATTTTTGTTTAGTTTCTCCAAATATAAATGCTCCCCAACTCTGATGTGGTCATATTTTTTTTTAAATGGCTATAATTCTCAAAGTGGGACCGAGCAACGGGAGCTCACCCCGTCGTGGGGATTCGAACCGCCGACCTTCTGATCGGCAAGCCCTAGGCTCAGTGGTTTAGACCACGCACTAGGGTAGCCAAAATTAGTTTCCATCTTCTTGGGTTGAACTGTGGCATATTAAACAGGTGAGGACTCAGTGGTATTCTCACTAGCCTATGACCCTGTGGGTTTGAGTCCCTTGCCTTCCTGCCAAGGGGGTGGGAAACCACAGCTTTCAACCACTTTAACTGGCTCACAGTCCAGCGTTTTGTATGTATGCTTTGCAACAGCCTTCTCTTCAGGGTAACAGGGCCAAGGGAAAGAAAATCCATTTTTAAAGGGTAGGCCTGATCTAATTAGCCTTTTATCTGAATCATCTCTGCAACTTAAACAACAACAAAAAGAGGAGCACAAGCAATGCCGACTCACCCATCGACTTTGACAGCGCATATTGTTCTTGCTTTAATATTGCATTATCCTGGCTTTTTGCTGAGCAGAGTATGTTTTCTAGCGATTACACCTTGGGCAGGGAAAGGCTTTCTAGCTCTGCAACGGCCTTAGTAATAATACATGCCTCTGCTTAATCTATGAGCCACAATCACATCTATCTACCGCATGGAGCAAAGTGCTGAGAGGGATGATGTATCCTGCAGCAATATGCAGGCCCTGTAGTAAATTAAGTTACAGCCCCATTACATCGACAGCGGCGTTCTGCGCGTACGCAGCCGGCACTTTGTCTCGGCCTTTTGCGTTTTTACAGCCCACGCAGTCATAAATAGCTCTCCCTCAAACACAATGTGCATTTTTTGCAGTCACTTCATTCACCCTCCAGGAGAGGAAGCAAGGGAGCAAGAAGAAGAAGAAGAAGAGTTTGGATTTGATATCCTGCTTTATCACTACCCGAAGGAGTCTCAAAGCGGCTAACATTCTCCTTTCCCTTCCTCCCCCACAACAAACACTCCGTGAGGTGAGTGGGGCTGAGAGACTTCAAAGAAGTGTGACTAGCCCAAGGTCACCCAGCAGCTGCATGTGGAGGAGCGGAGATGCGAACCCGGTTCACCAGATTACGAGTCTACCGCTCTTAACCACTACACCACACTAGCAAAGCATTTTCAAAGCACCTTGCGTGTCGAGGTCCCCAAACCACCCTTCAAATAATTCACACATCAGTCAGAATTTTAGTTTTGGTTCTTGGCATGATTTTGGCCACAACTTTATTAAAATACAAACAATGTGAGTGGTTGCTTAGACATTGGTTAAGACTATCTGTCCCACAGGGGACAGAACTGATGACCGTCAGTAAGGGGAAAACCTTCTGGAGAGATAAAGGGAGCCGGGTGGTCTGACCCTCCCCTCTCCCCTCAGGCTCCCAGGGCTCTTGCACGGCCCTAGCCCCCGACCGGGGGTTCGGACAAAAAGCATCGAGCCCCTGGATTCCTTTAACGGAATTCCCCTAACACCAGCAACAATTGGAGGGGCAGACACAATCAATCATAACCCCTCCTCCAACCAACATAATAACCAATGCCTAACTGCCAACCTTACAAGTTGTGACTATTTGCTACACAGTAGGCGAAAACCAGATGGCACCAGCCAATCAGCCAAATGGAAAAATTCCTACCAGGCCCCTGCCCCAACAGCAGATGACCCCATGACAGGCATAGCATTGTCAACGCAGAGGCCTAAAATATAGGGAGGGAAGGCGGGTGATCAGAAGCACGCAGCCAAGAGGGGGATCACGTTGCAAAACCACCAATATATATCCGCTGGGCTGTCCATCAATAAATTGCAACATACAATTCTCCCCAACAACACCCAGGGTCCAATCACAACAGTGGCCATCCATACGATCCTGCCCAGCACCAGAGGGGTGACTTGCTGGCCCCCACTGCAACACGTGCTCTCCATGAAGGAGAACACGCTTTGTCCCCCAAGCAGAAGCTGAACAGGACTTGGCTGCAGGGGAACGTTTACTGGAACCGGACCTAAAGCATGCCAGTGAGGGGTGGGACAACCAGAGAAGAATGGCAGATTAAGTTGATGGAATATGCCAAAATGGCCAAAATGACCGGAAGAATCAGAAATCAGGAAGACCAAAATTTTAATAAGGAATGGGGGGAATTTATAATTTATCTTAAAAACCATTGTAAAGAGTTAAAATCGTTAGTAAGATTGGAATAACACTTGTAGTTTAATGGATATAATGGAGAGGTAAAATGTTTGGATTATTATAAGAGATGCAGGAGGAAATTACTAACAATAGGACCCACAAAGGGGAGGAGGGAAGTTCAGGAGATCCTTTGGAATTGTATTTTTATGTAGTATGTTGGATATGTGTTTGAAAAACTTTAATTTGAAAAACAAAACATTTTTTTAATTAAAAAAATAATAACCATGCCAGCAAAACCATCTTTGATTAGCATCATTCAACAACTTCTAAGAAGGAGGTTTCACTTTTTCTTTTTCAAATGCCACCTCACATGAAACTTCCAGACCCTCCAAATGTCCCTGTTTTCCAGGGACAGTCCTGAATTTACAGAAGCCGTCCTGGTTTCCGATTTGATCCCGGAATGTTTGCTTTTCCTTAGGATGCCCCTGTTTTCATCAGAGAAATGTTGTGGGGTACGGAATAGGACCTTCCTATTTTCATTGGAGAAATGTTGGAGGGGACATCTCTATTTTCATCAGAGAAATGTTGGAGAGTAGAGAATAGGATGCCCCCCTATTTTTATCGAGAAATGTTGGAGGGTATGGAACCTCCTTAGCCTTTACAAAATGTCAGCTTGATAACTCTGAAGCAAGCAATAAAAAAAAAAAAAAACAAAGCATATGAGTGATAGGAGTTAAACAAATGTGGAAGATGCCTGCAATAGGACCCCACCCTTGGCATTTCAGCATTTCATTTCTGCTACAGCAGGCTATGTATTACAGTGGTACCTTGAGTTACAAACACTTCAGGTTACAAACTCTGCTAACCTGGAAGAGTTACCTCGAGTTGAGAACTTTGCCGCAGGATGAGAATGGAAATTGTGTGCTGGCAGCGCAGTGGCAGCAAGAGGCCCCATTAGCGAAAGCACGCCTCTAGTTAAGAACAGTTTCAGGTTAAGAACGGACCTCCGGAACGAATTACGTTCGTAACTGGAGGTACCACTGTATTGAACGTCTTGTCCCCCCGACCTCATTATTAGGATGTACTACTCTTAGCCTGCATAGAACTCAAAATAATAATTATACTGTTTGCCAAGGGTAAAGAGACCAGGATTAAGGAGAACACATATGCTCACTCCCATATTTGGATGTAGAACAGTATGTTTTTTTTAATTGAACATAATTAGTTCTGTTCACCTCCCTAGGAACTCCATTTGGAAATACTGTTTAAAATAATATTTTGCCTCTCCTCTCTCTTTGAAGGTCCGTTTACACATTCAGGGCACTGTATCCCTTACATGTTGATTTTGTCACAGCTCCAGGGATTTCTTCCTGGCACAATGAACCTGAGCCATGCATGGCATGCATGCTGGAGTCCAGAATGGCATCCTTATTCATTTCAATAGATTGAGCTATTTATTTCTCGGATTTATGGCCTGCTGCTTTTTGGCCAAGGCTCCTGAAGCAGTTAAGGTTGTGTGTGGTTGGGTGCCACCACAGAAGATGTGGGGGGGGGACCATTTTCAGTCCCAGGGCCAAATCCCTTTATAGGGGACCTTGGGGGGTGCACATGGGTGGGGCTAGGCACAAGTATACCTGAAGGAGCTTCGGTCCAGTATACCTGAAGGAGCGTCTCCACCTCCATCATTCTGCCCGGACACTGAGGTCCAGCGCCGAGGGCCTTCTGGCGGTTCCCTCACTATGAGAAGTCAAGTTACAGGGAACCAGGCAGAGGGCCTTCTCGGTGGTGGCACCCGCCCTGTGGAATGTCCTCCCTTCAGATGTCAAAGAGAACAACAACTACCAGACTTTTAGAAGACATCTGAAGGCAGCCCTGTTTAGGGAGGCTTTTAATGTTTAATAGATTATTGTATTTTAATGTTCTGTTGGAAGCTGCCCAGAGTGGCTGGGGAAACCCAGTCAGATGGGCGGGGTATAAATAAATTATTATTATTATTATTATTATTATTATTATTATTATTATTATTATTATTACTACTACTACAAACGTAGGCAGAGCCACAAATGTGGCTTTTGGAACTTGTACGGTAGACCACATTCCAGCCATACAGAAGTCAGACCCACCAGCCCCAGATTCCTCCATCAAGGCAAGCAAGAGACATTATCTCCAGTCTAGGATACATTTCATTCAGGCAACAGCAGTCAAGGAGCACACAGAGCAGGCACAGTGAAAAATGTGGCCTGGGGAAGAGGACATGGGCTGGGGAGACGGAGAGGTCTGGAGGGCTACGTTCTGGACTTGAGGTTTTCCATCCCTGCGAGATGGGAAACTCAAAGCGAATCAAGACAGTCCACCCATGACATTGCCTCCCCCACCTGTTTGTTTGTTTGTTTATTATATTTGGATATAATTCAAGTTTGAATTCAAGGCAGCTGATAGCATTTAAAAACATCATTACAAAATACGGAAGTTAAAAACAGTAACTAAAATACACCAGTGTGATGATCTCAGGCAGGCAAGAAAGCTCTGATAAGAATTAATAGGTCTCTGGCAGTCTTATGGTGCATTTATTTACAATTAACACCCAGAGAAGGGACCCAGGTGGCGCTGTGGGTTAAACCACAGAGCCTAGGGCAGTGATGGCTAACCTTGACACTCCAGATGTTTTGGAACTACAACTCCCATCATCCCTAGCTAACAGGATCAGTGGTCAGGGATGATGGGAGTTGTAGTCCCAAAACATCTGGAGTGTCAAGGTTAGCCATCACTGGCCTAGGGCTTGCTGATCAGAAGGTCGGCGGTTCGAATCCCTGCGACGGGGTGAGCTCCTGTTGCTCGGTCCCAGCTCCTGCCCACCTAGCTTGCTACCTGTCCTGCTTTCCTGCCTGAGTTCCTGATCCGCCCCGGTTCCCTGCTTCCCTACCTGTTCCTGACTTCGCCTGCCTCCCTGCCCCGCACCTAGCTTCAATTATTATGGACTGCCTTTCGTTGTAACTCTGACCACGGACCGGACTTCAACCTCGCCTTACAGGTAACCCACGGGACCAGCACAACTGCATTCCCTCATCTCCAGAGTCAGACTCTGGCTCCCTCTGTACTGGCATTCCTTCATCTCCAGAGTCAGCCTCTTCCGAGGTGTTCGTTTCAGCCACGTCTCTGACAACCAGAATACATTTAAAGCCAAAATGGCAAAAGTAACAACAAAACCACTGCACATCGGCTGAAATAATAATGACGAAAATAATAATAATATCAAAGATACTGTAATGAAAATCAAACAATGGAACCAAATATACTTATATACATGTAACGTATATGACCAAAATCAATACATATGAACCATTCAGCTTAGGATGTATTCAAACAACTCAGTGCCAACATAAGTTTTCAAAAGTTCACTGGGACAGAGAGACAAAACTGTCGATAGTAGGATGTAGTCATCTTGGATCCTTTCACAGAAGGGCAACTGAGAAGAAGGAGGAAGACCTGCCTTCCAGATTACAACAGGTTTCGCAAAGAAAGCTTCATCAGTTCTTCAAGTATATATGATCAATCAAACATACAGATAATGTAGGCACAGCATTGTCTGCACCTGTCTGAGTAGGAGCTTTGCCTGAATTGGCATGGAGGAGCAGGGTCAGGCAGATTTGGGAGGAGGAAGTTACACCCGGGAACAGATTTTCTGGTTGGCATCCGTCTGTCTCGTCTGACAATGGAGGAGTGCGCCTTTGGGGTGAAGTCAAACTGTTGGAAGGTTACAGTGCCTGCTGTGGCTGTAGAGGCCGATACGAGAGAGATATGTTTTGTTGCAGCTGGGGCAGATGAGGACAAACGGTTCTTCAGTTGCTGTTGCACCATGGTGTTCCTTCTTTCTGTGTTCATTTTTTCTCTGGTCACTGCTATTGATGCTCAACCTGACTCTCTGTCTCTAGGCACTGCAAGGGATTCTCACATGGTGGGGTTGAAGTTGCCAGCCTTTTAAATCCTTGATGCCAAGGATTGAAAATGGGACATTCCCCATGCAACACACATGCTCTGCCACTGACCTATGGCCCTCCCCTCTATATTATCTGTGGAAATCATGGTGGGAAATTGGCTGGCATTTGCAAGGGACAGTCAGATAGCTGCCCACTTAGCAGGTGCTCAAAAGTGTCAAAATGCTTTCTAACACAACTTTGTGTTTAGTGATGGCTTTGGTAAATTGGGCTGACTTCACGGTGGTTGAGAGTCCCTAAAGTTCTTAGATTCGGTGAGTCATCCTTAATCTTTTAGAAAGAGGGTTTTATTATCCTCTATTAGATGACTGACTCCAATCAGTGATTAATAGGTGAGAGAAGGTGAGAAAGAACAAGGAGAAGAGGAGGCAATTTTAATTGTACTTCTGACAAAGGCAAAGGGTAAACAAGAAGATGAAATTTGCATTTAACATGAGCAAGCTCTTATTTTGCAATTGTGGTAGAATATTCGGCTTCTCTTGTTATGCTGCATCCAGTCACTGCCAGGAGATCTGTTAGTGACAAAAAGTCTCAACACAACAACAAAAAATTCCCTGCTGATGGTTACTGCTCAATGAGTGGAAATAGGACAAAGCATCAGATTACTAGCATGTCATATTGACAGTTACCATTTGGGAAACACAGACTGGGTGCAAATGTTTGCTGGGTCATGAGCAATCATAAAAATTCTTATTCTTATTCTTATTTACTGTCCTTCATCAGAGTATTACAGGGTGGTTTACAGTATAAAAACTCAAAAATGCATAACAAACAAGCAATACCCCCCACAGAGTTTAAGAGGCCATATATTTTTTTAATTAGCCAAAGGGCTGGGAGAACAGGAATGTTTTGGTCTTGTGTCTAAAGATATATAATGAAGGCACCAGGTGAGCCTCCACAAATGGGGAGCCACTGCAGAAAAGGCCCATTCTTGTGTTGCCACCCTCTGAACCTCTCATGGAGGGGGCACATGAAGTCAGGCCTTTGACAATGATCACAGGATCTGGGTAGCTTCATATGGGACACTGGTGGGCTCACAACCCAACCAGGATCATGCTGAACCCCATGGCTTTTGTGTGGCTGGAGAGTATCTTACTGTCCCAAATGAAGAGTCACACATATTGTCCCACTCACTTTCGCTTCTAGCCTTACTCGCCATTGGAATGTGGCCCCCAGAAAATTGATCGAAAGGTATTGTGGTCCTCAGGCTTTAAAAGTTCCACACCCAGTCTTACATTTTAAGACTGTTGAGCAGGGCTGTGTACTTGGTATATGAGTTGGGAATGTTATGTATTACCTAACGATGATGATGTTGTTGTTATGAGTTTTTGTAACTTCCCAAATTCCATACTTTCCAAGCCTTCTGGATGAGAAGTGCCAAAAACATTAGCAATGAAGTATTTCACATGGGTAACTGATGTGTGTCAATGACTGATGCGCTGACTCCTCTTGAAATGCTGTTCGTCAGTCAAATTAGGCTTAACCACTTCTTACTGGATTGCAGCCGAGTTTTTCCATATGATCTTTCAGCCCCAATAGTTAAATTAATTGACGGAACCTTTTCAGGCCATTAGGGAGGATTGATTTGCATGAAGTGAATATGTTATTGTTGTTGTTGTTTGCTTGCATAGTAAAAGTCTGGCTTGAGAGGAACTCTTGGGGACCGCAGTTAGTCTACCCATGTTAGGGTCATTTTCAGTTGGCACCTAAAGAAATTAGGGTCAGTTCAGATGGTCTTCTCCCTGCTGCCTCCGCTCCCACATCTACCATGTTGAGTGAGCTACCCACAGGAAAAGCATAATGTGTATGTGAGCTAGGAACTAGCTTTGGCAAAACTTGAAGCTGCTGTGGCTGAAATGAAGGAATTTCTAGTTCAAACACTGGGTTGCTCACATGAAGAGATGTCTCCTATGAGAGGGGGTATGAGAACACCCCACCCCCATTTTGTTAAGGTATTTGTTTTTCTTATTAAAAAACCTCAGTCAACTGGATGAAGAATAGAGGAATGCTCATCAAATTTGGGGTTGACACAAAACTGGGCAGGTAGCTAATGCTGCGGAAGGCAGAATTCAAGAAGATCTTAATAGACTGGAGCATTGGGTCCAGATGAACAAAATGGATTTCAATAGGGACAAATGTAAGATTCTACACTTAGGCAGGAAGAACCAGATGCACATATATAGGATGGGGGACATCTGGCTTTCCAGTAGTACATGTGAAAAGGATCTAGGGTTCTTAATAAACCACAAGTTTAACATGAGTCAACAGTGTGATGCAGCAGCAGAAAAAAAGCCAATGCTATTCTAGGCTGCATCAACAGAAGTTTAGTGTCCAGATTGAGAGATGTTATAGTACCAAAATGATGGTTTTTTTGTTTTGTTTTTAATAAAAACCTTAGAAGAGTCAGAAACTTCTACCATCATTTCAAGTGTCATGCAGATATAAAGGCAAAAAATTCAAAAGTAAACAACTGTTGAGAAAAGTACTTGAAAAATACCATTGGTTGGAACAAATAATTCTAACTGAATGTCATTTACCAGCACTGAAGAAGTAGAGGGAAGTGTTGAAAGAAAATAAGCAAAAATGCACATATGCATTATTTTTTTAAAAATAAGCTCATCTCAAACAAAATTCCCCTAGAAATAAAAGCTTGAAACAAAGCCTTATCAGAGGCTGGGATTTCACCATCTTCTTCTCTTCAGTCTTCCTGAATGGCTTCCATGCGCTTTCTCCTCTTGTGTACCTACCCATCCCAACTGTATTACCTGAAAATACTTTAGCTTCAGATTTTTCTCCCTTGATGGACTCTGTTGGTGAGTTATGGGGTGAATATGGCTGGTATAAAGTATCAGGAAACAAAAGTTATTTGTGCACCGCACACACACGCACAACTTTCTTGCTGTGATATTTGTCATCTCTCACAAGCTATGCAAGGCCACAGATGACAGTGGAGGTGTCCAAAAAAGAACAGAGAAAAAAAGAACTGCGAGTTGGTACTGACAGCTCTGGAGGTAGCCTGTTCCTCTCTTGAGTTGATGCACCATTGATGTTCAAGTGATGTTTTCAGGGGAGTTATTCTGTTGCAAGCACTGCTGTCTGGAATAAGCAATCTCCGGGATGCCTGGATTATATCCAGTCTGTTCATTGGTGAGAGTAATCTACAGTAAATATAAAGAAAAGAGGTGAAACCAGAGTTTCCTTTGAAAGTCATACTTCTCTGAATTTTGCGACGCAGTTCTCCAACCAAAGAATGCATCCAATGACTGTGCATATCAAGAGAAACAATGTACAAAAAATAGCATTACGAATTGCTTGTAAAAAGGCACATACAAGGCAAAATTGCATTTACAATTTTATGAGGAATGGGCATGAAAATGCACACAACTTTTCATGAATACTTTAAAATAAAATCACAAATATGTGCAGAAATGGGGCTAGCTGAATATTGGGGAAATGAGGAACTGAAAATGATAGATTTGCCCATCCCTGCTCAATATACTCAAACATATATTGCCTCAGTACACCTATATTTATGTAGCATGACTAATGGTCACTGATAGATTTCCTCTCCATGACTTTCTTGAATGTACAGTGGTACCTCTGGTTACATACTTAATTCGTTCCGGAGGTCCGTTCTTAACCTGAAAACGTTCTTAACCTGAAGCACCACTTTAGCTAATGGGGCCTCCCGCTGCGCCGCCGCTGCCCGATTTCTGTTCTCATCCTGAAGCAAAATTCTTAACCCGAGGTAATATTTCTGGGTTAGCAGAGTCTGTAACCTGAAGCGTCTGTAACCTGAAGCATATGTAACCCGAGGTACCACTGTAATTTTATAAGCCGCCTGACTAGCCATTCCCACATTTTGTGGCAGTGAATTTCACAAGGCAATGATTATTATTATTATGCATTGTGCAAGAAAGTATTTTCTTTCTGTGTTGAGCCTCCTGATGTAAACTTCACTGGGTAATACTACATTATGGAAGATGGACCAAAAAACCCCCACCCCACTCTCTACATCATTCATAATTTCCTAACCCTCTATCATGTCCTTCCCTCTCATTCATTGTTCTGACAACTTGAAAGCACTAGTTGGAGGCTGTGGTTTCTTCCTAACCCATCAGATTTGCTCCATGTAACTACAGGTCCCCGCACTAATTCCCCGATCAAGAACAATTTGTCTTGCCTTTTTCTTTTAAATTTGCCAAGTGTTAACACCCCCTTAAAATAAAAAAGGAACTATTTAGGCACAGAGGGAATGGAAAGTACCTCATCCTTTACTTAATGTAGCATCTCCTGGGGAAACTTTGCTAATAGGATTTAACAGTCTGTTGCACAAAGGAGCCAATGGCATTTGCAAAAAAAGCCCTCTTGCTTCCTTTCCTATCTCTCCATTGTACAAAGCTGACAGACCTTGGTTGACTCTGTAAACAGGCAGACAGGAGGCTGTGAATGAGTTCTCAATTATCATGCGCTGAAATGGCTGACACCCCTCCCATCCCCTGCCAGTAAGGAATTGGACATGGATCAGCAAGGATTCAGAATGGGGAAATGATTCATAGTTGTATACTGCACAAGAGCTTTGCTTAGTCCAGGCATAGGCAAACTTGGCCCTCCAGATGTTCTGGGACTACAACTCCCATCATCCCTAGCTAACAGGACCAGTGGTCAGGGATGATGGGAGTTGTAGTCCCAAAACATCTGGAGGGCTTAGTTTGTAGCGGTATGAATGGGGAAGGTGACAGACTGCACAGCCCTGGCCCTAACAATTAGAGTGAAGTGGGCACTGCCCCAGCAACCTCAGTCTGCCCTCGGCTAGTCCTCAAGTGACTTGGCTGCCTTCTTTCTTATAGCCAGCCCAGAGCTGACCACTATGTCTCCGGGTTGCCCTTGGGGATATCAAAATGTTGTAAAACATTTGGTGTAGGTTTGGAGGGGATCCTCCAACTTCGGAGTTCATAAAGGTAAAGGTAAAGGGACCCCTGGCTGTTAGGTCCAGTCACAGACAACTCTGGGGTTGGGGTGCTCATCTCGCTCTATAGGCCGAGGGAGCTGGCGTTTGTCCGCAGACAGTTTCCGGGTCATGTGGCCAGCATGACTGAGAACCAGAACAGCGCGCGGAAACGCAGTTTACCTTCCCGCCAGAGCTGTACCTATTTATCTACTTGCACTTTGATGTGCTTTCAAACTGCTTGGTTGGCAGGAGCAGGGACCGAGCAATGGGAGCTCACCCCATCGCAGGGATTCGAACCGCCGACCTTTTGATCAAATGTTAAGTACGAAGCCCTTGTTTGGTGTATCAGCTACTCAGTTTGTGGGGCACTGCAAAACGCAGGGTTTTCACTGCAAATCAACTGCAAAACTTTGGCGCAGGTCTGCAGGGGATGCCAAATTTTGGGCTTCGTACTTAACTATCCTGAAACCAACTGGTAGGAGGATGGGGACAAAACTAGAATTAGTTGGCTCTGCCTGTTGTTGGCTCCAGCTCCAGCTTCTGTTGGTCTCCCTGCCTTCTGCCTTACCAGTTCCAATGGGCACCAGACACCACTGCATGCACTTGAGTTGGGAAGGACACTGGCAGTGACAGGCCAAGAAGACAAGGCTGGGGTGGTTCAGGAAAGAAGGTCTGTGAATAAATTGAAAGGCTGGGGGGGGGGAGATGGGAAGACAAATCTGCATGTCCCAGACAGCAAAGCACTAGACTGAGGAGACCAAAGAGACTACCGGTAGTAACAGATTGCAATTTACAAAATAGGAAAGCAAGCAAAACCATTGATCCATCTAGTGCAATGCTGCCTACACTGACTAGCTGAGACTCTCCAGAATTTCAGACAGGTTCCACCCCCCCAACCCTATCTGGAGATGCTGTGAATTGAACGTGGAACCATCCGCATACCAAGCACGTACTCTACCATTGAGCTATGACCTTTCTCCATAGGCCTCTGGTTGGCCACTCTGATCAGACAGGCCTTTGGTCTGATCCTGCAGGGCTCTTCTGATCTTCTTATGTAGGAAGGAGGCATCAGTAAATCAGAGCATGGCAAGCAGCCAGGGGAAATCAAAAGGAGGTGAATATAACGAAAGGAAAAAAAGACGCTGAAGCCGAAAAAGGAGATAGATTTGGGGAAGCCTAGATGGGAAACACAGCTCAGTGACTGTCTCAGTACAGGGAGGGAAGTGGTTCATATTGATGATGATGAAAGGAAGGGAGTAGGTGCAGAAATAAGCTTCCATTGGGCGAGAGACGTTGCCCATGCGGATCCGGAGAGGTGGAGACTATTGACCACATGCTCCTGCGATGCTGTTTCTACAAGGATGTGCGAGGCGGTCTCATCCACACAACGCTGGCCGATCTTCCAGGACGTTCGGACAGTTTTTATATAGAATGGCTTCTTTCAGATGTTAACTCTAATGTGACAGCTAAGGTAGCTAAATTCTGCACTAGAGCCATAAAAATTCGGTCCGTTTTAATTAGCAGTATCCATATAACTTCAGGATAGAGCTATAGAAGAATCAGTGCCACTATTAGCGGTAGCCCATCCTCTAAAGTAGTGATATCCTTTTATCTAATAATTTCATATAATGGTTAAAGTTTATATTTCTAGTATATATTTTAGATTGTATTTTGGATTGTTTTTATGTATATCTGTGTGTGCTGGTCGAGGACCGTAACAATAAATCTAAATCTAAATCTAAGCTTCAATTGTAGCATTTATTTATTTATTTATTTGCTTCATCTCACACTTTCTCTCTATCTGCCCATGTTGAGCCACATCCATCAACAGGAGGCCTGGAAGTCTGCTTTGATGTGATTGTTTTATGCCATGAAATCAAGCAATATAGCCTCCAGTCCCGAAACGGGAAGCTTCAGCAGAATCCCAAGAAGCTCAGCAAGCAGCGAGCAAGTGCCTAAGTCCTCTTGGGGAATGCAGGCACATTTGCATTTTGTATGATCCGTCTCTTCCAAAAATTTAAGAGGAAAAGGAGAGATAGGCAGAGCTTCCAGAGCCCAAGGGAGATGAGGTAATGCAAAATTTCTCCATGTTGAGAGAAGGGAATAAGTTTTTTAATCTCTTCAGAAGTCTTACTTATTGTAGCATGGTCATGTTCTCCAAAGAACTCAATGGGAGCAAAGCTCGGAAGAAATGCTCTCTTCCCCAAACAATGGGAGCAGTAGTGCTTTGGATGACCACAGCAATATCCTCTGATTTTCCTGGCCTTTCATGTGGGCAGTTCACAGAACATATACCGTATTTCTCCTAAAATAAGACGTAGCCATAAAATAAGCCGTAGCAGAATTTCTACGCATTTGTGAAATATAAGCCATACCCCAAAAATAAGACATAGTGATGCGGCGCCTCTCCCTTAAGACAGCCTAAATAGGCGTGGCTATGCAGCGTACCGACGCAAAGCGGTTAAAATAAGACATCCCCCGAAAATAAGCCATACTGTGTTTTTTTGAGGGAAAAAAAATATAAGACGTTGTCTTATTTTAGGAGAAACACGGGTATCTATTACATTCCCATATCTGGTGGTTTTCATGTTCCAGACAGGTCAAAAGACCATTTTCCAACAATATGTCCCCCAAAACAGACACATCCTGAACATGCAATTTCACTAGTTGAAGGATATGACTAGAATGGTTGCCTAGCATTCATAATATAGTAGTTTTGTTGAGATTCCTGCATCCCTGGGGGGTTGGACTAGATGACCCTCAGGGTCCCTCCCAACTCTGCAATTCTATGGTTTTATGAGCAATGACCAAAAAAATAATCATTGGAAGTGTCTTCTTTCTAGCATTGATGCTTGAAAGAAAAGAGCTCCAGCACATGGTATAGAAGCAGCGATTGCAGAAAACCACAAAGGCTCATAGCAACTTAGTTTCTCAGCCTGTTGCTAATGGTGTCCTGACTCCCAATGTATTCCTGAAATGCTATTATGAACTGCCATTCTAAGTACTGTATGCTATTTTTTTACAGATGAAACTTGTCACCTGGACCACGTAGGTTGAATTAGATGGAGTGAAACTCTTCCATCCCACTCTGCCCTGGCAAATCCAATTCAGAAATAATTTGAATACAGCCAGTATATTTATGGATATCTGAGTTAAATTCAAATTGCAAGTCTGGAGTAATGTCGCCCCCCCCCCCCAGGCTGAGAGGCTTATCTGCCCTGGTGAACACCTGAGAAATGATTCTGTCATTTACAAAGGACTATTACCATACTTTCTTGGGACATATCTCTCCATGCATCTGAACTGATTTCCAGGAACAACAGAGGTTTAGGAGTGGAATTCAATATCACACTATTATGATCGTTCCATCAGCAAAAGCATTTTTGCTTGCTCAGTGGAACCATCTCTATGTACTCTTCTGGACTATTCCTGAAGGGAAGGAGGAAGAACTGGAAAATGTGAGTTGCATCCTAGATGGAGAGAGAAGGCAAAGCAAGATGAAAGGGAGAGGGCAGTGAGCTAAGCAATGAGATGGTTGGGGAGGGGGAGAGCTTTTACCCATAATCTGGTCATCTCAGAAGGGGAGAGGAAATTCCCAGTGGCAGATTAAATTCAACACAGATTAGGTTTTCCCAGGGCAGAGAAGCCTCTAAGACAATGTTTCTCAAACTTAGGTCTCCAGCTGTTTTTGGACTACAACTCCCATCTTTCCTGACCGCTGATCCTGCTAGCTAGGCATGATGGGAGTTGTAGTCCAACAACAGCTGGAGACCCAAGTTTGAGAAACAATGCTCCAAGACTAACAACTGCCCATTGTGAACATTCGCCTGACCTCATGGAGTGCCACATAATCCAGCCTTGAAAAAGGAGCTGTGTACATATCCTGGTCAATATAGATAGTCTCCAATAGGACTTGGAAAATGTACATACATTTACTGAATTTTGCACATTCTTTGGTCTTTATGCATAAGCTCCAACAGGCTTTGGGAAACGTACATATATCAACTGCAGTTTGTGCATTCCCGAGTCATTTTGCATAACCCCCAATTTGCTTTGAAGAATGTTCATGCCTTGCCTGAGTTTTGTATGTTCTCCCATGAATATGAACAATCTTCAGCAGGCCTCAGGGAATGTACCTATATCTAGTGATTTTTGTACATTCTCTGGGCAATATGCACATTTTCAATATGGTGTGCTGCGTCTCCAAGAAACGCATCTTTTTTTCCTATCTGAAGTTTTTGATCTGTACTCCCTGGGCCACTTCTAGCTTACAGCCTAGTCTTGCATGGGCTGTGGCATACCTTGCAGCTGAGCAGCAAGAAGAAGAGGTGGGCTCAAATTAAAGATCAGCTCTTCCCACCCCTGCAGTCAAGCCTTTCATGCCTCTCTCAGAACCTTCAGACTCAGACCTGGGATGGCAGACTCTGCAGCAATACCAAGAAGGAGACGAAGAGGGAGGGGAGACTGGAACAGATGGCAGACCTTCCCTTCCTCTGAATACACCTGGCTTCAGTGTTGAATGCCTCCTCTTCTTTAGAGTGCAGACGGAGCCTGGAGAAAGATTAACTCTTCAAAGTTAATCTTTATTTATTCAAGGGAACATGGTGCAGCCCTCACAATGTCTGAGACTTCACTACGAGAGTTCCTTTTTTCAATTGTATTTTACTAAGTTTCAACATTTTTAACATATACAATCAAAACACAATTTCGCCTTTTCTCGTATTTTTGTTGACTTCCCACTTCATGGAGTTGTTGCTTCTCTCCTTCTGCTGCACCCTATCTTCTAACCATCAAATCATAACCGACATTATTATAATCTAATTACTGCTATTGCTCATAGTTCAAATCCTTCTCACAAGTTCATCATATTATAATATTTCTTTAAATAGTCCAAAAAAGACATCAATATGGAAGGCACCACATTGAGCCACATGAAATGGAAGTCCATCAACCTCACCACAAGATCTCAAAGTAGCTGTCTTATTACAAAGGAATTTCAGAAATAGACTGGAAAGAGAAGTTGCTAAATTGCAACTTATCACCTAACTTAAAACCATGGAGAGACCTGGTCTGAATAGAGACATTGGATTCCTATCTCATTATACATGACAAAGCTATTTTTAACCTTCTCACCCCTTGCTTTTTCCTGTAAGACTAATTGCAGTCGTTAACAGTCGTCAACAGGTTCACCACAGCTATCAGCCTATCACCCATTCCCACCACCCTTCTGAGTAATACCCCTCCCACCCTCTCACTATATATAAGGGTCTGGTGACTTCTGTTTCAGTGTATCTGAAGAAGTGTGCATGCACACGATAGCTCATACTAAGAACAAACTTAGTTGGTCTTTAAGGTGCTACTGGAAGGAATTTTTTTTTTTTTTTAATTTTTGTTTCAATTCTTCCATAAATCACTCATCATTGGATCGTCTTAATTTTGCCCGACCTGCATAGTCCATTATCACACTTATTCATTCTTCTTTGGTTGGAACTTCCTCTTCCTTCCATATCTGCGCATATAGAATTCTAGCTGTTGTTGTTACATACATAAACTTTAACATTTCCTAGGAGATTTCTGCCTGTATAACCTCTAACAGAAACACTCAGGGCTTTTTCAATACACTAATTTTAAATATCTTTTTTTATCTCATCACGTATCATTTCCCAAAATACCCTCACTTTCTTGCAAGTCCAGCACATATGAAAAAAGAAAAAGATCCAGCTACCTGTTTATAATTCCAGCAATTATTAGGAACCTTCTTAAACATTTTAGATAATTTGTTAGGTGTTAAGTTAGGTGTTAAGCGGGTGGTTGCTGAACAACTCCAAGCACGCCTGGAGGATGCGGACCATTTGGATCCCTTCCAGTCAGGGTTCAGGCCTCATCATGGGACTGAAACTGCCTTGGTCGCGCTGGTTGATGATCTCCAGCGGGCTAGGGACAAAGGTGAGAGCTGTTTCCTAGTTCTGCTGGATCTCTCAGCGGCCTTTGATACCATCGACCATAACATCCTTCTGGACCGTCTAGAGGGACTGGGAGCTGGGGGCACTGTTATACAGTGGTTCCGCTCCTTCCTCCTGGGCCGTGTCCAGAAAGTGGTGGTGGGGGATGAGTGTTCGGACCCCTGGGCTCTCACTTGCGGGGTGCCTCAGGGTTCCGTCCTCTCCCCCATGCTTTTTAACATCTATATGCAGCCGCTGGGAGAGATCATCAGGGGGTTTGGACTGGGTGTTCATCAGTATGCAGATGACACCCAGCTCTACCTCTCTTTCAAATCAGAACCAGTGAAGGCGGTGAAGGTCCTGTGTGAGTGCCTGGAGGCGGTTGGAGGATGGATGGCGGCTAACAGATTGAGGTTGAATCCTGACAAGACAGAAGTACTGTTTTTGGGGGACAGGGTGCGGGCGGGTGTGGGGGACTCCCTGGCCCTGAATGGGGTTACTGTGCCCCTGAAGGACCAGGTGCGCAGCCTGGGAGTCATTTTGGACTCACAGCTGTCCATGGAGGCGCAGATTAATTCTGTGTCCAGGACGGCTGTCTACCAGCTCCATCTGGTACGCAGGCTGAGACCCTACCTGCCCGCGGACTCTCTCGCCAGAGTGGTGCATGCTCTGGTTATCTCCCGCTTGGACTACTGCAATGCGCTCTACGTGGGGCTACCTTTGAAGGTGACCCGGAAACTGCAATTAATCCAGAATGCGGCAGCTAGACTGGTGACTGGGAGTGGCCGCTGGGACCACATAACACCGGTCCTGAGAGAACTACATTGGCTCCCAGTACGTTTCCGAGCACAATTCAAAGTGTTGGTGCTGACCTTTAAAGCCCTAAACGGCCTCGGTCCTGTATACCTGAAGGAGCGTCTCCACCCCCATCGTTCAGCCCGGACACTGAGATCCAGCGCCGGGGGCCTTCTGGCGGTTCCCTCATTGCGAGAAGTGAGGTTACAGGGAACCAGGCAGAGGGCCTTCTCGGTAGTGGCGCCCTCCCTGTGGAACGCCCTTCCAGCGGATGTCAAGGAAATAAGCAGCTATCCTATTTTTAAAAGACATCTGAAGGCAGCCCTGTTTAGGGAAGTTTTTAATATTTAATGCTGTATTGTTTTAATATTTGACTGGAAGCCGCCCAGAGTGGCGGGGGAAACTCGGCCAGATGGGCGGGGTAAAAATAATAAAATTATTATTATTATTATTATTACCATCTATTTTCATATAGTTTTCTTTTAGAGCATAGCAAGCAGTAAATTTCATATCTACTTTTCACAGCTCTTCCCATGCACTTATTTCTATATTATGTCGTTCCACATGAGAGTTCCTTATCTGAAGATGCTCCTCTACAAACTGCAGGAAGGTAAGGGCATTGCACCATTCTCAATGCAGAGGATCTCCTAGACTGGAAACGATGCCCTATGAGGAACGGCTTAGGGAGCTGGGTATGTTTAGCCTGGAGAAGAGAAGGTTAAGGGGTGATATGATAGCCATGTTCAAATATATAAAAGGATGTCATATAGAGGAGGGAGAAAGGTTGTTTTCTGCTGCTCCAGAGAAGCGGACACGGAGCAATGGATTCAAACTACAAGAAAGAAGATTCCACCTAAACATTAGGAAGAATTTCTTGACAGTAAGAGCTGTTCGACAGTGGAATTTGCTGCCAAGGAGTGTGGTGGAGTCTCCTTCTTTGGAGGTCTTTAAGCAGAGGCTTGACAGCCACCTGTCAGGAATGCTCTGATGGTGTTTCCTGCTTGGCAGGGGGTTGGACTGGATGGCCCTTGTGGTCTCTTCCAACTCTATGATTCTATGATTCTATGACTAGAGGCTAGACTAGATGGCCATAGGTCTGATCCAGTAAATCATAGAATCATAGAGCTGGAAGAGACCACAAGGGCCATCCAGTCCAACCCCCTGCCAAGCAGGAAACACCATCAAAGCATTCCTGACAGGTGGCTGTCAAGCCTCTGCTTAAAGACCTCCAAAGAAGGAGACTCCACCACCCTCCTTGGCAGCAAATTCCACTGTCGAACAGCTCTTACTGTCAGGAAGTTCTTTTTAATGTTTAGGTGGAATCTTCTTTCTTGTAGTTTGAATCCATTGCTCCGTGTCCTCTTCTCAGGAGCAGCAGAAAACAACCTTTCTGCCTCCTCTATATGACATCCTTTTATATATTTGAACATGGCTATCATGTTAACCTTCTCTTCTCCAGGCTAAACATACCCAGCTCCCTAAGCCGTTCCTCATAAGGCATCGTTTCCAGGCCTTTGACCATTTTGGTTGCCCTCCTCTGGATAAAGCTTAAGATAAAGCTTTTAATGCTTTATCTTAAGCTTTATGCCTGTGAAATATCAACAGGGAAAAACTCCTAGCCTGTCATGTTGACTTGAAACAACTTCCTCCTTGCCATGCATTCTGGGAAAGGACAACCCAAACTTCACCACTTCACTCATTTGCCTTCCAGCTGGTTTCTCCTGAGCTTTCTACCCAGTTAAAATTAATAACCAGTTACACTGCAAGCTTTGGATTTTCATATTTTTCTGGCATCTTGTATAACCTGAAAGTGTATTTATTTTGCATTTTAAAAATGCCCCAAAGCAACACTAAAAGTAACGACATCGTAATGTTTCAATATAGTTCAGTCTGGGTCTAAAAATAACTTGTGTGCCTTTTTGTGGATCAATATCAGGTCCCTGAAAACTGTTCTATTTTATGACATTCCTTTTAGAAAGTTGCTCTTGAATTGCAAATGGCTGTCATATCTATTAATAAACCATACATCCATCTTCAAGAATGCTCCCTAACTCTGCTCTTCCTTTGCTATAGAGGTTTAGTTTGCATATGGTTGCACCAATCCACATTTTTTCATGCTGTGGGGTGAGCTCTGAGCCCTGTGCAGTTTTCTAATAATACACATACCTGGTGTTGATTTATGTACCTCTCCAAGTGCTGATTTAGCCCTTCCTCTGTGCTTTAAGAAAGTTTTAAGCTCCCCTCCTCAAATAAATAAATAATACGGAATGCCGCAAGGGTCAGCCAATCAGAACTCTGCACGAGCAGGTTGGGCAGGGATAAACCTTTATTAATGTTACAAGAGCTATCCAATCAGCACTGTTCATTGCTGTCTCCTGAAGGAAGCAGGAAGGCCAGGTTGCTCCTTTGATTCTCTGAGGTAGGTTGCATGTCTCACCCAAGTACTTATCCTTCCCTTGCTGCACTGTGAGTTGTCACTAGGGGAAACAGTGTTGTACCTGAATGTTTGAAGATGAGGTGGATTGGAAAAACAACAAGTAAGTAAGTAAGTAAGTAAGTAAGTAAGTAAGTAAGTAAATTGCAAGAGTTCTCATTTCAGAACCTTTAATAAAGTGCACCCCTTTTTCTCTCTCATTTTTCAGAAGCTCTTGTGCATATTTTAGATTAGCCATCCAATATCCATCCCTTGCAGTTTCTGCACTCCTTGCAAATGCCTCCTGGGTTCCTACTTCCTCCTTGAGAATAGAATAAGGGCAAACTAAACAGTATATTGTCAACAGTCTCCTCACATTCTTTCCCACTCACCCCCACTAAAATTGAGGGGTAGACATTGGAGATGCCAATTTCTATCGTCTGAATCTTCCTTCCTTCCTTTTTTGGAAGGGATACCTCCCAAAGTTCCATTTTTGTTAATCAAATTCTAGAAGATGGTGTTGGACTTTGCCTCCCATCAGTCCTAGATGGCTTGGCCAAGGCTCAGAGATTATGGGACTTACAGGTCAACAACATTGGAAGGCCCCATTCTTGATCTTCTTGCATGAATTGTCTAATCTGACATTGAAGTTTTGCCACCACAGATCATACAACTTAAGTGTATCCGGTGGCATATGTGAGGTCTGGATTTCAACCTGGAATGGGCAAAGGGGGGAGCTCAGGTATTCAGAACCTTCCCAGAAGCCAATGACAAGGACAAATGATTCATCAGAACTTCATTCCACCCACTTGATGCATCATCTTCCAATATGCCACCATGTGCCAATTTAATTAACATGCTGTTTACTTCCTCATCTGGGTCATTAATGAAGGTGATAAATCTGCTTTTAAATTCCTCAAAGTGACCTTGGTGAGGGAATGTAATCTGGATCCTCCACTGGGGCCTGGATATTGGAGGGGATCAGGGAGGACAATTAATGAGGGATGCAAATTAGAAAGCAGGGTGTTGCAGGATGCCAGCACGCACTGAATAGGAGGGAAGGAAACAGCCACCTTAGCTTGGGAGAATCTAGTAATCCAGTTTGCCCAACAATGCATCTGGAATTTCACTTCAGCTCTGTCCTGCAAAATCACATAAGGCCACTTGACCTTCTCTGCTTTCAGTAGCTACTTTCCCTCGAAGGGCATTTTGCCCTGTGGGAGAAATGATGACAGGGAAGTTATGGGGACTGTGTCCCTTCCCCAAGAGAAAAAGCAGCACGGGGTGGGGGTGGGGGACAGTTTTCTTCTGCAAAATGATAGGAAACATTAAACAGTCTCTTATTCGTTTCCAATTTTGGGGCTGCGTTGGGTTAAAGAACAAACCCACCCCAAGACTGTGGATCAAAGACTCACAGAACACTACTTAGTATGTAGTTTGAGCCTCAGCTTGCATAGCCAGTGGGTTTTCTAACTTCGATCTGCTCAGCTGGAAAAGCAGAGCTACATGTTTTCTCGAATAAAGCTCTTATCCACTGGGCCTGGGGAGACAAAGCAAATTTCTTTGGGTAGGCAAGTGTCTGCTCTTATCTCCTTTCACAGAAACAATGCTTTAAAAGAAAATATTCACTGGTGCACAGGTTTTTTGTTTGGATTGCATCCCAAGGATGACCAGCTTCTGCATTCACAGCGAGGAACAATCTCTTCTCTGTGCCTCTGAATACTGGGGAACATGAGTGGGGAGAGTGCTCTTGCACTTTCACCATGCGTTGGGGTCTGCACTATAAGAAACAGGATGTTGGACTAGATGGGCCTTTGGTCTGGTGCAGCTCTCCTTGTGTGCCAGCACCAAGGCAGGACTATGCATGATGTGTTACGTGCAGCAGGTCCCAAAGCGATATCTTCATGTTGAGGTCTGTCATTCTCCTCCCTGATGCATCACGTAAGGTAAGGCTATCAATGGCAACTAGGCGTATTAGTTATACTAGTCTATATCAGAAGCTACAAACCTTTGGATGACAGTTGTCTGAGGATGCGAGCAGGAAAGAGTTCTATCTTCTTCTTGGTAGTGGTGCCTGCCCTGTGGAACGCGCTCCCATCAGATGTCAAAGGAATAAACAGCTATCTGACGTTTAGAAGACATCTGAAGGCAGTCCTGTTTAGGGGAGTTTTTTAATGACTGATGTTTTAATGTATTTTTTAATCTCCTGTTAGAAGCCTCCCAGAGTGGCTGGGGAAACCCAGCCAGATGGGCAGGGTATGAGTAATAAGTTGTTGCTGTTGCTGTTGCTGTTGTTGTTATTTAACTATGGGCTGCATGAAGAAGTTCTTTCTTTTATCTGTCCTGATCCTGAATCTTTCAACATGAGTTGATGCTCATGAGTTCTAGTGTTATGAGAGAGCGTGAAGAACATTTTTATATCCACTCTCTCTATGCCATGCATAATCATATTATAAAACACTTTTATCATGTCACCTTTTACTCACCGTTTCTCTAAGCCACAAACATTGAATCGCTCCACATCTTGGATAATTCAAGAGTACACATATGCTCAGGTGTGGCACTATGGTTAGATATGTGTATTTTCACACTGAATAGGGTCCTCCTCTAGTGTCCCCTGACAGAAACACACCTTGACATCAGCAGATCCACCACCCCTGTTCTGTGGGCTTCTACTGGTGTTGGTGAGCAGTAGCAGTGATGCGATCTACACTGTGCAGCTACAAGTTACAAATTTTCCTGCAGTGCCATGAGGCATTTGTTTTGGGGAAGTGAATGAAATTTAAATTTAAAATGGAAGGAGGCTCACAGCCACTTGCTGCTAAATAAAACTGAGCCACAAGGAACAGGAAGGTTAGTGGGCCCATTCCAGAACACTTGGCAGCACCTGGGACAGGGGCAGAGGAGCAGCAGCTACCCCTGATTATGGATGTGTTGCACATCAGTTCAAAAAGAGAGCTGGAAATGCTTGTGTTTGTTACAACTTGATAATATCCATCTTATTCTTAAGAATGAAATTGTGGATAAAGTGTACCACGATTAAAACTTGACAGGGGTACCAGGGAGTCAATAAAGTTCTCTCAGGGGTCAGATCCAGCCCAGGGGAAGTCTTTCAGAGGTCCATCACAAATAAAAACAAGAGACAAGGGGCACTCCATTGTTATGGTTGCCTGCACTCCAACTCACAACTCCACTTGCAATTCATGCATATAGGGGACTGCTGTGTCCTGAATATTAACAGAATTTCAGAGCTTGCTGCCATCTGTTCCGATCTGGCTGCCAAAATATAGTCTCCTTCCTGGAGAAATGGATCTCACCATTTTGTAAATGTGAACTGCATTCTGTTCTCCTGAATATTTTAGTGTTTTGTCAGTGGGACGTGTGGCAACTAAAGTGGGTATACTAAGGACTTCTAAGTGTGAAAATGCGCTGTCTGGGTTATAGAGGAATTGAGTTACTATTTTAAATATTTGTGGGCAGGCAACAATGCCAAAGCATTCCTTGGTATCTTTAATAAGAAACTAGTGGAATGTCCACCAGATGACAATAATTTGCATGGAGCAAATGTGCTAGGATTGCCCATCTCCTCTCCACCGTCTCTCCCCTCTTTCCCCTTCCCCATATTTCTAGTCTCTCCACCACATCTTTCCCTCTCTTGCCCTTTCTCTTCTCCCTCGTCTCCCACTTTCCCACCTCTGTCCCCTGTACCTTCTTCAGCTTGACTTATATATTTATTCCTTCTTCCACCATTTTAGCCAATCAGAAGGAGAGTGCAGTATTGATTCTGTTTCTCCTTTAACTACCAGGTTGCTAGGCTGAATGTTTGAGACTGCTGTATGAAACCTTCTGAGGAAACCTCCCCCTATACTTTTAACCTCACTATGAACTTTTGACCCTCCTGTGCAGGACAGCCTCTAAAGCAAAAACAAACTATTCTTTCACATAGATTTTTAAACAGAGGCTAGATTGCCATGGTTCAGAGGTCAAGCCATGGATATCCTTCATCACCAGGACTAGAAGATATTTGAGGTCACTTCCAACTTTTTGATCCTATGAAGTCTGCATGAACTTTCTCAAGCATGATCATAGCCATTCCTAATGATAATAGACTCACAATCAAGTATGAGCTCTCCTGATAAAGCATTCCCAGACTTCCTGAGATCACCAGGCTCTGATAAAGCATCCTCACCCATCCCTGTTTCTAGGGGTTCTTAAGTTCAACCAGTAAAGTTTGTTGTGCAAAACCTGCTTTACTGACCTATGGCCCAGAAAGAAGAAGAAAGGAAGGCTTTCAAAATAAAACAACAATGGGGTGAAAACCATAGGAGCAATGCCCAGAGCAACAGAACATATTTTTAATGATTTATGGACTTGAACAAGTAAACTTGGTAGCCAGATGGAACTGCAGCTCAGTGAGCCAGTGCTGATTTCTCTAGGCAACAAAATGTCACGTCAATCAACTGACTAAGGCCTGCAGAAGTTCTACTAGGAATGTTCTGAGTTTGTTTCATGGTGATTTAGTACAGTTTCATGAGTGTTCCTGTACAACCTGCTTGTGTGCTTAGGTGGCATACACCTGGTTTCATTGCCATTTCTATTTTGTAAATCACAGAATTATATAGTTGGAAGGGACCCTGAGGATCATCTAGTCTAAACCCCTGCAATGCAGGAATCTCAGCTAAAGCATCTATGACAGATGGCCATCCAGCCTCTGCTTAAAAACATCCAAGGAAGGAGAAGCCACCACTTTCTGAGGGAGGCAGTCCCGCTGTCGAACAGCTCTTACCGTCAGAAAGTTCTTCCTGATGTTTAGCAGGAATCTCCTTGCTTGTAACTTGAAGCCATTGGTTTGGGTCTTAACCTCGGGAGCTGGAGAAAACAAGCTTTCTCCATCTTCGATATGACAGCTCTTGAGATAGTTGAAGATGGCTATCATATCTTATTTCAGTCTCCTCTTTTGCAGGCTAAACATACCCAACTCCTTCAACCATTCCTCATAAGGCTTGTTTACCATATTTTGATTTAAGTAGAGGGGCTTGTGCCTTATTCCAGGCTTCTGGATAGCCTTGCAGAGCAGCTGCATCATCTACATGTATGTGCAGTATTGCTGAAGGCATTCTGCAGGATTATACCAGCCACTTTTGGGAACCTCTTATCAATAAATGAAGCATGCCTTGCTCTCCTGGCACAAAATATCGATGGTGCATGCAACACCCCGATGTGATCCTTCAGAGTAGGGGTGAGGAATTGGTGTTCCTCCAGACCTTGGTGGACCTTTGAGAGCAGAGACAGAACGGGGGGGGGGGGGAGTCTAGAGATATTTCACGGCAGATAATGTTTCCTTTGACTCTGAAGCAAAGACAAATCTGTTGCTGTTCACCAAATCACTTTAAAGAACACTGCCTGAAGCAAAAGATGAGACATAAATTATTTACAGGAATACAATCAGCAGTGAGAGCCCTCGTCCAGGGCATCACTCCAATTAAAAACTAATGGAAAAGGCCACATTTTAAACCTGCATGAGATAAGTAAATTGGTAAATCATGCCAATTAATTGATGGATGTATTTTGTCCAAATGAAAACGGTGAATATTAGATTCTGGTAGAACCACAGGCAAGGCAGAAAGGAGGCAGAGATGGACAGAAAAATCTCCAGAAAGGCAACTGATGCACCTCCGAGGTGTGCCTGATACTAATACTATTAACGTTTTGCAAGAAGGCGAAGACACACCTCTCTGTCCTAAACAGCCTCGGTCCTGTATACCTGAAGGAGCGTCTCCACCCCCACCGTTCAGCCTGGACACTGAGATCCAGCACCGAGGGCCTTCTGGCAGTTCCCTCACTGCGAGAAGCAAAGCTACAGGGAACCAGGCAGAGGGCCTTCTCAGTAGTGGCGCCCGCCCTGTGGAACGTCCTCCCATCAGAGGTCAAAGAGATAAACAACTACCTGACATTTAGAAAATACCTGAAGGCAGCCCTGTTTAGGGAAGTTTTTAATCTGTGATATTTTAATGTATTTTGATATTGTTGGAAGCCGCCCAGAGTGGCTGGGGAGACCTGGCCAGATGGGCAGGGTACAAAATAATAAATTATTATTATTATTATTATTATTATTATTATTATTATTATTATTATTATTATCTGTCCAGACCTTTGAGAAAGTTTTAGTTCATAGAAAATGTAAGAGGCAACATGACTGAAGTTTATTAATTTACACATTGCATGGTGAAAGTAGACGGAGAAAGGGTTTTCTTCCTCTGTCACAGCACTAGAACTTCTGGACAACCAAAGAAACTGAAACCTGGAAGATACAGGGCAGAGAAAAGAAGTGCTTCATGCACTTCATGCACCTGGATAAACTTTGGAACTCAATTCCACAGGAGGCAGTGATGACTACCAACCTGGATGGCTTTAAAAGAGGATGAGACAAATTCATGGAAGAGAGAGGGCTATCAGTGGCTACTAGCCATGATGACTATGTTCTGCCTCCACAGTTGGAGGCAGGGGTGCCAACTTGAATAAAATACTGTAGCCATTAAAGTCTAACAATATTAATGTGCACTGAGGTTCTTCATGAGATCTATGGATTTTCAGTTCATCTGGTTAATGCTAGTGCCTTCTTCAGGGCTACATTTCAGAAGAGTAGCCATGATCATCTGTTGTCACTCAGGACTGCAATACCTCAAGGACTGCCTCTCCCCATATAAACTGACCCGGATTCTGTGTTCTTTGTCTGAGGCCCTTCATCATGTGCGTATCTTGTGAGGTCCAGAGTGTGGTGACACAAGAACAAACCTTTTCTGCAGTAGCTCCCCATTTGTGGAATGCTCTCCCCAGGGAAGTTTCTCTGGCACCATCCTTATATATCTTTAGGCGCCAGGCAAAAACGTTCTTTTTCAACCTGGCTTTGGGCTGATTAATATTCTACAGTCTTTTAGATGTCTTTGTGGGAGGGGGAGTTATTGTTATGTTGTTTCTGTTCTGTGCTTTTACAGTATCTTGTGTTTTTATCTTGTTAACCACCCTGAGATCTTTTGATGAAGGGTAGTATATCAGCAGCAGTAGCAGCAGCAGCAGCAGCAGCAGCGTCTACTAGATCTTGCACCTCTGAAAGGTAATGGAAGCAGACAGATGGTTTAGAAGAACATCAACCTCCTGATACTCAGAAAATGTGTCTTAGTGCTGCAGGATTTTGTTTTTCACTTACAACAGGACAACATGGCTATCCTTCTAGAATGTGTCATGATATGCTGAGAAAGGAAAGGGCTATTTAATTTAAAGTGAAACGAGAAACACAGCATGAAGCAAGGCAGCTGAGCGAATTATTTCCATGGGTTGGATAGCAGGCCCTGCGAAAGGACTGAGCAAATATGAACGTCACAATAGTGGAATTTGCCATGCAAGTCAAAAAGCACTCTTTTATGTTTGAACCTCATAAATGATTAAACCTCATAAACCTCATATATATAGATATTCAGATGGGATCCATTTCCATGTAAGACAGACAGTATCATGTTAGCCAGATGGAAACTGCTGGCAGGTCATCTACTATATTAAGTACCAGCCTGTTTGGTTAGTCCACCGAACGATAAAACAGAACCTCTTTTATTAAATACATTCATCTAAAAACCATGTCCTTGGATTCCACTGTCCTTCAGTCAGATTCCTGTTATAGGACGTCCAGTAGGCAATTTTTCTCACTTTCATTTCTGTGTTTTTGAGCGAAACTGGAGCTGATATGTAGACTTCTATAATTCACTCTACGCCGGTCTACAATTAAAGACAATGCAGAGGCTTCGGCAAGTGCAGAATCTGTCTGTTAGCTTGGTAATAATAATAATAATAATAATAATAATAATAATAATAATAATAATCCTATATAATAAAGCTCAAGTGTCTCTGCGTGCCCGTCCGTCCGTCCGTGGGTTTGCGCTACTGCGCATGTCCGCCACGACGCAGAGACGCGTGCACCAATCAGGGCCGCCTCTATTCAAACAGCTGTGCGAGGGAAGCGCGTGCGCTTCCCGAGCCTCCGCGGCTGCCTTGCTGTCCAATTCATTCCCCTCAGTCTGTTCAGCGCGAGGGAAGCGCGTGCGCTTCCCGAGCCTCCGCGGCTGCCTTGCTGTCCAATTCAGGACGTCCATGCCTGGCGCTGGAAGCCTTCGACAGCGGCTTCCTCCTCCTCCTCTCCCCGCAACTTGGCCCCTCCCCCCGCTTCTCCTTCTGCGTCAGGGGAGATGAGAAAGCTGGGGGGAAGGGAGGGATTGCGGGAGAGGAAGGCACGCGCAGCCTTTGGCAACCCGAGAACCAGGAGGTGCCGCGGGGAGAGTGGCGGACCGAGGCCGGAGTTCACCTGCCCGACTCGGCCAGGAAGCCCCCTGGGTGGTTTCCGCCGGGCGCTGCCTCCCCAGGTCGCGGGGATGAGAGGAGGAGCAGGAGAACCGTGTATACCGATAAATAATATCTCGCCGCCCTTCTTGGCCGTTGACGCGTGGCCAGCCGGGGGCCGGCCTTGGGCTTGGGCTGGGCCCACGGGGAGGGGGCTGGAGGGGTGGGGTTGGGGTATGGGGCAGGAGGGGCTGGTGAGTGAGAAAGTAAACGACAGGAGACACTGGTGAACGTGTGAGGATATGGGGCAGGAGGGGTGGGGGCGTTATGAGGCAGGAGGGGCTGGTGAGTGTGGGAGTATGGGGAAGGATGAGTGGGGTGTTGGGGGTATGGGGCAGGAGGGGGTCGGATGTGGGGAGTATGGGGCAGGAGGGGCTGGTGAATGTAGTGGGATATGGGGCAGGAGGGGTTGGTGAGTGTAGCAGGGGTATAGGGCTAGAGGAGTGAGGGGCTATTGAGCGAGAGAAAGGAAAATGGAAGTATGGGACAGGAGAGAGTGTGGGGGTGTGAATTAGGAGGGGATGAGATGAAAGGTGGCAGGGTGTGTGAGAGAAGTGGGTTTAGAGAGAGAGGCGAACTATGTGTGGAAATGTGGGAAGCAAGGGGGGAAATAGGGGGATGCAGCGTTTTTATACATGGGGATGCGAGGTGTGTGGGGGGGAGAGAAGAAGTCTACCATATCACATATAATCTAGCACCCGTTATCTTAACGGGCTTAATTTACTAGTAATAATAATAATATAGTACCCTGCCAATCTGACTGGGTTGCCCCAGCCACTATCGGTGGCTTCTGATATATATATATATATATATATATAAACATAATAAAACATTACACATTAAAAAGCTTCCATTTACAGGGCTGCCTTCAGATGTCTTGTAAAGGTTATATAGTTATTCATCTCCTTGACATCTGATGGGGGGGCATTCCACAGGGTGGGTGCCACTACTGAGAAGGCCCTCTGCCTGGTTCCTTGTAACTTCACCTGTAGCAATTGGGTCAGCCCAATGGGGCCATGTGGCACCAGTCCCGAGAGCACTTTCCCCATATCAACAATCCAGAACCCTGTGATTGGCAGGTGAGGTCTTGTTGGTGGTTGCCCAGTTGGGGCCAACCCATGACAGAGCCTTTTCAGTGGTGGTTCCCCAGTTGTGGAGTGTCCTCTCTAGTGAGGTGTGCCTGTCTCCATCATTATTAGCTTTCAGGCGGAACCTGAGTACCTTTCTGTTTACCCAGGCATTTGGTGGCTGAAGAATACTTTTCTTCCCAGCAACCTCAAGATCGTTGGATGGGAAGTGTGTTTTCAACTGCAATCGCTTTAGGAATGCCTTGAACTGTAATTGTTTTTAGAGTGCTTTGATTGGTTTTATAATGTTTTTTTTTTTGCTTTGCTTTTGTTTTTAAATTGAATATCTGTTTGCTGCCCTGGGCTCCTTGGAGAGGAAAGGCTGGAAATAAATCCAATCAATCAATGAAGCAAACACACAAACAAACAAACAAGAGAGCCATTGTGGTGTAGTGGTTAAGAGTGGTAGACTCATAATCTGGGGAACCGGGTTCGTGCCTCCGCTCCTCCACATGCAGCTGCTGGGTGACCTTGGGCTAGTCACACTTCTTTGAAGTCTCTCAGCCCCACTCACCTCACAGAGTGTTTGTTGTGGGGGAGGAAGGGAAAGGAGAATGTTAGCCGCTTTGAGACTCCTTCGGGTAGTGATAAAGTGGGATATCAAATCCAAACTCTTCTTCTTATTATTATTCTACAATGTGAGAGTAAAGTCTTGCTCCTGGAGGGAGAAGCAGAAGGCAAGGTATGGACACAACCACACCGTTTTCTTTTCTCACCCTTAGTTTCTTATGTCCCTGTCTTCTTTTTTCACCCCCTCCCTCTTCCCTCCATTTTCCTTTCTTAAGAACAGCCAGATCTTACGCAGTCCATTCCCTGCAGCTGTCAGCCAGATGCTTGTGGGAAGACAGCAACCGGGACACGAGTTTACTATTTCACAGTGCGTAACTGGGTAGAATACCAAGAGCTTTCCATTATAAGCCTTCGCAAGGAAAAGGAATGGAGGCTACCAGCACCATGCATACTCAGAAGGAAGTCCTAAGCCACAATGCGTTTAAAGCACTACGATACTGCTTTAAACCATCGTGGCTTCCCCCAAAGAATCCTGGGAAGTGTAGTTTGTTAATGCTGCTGAGAATTGTTAGGAGACCACTCTCCTCCTCACAGAGCTACAATTCCTAGACTTCCCTGGGAATCATAGAATCATAGAGTTGGAAGGGACTCTGAGGATCATCTAGTATTCTTGCAAAGCAGGAATATGTTCCCATACGGGGATTGAACCTGCGACCTTAGCCTTATCAGCACCACACTCTAACCAACTGAGCTATCCAGGAAGAGGCATTGACTCTTAAACCACTCCATGGATTGTGGCTCCATGCAGGGAATAGGGGTCTGCTAACAACTCTTAGGACTTGAATTCAGCAGTGATTACTCCTTTGTAAGATGGCAGTGTTACTTTTTCTTAAAGAAAGCAAAAATTTCAGAGATGGGAAAGGGGCTGGAATATCCCTGGGAGGAGGGAAGGTCCCCACGGCCCCATGGCACCTACAGCCCTGAGGCCAAACTTCCTGCCCTTGCCTCTTTACTGTCAATCATTTGGGATAGTCCTTTGCCTGGACCACTTGCTTAAACATAGTGCTCTCAAACCCGCAAGCATGCCGGTCTGTTATGGCCTCTAACGTTGAGGCCCTGATACTATTGGAGACTTCATCACTCAGTGCTACAATTTCCCACTGCCTGGAGCTATGCTGAAGGCTTGTTTCCTCCATAGGTTCTTTGCTAAGAAATCTGACTCACCAAAGTCTGATGGCTGAGCTTCAGAAGCGGAGCCAGAGCAGCAAAAAAGAGCATCATTTCACTTCCAGCTCTGCACTTGTTTTGACAGGCAGCTTGTTGCCAACATTGGGTATTGTCCAGCGCACTGCTCCAAGAATGTCCCATCAGTGCAAGGATTTCTGCTTGTGTGACAAAATGTTCTCCTCATCTCCTCCCCTCCCCCTCCCCACTAAGCTAGCATTTCCACCATAAATTTGTCCCATTCTCTTTTAAAGCTATCCAAATTGATGGCCATCACTACATCTTGTAGCAGTGAATTCAATAGTTTATATGTTTTGTGAAGTACAGAATATGGAATATGGAATATCTGGCTTAGGACGGGACCTGACAGGCGGGTGTGGAGGACTCCCTGGTCCTGAATGGGGTAGCTGTGCCCCTGAATAATAATAATAATAATAATAATAATAATAATAATAATAATAATATATTATTATTTATACCTCACCCGTCTGGTTGGGTTTCCCCAGACACTCTGGGCGGCTTCCAACAGAATATTAAAATACAGTAGTCCAAACATTAAAAGCTTCCCTAAACAGGGCTGTCTTCAGATGTCTTCTAAAAGTCTGGTAGTTATTGTTCTCTTTGACATCTGGTGTGAGGGTGTTCCACAGGGTGGGTGCCACTACTGAGGAGGCCAGCCTTACTCAAGGGGATGTGATTACAAACCCAGATTTACAATGAAGAAATGTGGATCCATGGTTATACTGTGGTGGCAATAGGCACATTGATATCCTCCTCATTTTGCTGCATTAGTGCCATGAATAGCTGTCCATCATTTAGCAGGTTAAAAAGGTTGGTGGAGAATACAGAATCAATGAGAGCACTGCCCAGAAGGCTTCCTGTCTGCTCTCTGTGGGTGGAGGGAGATGTGAAACGTGGAAAGATTATTCTGTATGATTTAAGCTTATTATTCTCCTCTACATAGAAAACTATACTCGCAGCAACTTATCAAACTATAAATTGAACAGAAACAGAAATAGGATTAAAAACCAACCGTGAAAAATAACTAGGTATAAAAAAATCTCTGAAAAAGAAAGAAGCCGACTAGTCAATTATCCAGAATTTATGTAGAAAGAGACTGCTTTTCATCAAATGTGTGTCCTGGTAGTTTTACCTGGGCACGGTATTCCATAAAGCACACTGTACCAAGCAAGAGCCTCACTTCTTGTCCCTACATATCTCACCTTGATGGGAAATCCATCAAGGATGTGTTCTCAAAAAGATGGCGAGAAAGATGGTGCCACTGGGAGAATCCATTCCATAAGACAGGGGTATCCAATATGGTGCCCCCCAGATGTTGCTGGAGCCTTCACCAACAGGGATAATAAAATCACTAGCATTTGGAAGTGGTAGAATAAAGGATGTTAGAAATTAAACTGATTACTGAAGGACAAGATCCTAATCAAGTTATTACGAAGTGGGGTTTGATTACAAATCATTGGAATACAAAATTTCAGTAAGGTTAATCCAAATACACTTTTTGTGGTTATTTAAACTTGGCTGTATAATGGAAAAATATATCACTGTCAAGGGTGTATTCTAAGCATAATTACAGTTCTCTCCGAAAATTTTTACACATCACTTGGGAAGACAGGGGAACTCATGCCAGTGTACTGGAAGAAGCAAAGATCACCAGTGTCGAAGCAATGATTCTTCAACATCAACTTCGTTGGTCATGTTGTGCAGATGCCTGATTATCATCTTCCAAAGCAACTACTCTATTCCAAACTTAAAAATGGAAAGCGTAATGCTGGTGGTCAACAAAAGAGGTTTACAGACTGTCTCAAGGCAAATCTAAAAAACAATGTAGTATAAACACTGACAACTGGGAAACACTGGCCTGCGAGTGCTCCAGTTGGACAACAGCCTTTACCAAAGGTGTCATGGGCTTTGAAGACACTTGAACTCAGGATGCAAGGGAGAAATGTGCTAAGAGGAAGGCACGCTTGGCAAATCCACACCGTGATCAGCTCCCGCCCGGAAACCAATGTCCCCACTGTGGAAGGACGTGTGGATCCAGAATTGGCCTCCATAGTCACTTACGGACTCATTGTTAAAACCGTGTTTATGGAAGACAATCTTACTTGGCTACAAGTGATCGCCAAAGGAGAAGAAGAAGATTCTTTATTATTTTTTCTCTTTCTTTTTCCTTTTTCATTATTATCTAACATCTGTATAACATATGTGTGTGCGTATGATTGATGTAAGGTTTGAATTGATGTAAACTATGTTTTTTTCCACGAGTTAATGGGTGATCATAAATAGAAATCAACAACTTTGCTATTGCATCATTTCAAACACAGAGGAGTCGGCTCATAAATTCAGCTGCGGAAAAGCATCGAGTTTGATCTAGAGTAGACTAAGTAGCTGAGTCAAGAGTAAGCCTGATTCTAGGCAGGTGTTTATTGTAGGATCAGTGACCCTCATGCATGTACATTTTTAGAATTGCCAGGCTGTGTTCCTCAGCCCCAATTTTTCCAGATTTACTCTGAACCAGTTAATGATATCAGAACGACCCATTTACAGCATTAAGCCCCCTCTGGGAGCACCATAACTTCCCCCATGGATTTCAATGGGATCTAAGTACAACTAATGTAACATGGATTCAACCAAGTGGATTGGATTCTAAGATGCTCCTCCATTCACGTAATAAGGGCCATTTCTGCCCACTTCCTTCTCCAGATACAGCCCTCCACCACACTATCTCCAAGGAGCCCCCAACCCTGAGGTCCATAATTGGGGTGTCTTTGGCAGGGAGGAGGGAATGCCCCATTCTGTGCTTGTGCACCCTGTTCCATCCATGGAAGGGAAGTCAGGATCCAAACCTTTGGTTGTGTTTGATGGTCCATTCATACACACAAGATAAGTGAAAAGGCAGAAGTATCATATTGGCCTGAATATAAGCCACACTCCCCCCCCCCAAATAAAAAATCCGACCATGAAAACTTAAAGTGCGGCTTAAATTTGCGACCTTACAAAAATTGGCTTTTACAACATTGCTGTTGAAACAGACATACGGTAAAACGGAACAAAAAAAGATTTATTGCTGATTTGCGATCTTGAGACTGTTGTGCAATTAATTCTAATGTCATTCCTTGCTTTTCCCGTATTTTACAGTGCAGTATTGATACTTTTATTTGCATTTACGGTGCCACGAACAGGTGTTTAACCCACTTGCGGGTCCTCTCTAGTACCGGTAGGATTTTCTTCTACATTTGCCATTTGCGGGTGTGAGTGCCTGCAGAACTGTAGCAATTGAATAGCGATTTGTGATTTTAGCCATTGTACGGTAACTTTTGCAGGCTTGCGAGATCAAAGGCTTAAATTGGCTCAGAGTTACAATTCTACCAACTGCAGCGATTTTCAGCCTGTAACCCAATTTTAAGGGAGAGGCTTATATTTGGGTATTGTCTTTTCTTTTCTCTCCCCCCCCCTGAATTTTAAAGGTGTGGCTTATTTGCGGGTGCAGCTTCTATTCGGGCCAATACGGTATTCCATCAGAAAGCATGAAAAAACACACATGAAAGTACAGTTCCATTTATTTCAATATGGCAGGTGTGGGAAATCTCTTCCAGCCTAAGGGCTGCATTCTCTTCTGGATAAGGGGTCACATGGCAGTGGTGGGCAGGGCCAGAGGAAAAAGGGGGCTGGAGCAATGCAAATTCTACCTTTGTACAGTAGGCTAGTTTCTATGCTCTCTCTCTCACACCCCTTGTTATCCTCCATCCAGGAGGGGCAGATGCATTATCAAAGGATACACTTTAGCCAGTCAAAACCACTCAAGGAGGATTTGAAGGAAGAAAGGCCAGTCAGGGTGTGGTCTGGGTAGGGGATATGGCCTGGGAGATTCCCGGGGGTGTGAGAGAGGGGTCTGGAAATCCCCCACCCCTGCAGTGTGGACTTGCTTCTGACAAAATGTGCTGGATCCGGGCCTTAGCTGTTTTGCCTCTCTCCATTTCCCCTCCTTCCCCAAAACTCAGAGCTCAGCAGATAAAGTCCATCATTAAATCACGAGTCGGATAATCTGCTTATTCAGATGGAAAGACACTTCATGGGTAATTAATGCAGGCGAAGCCTTCAGGTGGCAAGGTGTCAAAGCCAAGGAGCGAGGGATAAAGACATAAAATGGGATAACAGAAAAGCGTGGACCTTTTTCAGCAGGCCGGGAACAGAGTCTGTCAAACTTGGTTGCAGCATTTCTTTGTTAATTGCAAGGAGCCAGGATGGGGGAAATCACATCTAATCCCGAGCGTGGAGAGAGGATGAACGGTTCAGCTGACAAGGGCAGAAGATGTAAAAGCTAGCTGTAGGCACCCTGCAAGTTTCTGTTACATCATTATTTACCATCAGTCCAGTGAGCTGAAGAAAAAAGCTGCCCACTCACCACTGGAGTGAAGTCCATTAATTTTGATCACGGGACGAGGAAGATTGTCCTGTTCTCAGCATTTCCCCTACTTTACTTCCTTGGACTTAAATCAAAGAGTAGCTATTCTGCACTGCACTGCACATTTCAGAGATATACAGGTGCCCAAACCTAGATCTAATTTGGATTCCATAAACCCAGATGATTCACTGCTAGGGTTGTCATACTATGTCTGGATGCATGGCAACCCATGCCAGCAGTGTCGTTTTAGGCGCTTTTCTTTTTTAAAAAAGCTCAACAACTTTTCTGTCCAGATTTTCACTTTTTGAAATATGGTAATCCTATTCACACACTCCCCCTTGGGATACCAGCACCTGCCTCTCTGCAGAAGTCCATCATCATCATCAAACCTTTTATTGGCATCACATACAAACATCCATAGCAAATCAATACAGAATTACCGCCTTCCCGGTGACACAAAACATTTGTCAAGTGAAAGAAGCAAAGCAGTCTAACATTGCATCTCTAGGTCTCCAGGGAGATCAGATGTCTGCAATGTGTTTCGACGACAAAAAACCAAATAAAGGTATTTAGCCACTATCTTGGTGAGCTCCTGGTTATACCCCAGTAATAGAAAATGTATGACCTCTAACTCTGATTTCAATTTGGACTACTGCAATGAGCTCTACGTGGGGCTACCTTTGAAGGTGACCCAGAAACTGCAATTAATCCAAAATGCGGCAGCTAGACTGGTGACTGGGAGTGGCCGCCAAGACCACATAACATCGGTCTTGAAAGACCTACATTGGATCCCAGTATGTTTCTGAGCACAATTCAAAGTGTTGATGCTGACCTTTAAAGCCCTAAACGGCCTCAGTCCTGTATACCTGAAGGAGTGTCTCCACCCCCATCGTTCAGCCCGGACACTGAGATCCAGCGCCGAGGGCCTTCTGGCGGTTCCCTCACTGCGAGAAGCAAAGCTGCAGGGAACCAGGCAGAGGGCCTTCTTGGTAGTGGCGCCTGCCCTGTGGAACGCCCTCCCAGCAGAGGTCAAAGAGATAAACAATTATCTGACATTCAGAAAATACCTGAAGGCAGCCCTGTTTAGGGAAGTGTTTAACGTGTGATATTTTACTGTATTTTAATATCTGTTGGAGGCTGCCCAGAGTGGCTGGGGGGGACCCGGCCAGATGGGCGGGGTACAAATAATAAATAATAATAATAATAATAATAATAATAATAATAATAATAATTATTATTATTATTATTATAATACAGAGTTGATCTAGGAACTGCTGGCCGAGATCAGCATATAGTTTACATTTAAGAACCATATGTGTAAGAGTTTCCGCCTGATGGTCTTCACATGGGCAAAATCTTTCTTCTTCCACTCTTCCTGAGAACCTTCCCCATAGGAGGTTCGAGGGATTTGAATTAAACCTGGCCAGCAAAAATGCCCTTCTTTCTTGAGGATTAAGCAAAAATTCAAGATAATTTTGGTTAATTTTGTGTGTCCAAGAAAGTTGAAAATTGAGAGGGGAACATGTTTTCTCTGCTGCCTCTGCAGAATTATGAGAATAGGATGTTGGACCAGATGTGCTTTCAGCCTCACCTACAAGGGACTTTGCAACAAAGTGTCACTGGAAGTGAAATTCGAAGGCAATTTCTAGGTTCCTGCTTGTACAAGAAAATATATGAAACAGTTGGACTATGCTTACTTAAGAGTAAGCCCCATTGAATGCTATAAGATTTGCTTCCAAATAATAATAATAATAATAATATTTTTTTTATTTGTATCCCTCCCTTCCCGGCCAAAGCCAGGCTCAGAGCGGCTAACAACAGGTAAAAATAGCACAGTGTACATGAAATTGCAGTGTCAATTAATTAAAATACATTCTAGAATCAATTCAGAACCAAGTTAATGGCAACCATCGGGTTAGAGTTCTATGATGATTACAGAAGGGCTGCAAGTTTGCATGAGCTCTACAGAGCTACTTTCTGTTGCTCGTCATTAACAGAAGAAGAGCAAAATCTTCAGGTTTATGCCAATAGCCTTGATTTGCATAATGATTTGAAGTGTGGAATATGGCCTTTTTAAAAGAGCAGAATATTATCATTTCTGGGTTTTGAGGTGTTTACATAATACAACTTCAGATCTGCTGCCCCTCTCCCAAACGTCTGGAGTAATTCATGAGCAAGATCATTTAGGTGCCTGGCGAAAACTTTTCTGCTTATCTCTGGCATTTTAAGAACTGCTAATGTAAGCATTCTGAAACTTAGAGCAGTTTGATTGTACCATCTATTTAAATGTCTGTTGCTATTTTAATTTGCATTATTAGTTTGCATTGTTGTTGTTGTTAAGTGTACTTTTAGTTTCTTGTTATCCACTCTGCTGAAATATGAAATAAATACATAATGAATCCTAAATGTTCTTAATATTGTGTTTTTTATTGTAAACCAAACTGGGACCTTGGGCTGAAGGGTGGATAATAAATGGATTCATCACCATCAGGAGGAATAAGGTTTTATACCACCTAGAGAAGGAACTTTATTCTCTGAGTGTATATTTCTGACTGTCATAACTGTCTTGTAAAAGGGACTAATCACAATAAAATAAACCCAAAGAGATTCCTGCTGTGATTTAAAGCATGCTGAACAAGCCATGTGGTTACATGCCCCTAATCTGGATTTTACAGATTTTACAGATGAGCTGTGATTTGGGCATGTGACATGTGTTCATAAAACTAGCTCAGACAGTGGTTCAATATCACTGAGAGCCAGGATGGTGTAGTGGTTAAGAGCGGTAGACTCGTAATGTGGTGAACCGGGTTCGCATCTCCGCTCCTCCACATGCACCTGCTGGGTGACCTTGGGCTAGTCACACTTCTCTGAAGTCTCTCAGCCCCACTCACCTCACAGAGTGTTTGTTGGCAGCTCAAAAAATTGGTAAGAAGAAATCAAAATATGATGGCTTGGATTCAAAGGTTCTCCCAGAGGCGTAGCAAGTCCAGGTGGTACCCGGGGTGGAATTTTTTTTGTCACCCCCCCACTTTAATTTAAATAAAAAAAATAAAAAAATAAAAAGTGTCACCCCCCCTCTGATGGTGCCACTTTGCGAGGTGTGGGTTTTTTTGTGTGTGTGTCTATTATCTCTTTTTTTCCAATAAAGTTAAAATAAAAAAATAATAAAAAATAATAAAAAATAATAAAAATGTAAAAAAATAAAAAAATAAAAATAAAAAGTGTCGCCCCCCTCTGATGGTGCCACTTTGTGAGGTGTGGGGAGTTTTGTGTGTGTGTGTGTGTGTGTGTGTGTGTGTGTGTGTGTGTCTATTATCTCTTTTTTCCCCAATAAAGTTAAAATAATAAAAAATAATAAAAAAATGATAAAAAATTAAAAAAAAATTAAAAAATTAAAAAATTAAAAAAATTAAAATTGCCCCCCCTCTGATGGTGCCACTTTGTGAGGTGTGGGGGTTGTGTGTGTGTCTATTATCTCTTTTTTTCAATGAAGTTAAAATTAAAAAAAAAAATTAATTTTTTTTTTTACTTTTTTTTTTTAAAGTGTCACCCCCCTCTGGGGTGGAACCCGGGGTGGCCCGCCCCCCCGTTGCTATGCCCCTGGGTTCTCCTTCTCTGTTGGAAGGAGCATTTCCTGTCCATCAAAAGGACCACTTGCAGCCATGGAAGATTCCCATCAGGAAAAAAAGAGGCACCCATCAGATATATTACTCCAAAAGAAAATGGAGAGGATATTCTGCACCATCAAAGACCAAATGGAACAAATGAGACAGCAAAGAAGGGAAACGACACCTCTGAAGGCACTGATTCTGTTCATTCTGGTTTTCATCTGGCACAGGTTAGAAACACATATTTGGGCCTGGCCAGATGACCAGAGTTGGTGTGGGGGCTGATAAAGGGAGAGGCCACATTTGAGCTATGTGAGGTCCATGTCCATGGGGGCTGGTCTACGGGAATTACTGAGACACAGCCCTCCCACCAGAAATGTCAGGCAATTAAAAAAAAAATCATCTCAAGATCTCAAACACTCTCTTTCCTGTCCCACCCACATTTTAGATTTCCTTGAATTTACCGAGGCATTTCTACCAACCCTCATGGACCATGCTGGCCAGGGCTGATGGGAGTTCTAGTCCAATCACATCTGGAGGGCCACAGATTTCCCATTCCTTCTTTATATGTTTTCATGACTTGGACCGATAGCAGCTGATAATTCTTTGACTTGGTAGGGCTGCAATTTTCAACCTTGCTATTCTCATCACAGTAAGACTTGTACAGCATGTGCTTAGGAAAGTGTGCACAAGTAATATAATATTGGCTGCATTTGCTTCTGACTCCCAACATTCATTAAAATACAGGTGGCAAATGCGATGTTGTTGGACTCCAATTGCCATTGACTCCAAACAGCATGGCCAAGCCTCAGGGGTGGTGGGAGATGCATCAGTAGGCTGCAAGCAGGCCTTGATATCACTTGACAATCAATGTCAGTGTTGAAATCTGCAGTGATAGCATGGTTCCACTAACTTCCACTTTGGAAGATGGCTATAGTTTCTTTTGATTTGCAGTGGGTGATATGGGCTTCACTGTTGCCAATGAAAGCTACGTTGCAATCCTGGCTCTTTTTATTTCACTGCCTACAACTCTCATCTCATATGTTGGCAAATAATGTCACCGATCAGTTCTTTTAAGGCACTGAAATGCTTGACCTGGACATCCAACTCATGTACAATGTTGTTCGCTGGTTTTTCATCCCTTGGACCAGCAGGGTTCAAGGAGGCCTTGATTTAACTTGGCAATCAATATCAGATTTGAAATCAAGAGTATTGGTATGGTTCCACTACCTTCCCCGTTGCAAGCGGTTGTGCCAGATGATCATCTGGGGTCACTTCCAACTCTACATTTCTTTGATTCTGTGATGAATTTGTCAATGGCTACAACCCACAATGGCTTATGTACTGCCCTCACTGTTGAAGACAGTATGGCTCTCAGTATCAGCCACTTTGTAATACAACTAGGGGTAGGGACGTGGGTGGCACTGTGGTTTAAACCACTGAGCCTCTTGGGCTTGCCAATCAGAAAGTCGGCAGTTCGAATCGCCACGACGGGGTGAGCTTCCGTTACCTAGCAGTTTGAAAGCACGCCATGGCAAGTAGATAAATAGGGACCGCTGTGTCAGGAAGGTAAACACCGTTTCTGTGCGCTCTGGCATCCGTCAGTGTTCTGTTGCGCCAGAAGCGGTTTAGTGCTGCTGGCCACATGATTTGGAAAGCTGTCTGTGGACAAACGCCAGCTCCCTTGGCCTGAAAGCGAGGTGAGCGCTGCAACCCCATAGTCGCCTTTGACTGGACTTAACCATCCAGGCGTCCTTTACCTTAATCTATTTTTTTACATCTGGGGACAGAGTAATTTTGTGCTCAGGTCCTGCTTGCAGGCTTCCCCTGTGGCATCCAGTTGGACATTTTGAGAACAACATGCTGCACTAGATGGGTATTTTGGCCTGATCCAGCAGCCAAGCTCTTACTATATTTACTTACATTAACGTCCGGTAGCATCACGACTTTGACTAGAGCCTTGCCACATATTGGGTTCCTCTGTGTAAAATTTGATTTTGAACTCAGTTTTTATGTTGTGGGCAGAGTCCACACATGGCTCTAACCATGTGGGTCATTCTGTTCCACACCTGACCCGAGGAAATTGCTTGCTTTCTCATATTGCCCTGCTGCTGCATTTGTTGCTCAGGGCATGCAGAAAACGAGCGAGCAAAGCAGAATCCAGCCACCGGCCTTTCCGAACCCCCTTTCCCCCGTGCAATTATATAAAAAGCCATGTGCCCTTTCATCTGAGTCACCCAATGAAAGGGAGAATTGAATTACATTCCTGCTGAATAAAACCCGATAAAACAAGACTGAGGCTATTTTCGTAATCAAGAAAGACATAATAATATCCCCCTTTGTTTGAGCACTTTGAACAAAGGAAGGGGAGGGAAGTCACCTAGAGATGGCAAAAAGGTAGCAGGTGCACAGGATTGGAGTAATGGGCTGTCCACCTACGGAACCTGCTTTGAGGTGGCATAGCAGGCCCATCGTGCTACAAGATGACTCGGGTCAAGTCCTTTGCTGTCGCCTGGCTGTGTCCACTGAATAATAATAATAATAATAATAATAATAATAACAATTTATTAATTTATTTATACCCCACCCATCCGGCTGGGTATCCCCAGCCACTCTGGGCGGCCTCCAACAAAATATGAAAATACATTAAAACACCAGTCATTAAAAACTTCCCTAAACAGGGCTGCCTTCAGATGTCTTCTAAAAGTCAGATAGTCGTTTATTTCCTTGACATCTGATGGGAGGGTGTTCTGCAGGGCAGGCGCCACCACCGAGAAGGCCCTCTGCCTGGTTCCCTGTAACCTCGCTTCTCACAGTAAGAGAACTGCCAGAAGGCCCTCGGCGCTGGACCTCAGTGTCCGGGCAGAACGATGGGGGTGGAGACGCTCCTTCAGGTATACAGGACCGAGGCCGTTTAGGGCTTTAAAGGTCAGCATCAACACTTTGAATTGTGCTCAGAAACGTACTCTCAGTGCAGAATACCATGTCAGTGCAGAAAAATTACAGAACGTGATTCTGAGGCCAGAAATCAGCACAACTTCCACATCTAGAGGCAGTCTACCACTTATCTGACACCAAGAACAAGCAGCAGGCGATGGCTCTCTCCACTTGCTTCAGATCAAACCCTGAGAGGTGGCAACACAATTCGATAATAATAAAAAGCCTTAAATCTGCTCGGTTAGTTTTGTTTTGTTTTAGAAATCCAGTTCCAGGTCTTACTGGATACATCAAAATCCTCCTTTATATCCTTGCTTTTTTGCTTCCCTTTCACTCTGTATATTTACTGCCACTAAGGAAAGTGCATAGCATACAACATGAAAATCATGTCCTTTAACGGTGCTGACTTTACTTGCAAAAACCCACAAAGCAGAACAAATCAAAGGACTGTCGCATGACTTTTAAAAGTCTACAAAAAAAGAAAAGAAAAGGTTTGTGCTGTGGGTGTTCTGCAGATGGAGAAGGGTCTGTAAGATTAAGAGTTCACAGGAGCAGCTGAAGGTTTCTTCCTTTTGTTTACAGACAGTGTCCCCCGCCCCCCCGCCCCGCCCCGGGCACGCTTTTTGGACATTCTAAAATACATTCTAAAATACAATGAGGAGAGTGGGTGTGAATCCTGCCCGTGGGCCATACCCCCAGCTCTGCAGATTGATCTGATCTGTGTGCAGATAGAGAGTCTTGTGTGTGCAACTTTTACATGGATATACTCTGTGCTTGTCATTGGCAGCCATCTGTCTCAAGAGACAGTGGAAGAGTACACCATTGGGGGTAGATTTAAACCGTTGGAGAGTTATAGCACCTGCTGTCGGTGTAGAGACTGATATGGGAGAGACATGTTTCATCGCAGCTGGGGCAGATGAAGGTGTCCAGTTTCGCTGTTAGAGAACCACCAGGGCATTTCTTGGTATTTTTAAGTTTGCACACCAACCACTTTGAGAGGGACATCTCAGATTTACAGAAACTGCCCTGGCTTCTGTTTGAAATCCCAGATATCCCATTTCTCCTCCACCTCTACATTGGCAGCAGCTGTGGTCTCCACTGTGGACTCTTGGCTTCCGCCATGACTTCTGCCACCGCTGCCATACTCCTGGAAGGACACTTCTGGAAGCATGTGCACCACTTCTGGCGGCTGTGGCAAGGCCAAGGAGACCTCAAGAATGCTGAGGAGGCAAAGGCTCAGCCGCTGCCACAGAGGAAGAAGCGGAGATAGAGGAAGTGAAAATAAGGCAATGCAAGGGGTGGGGGTCAGGCAAAAGCTGCATAGTGCACGGGGGGTGTGCTCTGGATTTGGGTGAGAAAATGTTGGAGGGTATGAGATGGGGAAATGGACATCGAAATGATTTTACCAGTGGTTTAGGTATTTGGGGTTTTTTTAAGAATAAACTTTATTTATCTTTAAAAATTACACAATTACACAACAACACAACAAAAAATTCCAACATTCCATTTTCCCAAAAAAAGAAGAAAGAAGAAAAAAGAAAAAGAAGATAAAGAACATAAAAAGAAGAAAGTAGATATATAAATTAAATTACAATGCAAGGGCCTAAGAATTAAATCTGTAAATACATTGTCCACATTACTCAGCATTTCTATGCTTTCCTTGCATTTACTGTATACAAATCTTATACCTAAACAAAAGGAAAAAGATAATAATAGAAATAATGGTGACTTCCACCTACCACACAACACTCACTTTCAATCCTCTACTTTAATCCATTTTTGTAATTTCCTTCTCTATTTTCGAATGATCTTAATTAATTCCATTTAAGTCTTCTTGTTTAGGTATTTGTTTGTTGCATTTGTATCCCACTTCGCCTGCAAGTAGCTCAAGATTGCATGATGTCAGGGAATGGTCCCAACAGGAGGACTGGGAAGTGTGTCCTCAGCCAGATCAGCTTCTCTCCGAAGAGGAGGAGGGGAACGATTCGCCCTCCTTCTCCCCAGCAGTTTCAGTAGGAGAGAGAGAGGAGAATGCTGCACAGCCTCCACAGGAGTTACCTAGCTATGAGATAGTGGAAGAAGGGAGGGAACAGCCAGCAGAGACCTCCCTAGAGAGCCTGGGCGATCCCCCCTCCCCTCGGGCTTGCAGGTCCAGACGTATTAGAGAACAGCGAATGTAGAGGGGTGGAACTTCCCGTTGGCGCCTAGGATGTTGCTGGGGATGGAAGGGGAAGGGATCAGAGTAGACAACACCTCTCTTTGTGGAGGGATATGGATTCTTGCTTTGCGTGTGTAGGGCTCCCAGTCACTCCCCCAATAAACTCACACTGGAAACATAATTTTGGTTTGGGTTTTTGGGCATATTTTGGCCACAACTTTATTGAATACAAATCACGTGAGTGGTTGCGTAGGCATTGGTTCACGCTGTCCGACGGGACAGAGCTGACCCTAGTCAGCAGCAAGACTAGCTGTCGCAGCGGGACAGAGCTGACCACTTGTCAGCGGAGGGAAACCATTAGCTGGGGAGAGTTAACAGGGCCGGATTACACGGAGCCTCCCCCTCCCCAGGGGTCCACAGGGACTCCTGCATGGCCCTGCACCCACCGGGTTTGGACAGCAATGTTGAGTCCCTGGATTCCTTTACGGAATTCCCAATACCAACATCATATCTTGGGGCACCGCCCACTCATACCGCAGAACCAATGCCTAACCGCCAACCTTACAAGTTGTGACTATTTGCTGTGTAGTAGGCAAAAACCAAGTGGCTCGGCCAATCTGCCAAATGGACAAAATTCCTACCAGGCCCCTCCTAAGCGGAAGCGACCCCTACCCGGCACAGCAAGGTCAACACCAACCTATACCAGGGAAGGGGGGGTGGGAGATCCGAAGCTCTGAAAAGAGTGACCCCTGATCCACGTGGGGATCTATTTAAGGACGCTGGGACGTCCTCCCCAATTGATACACTCAAAACTACCCAACAACAAGCAGGTCCTGGAAGCTGTAGCCTCAAGCCCTATCCCCAAACCATGAGGAGTGACTTCCTGCCCACCCCGCAATGGCAGCTCTCTGTGAGAACTCACTTTGCAACCAGATGACTGAATAAAAAGGACTAAAAAACACAAACTGCTTGTGATTCTTGTCCATGAAGTTACCGGGGAAGGAGAGGACTCTCCACGCTTGACACATACCGATAGATTATCCTCCCCCTCCTCATTTTACCCTGACCACAACCCTATAACGTAGTCAGAGCTGCGACATCATGATGCTTCCAATGAGCTTCATTGCTGAGTGGGCATTTGAACTCTTGTCCCCCAGGTCCTAGTCCAACACTTGAATTACTACACCACACAAGCTCTCAGTAGAAGAAGAAGAGTTTGGATTTGATATCCCGCTTTATGACTACCCGAAGGAGTCTCAAAGCGGCTAACATTCTCCTTTCCCTTCCTCCCCCACCTTGAGCCTCGGAGGAACAATTAATTGAATCGATTTAAATAAATACTTAAAATAAGTACGAGTTCAGGAAGAAAGGCAATACCATAATCAATCATTTTAAAGCTGGAAACATTTAATTAATTAATTAATCAATCGCAAACATCCTTCTACTACTGATGTAACTGATTTTATCAACTTGCAATAAAATTGTGTACGCGGCTATGTTTTCTCAGAATGAGGGAAATATTTGCAACCTTTCTGTAAGACTGCTCTTCTGTTTTTCAGGAGGATAGATTTGTCAGTCACTTACTAGGGTAGTAATTAGGAATTTGTTGGTATCTCCCATATTGCTCAAAGGTGTACCATTGCTTCAGCTACAGCATACTCTTTGAGCTCAGTATGGTGGTTTTCAATTGCTTGGTTTTCCCACAACAGGTAGGGAGTGTGGTCAGGGGGAGAAAAGGAAATGGGTTGAGGTTCACTGAGAAGTTGAAGGGACACTGTGTCACCTACCAGACATCAACGGCCGGCTCAATTGGGTGAAGAAGGAAATGACCTTTGGTCCCTTGAAGGAATAGGACAGGAATAGAACAGGTAAGAAATGGAGCAAACTAGCACTTCCCAGCTCACCTTTTGGTGAGTGGAAAAATAAGGGCATGGACCAGTCAATCTTCTGATCCAGAAGCCAGAGTGGGGTTTCATTCCATTGCCTCGCCTATGGAAGGATATCCTTAGGGTTCAAGCAGGTCACTCCTAGCTTACTGCAATGATAATTAATAAAGAGTTGGCTCTTTGGTTCATTGTTGTGTCTTATGCCCACCTTTCTGGGGTATGGGGGATTTTATTCTTGTATATCAAATATTACATATGTGCAGAACAGATGTGTGTCTGGCCCACAGGAAAATGTGGCATTTGAGGGTACACCCTGGTGTGCCTGGTTCACCAATGCTATGAAACCCTAGAAGCATCAAAACGTGATCAAAACCTGCAGACTGGGTGGTGGTGTGATCTTTCCATGCAGTTCCAGTCTAATAATGCATAGCCACATAAATCAGGGGCAGGGAACTGTGTCCATCCAGATGTCGCTAGACTGCATATCCCATCTGTCCCAGCCATCATGGGCAAGAGTCAAGGATGATGGGACTTGTAGTCTAGCAACAGCTGGAGAACCACAGACTAGTAAGGAGGACAATGTGAGAGGTAAACTGTTGGGTTCCCACAGGTTTTGGTTGTGCTGGCTCAGTAAGCAAGGAGGAGTCCACACTTGCATTTTCTTTTCTTTTTTTCTTTCTTTTTTTAATTTTTATTAAGTTTTATTATATATAAACACCTTACAACCATACATCCATATATACATCCATACATACAATCCAAAACAGAACAAACAAAACACTATCTTCCTCAACATACAGACCAATTTAGTTACCCTACTCCTCTCTCTTCCCCCATGGATTCCAGCCTTATCCTACAAAACATTCTTACCGTTATCAAACATACATACACCCCCTTCCCCCCTCCCACCCTCCCCTAATAAATTTAAATTACCTCCTACCGTTTCCCCTCATGTTTTCTTAGATTTCTTTCCTTCTTTTTCTGTGTTAATTCTCTTAAAGTATATATCTTGCTTACCTTATCCGATAATGTAGATACTTATAACAGCTTGATCTAATCTTTAATTTCTATCTACTTAATTACTCTAGGCAGATCCTCAGATCCGTATTTATACCTTCACCACTTTAGTAATTCTCTACATAAAACCACTCTCCTTTAATTTTTTGAATTGGGATGTTCCTGATCGCAGCAGTCATTCTCGCAAAGTTCATAAATTCTACAATTTTTGTGAACCATTCCTGGTAAGTTGGTAATTCCTCATTCTTCCAATATTGCGCCAGTAGTAATCTGGCCGCCGCACTAGCATATAAGAAGATATTCTTTCTCCCATCCGGGATGTTATCAGGTAAGATGCTTAGTAATAGTGCCTCCGGTGTTTTATTAAAAGTAACTTTTAACATTTTCTTCATTTTTTCGTATATTGTGTTCCAGAATTCCTTCACTTTATCACAACTCCACCAACAGTGGAGATAGTCTCCTAGCTTTGCTTTACACTTCCAACATTTGTTTGAGTATGTTTTGTCTATTTTCGCTAGTTTTACTGGGGTTATATGCCATCTGTAGAACATTTTAAATATATTTTCTTTTATCTTTGTACATGCCGTGAATCTTATACTTTCTTCCCAAATGTTATCCCATTGTGCTCTATATATTACCTTACCTAGATCCTGGGCCCATTTAACCATTACCGTTTTCACATCTTCTTCCTTCAATTCCCATTCTAACAGAAATTTATATAATTTTGCCAATGGTTTTTTTGTATTGTCAATCAGCAGTTCCTGTAATTTGGATTTCCCCTCTATGAACCCTGTTTCTAAATCTTTTTTAAACATACTCTGGATCTGCCTATAATTAAGCCAACTTGAACAGAATTTTTTAATTTGATCATATGGTTTTAATTTCCATTGATTGTTATCTTTAATTATAATTTGCTGATCTGTTAACCAATTTTCTTCTTTTCTCTTTTTATTTATAACTGTTATTTCAAATGGCGACAACCACCAGGGCGTTTTTGGTTCCAGCAATGCTTTATATTCCTTCCAAATTTTAAATAAAGATTTTTTGATTACGTGGTCGGTGAATTCCTTATGATTTTTATCCTGTGTTAAGTAAGCATGCCAGCCTGCTACAATTCTGAAACCTTCGAGTTCCAGTAGGTCTCCGTCTTCTAACCTTATCCAATCCTTCACCCAACATAGACCGGCCGCTGCATGATATAGTCTGAGATCCGGAACTCCCCATCCCCCTCTCTCTTTGCTATCCGTTAATAATTGAAATTGAATTCTTGGTTTTTTCCCCTCCCCAAATAAATTTACTCAGGTCCCTTTTCCAATTATCGAAATTTTCTTTCTTCCCTACAATGGGGAGCATTTGGAATAGAAATAATAGTTTCGGCAGTACCGACATTTTTATCGCGGCTATCCTGCCCATCATTGATAATTTTAGATTCCCCCACCTGTCCAAATTGTTTTGAATTTCTCTCCATACCTTCATATAATTGTCCTCAAACAAATTTGTATTCCTTTCTGAAATTGTTATGCCTAAATATTTAACCTTTTTAACTATTTCCCAATTAGTTTTCTGTTTTATTTCTTCCAATTCCTTACCTTTAATATTCTTGGTAATTACTTTGGTTTTCTTCTCATTATTTTTGAAACCTGCCACTTCTCCAAATTTTAATAATTTCTCATTAAGAATCCCTAATGTGGTTTTGGGATCATCAATCATCAACAAAATGTCATCCGCAAATGCTCTAATTTTTTGAGTACTTTTCCCTGTTTTGATTCCCCTTATGCTTTCTTCTTGGTCTATTTCTCTAATTAAGCTTTCAATTGCCAGAATAAATAACAGTGGGGACAGCGGGCACCCCTGGCGCGTGCCCTTTGTTATCTTAAATTCTTGGGTCGTTTCCCCATTCACTATTAGTTTGCCGGATTGGTTGCTATATATCGCTTTTATGCCTTTTAGAAAGTTCCCCTCTATCCCGGTCTCTTCCAAAGTTTTGCACATAAATTTCCATTCCAAATTATCAAAAGCCTTCTCGGCATCTAAAAATATCAGCGCAGCCTTCTTGCTGGGTTTCCAGTCCAGATATTCAATCATATCCAGTAGTATTCTCATATTGGAAGACATTTTCCTGTTTGGTAGAAAACCCTGTTGGTTATTCCCTATTATTTTATTTAAGACGTTTTTTAATCTATTTGCTAATACTGTTGCATAAATCTTATAGTCTGTGTTTAACAAGGAAATTGGTCTAAAATTCCCCGCGTTTGGGTTAGGTTCATCTCCTTTTGGAATAAGAGCTATATGGGCTTCTTGCCATGATCTAGGGAGTGTGTCTCGCTCTGTTATGTTGTTCACCAGTTTCACGTACGGTCCTACCAATTCATCCCTCAGTTTTTTGTAGTGTAAGGTTGTCAAGCCATCTGCTCCGGGTGCTTTCCCAATTTTAAGATTATTTATTGTCCTCTCTATTTCTTGTTTCGTGATTGGGCTATTTAGGATTTCTCTATCTTCTTCCTTAATTTTTTTCATCTTGTGATTATTGAAATATTCCTTTAATTTACTATCATCTATACCAGTGTTTCTCAACCAGTGTGCCTCCAGATGTTTTGGGACTACAACTCCCATCATCCCTCGCTAGCAATACCAGTGGTCAGGGATGATGGGAATTGTAGTCCCAAAACATCTGGAGGCACACTGGTTGGGAAACACTGATCTGTACTATCTCCTTGGTATAGTTTTGCATAGTATCTTAACAAACAGCTTTTGATATTTTTTAAATCCGTCCAATTTTTCTCCCCCTCTTTGATACTATTGATTGTTCTATCTTTTTGTTTCTTTCTTAGCTGCCATGCAAGTAGTTTGCCTACCTTTCCTGCCGACTCAAATGTTTTTTGTTTTACCCATTTAATTTTATTTTCCAATTCACTCCCTACTACAATTTCTAATTCTTTCTGTAATATTTTAATATGCTTTGCTAATTCTACATTCTTTGGGTTCTTAGCTAATTCCTTTTCTTTTTTTATTGATCTCTTCTCTAATTTTATTTTTCTCCTCTCTTTTTTTCCTCCTAAAAGTTTTTTGTTGGATATATATTCCCCTGATGAATGCCTTACTTGCTTTCCAAATTGTATAGATATCGGTGTCTTGCTCTGTGTTGTTTTTGAAAAATTCTGCCATCAAGTTTTTACATTTTTTAACAAAGACTTCATCATTCAATATACTCTCATCCATCCTCCATCTATCTCTTTTAAATTCGTTTTCAATTATTTTAATCATAATCGGATTATGGTCTGACAGCGATTTTTCCACAATTTCGCATTTTCTCGTACTTAACATCAATTTTGGTGTTGTCCATATTAAATCTATTCTTGATAACGACTTCTTTGCTTCTGAATAGAAAGTATATTTTCTTTCATCTCTATATTTAATTCTTCAACTATCTTTTAACCCATAATTTTCTACTAAATTAAAGAAGGTTCCCGGTAGCTTCCCTTTATTCTTCCTTTTCTTATTCGATCTGTCTAATTCAGGTTGGACCATTCCGTTGAAATCTCCAACTAGCACAATTTCATCCTGATCTGTTACTTCCCCCATTAGTCTCTCTAATTTCCCAAAAAAGCCAATTTTGCACCCGTTTGGCACGTAAATATTGATTATAATCAGATTCCCTTTCGCTGTAGGGAGTTTAATCCCCACCACTCTACCCTCTTCATCTTGAAATAATTTTTCTGCCTTAATTCCTTTTCTGACATATGTTACAACCCCTTTCTTTTTCTTAACATTGGAAGCAATAAATTCCGTGCCAATACTCTTGTTCTCTAATATTCTTTCTTGTCTTTGTGCTACGTGCGTTTCTTGGAGGCACATTACATCCCATCTACCTTTCCTTAATAAATGCTCCACCTTGTTTCTTTCTCCCTTATTGTTTAAACCATTTGCATTCCATGAAACAATACTAAGATCCATATCTTTATTATCTTATCTTGAAAAGAGGAATTACACTATATCTCAGGATAGCCTGCTCTAACTGCTTTTGTCAGGTAAAAATAAAAATAGAAGATACTATATCTTAATCCAAAACTTCAGTTTCTTGTTACTTTCTTATTCATCTTCTAGTTGTTCTTCGTCTTCCTTCAATTCTCCTTCCTCTATAAAAAGTTCCTTCTTGTACCTTTTACAAAACCTTTCAGCTTCCTCTGCTGTCCTTATTGTTTTCTTTTTCTCTTTGAAAATGAAAGAAACCCCCTCAGGGAACTCCCATGCGAACCACGTTCCTCTCTTCCTCAGAGCCTCAGTCAGCTTTTTATAACGTTGCCTCTTTAAAGTCAATCTCCTAGGCACTTCCTTATAGATTGCGATGGTTCGACCTTCAATTATTAGATCTGTTTGTTTCTTCTTCTGTAAGATCTTATCCCTCAATAACATTGAGTTAAAGAAGATCAGGCAATCAGCTGGTCTTTTCACCCCTTTGATGCTTTTAGATTTATCCAGTCTTAGTCTGTATATTTTGTCAATATCTAAGGTCAGATCTTCTTCACTTACTGCCAACCAGGTGGCCAATTCTTTTGCAACTCTTTCATCCACCGCCTCATTTCCCAAATCGGGCACGCCTCTCAGGCGGAGAATGTGCGCTCTCTGCTTCATCTCAAGCATCGCCATCTGGTCCGCTAGGTCTTCCTGCATTTTCCATAATTCTTTTCTTTCCTCTTCCTCCCTTCCATGTGATTTCTTTAATTCCTTATGTTCCACACTTATTTTCTTCATTGAGTCTTCATGTTTAGAGATCTTAGTATTGACTTCTTTCAGGCTTTTGTCCACTTCTTTGTTTTTTGCGTATAAGTCCTTTATTTGTTCAGACATCCCTTCCATTATTTTTGAATTAGCGTCTACTCTGGAGATGACGTCATCCATCTTGTCATTCAGATTTTTATTCAATTCCGCTATTGCAAAAAGGGTTTCTCTAATTTCTGTTAAGGCATCAGCATCTCCATTTGGTGTTGTTGATTGTCTTCTGGGTATTTGGCTAGATGTCTGAGCCGTTGCACCCTTATTTTTCCCTGCCATCCTTAATAAAATGATTGACCTCTGTTCCGCTCCGTTTAGCTCTGTCTCTTTGTTTTGGGTGTTCCCCTTGCTTGGGTCTCTCAAGGGAACATCCTATTAATTATCAAAACGTAGAGAATTCAAAAGGTAGCCTGAACAGGGGGGGGAGGGGGGACACAGAAAGGAGTCAATAGACAGTACGTTAAGATCTCCTCTTCTCTGGGAGCAATTCCACACTGCCCACAAGAGGTCGCTGTTTTCCCTTCAAACGTTAATCTTCCCCGCTCTTTATATCTTTGATGTATCTCTCTTCTCGTTCTCACTTCCGTGAAGAAGTGGAAGTCAAACTTTCAGCATCCTTACTCCTCTACACTGTCCTCCATTTTTTGCCACTCCCTCCTTCACTGTTTTTCCTCTCTCCTCTCCCTGCTCCGCTCTAAAAAAGCAAATACAAACACGCTGCTCACCGCCCTTTAAAATTCGTTTTTCCTCCTCTTTTCTCTCTCCTTCGCGCTTGGGTGCTCTGTGGCATCCGCCTCTTACGTGCTCGCCCAGAGTCACCGTTCTGCGCTCTTGCTAAGTCTTCTAAGTCAGCGAAATAAATTTCGACCTGCCGTCTCCGGTTTAAATTACTGCCACAGATAAGGTTCTTTAACGACACAGAGTGTCATTCATGAGGTTATCAGCGGCTCTCGGTTTTCTCTCTCCCCTGGAGTCTGCCTTTTCCAAGTCTTCCACAAAATAAGGTATGTTACTTATCTTAACTCACGGGTCTTGCTCTGTTTTATTGCTACTTCTCCGAGAGGTTTCAGGCGCTAGCTGGCCGAGTACATCGGGTGCCCAGCAGTCAGCAGTGGCTCGGTGTATGCGTCCTGGCTCCTCTCCACGCCTAGCCAAAATGGAGCCGGCGTGGAGTTCTGCCTTTCACATACGCCGCTTCTTTCCCACGAAGGACCCGAACCTTCGTTTTGTCCCGCTGCACGGACTGTTTTGTCCCGCTTTGGGGCAGGGGAGGGTTGAGGCACCTTTTCCCTTCCCTTCACTGCTACCGCTACGTGGTCGTCCCAGGTGGCCAGGACTCCAAAGTACGACCCAGTCCTCAGCGCGCCCTTGCCGGAAGTCCCACACTTGCATTTTCTTGATGCTTCAGAAGCCATCACTACTTGTCCTCCAGGTTGGACAGAGCCAAGACGGCATAATTCTGCAATTGTTTGCGCTCATCCAGGTTGTACTGCAGCTTCTCCAGCAGCTCAAAGTAGCGGAACAGGGTGTCACGGGGCCAAATGACCTGCTCGTCATCATCAGCCTCGTATAGCCCTGGCAGGTTCTTGTGGATATATGTCTCCCAATCCAGATTCCCAGGAGTCACTTCTGGCATGCTGTATATTGTGCAAGGCCCAAGGCTCAATTTGTCCTGCTCCTGCTTCTTTTCCTTCAGTTCCATCTTAAATTGGTCAGCTTTCTGCTGAGTCTCAATCTGTTTCATTTCTTCACTCAGTTCATTCCGAATGGTCTGGAAATTGGTGACCATGGTGGCCACCATGAGGTTTCTGAAGATGAATGCCCCAATGAGGAGCCACAACCAGATAAACAAGCCGGTGATTACTTTGTTTATCTCTGGGACCTTCCATGTGTCCTGCAGCAGATCATACCAATGGTCCATGGTGAAGAGAATGAAGATGGTCACCAGTGCATTGGGCATGTCTTTAAAATACTTGGTGTACTTTAGTTCCTGCTGGGTTGAGCGAGTGTAGCCCTCAAAGAAGAAAATGCCTGAGACAGCAAACATATAGAAGAAGAAGAGGAGGAGAACCAGGATGAAGGTCATGGCTTTCATTCCTTTGAAGATGGCCATAATGAGGATCTGCATTTGCCGGAGTCTAGGGAAGAGCTTTAAGCAGCGCATCACACGGCAAACCTGGAGGAAGTATTTGACAGCGTTGCTGTGCTTCTTTTCAACAAGGAAGATCAACTCAGGGATAAAGGATATGATGGTGATTGTGCAGTCAAAGACATTCCAAGAGTTCATACAATAATCCTGAAAGCTAACAGCCCAGTTCAGCCCAATTTCCACCAAAAAGATGAGGACAATGACCCAGATGATCACCTCCATTGCCATCCTCATTTTCACAAAGTGCTCCTCCAAGTTATCTGCTATCTCTACTAAGATCATGAGGACCACCATGTTCAGGCAGATGAGGAAGATCATGAAGACTTTGAAGATTTGGCTGTTCAGGACTGAACAAGCCCACATGGCGACAGGGGGCCAGCGCTTGCAGCGCACGTGGATACGGTTACGGCAGCGTGTCTCTCGGGTGACAAAGATATTCCGTCTGGGCACAACATTGAAGCGCACCAGCTGGTTATGGTCTGTGAGCATCAGCTTCTTTAGCTTCCGATGGTCCAGGAAATCTTGCATGTTATGGCGTGGAATAGCACTGCCTTGCCCCCGCAGATAGTCGATCAGATAGAAAGTATAGATCAGCTTGGAGCGGATGGCATCTGCTCGGGGATGCAGTTCAAAGGGTACTTGGTTTGTCTTTTTGGAAGCTTGTTCTGAGGGTGGCTGGTCCTCCATGACTCCTGCTGGCTCCTCCTGGTATGGCCCAGAGGAGATTGGAAGATTCTTCATACAGCATGATAGACACTCAGTGGTGACCTCACAGTGGAGAGTATTCTCCTGGAGCAGGCAGAGCATTCCACTAGCCTGATTCTATTGGTATGCCTAATTCTTAGGGTCAATCCATGCAAATTATACAGTGGAATGCAGACATGAGCCAATATATAGTCTAACCACAGTGGTCCATGAATTGGTAACCTATAAGCTTGATTTGTTTGGGCCCTTTATTTGTTTTGAATCATTCCTTTGCAGCATTGGGTACCCCTCCCAATTTGGTGTCATCTGAAAATTTGATCAGCATTCCCTCAATTCTTTCATCCATGTCATTTAGAAAGATGTCGAACAACAACGGGTCCAGGACAGAACTCTGCTGCACCCTACTTGTCTCTTTTTTCCAGGTTGATGAGGAACCATTAGTGAGCACTCTTTGGGTTTGATCTATCAACCAGCCAGAAATCCACCTAAAAGTTCCGTTGTCTACCCTACATTTTAAGGGCTTCTCCATGCAGATATCATGAGGGAGTTGGCCAACAGTCTTCCTGAAACCAAGATACACTATGTCCACAGCAGGGAGGGAACAGCTGGCTGGCCCAGGGAGGTGATCAATGCCTCTTTCTGAGAGGGGGTGGTCACTGCCTGTTTGAAGGAGGCAGTGATAAAGCCACTCCTTAAGAAACCTTCCCTGGATTCGGAAAACCTAACTAACTACCGGCCAAATAAAAAAATTCCTTCCAGTAGCACTGGAGGGGATGAGCCCACCCCTTGGCCATGTGGGGGCTGTAGAGACCTCAGCCCCATGGAGTTGGTCACCTGATCAGGTGGCAACTCTAAAGGGGCTTGCTGTAACCACCAACCATCTGATAAGCAGTTACAGCAAACTGCTTTGAAGTCTTTTTGCAGGCATGGTTTAGAGTCAAACCACACCTGCAAGCAGCTGAAGAGGAAACAGGCTCATTTGCAGGTAAAACTAGAACTTGATGGGGAACACCCTGGTGCAGCCAATACCACTGGGACTTGCTTTCAAAGGATCAGGAGCTCTGTATTGTTCTTTTGGAACCACGCCCTTAGCTGCCCCACACCTCAACGGCACATATGATATCAGGGACTCAGCTAGACTGGTAACGAAAATTTTTTTTTATATGTGTTGTATATGCGATATAACACTGTGACACCAGATGGCGCTGTGGAGTCCCATCTTTTGCCTACCGGATTTCTCTGTATGAGTTTGCAATGCGTTTAACAGAATCGCTTCTTCGACATGTCTAGATCCAGTCCAGGTGTGAGGTAGGTAGGCATGGTTGGGGGGGGGGCGACGACGACAGCCTTGTGGGCCAAATGGGAACCTGTGCCAAGTCTACTTATGCCAGAGGTTCCCCATCCCTGTCCTGAGCCGATAAGTCTGTTCTGATGGCGAAGACAAACATTGCATTGCATTGGACGAGCTGTCTCTGTTCATGCAGAGCAGGAAGAGTGTCCATCTACTTCAGGGGTCAGCAAACTTTTTCAGCAGGGGGCCGGTCCACATTCCCTCAGACCTTGTGGTGGGCTGGACTATATTTTGAAAAAAAATATGAACTAATTCCTATGCCCCATAAATAACCCAGAGGTGCATTTTAAATAAAAGCACACATTCTACTCATGTAAAAACACGCTGATTCCCGGACCGTCCGCGGGCCGGATTTAGAAGGCGATTGGGCCGCATCCGGGCCCCGGGCCTTAGTTTGGGGACCCCTGATCTACTTGGACCAGGTTTTGGCTCACAAGCCATCAGGAACAATTCAATTTGCTTAATGTGGACCACCCTCATTGCAAAAGGAACTCATTAGCTTACCCAGCTGTCTGATAGTGGCAGACAACAAAATCTGAGGCTTGGCAAAGGGCGATGGGATCTGGCAGTTTCTGTGTGGAAGCTGCAGAAATCAAATTCCTAAAGAATCCCTACTCAAGGCTAAGGAAAGGGAGTATATGCAGGGCCAGCGCTTCCATTTAGGCCAACTAGGCAACTGCCTAGGGCGCCAAAATGGAGGGGGCGCTGGCCAGCCTGCCCCCCGCCCCCTGCCGCCCCCGCCCCGCCCGCCGCCGCCCCAACCAGCGGCGGAGCAAGCAGTTGGGGCGAAAACCGCGGCAGCTGCGGCGCCAAAATGGAGGGGGCGCTGGCCAGCCTGCCCCTCGCCCCCGCCGCCGCCCGGTGCCGCCCCGACCAGCGGCGAAAACCGCGGTGGCGCAGGGCGCCTGGGGGAAGGGGGCGGGGCACCGTACGTCATGCGTAATGACATCACGTGGCCCCGCCCCCTCGCCTAGGGTGCGAAAAGCCCTAGCACCGGTCCTGAGTATATGCTGCTGTCTTATAGAAGATGCCTGTTGCTTGCTTCCACCTCTGTATACACCACTTAGAGCCTATTGCAATTAAGCAGTACTGTATCAAAATCATTGAAACAAACAAATAAATGTGTAAATAAAGGAGCTATTACAAAGATGTCATACATTCCAGGGTAGGGAAACCTTCTTCAGCCCAAGGGACATGTTGCCTCATACAGAATTTTCTGGGGCTACCTGCCAGTCGTGGGCAGGGCTGAAGGGGAAAGGGGGTGTGACGATGGATGTGACATCATTGTACAGTCAGCTACATTCCAGCCAGGCAACAATGAGACGTTTCCATGCACACACAATATCCTGTTGTATTTGCCGTGCTGTTTAGATGAGATTTTTTAATTGTCTGTTTTAATTAAGGATGCTTAAAAGTATAGTTAAAGCTATGGTTTTCCTAGTAGTAATGTACGGAAGTGAGAGCTGGACCATAAAGAAGGCTGATCGCCGATGAATTGATGCTTTTGAATTATGGTGCTGGAGGAGACTCTTGAGAGTCCCATGGACTGCAAGAAGATCAAACCTATCCATCCTTAAAGAAATCAGCCCTGCGTGCTCACTAGAAGGACAGATCCTGAAGTTGAGGCTCCAGTACTTTGGCCACCTCATAAGAAGAGAAGAATCCCTAGAAAAGACCATGATGTTGGGAAAGATGGAGGGCACAAGGAGAAGGGGGCGGCAGAGGATGAGATGGTTGGACAGTGTTCTTGAAGCTACTAACATGAGTTTGGCCAAACTGCGAGAGGCAGTGAAGGATAGGCGTGCCTGGCGTGCTCTGGTCCATGGGGTCACGAAGAGTCGGACACGACTGAACGACTGAACAACAACAAAATGTCTTAAAGCTCGTGAGACTGATTTTTATACTATGCACACCACATAGAAACTGATTTCGGCGTTAAGCAGAATATACTGTTGCAAAAGTTGGGTGCCACCCTCACTCTTTGCTGGGCGATGGCAGGAGCTCATGGGGTTGCAGGGTCTGTGTTCCTCTGGAGAATTGAGACACAGCGGAGACTGTCGTTAGTAACTTTGAGAACTATGGTTTATTCACCTATTTATACCTTCAGTCTGTATGGAGGGAGTCCATATCTTACACAGCATGGGCATTTCAAGAGGGACGTGTCCCCCACAGCAGTTCAGCCATGGAGACCAAGGCATTTCTCTCAGCCTGCCTGCAGCCAGCCTACCTGTTATGTACTGAGCTGAATCCTAGGACAATAGGATCCAGAATGCAGCAGTCTGATTGGTCCACAGGAGCCACCCAATCCAGCTCCAGGTGGAAGTGAATCAGTGACCTGATTGGCCTACAAGAGCAGCCAATCAGGCTCCTGGATGAAGTGAATCCGCAACCTGATTGGCCTACAGGAGTAGCCCGGAATTAGCCAATCACCTGGGGCACATTGTGTAAATAATGTATATATAGCAGACGTTTTGGGAAAAGATTCATTCCTTGCTACTGTGAGCTGAATAAAGAGCATGAAATTCACACTTGACTCCGAGTATATTTCACTACCCAAGATGAATTCCAGTCTTTTCTCTTCCAGCTTCTTCCTCACAGAACCCCCAACTAAAACTCTCTTTTCCGGTCACCTCACACCCTGTTGGTAACCTTCCAAACCCCAATCTCTTTTTACATTTCTGGGCAAGTGGGTGGGGGAGAGGACAGTTCTTGGGCATTGCCAATGGCTCTCAATGTCACTGTATTGCTTCTCAATGGCCCTAGCTTGGCCAGAGGTTAGCCCAGGAATTCCTCTGCAGTTTGTATTTCTCCCTTCACACCCTGAATAATCATAATCTAGGGCTTCTTTTTTCAGCCAGAACTTGCTGGAACTTCTCTGGTGGGCGCCATCGCTACTTGTAGGAGAACAAGCAAGGTTTTCCATGTTACGTTCTGGCACCTCTTTTTCTAGAAAAATAGCACTGCCAAAATCCTACTATTTATGTGAAGCCCCCCCCCCCAATGACTTGGGGACTGGGAGAACCTCTGGAAAAACACATGGGGCAGAGAGGAGAGGAGAGAATTCCAGCCAGCAATGGTGACCTTTATGGAATGATTGCCTTAACACAATGTTGAACCCTGTACCTGAGGTTCCCCATCCCTGCTGTAAGTCTTCGGTGTGCTCTCTTAGAAGGAATTCTAGCCCAGCTAGTATTGTCTTGGTTATACACTGCATGCAATGATGCAACATGCAGCAATACATTACATCATCTGTGTGGTGCAACTGAAGGGTCACCCTGCCCTGCCACCAGGGCAGAATGAGTAAACTGCTAAACTTAGCCTTAGCTCAATGGTGGGTTACTTGCCTTGCATGGAGATGGCCATAGGTTCAAATGCTGCCATCACCAGGCAGGCTGTGAAAGATTGCTCTCTGAAACCCAGGAAAGCCACGGTCAATCACAGTGCATAATACTGAGCTAGATGGACCAATGGTCTAACTTGGTGTAAAGGGGCTTCCTTTGCTGTAGAACTGACATCCCAATTAATGCTGAGCTGTTTAGGTGTGGCAGATACTGACTGAGCTCACAGGTATCAGACTCTGAGGTCTCTTCTGGTCAATTCTGGCTAAGTATTCAGTTGCTGTGCAGCCTCCTGATATCCCCTGGCACCAATTAGACAAACATCCTCCTCTTCATTTGGCAATAGACCCAAAGCTGCTGATCTCATATTTTCCTCTCCTCCTGATTCTGAGTCACACTTTGATTTCCACCCAGCAGGGCAACTGAATATTTGCACTGCAGACTGGTAATTAGAAATGTCACTTTGGCCGCAGCTAACGAGGAACGTAGCTCTTTTGTCTTTGCAGCAGGTAACATTATGAAGGTTACAGAAGAGGCTGATGGATTGTTTTGATGTGAGCTGGGAGAACTGAGTAGCAAAAAGCAGGGGGGTGACATTTTCTTTAACCTCCCCCCCAAAAAAAAAACCCCATGGAAATTTACCATGTCGAAATCCTTAAAATTACCCTGTGCTTTCAGATGAAAAATGCTTCCCTACCCCAGTTTGATTTGGAATCGAGTTTGACAAACATAGGTTTGCTGCCGTTGTTTTTTTAAATAAAAAAATAAATCAGGTCATCTAATTGTGCAGATAATTTGGAACCTCCCAATTCCCCTGATAACATGGCTGTGAGTATAACAGCATCCTCCTCCATCCCTCAATCTTCCATAACCTCCAAACCTGCTTCCTTTTCTGGCTGCTGCAGTGGCTTCTGTATCTTCTCCACCAATAGTGTGTTCGCACATGCATCTCTCAATTTCTCCATCCCTTCCACTCCTATTTCTCTTTGGCTCTTGGCAATGGCAGCATTTCAGGCACCATAGAGTCTTAGAAAGCTTGCTCTCCCAGTCCTACCTGAATCTGTGATATTGTCAGGTCAGCATTTCAAGAGCTGGGGTGGGTGGGTGGACGGGAGGACCACTCCTCACCAGCACCACATTCTGGCAAGTGGGTGTAGGGTGGACTGAGACCTATGGGGTGAACTGAGAGAAAACCGTGGATCATTCTGGGTAAACTGCTACTGGTCTGGAATACTGGCACTTTAGAGCTTCTCATTCTGAACTGGGTCCTTACAGCATTTGGAAATTTTGGACACATAGGCATGACACTACAGATGTTTGGGGGGACCAACTTGTCCATCCCTTATGCTCAGGGCTGTCTTAAGCATATGCAGCGCCGGGGTGCAAAGATCCGCCCGGCGCACCCCGCCCCCGGTTGCCCAGTCCCAGGTGAGCAGGAGGGCTGAGCCGGCCAGCCGCCTCAGCGTCTCGCTGGCTCAGTCGCCCCTGAACTCGCGGCACAGAGCCGCCCGCAGCAGAAGAGCCCGCCGCGGCACTCCGACCAACGGGCGGGCTCTTCCCCAGACTCAACTCTCGGGCCCCAGATTCTTGGCCTGGTGCCCCTGAGAGCCCGGCGCCCAGGTGCCCCGCACCCCTAGCGCCTATGAGTAAGACAGCCCTGCTTATTCTCTTCTGATTCTTTCGGTACTGCAAGAGGACCAGAGTTTTCCTCCCATCATAGAAATGTCCCCAACCTGGTGCCCTCTAGACATTGCTGGATTATACTCTCACCATTCCTGGCCATTGGTCCTTGTGGCTCAGGCTGATGGGAGTTGTAGTCCAATAATGCCTGGAGGACACCTTGTTGAGGGGGTTCTACTTGTGAATGCAGGTAAAAGTTCCCTGCAGACCTTTTCTGCTCAACGTGTGAATGGGTTAAGTGCAAAGCAATTGGGGATGGGTGGGTGGATGATTTGCATGCACACTTCAACACTGCTGCCCCATCCTTGGATACAAAGTTCACATGGTCAGGCAAATGCTTAAACACACCTACAATATCTTGAACTATGAATGTGCCAAACTCCAGCTTTCTGGTTCCTATATTTTTAGTTGACTCTCTTGATGGATAAGTTTTCCAAAAATCAGATCTTCTTGGACTTGCTATGTAAGAGTGTAGCTTGCACATTTGGGATAAATGCTTTGAATCCCCACTTTAAGGGAGACATACTAAAAGGTTACAATTTCCACAGTTTCCTAGTAACTGGGATGTTTTGGCCTGTGTGTGTGTGTGTGTGTGTGCCAAGTTTCAGAACTGTAGCTCATTAGGCAATACCTTTTACAATTTTGATACCCTGATGAGTGAGTGAGTGAACCCCAAATGTCTATCTCTGTGTTTGTGTGTTTAATACAGAGCACACTGAGGAATTGATCCAGCAATGCAAATGACAATAGCAGAGCCATAATTCTGGCGAATGAACTACCAACAGGGGTAATTCCTATTATGCAGAGTATTTCACACTCTTTGGGCATTGGGCAGATTAGCACAAATTGAATTTCATGCTAACCGGCTCAGGGCAATGGGTGCCCTATTTCTATGAACTGTTACTGTATTAAGATAACAATTAAGAGATATTCACACTTCTACGTATGTGGAAATAGCAACAGTTTTCTTCCCACACAGATAACCTTAAGGAATGTGACTACTCACTGGAAGCCCCTACCAAATTCTCAAAACTACCCCTCCTTCTATCTAGAGTTAGCTAGCCGTGCAGAATCACTGGATCTCTGGGCATGTCAGGATCATGGCTGACTCAGATGCTGGAGCTACCTTTTTGGTGGCACCACATAGCACCCTGTTCCACTGAAGATGTCATAGAAACCCACACCAGTACAATAGAAGAGACACATCTCAGAGAAGCCTTGCCTAGGACCACCAATGTCTCTTGCTGGACTAATTTGGCCCATGGGCTGGAGGTTCCCCACTCCTGGCATGGAGCTGAGGTGTTCCCTTCTCATTCACAAATTCATTTCAACACTGCTTGTCTTCACATTGCTTTATAAAGTCCCTGCATGCAGGCAGGTGGCACTTCATCCGTGTCCAACAGTTGCTCTGAAGTTTTTGCTGACCCAACCTGGGCACCAACTCTGAACCATGAACTTCACACGGCTGTCCTTGCAGAGCTCCGGAACATTACCCCCCCCCATTATCCTTCCTCCTTCCCTACCCTTAGAGATTGAAATATATAAGTCCCAATAAATCTCTTTCACATGTTGATAAATGGCCACTGTTTGTGAGTGTCACTGAGGAGGGAGAAAGTTTAGCTCCTTGAAAAATTGCCATGCAAACAAACTGTCTTCAGTTGCTGTGTTCCTCTCTGCACCTGCACTGAATAGAAAGAGGCACCTTGTTCAACCTGAAATTGATGCCGTACTTACAACTGGCATCTTCATCCACATGGCTTTAATTGTCTCCTGCATTTATTTACTAAGGTCTGATACTTGGGAGCAGGAGAAGTAGATGACAAGCATTCGTTCGTTCATTCATTCATTCATTCATTCCATGATGCCGAAATCTGTAATTTGGTATACAGATTCATCCAATTTTTTACATCTTCATTTGTGTTTGGGACTCGGTGATTTCCTCTAAAATCACTTCTCTAGCTAGGAATGCGGTTTGAGATTCTATTTTTGCATAGTTAGCATTTACTACACAAGGTGTCCCAAGCTGCCATGTATATACTTTTACACATATGGTACTGGCAGTAATGACTGTGTTCCATCTCCACAGTAGGAAGTCTTCTAATTTCGCGACACTGGGAGAAGGTCAGAGGGTCAGAGTGGGAGGAGGGGCTGGATGCTGAAGCAGCAATAGGGTTTAGTGAGCAAGAAGAGCTGGTGACAGAGAGCAGTTCGGACTCCGATGCTGAAGCAGAGGAGGAGAGTCAAGAAGCAGCTGAAGAATCCAGGGAATCTCCTTCTCCTGCTGCAACAAGATCCCCTTCCTACTGGTCCCCAAGAACTCACAGAGAGAAGAGAAGTGCAGAACAGAGGCCAGAGGTGCACAGATGCAGTTTGAGACTGCTTGGGAAACATCTGGGAGAGGAGGAGCCTTAGAAAGGGTGGAAGGCATGGACCTTCAGTTCTGGCAACTGCTCCATAGGTGCAAGACCTACTGGGAAGGGTTGTTGAGTTGTATGGCGCTTCCATGAATAAAGAGTTAACTTCACTGACAATGGAGTTCTGCGTCTTTCATGTGGACCTGTGTCTGACTTAAACCCTGACATCTGAGGTGGACCACAAAGTAGTGTTACCCCCATCAGGCCAGAAGGGGTGAGTGAAGATCTACATCAGGAGCAGGGTGGGGATAAAGATCTACATTGGGAACATGGTCAAAGGAATCAAATCAACATTATTTGACAGTTGAAGTGGGAACCAAAGGCCATCATGAGGGGGGAGGGGCCTGCCAAGTGGGTGCAGACCCCAGGAGACCCCAGAGGGCAACTCCTGTCCTTTCCTCCCTGCAGGTGAGAGGAAAGCAGCAGAGCCTCCTATTCACCAAGAGACCACTGTAGAGATGGCATTGTTGGGGCTGCTGAGGAGGCAGTGGCAGCAGTGGGCGATACATTCCCTGCAGGCTGGATCTGCTGCCTCTGTGGAACCTGCCACCTGAGGCAGTCACCTTACATTGCCTCATGGGTGGGGCAGCCCTGTCTCTGGGTACTCCTTGGCCTCTTGAGCTTCCCACACTTCCTGGGAAAAAAATGAGGCTTTTTGCAACATAGCATCTTCCTCTGGACTTTCCAGGGTGGGCAAGAAGCCTGCTTGTTGATCACCTGATCACCTGAGAGTGCGGCACTTAAAAAGCAAGCAAGCAAGCAAACAAACTGCAATGACCTTCCTTTTGAATTATCCTGCCACCCCACCCACACTCCACTTTACTAGTATTTCAGGTTGCTTTTTGAAAAAGCTAACTTTACTCTCAAGGATGTGTCTAGTGTATGGCTTGATTCATTGCTCTGTATGGTGCAGCCATTGTCTCCCACAACTGCTAGCAGCTCACACTGAGGTCACGGGCAAATGCTGTTTCCAGACCTGTGGGTCTTTTGCACTTGGGATACTCGGATTTGAACTCAAGGTCTTGATTTATTATGCTTTATATATGCTGTAAGCCACTCAGAGTGGCTGGGAAGACTCAGCCAGGTGGGTGGTGTATATTATTATTATTATTATTATTATTATTATTATTATTATTATTCAGTGTGCTCTGTCTGAGATCAAGGTCATTCCCTGCAATGCTGTTGGGCAGGACTGGTCCCAATCATGGCTGGTGCTCATTTGGATTGATTGGGCAGAAGGCGGAGCATCAGAAGTAGGGGCAGGGGTGAAGGAAGGCTCTCCGCATCTGGTGCGGGGTGTCGAGGGGCAGGGCAAACTGCTTGGCAGTGCATGCGCGCCAATGCTACATACGGCGTGTGTGTGGTGCCAATACCAACGGTGCTGCTCAAGCACCATATGGGCAGCGGAGCAGTCCTCCACTCTCGGCAGCAGGATCCTCCGCACGCAGCTGCAGTGCTGTGATGGCTGCAGCTTGCATTGTCGCACTCGGGGGCAATGGGGCGAGCCTTCTTGTCACCCCCTCAGAGATGGCATCTGGGTAGGACCTCCCCCCTGCCCCCTTCCTCTGCCACTGAGTAGGGGGAGCCAGATTCAAGGATAGGGTGAGCTAACCTGCTTTTGTACCTATCCTCATCCCTGTTGAGTTCCACAAGGGCAAGGAAGACTATGGAGGAGGAAGATACCACTGGCAGTTCTACATCCTGGCTGAGTTGTTCGTATGAAGGTATGCTGGTGGGTTGGAGGGGCAGTCTCCCACTTGGCTTAAGGGATTGCTGTCTCCATGGATTTCTGTCTTTCCCAGCCACTATTGCAGCTTCCACACTGCACTTTGGGGCCACGTTGGCATTATAGTATATGTCCAGAATAAGCAAGACTGACAAGTTCTTTCCCCTAAGAGGTTGGCTAAGTTCAGCTTCGGATGCAAAGCAGTGCCGCACAGCTCCAAATGCAATCATCTGACAGCATGGTTCAAAGTCAATTGAATCAAAATTCAAGATAAGGATGTGAAATATGGATGCTTTTCAGCTCTTGGCATGTTTCCTAAATGCCAAGGATCCGATCAGCGAGAAGGCGAAGGGAATGTGGGACAAGCAAATCCACTGGGCAAAGTAGCGGCTTTCACAAAGAAGCAGCGCTGGAAGAAGGGAGAAGAACCATGAGGAACATCAACAGAATCTTGGGATTCAAACTCAAGTTAGCTTCTTAGACGTGGCATTGAAGAATAATGATTAATCTATGGAGGATGCTGGGTTGTGTCCAGAATTAGTCATACTCAGAGTAGACCCATTGAATTTAGTGGGTACCACTAACTTAGTTAAAGTTATGTCCGTATAGTTAAAGCTATGGTTTTCCCAGTAGTAATGTACGGAAGTGAGAGCTGGACCATAAAGAAGGCTGATCGCCGAAGAATGGATGCTTTTGAATTATGGTGCTGGAGGAGACTCTTGAGAGTCCCATGGACTGCAAGAAGATCAAACCTATCAATTCTTAAGGAAATCAGCCCAGAGTGCTCATTGGAAGCTGAGGCTCCAATACTTTGGCCACCTCATGAGAAGAGAAGAATCCCTTGAAAAGACCCTGATGTTGGGAAAGATGGAGGGCACAAGGAGAAGGGGACGATAGAGGACGAGATGGTTGGACAGTGTTCTCGAAGCTACCAACATGAGTCTGACCAAACTGCAGGAGGCAGTGGAAGACAGGAGTGCCTGGCGTGCTCTGGTCCACGGGGTCACGAAGAGTCGGACACGACTAAACGACTAAACGACAACTAACTTAGGCCCATTAGTTTCAGTGGGTTTATTTGGGCTTAGACATGGTTGGGGATAACCTGTTATTTATAAATTTGAAATAAAAATGATTCTCCATAATGTGGTTTCCACTGCATCTAAAATCATGTCCTAAACATCTAGGTTTAGGATGTTTAGGACATGATTTTAAGACAAAATAACTTCAATGCACAAAGTCCCCAATGTGCATTACCCGATACAAGCCACTGGAAAGAGAGAGGTCTTCAAAGCCCTCTTAAACATTTCCAGGGATGAAGCCTGATGCATTCATAGGGGGTGAAATTCCACCATTGTGGGACCACCACTGTAAATTTAACTGGTGAGTACCTAAGCAATGCCATTAGTTTTATTAATGGCATCCAATCATGAAAGCTAAATGTAAACTCAAGGTTCAGATACAGTATATCTCTCTGCAACAGATGCTGTGACCAGCCACTGTTGGAAACTGAATGCTAGATTGGTTGGCCCTTGGTGTATGAGGCAGCAAATTGTATTCACCCAATATACAACCAATACTGTAGCTTCCCCCTTATGCCTTTTGTTTCCTGAATGAATAAACTTTCAAAAACTTCTCAACATTTCACTGTAACTCTAATTCCAAGTCCCATTAGCTTTGCCCTCAGAGCGGAAATGTTATTGGTGCAGAATGAATCCCTGGCAGGAATTTCCTCATGAAATTTCACGAGACTTATCGAAACTCATTTTGCTTCCTTCAGAATTCATTGGAAGTGCTGGCATTTCCCCACCTGGAAGAAAGCGTTTTAAACCAAACCAAGAGATTGCTTTGAATTCAGAGGGAATTTCTAATTATCCATCCACCCGGCTAGACTATTGTGTCTTCTTGATTAAAGTGCAGCAGAAACAGTTTACTGGGCACTCTTGGCAAAGAAGAAATATTTCCCAGGGCCAATGATGCTGCGTGTTTTCAAATCAGGGCATCCTGATCAAGTTTGCAGATGACACCAAATTGGGAGGGGTGGCTAATACCCCAGAGGACAGGATCACACTTCAAAATGACCTTAACAGATTAGAGAACTGGGCCAAGGCAAACAGGATGAATTTTAACAGGGAGAAATGTAAAGTACTACACTTGGGCAAAAAAAATGAAAGGCACAAATACAGGATGGGTGACACCTGGCTTGAGAGCAGTACAAGTGAAAAGGATCTAGGAGTCTTGGTAGACCACAAACTCGACATGAGTCAACAGTGTGATGCAGCAGCTAAAAAAGCCAATGCAATTCTGGGCTGCATCAATAGGAGTATAGCATCTAGATCAAGGGAAGTAATAGTACCACTGTATTCCGCTCTGGTCAGACCTCACCTGGAATACTGTGTCCAGTTCTGGGCACCACAGTTCAAGAAGGATACTGACAAGCTGGAACGTGTCCAGAGGAGGGCAACCAAAATGGTCAAAGGCCTGGAAACGATGCCTTATGAGGAACGGCTTAGGGAGCTGGGTATGTTTAGCCTGGAGAAGAGAAGGTTAAGGGGTGATATGATAGCCATGTTCAAATATATAAAAGGATGTCATATAGAGGAGGGAGAAAGGTTGTTTTCTGCTGCTCCAGAGAAGCGGACACGGAGCAATGGATTCAAACTACAAGAAAGAAGATTCCACCTAAACATTAGGAAGAATTTCTTGACAGTAAGAGCTGTTCGACAATGGAATTTGCTGCCAAGGAGTGTGGTGGAGTCTCCTTCTTTGGAGGTCTTTAAGCAGAGGCTTGACAGCCACCTGTCAGGAATGCTTTGATGGTGTTTCCTGCTTGGCAGGGGGTTGGACTGGATGGCCCTTGTGGTCTCTTCCAACTCTAGGATTCTCTGATTCTCTGATTCTATGATTCTATCTAGCTGCACATGGAGAATCTTCCTTTTCTTAACATGGAGGTAGTGTCAAAGATGCAAATTTTCTGCCACGTGTCCAACTATGCAAGGGATTTTACATGCAGAGAGCACCAGAAGGCAAAGACCCTCCATCATACAGACCAGGGATGAGGAACATTTTCCAGGCTGAGAGTGGCATAACTTTCTGTGAAACCACCTGAGCATAGCTGTCAACTTTCGGATTTGAAAATAAGGGATTTTTCCAAACTTTCGGATTTGAAAATAAGGGATGCCACGAGGGCGGTGCCAATGGCACCAAGTAGCCTTGCCACCCTGCGCTCCAGAGGCTGCGCATGAATGGGTGAGCGAAAGAGCGAGCACGTAGACGGCAGGCAGGCAGGCTGTCTGGTTGGGCGTGAGGGTCTGGATGCACAAGGCATGCAAGCTCCGCCCCCAGTCGGTCTCAGACTCCTTATTGGCGGCTGAGCAACGCAGCTGAGAAGCCTCCCTGGCCAGCAGGGAGGGAGAGGAGCTGCTTCCTTTGAAATCCGGGAAATTTAAGGGATATCAACAATCCGGGATAGCAGCGGGAAACGGCATTAGAATAAGGGAGTTTCTCGCAAAAAAAGGGAGGGTTGACAGCTATGCACCTGAGGACCTTACACCACTACACCAGTGGTGGTTGGGGCCAGAGACAAAAGTGAGCAGAGTAATGATTCCCAAATTTTCCTTTGTATGGATTTTCCTTTCATCAGAGCAGAGGCAGCAGAGACCCAGAAAAAAATCGTCTGAGAAAGATGGTATCTCCCTTGGAAGATAGTCAACGAACAAATACGTGCAGGGATTTAATTGCTCATTCCCCACCATCATTCCTCTAGTCAAATTTGGAGTCTCCTGCCTCTCAGCCTAGCCTACCTCACAGGATTGTTGTTGTGGGGATTAAATGAGGAGGTGGGGGAGGGGGGACCAAGTCCACAACCTTGCACACTTTGGAGAAAAAGGTGGGGTATAAATGCAATTGATAATAATTAAGTAACAAATATAAAAATGTTGAGATGCTTCTGGTCTCTCCTGCATCGTGTCTTTTCTTTTCTTTTTTTGCATTTAATCTTTATTGATTTTTTTTAGTATACATCACAATTATCATTCTCCATCAGAGATATTCATAAGAAGAAGAAAATACTTAAATGTGGAAAATGAAATAAATTTATGTAAAAAAGTATTCCCTCCATCCGAACGTGCATCATGTCTATCTGGACCTTCATCCCTCGCCAGAGTCTCTGCTTCCAGGAATGGAAAAAGTAAGTCGAGTTTCCAGAAGCCTGGCAGAAAATGTTGTTGAAAGAGAGCAAGGGGAGGCAGCAAGGAGATTATTATCTCTGGCTCTGATGAAGTGCGGCATTTTTTTTCACAGCTGCATTTCCTCAAGCAAGCATTTAGTCAGTGGGAGTTGTGGAGCAAGTCCCCCTTATCCATTGGATTACCCCAATAATTAAAGTGACAAGTGGGGACATCAAGTGCTTTTGAGTAGGGAAAGGAGCAATAGAGGGGGGAGCAAAGGCACTCTGCATCAGAGAGCAGTGTGACTGTCTCCAGGGTTAAGCCTATAATTTATTTTATCTTAATCATTGTGTTTACATAAGGCCTTGCTTGGAACACACTTTACAAAAAAAAAGTGTTTAAGAAAATACTTTTCTGTATGTTATGTTTTAAAATAACACGGTCATGATTTAACCACTTATCCTTTGTCCCTGTGATTTCTGAGAATCAATTATGTCAGGAATTGGTTGGCATTCCATTGGAGGCAATGGAAGAGTGTGCTTTCAGGAGTGAAGTCCAAACATTGGAGACTTACAGCTCCTGCTGTGGCTGTAGAGACCGATACAGGAGCGATATGTTTTGTTGCATCTGGGGCAGATGAAGGAGTCCGGTTGTGCCCTGGAATTTCCTCTTTCTTCTCCCAGAGGTCATTCAACATCATGAATACCCCCTGCCTGTATTCCAGGTCTAATCTTCAAGGTGTTCAGCTGAATCAAAGAAGGTTGGCTGGTCATTCTGGGATCTACTTGGAACTACACATCTGCATTTGAGCACTTCAGTTCGTTCACTGTGTCCCACACACACATATTTTCTTACCTTTTTTATCAGCACAAAAATGTACTTCTTCACAAGGTAAAGGTAAGGTAAAGGTAAAGACCCCTGGACGGTTCAGTCAAATTTGGCTATGGGGTATGGCTCTCATCTCCACTTTCAGGCTGAGGGAGTTGGCGTTTGTCTGTGGACAACTTTCTGGGTCATGTGACCAGCATGACTAAACCGCTTCTGGCACAATGGAGCACTGTGATGGAAACCAGAGTGCACGGAAATGCCGTTTACCTTTCCGCCGCAGCGGTACCTATTTATCTACTTGCACTGGCCTGCATTCGAACTGCTAGGGTAGCAGGAGCTCACCCCGTCGCATGGATTCGAACTGCCGACCTTACAATTGGTGAGCCCAAGAGGCTTGGTGGTTTAGACCAGAGCGTCCCTTGACTTCTTCACAAAGTGCATTGTTAAACTATGTAACCCATTCCTTTGGGAGGCAGTGATGGTCACCAACCTAGATGGCTTTGAAAGAGGATTAGACAAATTCATGGAGGAGGGGAGGGCTATCAATGACTGCTAGCCAAAATGGCTATGCCCCAGCACAGTTGCAGGCAGTAATGCTTCTGAAAACCTGTTGCTGGAAACCACAGGAGGGGAGAGTGCTGGTGTACTTGAATCCTGCTTGTGGGTTTCCTACAAGCATCCGGTTGGCCACTGTGAGAACAGGATGATGGACTAGATGAGCCCTTGACTTTATCCAGCAGGGTCTTCCTATGCTCTTAATCCTTACAACACATCCATAAAGAAGCTAGCTTTTCCTTCTCTCCCCCTGACCAATAATACAAATGGATAGACTGAGACTGATAGGCTTTGAGCTGCCATGCAAATAATAATAATAATAATAATAATAATAATAATAATAATAATAATAATAATAATAATAATTTATTATTTGTACCCCACCCATCTGGCTGGGTCCCCCCAGCCACACTGGGCGGCCTCCAACAGATATTAAAATACATTAAAATATCACAGGTTAAAAACTTCCCTAAACAGGGCTGCCTTCAGGTATTTTCTGAATGTCAGATAGTTGTTTATCTCTTTGACCTCTGCTGGGAGGGCGTTCCACAGGGCGGGCGCCACTACCGAGAAGGCCCTCTGCCTGGTTCCCTGTAGCTTTGCTTCTCGCAGTGAGGGAACCACCAGAAGGCCCTCGGCGCTGTATCTCAGTGTCCGGGCTGAACGATGGGGGTGGAGACACTCCTTCAGGTATACAGGACCGAGGCCGTTTAGAGATGCATCTGGTTGCTGCAGGAATCCTGAATTCCAGACACAGGGGGAGTAGGTCAAGAAAAAATAACCTGTCAAACCATAGCTCAGTGGTTGAAGCCATAGCATCTGTCTTGCTTGAGGAAGATCTCAGATTCAGTCCCTGTGACTTCCATGTACAGTATATCGGGGGGGGGGCACACGACTCCTGTTTGTAACCCCTGGAGAACCAGTTGACAATACTGAGTGAAATGGCCCAATGGCAGCACAAAGCTGCTTCCACTTTTCCTAGGTTTCAGCACAGAACTAGTTCAAAATGTTAAGCAGACTGTTCACCTTATTCTTCCACTGATGCGAAGTTTTGTTAGCAAGGATTGTAGCTTCTAGATCAGGTGAAAAGAATAACGAATTTGCTTTTTGTAGGGGGAGGTTCAGTGGGCTTTTGGTGCAAATTGTCAAGAAGAATTGCTCTTTTTTATTATTCATTCATTCCTTTATGCAAGGCAATAGTTACCCGGCCTTTCGGAACCCTAAAAGGACACCCAAGGCAGCTTGGAGACCATAAAAATAGATTAAAAACAAACACCGTAAATCCATTCAAATCATTAAAACAGCAACACACAGAGGATCATAAAACAACTGGGCGAGTTTTAACATTCACCACCGCAGCAGAGGGTTAAAAGAGATAATTAAAAACATAGCAGAATTAATTAAATAAGTAAATCTTAAAACTCAGCGGAGAGAAAGCCAACTGGACCTCTTTCGGGAGGTTCTGGCTTCCACTGCTGAAATGTCTGTGCCAAAACGAAGCACAGAGCAGACTGCAGTGTGTGAGCAGGTTCCATGCAGAAGTAGGCAGTTCTTCTGGTAGATAGGAAGGTAGATTTGTTGTTGTTGTTTAGTTGTTTAGTCGTGTCCGACTCTTCGTGACCCCATGGACCAGAGCACGCCAGGCACTCCTGTCTTCCACTGCCTCCTGCAGTTTGGTCAGACTCATGTTGGTAGCTTCGAGAACACTATCCAACCATCTCATCCTCTGACGTCGCCTTCTCCTTGTGCCCTCCATCTTTCCCAACATCAGGGACTTTTCCAGGGAGTCTTCTCTTCTCATGAGGTGGCCAAAGTATTGGAGCCTCAGCCTTAGGATCTGTCCTTCCAGTGAGCACTCAGGGCTGATTTCCTTCGGAATTGATAGGTCTGATCTTCTTGCAGTCCATGGGACTCTCAAGAGTCTCCTCCAGCACCATAACAAGGAAGGTATATTAGTAGGGTCTAAACCACTGAGTCTCTTGGGCTTGCTGATCAGAAGGTCGGCGGTTCGAATCCCCATGACGGGGTGAGCTCCCATTGCTCTGTCCCAGCTCCTGCCAACCTTCTTTCCTACCATGCTGGCACCATGACCTGGAAAGCAGTCTGTGGCCAACGCCAGCTCCCTTGGCCTGAAAGCTAGAGGAGTGCCACAACTCCATAGTTGCCTTTGACTGGACTTAACCATCCTGGGGTCCTTTACCTTTTTTACCTTTACATTAGTAGGTAGCCTTCATGGGGGCATACTCAACATTTTAGTGAATTCTAGCCACTTCTCCAACAAAAGGATATTGTAGGGTGGGAAATGGTATAGAAAAGGGCAGAGAAAAGTTTTACTCCCCTCTCTCATAACACTAACACCAACTCATGGATGTCCAATGAAGCTAAAAGTTGGAAGGCTCGGGACTGATAGAAGAAAGTCCTTCTTCATGCAATGCATAGTTAAACTATGGAACTCACTCCCACAAGAGGCAGTGATGGCTACCAACTTGGACGGCTTTAAAAGAGGATTAGGCAAATCCACGAAGGATGTTCTTCTGAAGTTCTTCTGATATTCTTAAGTAACTGCAGGTGGGTCTGAAATATACCCAGCCCAAACTTCCCCAACTGCTAGTTAAAAAAAAAAAAAAGGAAAAAGACCCCTGACAGTTAAGTCCAGTCACATACGACTCTGCGGTTGCAGTGCTCATCTATCTTTACAGGCTGAGGGAGCCAGCATTTGTCCGCAGACAGTTTTTCCGGGTCATGTGGCCAGCATGACTAAGCCACTTCTGGTGCAACAGAACACCGAAACCAGAGCAACGCACGGAAACGCCGTTTACCTTCCCGCCGGAGCGGTACCTATTTATCTGCTTGCACTTTTTGGCGTGCTTTCGAACTGCTAGGTTGGCAGGAGCTGGGACCAAGCAACAGGAGCTCACCCCGTTGCAGGGATTCAAACCGCCAACCTTCTGATCAGCAAGCCCAAGCGGTTCAGTGCCACCCGTGTCCCTCCAACTGCTAGTTAGTCTTGCCTTATTGCACTCTTGTATCCATCTGCCAGTGCGAGAACAGGCTGCTGGAGTAGACGGGCCAATGGTCAGATCCAGCAGGGCTCTTCTTATACACTTTTGTTCTTATGAAGTGACATTGCTCTTCCTTTTTCTGGGATAGAGCATGAGACTCTTAATCTCAAGGTTGTGGGTTCAAGCTCCACAATGGGCAAAAGATTCCTGCATTGCAGGGGGTTGGGCTAGATGACCCCTTGTGTTCCCTTCTAACTTTCCAATTCTATCATCCCTCCTCTTCGTAAGTGTTATAGCTCAGTGGAAGAGCATCTGCTTTGCATGCAGAAGGTCCCAGGTTCGCTTACCAGCATTTCCAGGTAGGTCTGGGGTAGGGACTCCTTGCCTGAAATTTTGGGGTGCCGCTTCCTATCATTGTAGACATTACTGAGCTGGATAGATCAATGGTCTGACTCAGTGTAAGGCAGATTCCCGTGTTCTTCATTCCCAGCTTAGAGACTAGAGCTAAAACATCTTTAAAAGGCATGTTTGGCTGCTCCCCTTTTTGAGTCATGTTTGTTCTACTGCCTAAAACTTGCTTTTTTGTTTTTAGTAACAGCAAAACCTAGCAGTTGACAACACTAATGTGGAGAGTTTGATGAGAAAGGCTAGAGGAGAAAAGAACAATGCCGAATGATTAAAGACTTGGAGAGTCTGGCATTAGGTGCTACAAACTCTGATTGGATTTGGTAACCAAGGAGTTTTTTTGTAACATATTCCATTGCAGCAATGGATGAGGCATTCCAAAACATTTGGCAGATAAGCAGGAGAAATTAAGTGTGGATGTGTTTGTAGGGTGGGTGGGTGGGGGTTAGACAATCTAGAAGAAAGGACAAAAAATAAACAAAGAAGGATCCAGATATTAAGTGTGAATGGTGGTTTTGCCAACACCGAACAGAATGTCCCTCCTTTCCCATCAAGGAGAAATCAAGAGCTCAGAGAGGAGAGCAGAATAGCCTTGTTTGTTAGTAATCAGAAGCTATTTAAAGCTCAATGTGGAGCTGCTAGGAGGACTTGCTGGGGTGACATTATGGTGAGCATTACAGACTAGAATGGTGGGAGAGTTCAGGGCAGTTTGCATTTAAAGTCGAACCTATCTCATTCACATGTTCCGATGCAATGCAAAAACCATCCTTCAAATTCAGCAATCCTTTGAATTTTGCACTTCTCCAAATTTTGCATTGCAGTTCTCCGGCCAAGTAATCTGTACTAAGATGCATTTACTGGAGTGAAGTGTCCGTTTTTTAAAAAGCGTATCATTGAAACTAACATACAGCTATGGATTATTTTAGGGAGATTTTCTTGGCTATTGGCCATTTAGCTAAAGGTAAAGGGAGCCCTGACCATTAGTCCAGTCGTGTCCAACTCTGGGGTTGCAGCGCTCATCTCGCTTTACTGGCCGAGAGCCGGCGTACAGCTTCCGGGTCATGTGGCCAGCATGACTAAGCCGCTTCTGGCAAACCAGAGCAGCGCACGGAAACGCCGTTTACCTTCCCGCCGGAGCGGTACCTATTTATCTACTTGCACTTTGACGTGCTTTCGAACTGCTAGGTGGGCAGGAGCAGGGACTGAACAACGGGAGCTCACCCCGTCGCGGGGATTCGAACCGCCGACCTACTGATCAGCAAGCCCTAGGCTCTGTGGTTTAACCACAGCGCCACCTGCGTCCCACATTGGCCATTTACATGTATATTTAATCTAATAACACTCCGGCCACTACTCCCAACTAGTTCAAGAACAGAAATCTCACATCAGGTCCTGGGTTGCCCTTCTGCTGGTCAGCTCTAGGGCTGGTTGATATCTGATTTCTGACATCATGATATACCAGCTAAACATCATGATATACCAATATATGGTATCACAATGTCTGAAATAAGGATGGAGTTATGTAGAGGCATTGGCTGGCTTCACGACTTCCCCCCCGTGTTGTGATTTTTGCTGGCGCCTGCTTTTGTGATTCGCTGCCCCCTGTAGGAGGCAGGGAAGAGCTGAGCTGGCAGAGTTAATGGGGGCTGCAGGAATCAAGAGAAGTGTTGGCTGGCTGCATGGTTTTCCCCATATTTCCCCACATACACATCATGATTTGCAATATATTTCCAGCTCAATTTTTTTGAAACTGATATCACAATATGGACTTCAAACTGCTTTTGGCTGATATATCAATATATTACACACCCCTAAAGGTAAAGGGACCCCTGACCATTAGGTTCAGTTGTGACCGACTCTGGGGTTGCGGCGCTCATCTCGCATTATTGGCCGAGAGAGCCGGCATACAGCTTCCAGGTCATGTGGCCAGCACGACAAAGCCACTTCTGGCGAACCAGAGCAGCGCACGGAAACGCCGTTTACCTTCCCGCTGCAGCGGTACCTATTTATCTACTTGCACTTTGATGTGCTTTCGAACTGCTAGGTTGGCAGGAGCAGGGACCGAGCAACGGCAAGCCCTAGGTAAAGGTAAAAGGTAAAGGACCCCTGGACGGTTAAGTCCAGTCAAAGGCGACTATGGGGTTGCGGCGCTCATCTCGCTTTCAGGCCGAGGGAGCCAGCATTTGTCCACAGACAGCTTTCCGGGTCATCTCTCCAGCATGACTAAACTGCTTCTGGTGCAACAGGACACTGACGGAAAGCAGAGTGCATGGAAATGCCATTTACCTTCCGCAGCGGTACCTATTTCTCTACTTGCACTGTTGTGCTTTCGAACTGCTAGGTTGGCAGGAGCTGGGACAGAGCAGCTGGAGCTCACCCTGTCGTGGGGATTCGAACTGCCAACCTTGAGATCAGCAAGCCCAAGAGGCTCCATGGTTTAGACCACAGTGCTACCCACTACCCCATATCAGCTCCATGGCCAACTGTTCTAGCGCACAGTCATCTGGAAATGTCACCTCTTTGCAATGACTGGAACAGATACTGCAGGTGAAGTCAACCAGTACAGTGTTACCACTGGTTGCGATCGGGATCCGTTCCGGAGTCCTGTTCGCAACATGAAAAGCTCGTATCCTGAAGCGCCGAATCTGCGCATGCTTGCCGCATGATTCGGAGCTTCTGCGCATGCGAGTGACGTCATTTTGCGCATCTGCGCATGTGCAAGTTGCCGAACCTGGAAGTAACCTGTTCTGGTACTTCCGGGTTCGGCGTGTTCATATCCCGTGACGAACGCAACATGAAGTATTTGTAACACGAGGTACGACTGTACTACAACATTTCCCCTTTCGGATGCTTACTTGTTTTCATTAATTCTCTACTAAAACTCTGTTCATTCAAAAATAGTCCTCAATTCCATTCTCTGCTGTCTGCGTCTCCACATTTCCTCGACCCACTGATGGGGTGTTCCTTTCCATGTGGGAAAAAAAGCAACTCTAAGAGGATGGCCAAAACAAAAGCATGGAGCCGTGTTGCTTGCGAGCAGAAACCCTGAGAAAAGATCTCTTCCTTGGCTGAGCTAACACTGGGTGACAAGAAGCTGAACCACACTTGGTACGGTAGGTGAGTAAGCAGAGGATCGTTCTGGGCTGTCGCTGCCGGTCGATTGCAATGAAGAAAGTGACGAAGGGGAGAAGCTCGCCAATTGAGTCAGTGGGATTATTGGAGAGCTGCGTTCGAGAGGCACAGCTCCTAAATCTGCTGGGCCTTGCGATAATGAGTGGTAGCCTGAGGACCTCATGTTGTCACTTGTCAGGAAGAGTTTGCTCCTTCGTTTGTGATGGTTGCCTTTGGCTTGCATTTCTCCAGCGCAACATATATCATCTCGGGAGTGGAGGGCTTTGTGGAGGAACTGTAGCACTTCTCTTTTCCATGAAGAAGAGATTAAAAACAGAAATACCCCCCCCCCTCACTCTCTTTCGCACACACTCACAGGGAGAAAATTATTTTTAGCCCACAGGTCGCTTGATCTGCAATCCAATCTAACTACAATCCAATCTAATAAAAGTCCCCATCTCAAAAGAGCATGGTGAACGGCCCTGAAACTTTCTCACTCTTCTTAGCACTTTGGACTAGTTTTGTGTTGACACCTAGGAGCCTAGGAATCTGCTTTTTACTGAGTCAGACCACTGCTCTATCTAGCTCAGTGTTGTCTGCGCTGACTGGCAGCAACTCTCCAGGGTTGCAGGAAGGAGATATTCCCAGTCCTATGTGGAGGTGTTGGGAACTGAACCTGGGACTTTCTGCATGCAGAGCAGATGCCAGACCCTCCAACATTTCTCTGATGCAAATAGGGACATCTTATTCCATGATGATGATGATGATGATGATACTACAAACAACAACAAAGCGAGTTCTCCCTTCACAGAGAGCTCGTGTTGCGGTGGGGGCAGGAAAAGCCACCTCCCCTTGTAGCTGGGGGTTGGCATTGCTGGCCACAGCTATCATTGACCCAGTGTGTTGCTGGGGAAAAACACATGTAGCTAATTTTGATGGACAGCCCAGCGTCCTTTAAATAGGTAAGCACGTGGTGTGACCTTCCTCTTTGCTGCAAGCTTCAGATCTCCCGCCCCCCCTCCCTGGTATAGGCTTGTGCATTGACCTTGCTGTTGCCTGTCATGGGGTCGTCTGCTTTTGAGGCAGGGGCCTAGTAGGAATTTTTCCATTTGGCTGATTGGCTGTGCCATTTGGTTTTCACCTACTACGTAGCAACTAGTCACAACTTGTAAGGTTGGCGGTTAGGCATTGGTTGTGTTGGTTAATGGAGCGCGGTAGCCCTCCAAAAGTGATCATGGTGCGTGGGAATTCCGTTAAAGGAATCCAGCGGCTTAAATATGCTTGTCCGAACCCGGTAGGGTTGCAGGGCCGTGCATGAGCCCCTGGGACCTCTGGGGAAGGGGGAGGTCTCTGCAGCCCAGCCTCCATTCAACTCTCCCCAGACTGGTTTCCCCCCGCTGACAAGTGGTCAGCTCTGTCCCGTTGGACAGGTGAACCAATGCCTATGCAACCACTCACGTGTTTTGTATTTCAATAAAGTTGTGGCCAAAACTATGCCAAAAACCCAAACAAAAATTACGTCTCATGTGTGAATTTATTGTGGGGGGTGGCTTGGTGACCTCTACACGCAACAACAATTTTATTATTTATATATCCACCCACCTGGCTGGGTTACCCCAGCTCCTCTGGGTGGCTTCCAATATGTATAAAGACAGAATAAAACATTAAACACCAACAACTTCCCTATACAAGGCTGCCTTCAGACATCTTCTAAAGGTTGTATAGTTTACTTATCTCCTCGGCTTGGGGGTTGCATTACTCCATACCCTCCAACATTTCTCCAATGAAAATAGGGGTGTTTTAAGGCAAAGCGGGACATTCTGGAATCAAATCAGAAACCCGGATGGCTTCTGGTAGAATTGTAGAGTTGGAAGGGACCCCAAGGGTCATCTAGTCCAACCCCCTGCAAGGCAGGAATCTCAGCAAAAGCATCCATGACAGATGGCTGTCCAACCTCTGCTTAAAAACCACTAAGGAAGGAGAGTCCACAGCTGTTGAACAGCTCTTACTGTCAGAATTTTTTTCCTGATGTTTAGTCAGAATCTCCTTCTTGTAACTTGAAGCCATTGGTTCGAGACGTAACCTCTGGAGATGGAGAAAACAAGCTGATGGTGTGTGACACTGGGAGGGTTAGCCATTGCAGACCCTCCAAGTGTCTCTGTTCTCCAGGGACAGTCACAGATTTACAGAAGCTGTCCCAGTTTCTGATTTGATCCCAGGATGTCCCACTTTTATTTGTTTAAATGGCAACCTAGTCAGATGTTTGTGGTATTATTATTATTATTGAATAGGCCATCCCTATTTTCATCAAGGAAATGTTAGCCACCCCTGCTTTCCACCCTTCACTTGCAGTTCAGAATAATAATAATAATAATAATAATAATGTTTATACCCCACCCAGCGGGCTGGGTTTCCTCAGCCACTCTGGGCGGCTTACAACATATCTAAAAGCATAACACCAATCCTTAAAAACTTCCCTAAACAGGGCTGCCTTCAGATAATAATAATTTAATAAAAAAAATTATTTGTACCCCACCCATCTGGCCGGGTCTCCCCAGCCACTCTTCTAAAAGTCAGACATTTCCTTGCCATCCGAAGGCTTATTTCCTTGACATCTGTTGGGAGGGCGTTCCACAGGGCGGGCGCCACCACCGAGAAGGCCCTCTGCCTGATTCCCTATAACTTCACTTCTCGCAGTGGGGGAACCACCAGAAGACCCTTGGAGGAGGTCCTCCGTGTCCAGGCTAGATGATGGGGGTGTAGAAGCAGAATTCCTGAACTGTAGGGTGAAAGAATCCGGTGTCTATTTTGATCATACTGAGGAGGCTACAAAAATAACTGGGTTTGGTAACGAGTTCATTGTTCCCTTTTACTCAAGAGGCTGCCAGTGTCACTGTGTCTTGTGGGGGAGGGAAGAGAGCACCTCGTGATTTAATGTACTTGGCAGAAGGAGACAGATTTGGCTCAGTCCCAAGAGGAATTCATTTTGTGGCTGGTTTTTGTCGCCTGGTTTTCGTATTTGCTTTCCACATTTCGTGATTGTGCGGAGGAAGGTAAATCCCCAAAGGTGGCTGGCCAAGAGTAATGACAGATTCAGACAATCAAAGACTCCGGTAGCTTCACTTAATTAACTAATGGCCTGCATAGAGTTGTAATGGGATTCGAAAAGAGAAAGCTTTTAAGCAAAACCCAAAGCCAGCAGCATCTGTAATAGGAGGCAGCTGATGGCACTTCTCTCCCCCGCCCCACACCCTCTGAGATTCATGACACAAAAATCTAAAAGGATGTTTCTTCTTGAATGTTATGGCCTTACACCCCCTAGCGTCCCTGTGCTGCAGCTGCATCAAATTCCACACTCAATCTTTGAAAGGAAGTATGAAGGAGAGGGTTTTCAAACTTGTGTTCTCCAGTGTTGTTGGCCTGTAGCTCCCACCAACCCCAGCTAGCTTAGTCAATGATCAGGCATAGGTAAAGGTAAAGGTAAAGGGACCCCTGACCATTAGGTCCAGTCGTGTCCAACTTTGGGGTTGCAGCGCTCATCTCGCTTTATTGGCCGAGAGCCGGCCATACAGCTTCCGGGTCATGTGGCCAGCATGACAAAGCCGCTTCTGGTGAACCAGAGCAGCGCACGGAAATGCCGTTTACCTTCCCGCCAGAGCGGTTCCTATTTATCTACTTGCACTTTGACGTGCTTTCGAACTGCTAGGTGGGCAGGAGCTGGGACTGAGCAACAGGAGCTCACTCCATCGCAGGGATTTGAACCGCCGACCTTCTGATCAGCAAGCCCTAGGCTCTGTGGTTTAACCCACAGCGCCACCTGGGTCCCTAGATGATCAGGCATACCTTCCAGCATTTCTCCGATGAAAATAAGGACATCCTAAGGAAAAGAGGGGACCCAGGTGAGAGCCAGACACTATTTCACATGCCAATTCCATTATAAGACTGCTTTAGCCCTTATTTAACTGCATTCTGCTGGAGAGCTTCTCATTGACATTCAAAAGATACTAGAAGCCTTCTCCATACCCTCCAATGTTTCTCTGATGAAAATAGGGATGTCCTAAGGAAAAGTGGAACATTCCAGGATCAAATCAGAAACAGGGATGGCTTCTGTAATCTGGGACTGTCCCTGGAAAATGGGGACACTTGGAGGGTCTGCTTCTCCATAGCAGGACTTATAGTGTGACTGCTTCCATACCCTCCAACATTTCTCCAATGAAAATAGGGACCTCACATTCCATAGTGATAATTTTACAATCCCACACATCTTATTGGGTTGCCCCAGCCACTCTGGGCAGCTTCCGACATATATGAAAACATAATAAAACATAAAATATTTAAAAAACAACAACTTCCCTATACAGGATTGTCTTCAAATGGCTCGGAGGTTGGATAACTCCATACCTTCCAACATTTCTCCCATGAAAATAAGGACATTCTAAGGAAAAGTGGGACATCATCATCATCATCATTATTATTAGCACTGGGATCAAATCAGAAACCAGGATGGCATCTCGAAATCAGGGATGTAACACAGAAACACCACAGGGATGCGTTCTCAGTCCGCTCCTTTATATTCTCTATACGTACGATTGTGTCGCTGCTCACCCTAGTAATAGGGTTGTCAAATTTGCAGATGACACAACCGTGATTGGGCTCATCTCTGATAAGGAGGGTGAAACGAACTACAGAGATGAGGTGGAGCAGCTGACAAAGTGGTGCAGAGCTAACAACTTGCTCATAAATACAAAGAAAACAAAGGAGCTTGTGGTGGACTTCAGGAGAAAGAAGAACAATGTCCAACCACTTTTGATTGATGGAATCTGTGTGGACAGGGTAACAATGTTCAGATTTCTGGGCATTGAAATACAGGAGGATCTGTCCTGGAGTGCAAACATAAGGGGGCTTGTGAAGAAGGCGCAGCAGAGACTGTACTTCCTGAGAGTTCTAAGGAAAAACCATCTTCCACAAAAGCTGCTGCTTGCCTTCTATCACTGTGCCATTGAGAGCGTGCTCACTTATGGCTTATGTGTGTGGTACGGAAGCTGTACTACCAAGGACAGGATGGGGTTGGACAGAGTTGTTAAGGCAGCAGAGAGCATTGTTGGCTGCTCGCTCTCCACCTTAGAGCAGATTTATGCCATGAGGTGCCACAGAAAGGCACTGGACATAGTGAAAGATCCATCGCATCCTGGTCACCGTCTATTTGAACTTTTGCCATCGGGACGGAGATACAGGACGATGACAACAAGAACAAGCCGTCTTAGAAACAGCTTCTTCTCCAGAGCAATCGCGGCCTTGAATGGGAAGCCTGGACTTTGAAGTCATCTACTCTTACCAGTTATGTTTTAATCAGTGTGTATGGTTTTATTCAGTGTTTTTGTAGTTTTTTTGTTTTTGAGTGGAGTGCCCTATCTGGGTGGATGGAGCAGCCAAGTAAAGGGGACAATGACAATAAAATATTCTATTCTATTCTATAAAATAGGGACACTTGTAGGGTCTGTGCTCCTGTTCTGTGGAACAATATGCCCATTGAGATACAACATGTGATGACTATCTGCACTTTGAAGACATGTTTGTTCCAAAAACCTTTCCCAGATGAATAAATAGGTCTCTGACATGGGAGTCTGCTTGGTATTGTCTTTAAATTCACCCACTGCTGTTATCTGTGTTGCTTTTAACTGTTTCTTAGTTGTTTTTATTTTATTTCGCACAACACCTTGAGGCATGTGTGCGGAAGGTGGAAAATAAATAATAATTTCTTTGCCTTGTTTCCTAATGTGAAGCTTTTGGGTTTTTCAAAAAAACCTCTGGTTTAGGATTCCCTGGCCACCTCGCCGCCAAGTCCTTGGCTCAGAAAAAACCCCCTTCAAGAGCCTTTGCCTCTCTCCCTGCCCACTGGCTGAACATGGCTGCCCACAAATGCCTTCTAGTCAGTCTCCAGCTTATATGTAATATGTGTCTGTGTATTACAGGATTTTCCTACTGTGCTTTATAGTCTAAAAGGCTCCCAGAAAGGCTTGCAAATACAGCAATAACAATTAAATCAGCGAGTTCTCTTTAAAAAACAAAAACAAAAAAACCCAACCACCACCAATAATATTAAAAAATAAATAAATCAAGAGAGGTATAGAGATATAGATTTAAATAATTAAATAGAAAGCTCTTCAACTGCTACAGAAATGACATCAGACTCAGCGGCTGGCAACACCTCTGGGAAAAGCATTTCATAACCAGGGCAATAAGAAAGAGAGAGCAGAGGGAACACACACAGACAGAGAGTGAGATCCCCATCTCCTCATCGCTACCTGCCTCACCAATAAAGACATATATTTTTATTCAGGCCTGAGCAGAAATCTACCCTCTCTCCTGAATTTCATCACTGAATCACAGGTGACAAATTTGGAGCATAATTTTTCACTGCTTAGACTCAGAGAACTGTAGAGTTGGGAGGGAACCTGAGAGCCTTCTACGCCAACCCCCTGCAATGCAGGGTGTTTTTTTTTTTTTTAAAAAAAAAACACTCTGCTTATAAACCTCCAATGAAGGTATCCCACCTTCTGAAGTAGAGCATCTTGGCTATGAGACCTGAAAGACCTGCCAGTGTGGGGTAATGGTTAAGAGCAGTGGACTCGTAATCTGGTGAACCGGGTTCACTTCCCTGCTCCTCCACATGCAGCTGCTGGGTGACCTTGGGCTAGTCACACTTCTTTGAAGTCTCTCAGCCCCGCTCACCTCACAGAGTGTTTGTTGTGGGGGAGGAAGGGAAAGGAGAATGTTAGCCACTTTGAGACTCCTTCAGTATCTGAAGAAGTGTGCATGCACACGAAAGCTCATACCAAGAACAAACTTAGTTGGTCTCTAAGGTGCTACTGGAAGGAATTTTTTTTATTTTATTTTGTTTTGAGACTCCTTCAGGTAGTGATAAAGCGGGATATCAAATCCAAACTCCTCCTCCTCCTCCTCTTCTTCTTCTCCCTGCCTTGCAAGCCTTTTCCCACCTGGGCTGAGAGGGCAGAGCCCTGACTGACTCCAGCTACAAAAGCTGAGGCTGCAGAATAGATTCTTGGGCTGGCGAATTGTTTAGGTAGATTGGTGTAGCATGGTTGCTGCTGTTATTGACAAATACAATGGTACCTCTGGTCAAGTACTTAATTCGTTCCGGAGGTCTGTTCTTAACCTGAAACTGTTCTTAACCTGAAGCACCACTTTAGCTAATGGGGCCTCCCGCTGCCGCTGTGCCGCCAGAGCACAATTTTTGTTCTTAACCTGAAGCATTATTTCTGGTTACAGGTAGGTAGCCGTGTTGGTCTGCCATAGTCAAAACAAAATACATAATAAAAAAATTCCTTCCAGTAGCACCTTAGAGACCAACTAAGTTTGTTATTGGTATGAGCTTTCGTGTGCATGTACACGTATCTGAAGAAGTGTGCATGCACATGAAAGCTCATACCAAGAACAAACTTAGTTGGTCTCTAAGGTGCTACTGGAAGGATTTATTTATTTTTATTTATTTTTTTCCATTATTTCTGGGTTAGCGGAGTTCTTAACCTGAAACGTATGTAACCTGAAACATATGTAACCTGAGGTACCACTGTATTTTTGTATCTTTATTTTGGATGATACTATGATTTAGGTGGATTCCCCCCCAATTTGGTTGCATACTTTTGATGTTTTATTGTTTATGTTGTTTGTGACCACTTTCGTTATAATTGTAATTATGTATCTTTTTCACATTGTAAGCAGCCTTGAGCATGGTTTAATTATGGAAAGGTGCCATACGAATAACATTATGTATGTATGTATGTATATATGTTGTGCATTTCATTGTAGAACAGCTCCGCAGAAGGCATCTGAAAGAAGGCAGGGAAGGTTCCTGCCAGACCTCTCGTGGCAGGGAGTACCACAGGTCAGGGTCTGCCACAATAAACAGTGCCTAGCAAAGGGCAATTGAACTTCAAGGCTGTGGAGAACTACAAGAAGTGCCCCATCAGAGGTGAAGCATAAGGTATCAGATGGTCCTTTCGGCTTAGGCTGTTTGGCGCTTTGGAAATTCACACAAGCACCTTGAACCTGGCCCAGAAAAAACAACAACCGGGGCCTGGACTTTTGTGAGGGTTGGGGTGGGATGAAGAGGATCATAGAATCATAGAATCATAGAGTTGGAAGAGACCACAAGGGCCATCCGGTCCAACCCCCTGCCAAGCAGGAAACACCATCAAAGCATTCCTGACAGGTGGCTGTCAAGCCTCTGCTTAAAGACCTCCAAAGAAGGAGACTCCACCACACTCCCTGGCAGCAAATTCCACTGTCGAACAGCTCTTACTGTCAGGAAGTTCTTCCTAATGTTTAGGTGGAATCTTCTTTCTTGTAGTTTGAATCCATTGCTCCGTGTCCGCTTCTCTGGAGCAGCAGAAAACAACCTTTCTCCCTCCTCTATATAATAATAATAATAATAATAATAATAATAATAATAATAATAATAAACTTTTATTTATATCCCGCCCTTCCCCGCCAAAACCGGGCTCAGGGCGGCTAACAATCAAATACAAATATAAAAACACAGATTAAAAATACAGATATAAAATACACTTTAAAACTTAAAAATTTTGAAATTTTAAAAGTTACACTAACAAATTACCCCAAAAGCCAAACGGAACAGCTCCGTTTTACAAGCCCTGCGAAAGGGTGCTAACTCTTGCAGGGCCCTCGTTTCTTGTGGCAGATCATTCCACCATATCGGGGCCAGAACCGAAAAAGCCCTGGCCCTGGTGGCTGCCAACCTGACCTCCTTATGACCTGGGATCTCCAGAAGGTTATTATTTGATGACCTCAAGGTCCTACCTGGGGCATACCAGGAGAGACGGTCCCTTAAGTACGAGGGCCCTAGGCCGCGTAGGGCTTTAAAGGTTAAGACCAGCACCTTAAACCTGATCCTGTACTCCACCGGGAGCCAGTGCAGCTGATAAAGCACTGGATGAATGTGATCTCGCGGCAAGGCCCCCGTAAGGAGCCTTGCTGCGGCATTCTGCACCCGCTGGAGTTTCTGGGTCAGCTTCAAGGGCAGCCCTGCATAGAGCGAGTTACAATAATCTAGTCTGGAGGTGACCGTCGCATGAATCACTGTGGCCAGGTCAGGGCGAGAGAGGTAGGGGACCAACTGCCTAATACGGCGGAGATGGAAAAATGCCACCTTTGCTGTGGCTGCAACCTGCGCCTCCATGGAGAGGGAGGCGTCAAAGGTTACCCCCAGACTCTTGACAAGAGGCGCTGGCACTAATTGAACGCCTGCAAGGGTTGGGGGTTGGCCCCCCAACCCCATGTCGTCCCGACCTAGCCAAAGGACCTCTGTCTTCGAAGGATTTAACTTTAATCGGCTCCCACGCATCCATCTAGCCACAGCTTCCAAACACCTGGCCAGTGTGTCTGGGACTATGTCGGGACGGCCGTCCATCAACAGATAAAGCTGGGTGTCATCAGCATATTGATGACAACCCATCCCAAAGCTCCGGACAATCTGGGCGAGAGGGCGCATAAAGATGTTAAAAAGCATTGGGGAGAGAATTGCACCTTGCGGCACTCCACACACCAAGGAGTGCCGCGGGGACATCTCATTCCCTAGCGCTACTCTCTGTCCCCGACCTGAGATAAAGGAGCGCAGCCATTGTCGGACTGTGCCCTGAATCCCCACGTCGGCAAGGCGGTGGTCTAAAAGTTCATGATCGACCATATCGAAGGCTGCTGACAAATCTAAGAGAATCAGCAGTCCCGATCCGCCTCGATCCAGTTGTCTACGGAGATCATCCGTTAGCGCGACCAAAGCCGTTTCAGTCCCATAGCCAGGGCGAAAGCCGGACTGAAATGGATCCAAAGCCGATGTTTCCTCCAGAAACCCACTAAGTTGTTCAGCAACCGCTCTCTCAATTACCTTACCCAAGTACGGAAGATTCGAGACCGGGCGGTAATTGGATAGATCTAAAGGATCTAAAGAAGTTTTCTTTAAGAGCGGACGCACCACTGCCTCTTTCAACTCCCCTGGGAAGGTCCCTGTGCCAAGGGACAAGTTGATAATCTCACCCAGGGGGGCCCGCACCTCGTCCGGGCACGCTCTAATCAGCCAGGACGGGCACGGGTCAAGGGGACAGGTGGTGGGCCTTCCAGCTCGGAGGAATCTGACATATGACATCCTTTTATATATTTGAACATGGCTATCATATCGCCCCTTAACCTTCTCTTCTCCAGGCTAAACATACCCAGCTCCCTAAGCCGTTCCTCATAAGGCATCGTTTCCAGGCATTTGACCATTTTGGTTGCCCTCCTCTGGACATGTTCCAGCTTGTCAGTATCCTTCTTGAACTATAGATTTGTTTTTTCTTTCCTGGTTAAATGGCTACGATGTTTGGATTTGGATACTGGCATTAATGATTATTATATGTGAATAATAGGAGTTTAGTAGGGGGAAATATAGCTAAAAATTTCGAGACCGGAGGGAGGTAAGGGTGTAAAATAGAAAATTAGGAGTCTAAATAAGGTTGGTGGAAGGGAAATTGATAAGGCATGAGGAAAGGATCAGAAGTACTAAGGTGCTGAGGTAGGGAAAAAGGAATTAGATTATGCAAAATATATTTGGTATATGATGTTAGTGTGAAGTTTAAGAATTTGGAAAACTGATAAAGAGGATAGACAATGAATTCAACAGGGGGGGCTTGAGGAATTCAACCGAAATATGAAATTGAGGACAAGAAGAATACCTGGCCCACAGAATTGGGCCAGGCCTAAGCAATGATATTTAAAATGTTAGCAACCTTAAATGTATAATGTTTATGTTTCGCCCGGTGAGAGAGGGGGATGAAAATTTGCTTCCTTCAGTGAGAGGGGGAAAGGATGGAAATTTAACGGTATTGTTAAGTGCTTCAAATTGTTAAAATCAAGAAAAGTTTTTTGAAAAAAAAGAAAAGAAAACAACAACAACTGGCAACCAGTACAGCTGCCTCAGCAGAGGAGCAACATATTGCCAGTAGTTTGGTTATGTAACTAGTTTGGCTACTGCATTCTGCACCAGCTGCAGGTTCTGAAGCAGATACAGGGGTAGTCCACATAAAGTGCATTGCAATAATCAAGCATTGAGGTTACCAATGCATGGACCACTGTGGTTAGACTATATACTGGCTCATGTTTGCATTACATTATATAACTTGCACGGATTGACCCTAAGAATTAGGCATCCCAATAGAATCAGGATAGTGGAATGCTCTGCCTGCTCCAGGAGAATACTCTCAACTGTGAGGTCACCACTGAGTGTCTATTATGCTGTATGAAGAACCTTCCAATTTTCTCTGGGCCATACCAGGAGGAGCCAGCAGGAGTCATGGAGGACCAGCCACCCTCAGAACAAGCTTCCAAAGCGACAAACCAAGTACCCTTTGAACTGCATCCCCGAGCAGATGCCATCCGCTCCAAGCTGATCTATACTTTCTATCTGATCGACTATCTGCGGGGGCAAGGCAGTGCTATTCCACGCCATAACATGCGAGATTTCCTGGACCATCGGAAGCTAAAGAAGCTGATGCTCACAGACCATAACCAGCTGGTGCGCTTCAATGTTGTGCCCAGACGGAATGTCTTTATCACCCGAGAGACACGCTGCCGTAACCGTATCCGTGTGCGCTGCAAGCGCTGGCCACCTGTCGCCATGTGGGCTTATTCAGTCCTGAACAGCCAAATCTTCAAAGTCTTCATGATCTTCCTCATCTGCCTGAACATGGTGGTCCTCATGATCTTAGTAGAGATAGGGGATAACTTGGAGGAGCACTTTGTGAAAATGAGGATGGCAATGGAGGTGATCATCTGGGTCATTGTCCTCATCTTTTTGGTGGAAATTGGGCTGAACTGGGCTGTTAGCTTTCAGGAGTATTGTAGGAACTCCTGGAATGTCTTTGACTGCACAATCACCATCATATCCTTTATCCCTGAGTTGATCTTCCTTGTTGAAAAGAAGCACAGCAAGGCTGTCAAATACTTCCTCCAGGTTTGCCGTGTGATGCGCTGCTTAAAGCTCTTCCCTAGACTCCGGCAAATGCGGATCCTCATTATGTCCATCTTCAAAGCAATGAAAGCCATGACCTTCATCCTGGTTCTCCTCCTCTTCTTCTTCTATATGTTTGCTGTCTCAGGCATTTTCTTCTTTGAGGCCTACACTCGCTCAACCCAGCAGGACCTAGAGTACACCAAGTATTTTAAAGACATGCCCAATGCACTGGTGACCATCTTCATTCTCTTCACAATGGACCATTGGTATGCTCTGCTGCATGACACGTGGAAGGTCCCAGAGATAAACAAAGTAATCACCGGCTTGTTTATCTGGTTGTGGCTCATCATTGGGGCATTCATCTTCAGAAACCTCATGGTGGCCACCATGGTCACCAATTTCCAGACCATTCGGAATGAACTGAGTGAAGAAATGAAACAGATTGAGACTCAGCAGAAAGCTGACCAATTTAAGATGGAACTGAAGGAAAAGAAGTACAGCTCACCCCAGGAGCAGGACAAAATGAGCCTTGGGCCTTGCACAATATACAGCATGCCAGAAGTCGCTCCTGGGACTCTGGATTGGGAGACATATATCCACAAGAACCTGCCAGGGCTATATGAGGCTGATAATGACGAGCAGGTCATTTGGCCCCGTGACACCCTGTTCCGCTACTATGAGCTGATGGAGAAGCTGCAGTACAACCTGGATGAGCGCAAACAATTGCAGAATTATGCCGTCTTGGCTCTGTCCAACCTGGAGGACAAGTAGTGATGGCTTCTGAAGGACCAAGAAGAGAAGCTGCCGGTGTGGGCTCCTCCTCACTTACTGAGCCAGCACAGCCAAAACCTGTGGGAACTCAACAGTTTACACTCACATTGTCCTCCTTACCAGTCTGTGGTTCTCCAGCTGTTGCTAGACTACAAGTCCCATCATCCTTGACTCTTGCCCATGATGGCTGGGACAGATGGGGTATGCAGTCTAGCGACATCTGGATGGACACAGTTCCCTTCCACTGATTTATGTGGCTATGCATTATTAGACTGGAACTGCATGGAAAGATCACACCACCACCCGGTCTGCAGGTTTTGATCACTTTTTGATGCCTCTTGGGTTTCATAGCATTGGTGAGCCAGCCACATTTTCCTGTGGGCCAGACAGACATCTGTTCTGCACATCTATATATATAAAGTCCAAGTGTCTCTGCGTCCAGTCTGTGTGTCTGTGGGTTTCCGCTACTGCGCATGTGCCCCACGCACACAGGGATTAGAGCGCAGAGACGCGCGCACCAATCAGGGCCAGCCGAACGCTGGGCGCGCGCGAAGCAGGCAAGCAGGCGGTTAAGCTGCTTGCTGCTGCTGCTCCTCCCGCCGCTGTTGAGAATGAGCTGAGCGGCTGCCAACATCACTGAGGGGATGGAGGAGCGGCGGCCGTGAGGCGACGCCTGGGAAGGGGCGTTTGGGCTCCCCGGACTAAGCCCGCACGGCTCCCCCGGGGGAGAACTCACTTAAGAACAGCCTGTAGCCGAGGCTGTTGGGGCAGCCGCGCTCCTCCACGCTGTAGCTGGCCATGCTGCGCCCGACCGGCTCACCCAACAGAGGGCAGAAGAAGGAGAGTGGCTCGCTGCTCCTCCTCCTCCCTCGAGGCGGCCTCTTATTAGCCGACGGCACGCCCTCCGAGCCACTTCCCCCGCACTGCGCAGGCGCGTGGCCTCTCCCTCCCTGCGCTCCTCCGAGTTTCATGTTCTAGCCGTCCGGGGCCGGGCAGAACGGGGGGCTCCGAGGCCTAGCGGCCTGGGACAGCCCATCTAGCGGAACGCCGGTGCTCCGGAGGCCAAGGAGGGCCACCCCATCCCCGCCGCCGCTACCGCCGCCGCTGCAGCCGCCACCAGAAAAAAAGAAGAAGAAGAAGAAGGGGGAGGGAGCCCCTCTCCACCCCCCAGCGGCCTGAATCGACCCGCCTCACGGAGCGCCGGTTCTCCGGAGGCCGAAGAGGGTCACCGCACACCCACCGCCGTCGCCGCCCCCGGGGAGTAAGGAGAGGAGGGGGGGAACCCCTTCCCGCCCCCAGCGCCCCAAACTTCTAGCGCCCGTTAATTTAACGGGCCTACAGTCAACTAGTATGTAATATTTGATATACAAGAATAAAATCCCCCATATCCGAGAAATGTGGGCATAAGACACAACAATGAACCAACGAGCCAACTCTTTATTAATTATCCTTAAGTTTATTGCAGTAAGCTAGTAGTGACCTGATTGAACCCTGAGGATATCCTTCCGTATGCGAGGCAATGGAATGAAACCCCAATCTGGCTTCTGGATCAGAAGATTGACTGTCCATGCCCTTTCTTTTCCACTCACCAAAAGGTGAGCTGGGAAGCGCTAGTTTGCTCCATTTCTTACCTGTTCTATTCCTGTCAGATGGGTGAAGCTTCTAGGGACCAAAGGTCATTAACTTCTTCACCCACTTGAGCCGGCCGTTGATGTCTGGTAGGTGACGCCGTGTCCCTTCAACATCTCAGTGAACCACAACCCATTTCCTTTTCTCCCCCTGACCACACTCCCTACCTGTTGTGGCAAAACCAAGGAGTCCATCAAGCAATTGAAACCCACCATACTGAGCTCAAAGAGTATGCTGTAGCTGAAGCAATGGTACACCTTTGAGCAATATGGGAGATACCAACAAATTCCTAATTAGTACCCTAGTAAGTGCAGTCTTACAGAAAGGTTGCAAATAATTCCCTCATTCTGAGAACACATAGAGAATAGACAATTTTATTGCAGGTTGATAGAATCAGTTGCATCAGTAGTAGAAGGATGTTTGTGATTAATTAATTAATTAAGTGTTTCCAGCTTTAAAATGATTGATTATGGTATTGCCTTTCTTCCTGAACTCGTACTTATTTTAAGTATTTATTTAAATCGATTCAATGAATTGTTCCTCCGAGGCTCAAGGCAGCTCAAAAAATTGGTAAGAAGAAATAAAAATATGATGGCTTGGATTCAAAGGTTCTCCTTCTCTGTTGGAAGGAGCATTTCCTGTCCATCAAAAGGACCACTTGCAGCCATGGAAGATTCCCATCAGGAAAAAAAGAGGCATCCATCAGATATATTACTCCAAAAGAAAATGGAGAGGATACTCTGCACCATCAAAGACCAAATGGAAGAAATGAGACAGCAAAGAAGGGAAACGACACCTCTGAAGGCACTGATTCTGTTCACTCTGGTTTTCATCTGGCACAGGTTAGAAACACATATTTGGGCCTGGCCAGATGACCAGAGTTGGTGTGGGGGCTGATAAAGGGAGAGGCCACATTTGAGCTATGTGAGGTCCAGGTCCATGGGGGCTGGTCTACAGGAATTACTGAGACACAGCCCTCCCACCAGAAATGTCAGGCAATAAAATAAAAATAAAAAATCATCTCAAGATGTCAAACACTCTCTTTCCTGTCCCACACACATTTTAGATTTCCTTGAATTTACTTAGGCATTTCTACCAAGCTCCATGGACCATGCTGGCCAGGGCTGATGAGAGTTCTAGTCCAATAACATCTGGAGGGCCACAGATTCCCCATTCCTTCTTTATATGTTTTCATGACTTTGACCGGTAGCAGCTGATAATTTTTTGACATGGTAGGGCTGCAATTTTCAACCTTGCTTTTCTCATCACAGTAAGACTTGTACAGCATGTGTTTAGGAAAGTGTACCTTTACACATGTGCAGAGTGCCATTGCTATCTCCTCTCTAACCCTCTCCTCCCCAAAAAATATTCCCTGCACATCAGTTATTGTCTACAGACAGGGAAAGAGCTTCCCTATAATTGGGCCCAAATATGATTTTCAGACCAGATTGACTTCACACCTCTTATTTAGAAATTCAGCTATACTTCATGGCATCAGTTTTTGAATTAATGGAGAAATGGGGAACCTGTGTGTGGTTTTGAGTTCATGAGAGTTGTTGTCCAGCAAATCCCATGGGCCACAAGTCTTCCCATCCCTCTTACAAAGGCTAAGACGTGCACAAGAGCCCAAGAACCCCCTTGTAGAATTTAGCACAAATGATATAATTTTGGCTCCATACTCCCATCATCTGGCCCCTGACTGGAAGCTTCCTGGGGTGATGGTCTCCACTTCTCCTCCTCACCTGCCCAGTCCCTGACTCTCACCTAGGATGATCCAGATCTCTGAGGGACAGTGCTCTGTTTTGGACTTTGGACACCTGGATTGACCCTGGACTGGGGACTTGACATACTGACTTACTGCCAGGTAGGCCAGGGGTTCAGGACATTATGCTTGTGTCTCCCAATGTTCATTAAAATACAGGTAGCAAATATGACTCTCAGCAGCCCCAAACAGCATACGCAAGTGTCAGGGGTGGTGGGAAATGTAAAGGTAAAGGACCCTTGGATGGTTAAGTCCAGTTAAAAGTGATTATGGGGTCGCAGTGCTCACCTTGCTTCAGGTCGAGGGAGCTGGCGTTTGTCCACAGACAGATTTCCAGGTCATGTGACCAGCATGACTAGACCGCTTCTGATGCAACGGAACACTGTGATGGAAGCCAGAGTGCATGGAAATGCCATTTACCTTCCTGTCGCAATGGTACCTATTTATCTACTTGCACTGGTGTGCTTTCAAACTGCTAGATTGGCAGAAGGTGGGAAAGAGCAACAGGAGCTCACCCCATTGCAGGGATTCAAACCGCTGACCTTCTGATCGGCAAGCCCAAGAGGCTCGGTGGTTTAGACCACCTGCGTCTAGTCTTACAACAAGAGGGTAGTTTATCCCCAGCTTCAGCAGGGCTTGAGGGGGCTTTAATTTCACTTGCCAATGTCAAGTTGAAATCAGGAGTGATGGCATGGTTCCACTACCTTCCCCTTTGGAAGATGACTGTAGTTTCTTTTGATTTGTAGTGGGTGATATGGGCTTCACCGTTGCCAATGAATGCTACAATGGATCTGTTATTTCATTGTCTACAGCTCTCATCTCATATGTTGACAAATAATGTCACCGATCAGTTCTTTTAAGGCACGTGAAATGCGTGACCTGGACATCAGCAAGGTTTATATCTACCTCATTTATGACATTTGTTTGCTGGTTTTCCATTCCCTGGATGCCGCTGCTGACTTCAAGGAAGGAATGAACACTCTGATTATTTAGTGCAGGCCCATTAATCGCAGCCTGTTGATACCTGAATTCTCATTCCGTTCCATAAACCACTTGTGAGAGCAGCTTTGAAGATAATAGCCGGATGAGACACAATTGAACAACAAATCATTACCAGAGCAAAAGGGAAGCCTCATAAACCCCATGCGAAACAAAATGTGAGTGATTTAAAAACAAAGGAGAGGAGCATGTGCAGAGTCACCATCTCTACCCCCCTGTGGAGAATGGCTCCATTTACAAGGTGTGTAGCAATTATAAAACTGATCAGCTGAAATCCTGCATGAGAAAAGGCCATGGCCATGCCACCCATTAAATTCAAAATGAGACAAAAAGAAATGGACATTATGAGATGAAATCTTATTCACTAACCATTTCAAGCAAATACTGATTCACATTAGTATTATTGTGGTTTTTAAGCAGAGGCTGGATGGTCATCTATCATTGATGCTTCTGTTGTGATTTCTGCTTTGCAGGGGGTTCGGTTGGATGACCCTCAGGGTCCCTTCCAATTCTATAATTCTATTATTACTATTACTACTACTGGAAGCTGCTTTGTACCAGGGGTAGCTCACGTGTCCACCCGAAACCTGTACTCTGCTGAAACCTGTTTAAAAAGTTTTCTTTTCTTGCAAAAGAGGCTTCTGTTTTGGGTTTTTTTGCCTCCTTCACAGGACACTACAGAATTTCCTTGGAAGAACATGGTGTTTAATCAGTCAAAATATGGATAGGACACCCCCCTCTCTCACACACACAAATCCACCCTCTCATCCTTTCCTCCATCCCTTCCGCACTTCCACCTGTTCATCCATCTTCTCTCTCATGACTTGGTGGGAGGGTCAAACCAATGGAAGCGGAAGCTACATGCAGCCTTCGGGCAATGGGCTGGTTTAGGCAAGTGGTCTTCAACCATTCCAAGCCTGGGACCCACCTTGAACCCAAATATGCATTTGGGGACCCACATCTTTTTAAACAAACAAACAAAATCCCAACCTGCCAGTTGAACACCAAGGGTGTAAACCAAGGGTGGGGAACCTGGGGTCTAGACAGGGCCATAGCTAGGGTGTGGTGAGGTGGGACCCCACTAGGGGCACAGGTGGGGGGCACAAAATGGGATAAAATTATGTCCTTAAATATGTCCATAAATTAAAATATTGATTATTGACTCATAAGAAAAGGTTTTAAATAGAGGTTGAATTGAATGGGGGTTTGGGGTTTGAGGAGAGGCGGAAAGAAGAGCTAATTTGTCAGTGGCTAGGGGACGCAATCTATACATTTCTGCCAGGGGCGCAAGATCACCTAGCTATGGCTCTGGGTCCAGGGCCCAAATGTGGTCTTCTAGGTCTCTGTACCTGGCCCTTGGAACCTGCCCAAGGCTACGTCCCACCTGTGCATCACCCACAAAGTGTATTATCATGGCTGGGATGTGTCTTTAACTTATTCTAATGCCTCTCAATTGCCTGCATGGAGCAGTGTGCAAGTATCTCTGGCCCTCTCCACCAGTGGCATGCAGTCCTCAGAAAGTTTTCCAGAAGGGAATGTGGCCCAGACCGCACTGAGTTAGGCCAGCTAATTATCTGGTATGGTATAGCACAGCTTCTGATATTCTTGCATCTAGTTTATGAATACAGCGCTGGTCCTTGTCCTCCCCCCTTGTGCGTTTGGCTTCTTCATCCTAGCGCAAGTGGCTTGGTTTTTGAATTGCATATGCGAGGCCCGAAAGATTTGTTATCCAAACAGCACTTGACATGTTGATTTTAATTGTCCCTCCGTCTCTCTCAGCATGATCTAAATTTGCATACTATGCACAGAAGAGATTTCTTAAGCACCGCTAAAAAGCTTATTTTGGTATTTGCTATTAAAAGCAAGGTTCCATCACAGTTAGTTGCCTTGGTTACTAATTATATATATTTTTAGTCACATGTGAAGCTCTGTGTTTAAACATAGCATTTATGTTCTGGGGCCAGAGGCAGCAGTTCACATGTGGCCATGATTATGATTGCAATCAAGGTTGTTTGTGTGTGTGTGTGTTTTAAAGTGACATAGGGAGTTGCCGTGATGGACAGGTCTAGCCTTTAATCATAGTGAATTATTTCCCCAGGGCACTCCAATCACAGTGATTTGGAGAACTTAAAAACAGTGATTATTTTTTCATATGGATCTGTGCCTTCCCCTGCAAAAATCAATTGAAAGAAGCTCCCCCACAAACCCCATTGCCCACCAACAACTCTTGGGGTAACAAGAGGCACCCCCCTCTCTCAAGAGGCACAGTCTTTGCTGTGGGTCTTTCTATAACCCCCTGTGCAAGTCAATGGACATATATTTCTCTCCCATAGGTTGGCACAAAACTAGCACAAAACTTTGGCATCAGTTTGGAGGGGATCCAAAATTTCAAAGTTGATAATAATAATAATAATAATAATAATAATAATAATAATAATAATAACAATAATTTATTATTTATACCCCGCCCATCTGGCTGGGTTTCCCCAGCCACTCTGGGCGACTTCCAACAGAACATTAAAATACAATAATCTATTAAACATTAAAAGCCTCCCTAAACAGGACTGCCTTCAGATGTCTTCTAAAGGTCTGATAGTTGTTGTTCTCTTTGACATCTGAAGGGAGGGCGTTCCACAGGGCGGGTGCCACCACCGAGAAGGCCCTCTGCCTGGTTCCCTGTAACTTGACTTCTCGTAGTGAGGGAACCGCCAGAAGGTCCTCGGCACTGGACCTCAGTGTTCGGGCAGAATGATGGGGGTGGAGACGCTCCTTCAGGTATACAGGACCGAGGCCATTTAGGGCTTTAAAGGTCAGCACCAACACTCTTTTCCAGGGAGAAGAGACTGCATCCCTCAAAATCAATGAAGGGGAGGCAAAAGCCTGTCCCCATTGATGGCCCTGGAAGGATTATTCCTGGGGTGGGGGAAAAGCCACCCCCCCTGTTTTTCCTTGAGAATTTATTCTCTTCTCCCCCATGCCCTGCCCCCACCCTGATTCCTATTTTACCCACCCCCAAATGACATAATCTGCCCTTGAAGGAGAACTGCTTCACCTATTCTTTCCGAAATTTGGCAGACTGTCCCATCAGAAGGGGCAACCATGCAATGCATTATCAGACACCAGAGTCCAAAGAGTGTGTAAAAGCATTTCTGTTAGGACACAAACTTTGTGGGCAACTGTGTGTCATCTTCGCTGTTCATCCTCTATCCAACCACCTTCTGCCACCCCAGTGCTTCACTACCTCTCATGGAACCACAGTCCATGAGATACAACTTACTCAACCCATTTTTACTGTAGATGTCCTTGTACCTTACATGGAGTTGCTTTACCCTTTAACAATCAGCCATTAATTTCCTCTTCAACTGGTTCTTACCAGAATTGTGTTCATGCTGCCTTCTTGCATATGTGACCCTCGGCCTCGCTAATGGTGGGTCTAACAGTAATCCCACCTCATTTCTACCACTGAAATCCAGAAACCAATCAATTAAGCCACCATGACTTGTTTCAATTTATGCAGCTCATTATAAGGTTGAATTTAATGGAGTCACTGCATGAACAGAGAGACTTCTGCTCATGCAACAGAACTTCCACTTCCTTTCCTTTCCCCTGGTGCCACCTCCCCAACTGCTACAGAGGGTTTGGGGAACCCCCAGAGCAGATTTGTGAGGAGGGGGGGTCCACAGGGGGAGGAGAGGTAGGAGAGGTTCCACTGTTTGACCAGAAGTCAATTTGCTTGCAAAATTTCTTCGCTGGATCCAACCAACAGTTCCTTAATATGAATGTTTCACTTTCTCTCAAAACTGCAGTGGTAGCAGCGAATTATTTTAAAAAGCATGCTTAGAGTAGTAAAAGGATTTGCATATGCACCAGAGAGGAAGAAAAGTTGGATAATAAATCAGTGTCAAACGACCAGGTAGTTAATGCAATAAGGAACCTGGAGTTACAAATATTTTGAGCTCGAAAGCTCCTATCAGGGTGCTATTCTCCTTCTCTCTGCATTATTAAAACTGACAAGAGCAACTGTTTAAGTACCCTACACAGCCAAGATCAGGCACTAATTCCTAATTTTTTATGCATGCACAGGTAAGTACATAAAATTCAATATACTGGATTGTATCTTATTTAGAGGAGGGGATGTGTCTGAAGAATGCAAAGAGTCTCTTTCTCTGTAATTCATTAGCCGGGGGGGGGGACCAGTCTCACATGTAATCTGATTGTTGTCCATTGATGAGATGATTTTGCGTTTTATATTCAAACTGTGCACTTCGTTTTAAGCAGTCCTGCCACAACGCAGCAGATTGTGTTCCTGTGTGTCTCCTGAGAGTCGGAGGGAAGATGTTATTATCTTGAATTCCTTGTTTCTCTGGAGTGTCTTTCGAATGGGGTGTGTGTGTGTGAAATTGCCGATTCCACTGTGTTCTAAAAAGGAGCTTTGTGTCTCCCATAGAATGGGGATGTCAGCAGATTAAGGTCCAACTGATATTTTCCAGTCATGAGGACCTCTTCTCAGTGGCTTCCTCCCATACCACTTTGGTTCATCGGGATTTGGAAATCATATGAACAAGGCCAGTCATCATAGATTCTTGACTTATTTATTCTGCCTTCCCATATATGTCACGTTAAAAGCAATTGACAAGGAAGAATGGTAAAACCAACGACGAAATCATGACAGTCAAATTCCTCCTAAGGAATTCAGAGCAGACCTACTGAAATCAATGGTACAATGATCTTATCACAGGAGCCAGCAAAGCTCCCAGTGAGACCCAGTTGCAAAGGAACAATTGTAAGCTGTCGAAAGTTCACATATGACATCAGCCTGTGGGCTTTATCAGGACAGGTCCCAATTGGTCTACAAGGCCATTTCACCTAAAGGCATGTTCTCTTAACACATACCTGAAGGCTCCTGTCCCCGCCTTACACCCATTCCTTGGAAGGGCTCTTAATTTTATCCTTGTGGAGTGTTTTGAGTTTCAAACAGGGACATTAGAGGCAACAAGTTAGGAAGGTGAAGCCTAGTAAGTAAACCTGCTTACTACGTGACAAGGACAAAACTTGTCAATCATGTATGGTTCAAATACCCACTTCACACAAGTAAATGAAAATATCTACATATACTTTTGTCAGGAAGGCATCCCCTGGCACCTTTTTGTTCTTCCTGGATCTCATTTCACTCTGAAAACACCTAGTTTGGTCCCTTTGTCAGGGCTGTCAACACCTGTTTTGGCAGCTGGGAGTGGTAAACCTGAGTATGTGATGATACATCTTGAGGATTATGGAGTCCCTGTTCCATTCATGCCATGAGTCATGGGGTTTGATTTCAAAATGTGCAGGCATCCTATAATGTCAAAAGTTGGCACATGAGAGATGGGGGAGATAAGTACCTGGGCTATCAGATCCACTTCCCCACACCTGGGAAGTGAGGGGCAAATGGGACTTGTCTACCTGCAAAGGAAGCCCATCTAAGAGAAGGAAAACCCTAATCCTAAACCTCTGCTGCCTTGAGGGGTATCTTTGGGAGAAACCCTACACAAATCTGAAGGAGAATCCCTATGATGTTTGGATGGCGCCTTGTATGCCTCCTTCTGGCAACTCCTGTAGCCAAGCTGGTGCTACATCAGTGAGGCCATGAGGGGGAGGGTCTTGTCATTTGGGCAGCCTAGGACCTCCATACATACTACCCAGGCTTGCACCCCAGGGAGGTTACTTTGGTGCTGTTAGCACAGAGGTTTGATTTCACCCCTGGAAATGCACTCCATTGTCTCTCGAGAAAAGTAGATGACAACAACAACAACAACAACAACAACAACAACGGTTATCTATTTATTATTTATTATTTAATAAATGCATATTTCTCTTGATCACAGAAAAGATAAAACAATAATATGAGCAATAAGAAAAATTAGCACACAATAATTTAAAACTTTCAGAAACTAAAATAACAATAGACAAAAAATTATATTTACAGCAACTTTCTAAACATCTGGGTAGGCTTGTTGAAACAAGAATGTGTGCTGAGAAGAGTACAGTGAAGGCACCTCACTGATATCAATAGGCAGGGAGTTCCAAAGTGTAGCTGCTGACCCCCTAAAAAACTGAGTTATAATAATAAAGGAGTCAGAAATACTTCAGAAGTGGTGCTGCTTTTATCATTGCCTATTTGGCTACCACTTGGAATCCGCTTGGTTGAAAGAGAATGGCTGTATCCAAACTCCACCCATTGGATCTCAGTTATGGATGTTTCTAATCTCTGAAAATAAAATAGCTTAAAGTCTCAAAACAGGTACTTGTTGGGAAGCACAAAGCAGCTCGAGAAAAGTATAAAACAGCATAAGTTAAGAGGCGGAGAGAATATTGATCTGGGAGGTTTGGACACCATCGATTTCGTTTCAAAGGAATTTCAGTCAAAGGAACAACTTGCCTAGAGAAGTTGTTGAAATGTTGATGCTGGAGGGTTTTTTGTTTTAAAGAGAGGGAAATTACACAGATATCAGACAGAAGGTCAGTCCCCACAACTGCCCTGCAAGAAAAGCGCATCTAACCCTTTGAATTCCTTACTTTTTGGTGTAGTATGCAAAATGGAAATTCATGGATCTTGTCCATAAAGAGACATGTGAGTTTCTGATTAACTCAGCTCTACAGCTCATTAGCGGCATCCTTTCCAGATATTACTATCCCAGCTTTCCTCCCAAAGGAGCCCAGGAAAGTGAACAACCAAAGTGATGAAACATAGCATTTTTTAAATCATGGAATCATAGATTCATGTTAAAGGTAGATAGCCGTGTTGGTCTGTCATAGTCAAAACAAAATAAAATAAAAAAAATTCCTTCCAGTAGCACCTTAGAGACCAACTAAGTTTGTTCTTGGTATGAGCTTTCGTGTGCATGCACACTTCTTCAGATACACAGATTCATAGATTCAGAGATTCATGTTTAGTCAGAATCTCCTTTCTTGTAACTTGAAGCCATTGGTTTGAGTTGTACCCTCCAGAGCAGGAGAAACCAAACTTGTTCCCTCTTCCATGTGACAGCCCTTGTGATATTTGAAGATGGCTATCACACCACCTCTCAGTCTCCTCTTTTCCAGGCTAAACATACCCATCTCCTTCAACCGTTCCTCATATCTGGTTGTCCATTGCAAGTTATGTCTAGACTAGACATGCCTTTGGTCTGCTTTGGTGGATGGAGCAGCCGAGTAATTTTGTTGTCCCCAAAGGGGACAATGACAATAAAATATATTCTATTCTATTCTATTCTTCAACGTGGATTTTATGTTCTTAAAACAGGATCCCTGATAGTTGGGGCTGAGGAAGACCCTGGCTGAAGCCTCAACGAACTGCTGCCTGTCAGAGTAGACAGTACTGATGAGAGATGGAACAATAGTATTATCATTCAGAAGAAGGTAGTTGAACACTACAGCCAAAGTGGCTATATTCAACTAAAAAAAGAAACCAGGGCACCTGGTAGATCTGAATGGGGGCAAACATCATTCCAGACTCCAAACTGAGTAATAAAATATATGGGTCAATTGCTCAGAGAGGATCTAACTTAGTAATGTCCACTAATTTCAGTGAGTCTGCTGTGAACAAGACTTAGTTGCTTATTACCCTATGTTTATTTCTATCCTCTGGCTCTCTCACTGTCTCTTACTCTTTCCTTCCAATATGTTTATAGGAAAGCACTGTGCATTACATCCAACACTCCAAAAAATGTGTTGGATCAATGTCTCTTCTTAGCATTCCTGCAAATTTGAATTAGATCACTTCCCCCACTCTGCTGGAAAGCTCTTGGGCAGAGCTGCATAGCTTGAGCACCAATTGGAGGACGACGTTTCTGCATTCCCTACTACTCCTGACTGCTACTCCATATGTTAGCACCATCTGCCGTTACACACACAAACTTGAGAAGGCCACTGGAGTATTCTGGGCAAAGCGGCATGCAGTTTGTATACAGGGAGGTGAGTAGGCTAGATACCTTGCCGAAAGCCTGTCAAGCAGAAAAGATTATGGCCAAGGGCAAATGATCAATGATCTCAGATGGTAGATTGTCTGGAAACCAAAACACGGGGGAAGGAAGACAGCTGGTGAATTGATCCATAAAGAGCCAGCATATTCAAGGAGTAACTGAGAAGTTCCAGAGCAATCAAGAGCAAGTAAACAAAAGGTTATGAGGGAGATCATGAACTACATGAATGATTTCCCAACTTCTTGAATCATTCCGGTCTACTTGAACAAGGAACATAAATTAAGGGTGTGCCCCAACTACAAGTTTCAGTTCAGACCTCAGTTTTGTGCTTTGGAAATAGTCTGATTTGGTCCAAATCACTTTGTAGACTGCCTGATTCAGCTCTGATCCAAATGCAAATCCCTGTTTTGAGTTCTGTTTTACAGACTTTGGGTAGGTAAAAAAAGGGAACGGGTGGAGCTGTGGTTTAAACCACCGAGCCTCTGGGATTTGCTGATCAGAAGGTTGGCATTTCAAATCCCCACAACGGTGTGAGCTCCCATTGTTCTGTCCCAGCTCCTGCCAACCTAGCAGTTTGAAAGCATGCCAGTGGAAGTAAATAAATAGGTACCACTGTGGCAGGAAGGTAAATGGCATTTCCGTGCGCTCTGGTTTCCGTCACGGTGTACCATTGCGCCAGAAGAAGTTTAGTCATGCTGGACATATGACCCGGAAAGCTGTCTGCAGACAAACGCCGGCTCCCTCAGCCTGAAGTGAGATGAGCACCAGAACCCCATAGTTGCCTTTGACTGAACTTACAACTGTCCAGGGGTCCTTTACCTCTTTTTTTTTTTTAAGATAAAAAAGGATTCACTTGATGTCCACACAATATACCTGTGAGAGGTGTCCCTATATAAGAAACCAGCCAAATTATAACAGGCATGGAATCACAGAACGGTGGAGATGGAAGGGACCCGAAGGGTTATCTGTTACAACCCCCTGCAATGAAGGAATTTTAGCTAAAGCATCCATGTCAGCTGGTTATCTCTGCTTAAAAACCTCCAATCCTTCCAATCACCTTCCAAGGGAGTCAGTTCCACTGTTTGTAGCTTCCTCTTCTCAACAGCAGCACTGGGGCTGCAACCAATCTGGTACAATGCTCATTGACTTGAACCCCCTGCTACCTGTCAAAGTGATGCTTCTGCTTCCATTCTGAGGTCTTTGCACCCACAGATGCCTCAAATCTCTGTTTGCAGCCTTCCGTTCTACTGGCTGAGCTATCAAAAAGCCTGCTGGTGGTGGAGCTGACTCCTTGGTATTGCAGGAGCTTGCAAAATAAGAACACTCCTTCAAGCCAGGTGTAGTCCTTCCACCAAGGTGAAGATAAATGAGTGCCCATTGAGCTTGTGTGGGAAGGGTACTCCTGCCTTCATCATCATCATCATCATCATCATCATCATCATCATCATCACCATCACAATAAATTTTTATTTATACCCCGCCCTTCCCAGCGAAGACCGGGCTCAGAGCGGCTAACACCAATAAAATCACAACAAAACATACAAAACAATCAATTAAAATGCAGGTTAAAATACGATTTAAAGTTTAAAATGCAGCCTCATTTTTAAGTAGCCCACCAATCAAACCATAAAGGAATGAAACATCAGGGTTAAACTGAAACCAACCCAAAGGCCAGGCAGAACAGCTCTGTCTTGCAGGCCCTGCGGAAAGATACCAAATCCCGCAGGGCCCTGGTCTCTTGTGACAGACCGTTCCACCAAGTCGGGGCCAGTACTGAGAAGGCCCTGGCCCTAGTTGAGGCCAGCCTAGCATCCTTGTGGTTCGGGACCTCCAAAATGTTATTATTTGAGGACCTTAAGGTCCTACATGGGGCATACCAGGAGAGGCGGTCCCTTAGGTACATCAGGTGCATGTAAGCATCAACCGCAGCTGTTGCCTTATCTTCATTAGCATTATCCTTATTGTGAATGGGGGAGACTCAAATTTCCCATGAACTTATATTTAGGCAATATACTCAGAGTGATGGGGTTGTTATATTCCAATTTAATCATTGTAAGAGAGGCCAATGGGAGCGTATGCCTCTGCCATAAATCATTAACGAAGCAGGAAAGGCAACTTAAGTAATGTAAGAAGTATTACAGTGCCTATAAATGATAATGCATCATCCCCTGGCATACCTACTTGGGCTGGATCTAGACACATCAAAGAAGCATTTCAGTTTAAAGAATTGTAAATTTAAACAGGGAAAACAGTTAGAGAAAAACGGAACTCCATGTCGCCATCTGGCAGCACAATATTGCACATACAAAGCATAAAAATCGCTTTTTCTTTAGCAGTTTAGCTGAGTCCTTGGAGTGCTCTGTGAATTAAGCTTATTAAAGTTTTACTTAGAGCTGGAGTGGAACCCTTCCTCAAAAATATGCAGCTCTATATTTGTTTTCATATAACATTCCAAAAACACTTAAGAAAATCTCAGGCTGATTTCTTACAGTTTCAGGAACAACAGTTCCTACAGTAAATGGTGATGTTCTGGTGAAATTGGCTGGAGCTGTTAGGTGCTACATGATGCAAAGTTCAGAATAACTTGCTAGTGATTCATCTAGCCCAGAATTCTCTTGCCAGATATCATTGGAAGATGCCTTCCCTTGTTTGTCCCATGATAAGGGGTATAACATAGTGTTGGATTGTTATGGTTAATAGGCATTGAAAGATTTCTCACCCCTCAATCATTAATAGTCCATTCCAAGCTACTGAACGAGCTGTGATGCACCATTTTAACACACTGTGGGGTCCACTTGGCTTCAAGTTGAAGGATGGAGGTCAGATGGGGATGTTGTCTCCCTCTACGGCTTGAGCAACTCATTGACTAATCCCTGGCTTTTGTGAAAGCAAAGACCACTTGTTGATTTTACAGATGCATGCATCTTCACAGATGCCAGTTTACAGAGTGTCAGAAGGGGCATCTTAAATAAGGTCTATCGTTACTGCTATTCTACTGATAGCAGATGTGAATTCAAATGTATTTCATTTCATTTCTTGCATAACCACCTATTCTCCAAGGAGCCCAAGGTGGTGTACATGATTCTCCCTCTCCTCATTTTATCCACATGACAACCCTGTGAGGTAGATTAGGCTGAGAGACATTAACTTTAAAACACACAAGAATTTTTGTGTGTATTCTTTCAAAAAATAAATTGCATATAATTGTAGAAATGCAATGGAAAGATTTATCAGTGGACAGCTGTAAAAGTGAATCAAAACAGAGCTGCCTCATTTCTACATAGAAAAATGGATGTGACCATCATAGGGGGTGGGGGTGGAAAGACACCCCCCCACACACACTTTGACCCACATTTTTAATGAATTCTCCAACATAATTTATTGTTGAATGCTGGACTGAATATCTATTCTCCAATTCATTAGTCACTGTGCACTTCAGTTAATAGGCAAAGCATTAGCTAACTCATGATAAATTCAATAGATATTTTCAACATAATTTAGCTGGTACTCCCTGCCAATGTGGTACCACTTTGGAGGCTGAAATCATGTCTTTCTTTAAATGAGAAGGAAGGCATTTTTAGGAAATATCCATTATGAATTCGTTCCAGAGCTTCAGAAGGTTTCAAATCAGTCTATTAAATGAGGAAGGCTGGTCGGTGACCGTAATAAAGAATACTTACTTTGAGGAAGGCACCCAGGCTCTTCTTTCAGAACAAATAAGTTAAAAATGTCCAAAGGGAGGAAGATAGAGATCAGAAATACAGTCAAAATGGTGGCTTCTTTCATTTGCCCCTCAACAGTAGAAAGGCCATTCAGAAGCCATCTCACACAGGGAAGCTCAGTCAACCGATGCTCTTTAGTCCGTGAGAAATAATTAGGGTGTCCTTTTTCTCCCTTGTGATCTTCACTTCCCTGATATTGAAATATGCTTTAATAATAATAATAGCAGCATTAAAAAGAACTATCACTGTGAACTCTACTTGGCCCATGATTATTTCTCAGGTAAAGAGTCCTATTTTTTCCCCTCCCTCCACTGGAATTTCCAATGCAAACTTTGGAAAAGTCAAGCTAGACTACGATTACAGTTACCAAGGTCCCGTAGATCTCTAACTTCTGAATAGACAAGAATAGCTCACACTGGTAATGTAGGGTGTTGATTTAGTGCTGTGCATCCCACAACCCAATCCAGCAGCCATTCCAAGACTTTGGATTGGCCCTCACCCAACCCAGGGCTGACCCAGTCTGGATCTAGTCTTTGAATTTATTTGGGGACTAGAGTTTAATCCTGCTGGATATTGCTTCCCCAGTGCATTCCCTGCAGCCAGCAGGAATGCTGGTGAGTGGAGGGTTCAGTCCCGCTCATTTGGCTGTGTATGAATATTTCCTTGCTTGGCACAGGCACAAATAGGCAAAGCACTGTGCAGGGCTGTTTAAAAGCCCTCTTGCAAACAGCCCCATCCAGCTCTTTGCAAAGGCTTTGTGCCTATCCTTCTCCCCTGCCACCATTGCCATTCCTAGATCATTCTGGGTGGGCCATCCTGACCTCGGGTGATCCAGGACTATCTCAACCCGATTCAGCTGAAGCCCAGATCTGCCCAAATGAACTGGTTATGGGCTTTTGTTACTCCCCGGTGTTCATTATTATTCTCTCTCTCTTTCCACGCCCCAATAGAACATGGGAAAAATCCACCCTAAGAGCTCAATTTTCAAACTAAATCTTGGAAATACCTGCAAGCTTCTACAAGTAGAAAGAGGACTTTTCTAGTAACATTTGAGCTTTCTCCAGGCTTCTCTCAAAATTGAGAAAAGCCAAGATAATTCCCCAAATGTCTGGAATAGCTTGGTTTATTTTCTGAGTCAATCCTGCTTTGGAAGTTGCCCACCCCTCTCACCTACTAACCACTATGATCTTCAAAATACCCTCTAGGGTGTTGGGAATTCATTCCCCTGTGCTGCAGATATGTGGGATTGTTTCATCACATGTCTGTGTTTACATTCCACACTGTTGGATGTCATGGGAACGGAAGTTCAGATACGCTGTTTTCGTGATACTACTTTTCCTTTTCCCCTCTCTCTCTGATGATGAAGCTGAGAGGAGCCATGCTTTTCTTTGTCCCGTAAATAATAAACGTAGAGCTTTGTATCCATGCCTCAAAGCCTTGTTTTTGCTGTCTGCTGACTCTGCTGAGACAGGGTGTGCAGATGTTTTCAGATATCTGTTGCAGCCGTGCCTCGGAAGGAGGATTAATCACCCAAGCGGCACTTCAGAGGGAGTAACACACCAGCCATGGTGTTGATTCCCAAACCCCATGAATTTCAGTAGCAGCCACCCACTACAACTCCCAAGGGACATCAAGGTAGAACGTCAGTGAATTTAACAGCAGGCAGGGATCCAGTCTCCCTCCTTTTGGTTTCTCTTCTCACAGCTGGACCGCTGACACTGCTTGCTTTGCTTTAATATCAGCATCGAGCTCACAATAACAACACATTAAAAATTTATCAAGGAACATTTCCACTAAGACAAAACCTGCAATAGCACAGAAGAAGAAGAAAAAATCAACAAGCAATTAATGACATATCTGAATCACACAAATACAGTACCGGTAATTGATCGGGAATGGATGCTGAGCTCTAGCTCAGCTCCAGTTGACATAACCCAGGCATCCCCAAACTTCGGCCCTCCAGATGTTTTGGACTACAATTCCCACCATCCCTGACCACTGGTCCTGTTAGCTAGGGATCATGGGAGTTGTAGGCCAAAACATCTGGAGGGCCGCAGTTTGGGGATGCCTGACATAACCCCTCTGAAAAAGGGCTTTCTTGCTTGGTGCAGCAGCATAGTGGCAGGCAGCAAGTTTGTCTATACTTTCATCCCCAAGGGAGATGGGGCAGGTCCCACCCAGCCCTAAATGGAGCACATGCTCCTTGCAAACAGCAGTGCAGTCCCAGGCACCTGAATCTTTCACATGGAAGGCTGGCCTGGTCTCACTCAACCCCCCTGGATGAGTTAATTGCAAACAGCAATTGAAATCTCTTTATGGACAACCTCATTGCAAACACACTCCCTTGCAGACGGCTGCACTATTTCCGTCAGTGTCTTCTTTCACAGTTTCAGCCACAAGGGAAGCAGCGCTTGTCTCACTCTTCCCTGGATGGAACACAGCCTCCCAAATGCTGCCACTTCCACGGCGGCACCCATTAGGTGTAATTTAAACAGAAGACAGGAACGGGTTTTCTGGATCAGGCAGAATAGCAAAGCCCTGCCGAAAGCTAATGGAACACTATATGGCTTGCTAGGAAGCTCATGGCTTGCTAGGAAATTTCATGATGATGTGGAGTTGGTGCCCCACCCTAGGAACCTAGAAAATGGAACTCTCTACCATGCCTTGCCCGGGACTCACTGCTGGATGGGGGAAAAACACACCTTTGAATGCTGGTCAGAGATTATGGCAGTGATCCTTCAGTTCTGAAGAGCAACACCTATGCATTGTTTGGTTTAGAAAAAGGGCCTTCTTTGCATTCATACTATTGTTTATTTATCTCTTATCCATGACGCTTCTTCACATCCTTCACATGCCTCCTGGTCAAAAGGCACCTTTTCTGTGAAGCCCTCAGAAGCTGATGGACCACAGCTCCCATCATCTCTAGCCATTGGCCCAGCTGGCTAGAGCTGATGACAGCTGGGGTCCAGTAGTGGTGTGCAGTCAGTAGACTAGGGTGACTAGGCTAGTCCCCTAAATGTTTCTCTGCTACCTCCTTCCCAAAGCCTGGGAAACGTCCGTCCTGCTTAGGGAGGGTGGTGCAATGCCATCCTGCCACTTTCCCAAAGTCCGCTTGGCAGGAGGGCTCCAGCATCCTGTCAGAGCTCTGATGCCTCCCCAAAGCCTGGGAAGCTTCTGTCCAGCTTAGGGATGCTCACACAGGCTATGTCTCACACATGACATCATCCCCCCTCCATTGTCCTTGACGCCTCTGACCCTAACTGTTCCCCTACGAAAAATTTCACAGCACATCACTAGTTTCCTTTAATACCTGGAAAGTGCTACAAACACTTCAAAGGGATGAAAAATGACTTTGACCAAAGAGAATCTCATTCAAAACTCCCCAACTTTTGCTATTTCATCCAGCTTTGCCTAGACACCTGCATAAGTATCTTGACAACCATAAAGACTAAAAAGTAGAGGGTTTTCATTTCGTTTTGTTTTTTTAAAATGGAAGCCATGATTTTTAAGTTGAATTCTGAAGCTACTTCTATTCCAAAGCTACATTATTCAGTTTTACTAAATTTCCTGCAGAATTTGGGGTGCGGGAGAGAACATACTGTTGCGGAACACACACTACAGGAAAACTGCTTTCTAATTCAGTTGCCTGAAGCTCCTCTTTATTCTGAAGTACACCTAGAATCATAGAATCATAGAGTTGGAAGAGACCACAAGGGCCATCCAGTCCAACCCCCTGCCAAGCAGGAACACCATCAAAGCATTCTTGACAGCTGGCTGTCAAGCCTCTGCTTAAAGACCTCCAAAGAAGGAGACTCCACCACACTCCTTGGCAGCAAATTCCACTGTCGAACAGCTCTTACTGTCAGGAAGTTCTTCCTAATGTTTAGGTGGAATCTTCTTTCTTGTAGTTTGAATCCATTGCTCCGTGTCCGCTTCTCTGGAGCAGCAGAAAACAACCTTTCTCCCTCCTCTATATGACATCCTTTTATATATTTGAACATGGCTATCATATCACCCCTTAACCTTCTCTTCTCCAGGCTAAACATACCCAGCTCCCTAAGCCGTTCCTCATAAGGCATCGTTTCCAAGCCTTTGACCATTTTGGTTGCCCTCTTCTGGACACGTTCCAGCTTGTCAGTATCCTTCTTGAACTGTGGTGCCCAGAACTGGACACAGTATTCCAGGTGGGGTCTGACCAGAGCGGAATACAGTGGTACTATTACTTCCCTTGATCTAGATGCTATACTCCTATTGATGCAGCCCAGAATTGCATTGGCTTTTTTAGCTGCTGCATCACACTGTTGACTCATGTCAAGTTTATGGTCTACCAAGACTCCTAGATCCTTTTCACATGCACTGCTCTCAAGCCAGGTGTCACCCATCCTGTATTTGTGCCTTTCATTTTTTTTGCCCAAGTGTAGTACTTTACATTTCTCCCTGTTAAAATTCATCCTGTTTGCCTTGGCCTAGTTCTCTAATCTGTTAAGGTCATTTTGAAGTGTGATCCTGTCCTCTGGGGTATTAGCCACCCCTCCCAATTTGGTGTCATCTGCAAACTTGATCAGGATGCCCTCAAGCCCATCATCCAAGTCATTGATAAAGATGTTGAATAAGACTGGGCCCAAAACAGAACCCTGTGGCACCCCACTAGTCACTTCTCTCCAGGATGAAGAGGATCCATTAATGAACACCCTTTGGGTTCGGTCAGTCAGCCAGTTACAAATCCACTGAATGGTAGCATTGTCTAGCCCACATTTTACCAGCTTCTTTACAAGAATATCATGGGGCACCTTGTCAAAGGCCTTGCTGAAATCAAGATAGGCTACATCCATGGCGTTCCCTTCATCTACCAGGCTTGTAATTCTGTCAAAAAATGAGATCAGATTGGTCTGATATGACTTATTTTTCAGAAACCCATGCTGACTTTTAGTGATCACAGCGTTCCTTTCTAGGTGCTCACAGACCGTTTGCTTAATGATCTGCTCTAGAATCTTTCCTGGTATTGATGTCAGGCTGACTGGGCGATAATTGTTTGGGTCCTCTCTTTTCCCCTTTTTGAAAATAGGGACAACATTTGCCCTCCTCCAGTCTGCTGGGACTTCGCCTGTTCTCCAGGAATTCTCAAAGATTACTGCCAGTGGTTCTGAAATCACCTCTGCCAGTTCTTTTAATACTCTTGGATGTAGTTCAACTGGCCCTGGAGACTTGAATACATCTAAACTAGCCAAGTATTCTTGTACTACCTCCTTACTTATTCTGGGCTGTGTTTCCCCTGCTGTATCATCTGCTCCATATTCTTCAGGTCTGGCATTGTTTTCTTTTTTGGAGAAGACTGAGGCAAAGAAGGCATTGAGGAGTTCTGCCCTTTCTCTGTCCCCTGTTTGCATTTCACCATCTTCTCCTCTAAGTGACCCCACTGTTTCCTTGTTCTTCCTTTTGCTACGGACATACCCATAAAAGCCCTTTTTATTGCTTTTAACCTCTCTAGCAAGCCTGAGTTCATTCTGTGCTTTAGCTTTTCTGACTTTGTCTCTACATGTGCTGGCTATTTGTTTGAATTCCTCTCTGGTGATTTCCCCCTTTTTCCATTTTTTGTACATATCGCTTTTAAATCTTAACTCAGTTAAAAGTTATTTAGATAGCCACCCTGGCTTCTTTAGGCACCTTCCACAAGCACCTTGAACCTGGCCCAGAAAAACAAAACAAAACTGGCAACCAGTACAGCTGCCTCAGCAGAGGAGCAACATATTGCCAGTAGTTTGGTTATGCAATTAGTTTGGCTACTGCATTCTGCACTACCTGCAGGTTCTGAAGCAGATACAGGGGTAGTCCACATAAAGTGCATTGCAATAATCAAGCATTGAGGTTACAAATGCATGGACCACTGTGGTTAGACTTTACACTGGCTTATGTCTGCATTCCATTATATAACTTGCATGCATTGCCTCTAAGAAGTGCAGTCCTAGGCATACCAATAGAATCAGGATAGTGGAATGCTCTGACTGCTCCAGGAGAATACTCTCCACTGTGAGGTCACCACTGAGTGTCTATTATACTGTATGAAGAACCTTCCAATCTCCTCTGGGCCATACCAGGAGGAGCCAGCAGGAGTCATGGAGGACCAGTCACCCTCAGAACAAGCTTCCAAAGCGACAAACCAAGTACCCTTTGAACTGCATCCCCGAGCAGATGCCATCCGCTCCAAGCTGATCTATACTTTCTATCTGATCGACTATCTGCGGGGGCAAGGCAGTGCTATTCCACGCCATAACATGCGAGATTTCCTGGACCATCGGAAGCTAAAGAAGCTGATGCTCACAGACCATAACCAGCTGGTGCGCTTCAATGTTGTGCCCAGACGGAATGTCTTTATCACCCGAGAGACACGCTGCCGTAACCGTATCCACGTGCGCTGCAAGCGCTGGCCCCCTATTGCCATGTGGGCTTGTTCAGTCCTGAACAGCAAAATCTTCAAAGTCTTCATGATCTTCCTCATCTGCCTGAACATGGTGGTCCTCATGATCTTAGTAGAGATAGGGGATAAGTTGGAGGAGCACTTTGTGAAAATGAAGATGGCAATGGAGGTGATCATCTGGGTCATTGTCCTCATCTTTTTGGTGGAAATTGGGCTGAACTGGGCTGTTAGCTTTCAGGAGTATTGTAGGAACTCCTGGAATGTCTTTGACTGCACAATCACCATCATATCCTTTATCCCTGAGTTGATCTTCCTTGTTGAAAAGAAGCACAGCAACGCTGTCAAATACTTCCTCCAGGTTTGCCGTGTGATGCGCTGCTTAAAGCTCTTCCCTAGACTCCGGCAAATGCGGATCCTCATTATGGCCATCTTCAAAGGAATGAAAGCCATGACCTTCATCCTGGTTCTCCTCCTCTTCTTCTTCTATATGTTTGCTGTCTCAGGCATTTTCTTCTTTGAGGCCTACACTCGCTCAACCCAGCAGGACCTAGAGTACACCAAGTATTTTAAAGACATGCCCAATGCACTGGTGACCATCTTCATTCTCTTCACAATGGACCATTGGTATGCTCTGCTGCATGACACGTGGAAGGTCCCAGAGATAAACAAAGTAATCACCGGCTTGTTTATCTGGTTGTGGCTCCTCATTGGGGCATTCATCTTCAGAAACCTCATGGTGGCCACCATGGTCACCAATTTCCAGACCATTCGGAATGAACTGAGTGAGGAAATGAAACAGATTGAGACTCAGCAGAAAGCTGACCAATTTAAGATTGAACTTATGGAAAAGAAGCAGGAGCAGGACAAAATGAGCCTTGGGCCTTGCACAATATACAGCATGCCAGAAGTGACTCCTGGGACTCTGGATTGGGAGACATATATCCACAAGAACCTGCCAGGGCTATACGAGGCTGATGATGACGAGCAGGTCATTTGGCCCCGTGACACCCTGTTCCGCTACTTTGAGCTGCTGGAGAAGCTGCAGTACAACCTGGATGAGCGCAAACAATTGCAGAATTATGCCGTCTTGGCTCTGTCCAACCTGGAGGACAAGTAGTGATGGCTTCTGAAGCATCAAGAAAATGCAAGTGTGGACTCCTCCTTGCTTACTGAGCCAGCACAGCCAAAACCTGTGGGAACCCAACAGTTTACCTCTCACATTTTCCTCCTTACTAGTCTGTGGTTCTCTAGCTGTTGCTAGACTATAAGTCCCATCATCCTTGACTCTTGCCCATGTTGGCTGGGACAGATGGGATATGCAGTCTAGCAACATCTGAATGGACACAGTTCCCTGCCACTGATTTATGTGGCTATGCATTATTAGACTGGAACTGCATGGAAAGATCACACCACCACCCGGTCTGCAGGTTTTGATCACTTTTTGATGCCTCTAGGGTTTCATAGCATTGGTGAACCAGGCACACCAGGGTGTACCCTCAAATGCCACATTTTCCTGTGGGCCAGACAGACATCTGTTCTGCATATACCGGTATGTAATATTTGATATACAAGAATAAAATTCCCCATACCCCAGAAAGGTGGGCATAAGGCACAACAATGAACCTAAGAGCCAACTCTTTATTAATTATCCTTAAGTGTATTGCAGTAAGCTAGGAGTGACCTGATTGAACCCTGAGGATATCCTTCCCTAGGGGAGGTAATGGAATGAAACACTACTCTGGCTTCTGGATCAGAAGATTGACTGGTCCATGCCCTTCCTTTTCCACTCACCAAAAGGTGAGCTGGGGAGTGCTAGTTTGCTCCATTTCTTACCTGTTCTATTCCTGTCAGATGGGTGAAGCTTCTAGGGACCAAAGGTCATTAACTTCTTCACCCACTTGAACCGGCCATTGATGTCTGGTAGGTGACACAGTGTCCCTTCAACCTCTCAGTGAACCACAACCCATTTCCTTTTCTCCCCCTGACCACACTCCCTACCTGTTGTGGCAGAACCAAGAAGTCCATCAAGCAATTGAAAACCACCATACTGAGCTCGAAGAGTATGCTGTAGCTGAAGCAATAGTACACCTTTGACCAATATGGGAGATAGCAACAAATTCCTAATTAGTACCCTAGTAAGTGACTGACAAATCTATCCTCCTGAAAAACAGAAAAGCAGTCTTACAGAAAGGTTGCAAATAATTCCCTTATTCTGAGAAAACATAGCCGCATACACAATTTTATTGCAAGTTGATAGAATCGGTTACATCAGTAGTGGAAGTATGTTTGCAATTAATTAATTAAATGTTTCCAGCTTTAAAATGATTGATTATGGTATTGCCTTTCTTCCTGAACTCGTACTTATTTTAAGTATTTATTTAAATCGAGTCAATGAATTCTTCCTCCGAGGCTCAAGGCAGCTCAAAAAATTGGTAAGAAGAAATCAAAATATGATGGCTTGGATTCAAAGGTTCTCCTTCTCTGTTGGAAGGAGCATTTCCTGTCCATTAAAAGGACCACTTGCAGCCATGGAAGATTCCCGTCTGGAAAAAAAGAGGCATCTATCAGAGGAAGGGGAACTATGGATCCAATCGAAAGTTTTTTAAAAAGAAAAGAACACAGAATTAGATATATTACTCCAAAAGAAAATGGAGAGGATACTCTGCACCATCAAAGACCAAATGGAAGAAATGAGACAGCAAAGAAGGGAAACGACACCTCTGAAGGCACTGATTCTGTTCACTCTGGTTTTCATCTGGCACAGGTTAGAAACACATATTTGGGCATGGCCAGATGGGAGAGGCCACATTTGAGCTATGTGAGGTCCAGGTCCATGGGGGCTGGTCTACAGGAATTACTGAGACACAGCCCTCCCACCAGAAATGTCAGGCAATAAAATAAAAATAAAAAATCATCTCAAGATCTCAAACACTCTCTTTCCTGTCCCACACACATTTTAGATTTCCTTGAATTTACTTAGGCATTTCTACCAAGCTCCATGGACCATGCTGGCCAGGGCTGATGAGAGTTCTAGTCCAATAACATCTGGAGGGCCACAGATTCCTCATTCCTTCTTTATATGTTTTCATGACTTGGACTGGTAGCAGCTGATAATTTTTTGACATGGTAGGGCTGCAATTTTCAACCTTGCTTTTCTCATCACAGTAAGACTTGTACAGCATGTGTTTAGGAAAGTGTACCTTTACACATGTGCAGAGTGCCATTGCTGTCTCCTCTCTAACCCTCTCCTCCCAAAAAAATATTCCCTGCACATCAGTTATTGTCTACAGACAGGGAAAGAGCTTCCCTATAATTGGGCCCAAATATGATTTTCAGACCAGATTGACTTCACACCTCTTATTTAGAAATTCAGCTATACTTCATGGCATCAGTTTTTGAATTAATGGAGAAATGGGGAACCTGTGTGTGGTTTTGAGTTCATGAGAGTTGTTGTCCAGCAAATCCCATGGGCCACAAGTCTTCCCATCCCTCTTACAAAGGCTAAGACGTGCACAAGAGCCCAAGAACCCCCTTGTAGAATTTAGCACAAATGATATAATTTTGGCTCCATACTCCCATCATCTGGCCCCTGACTGGAAGCTTCCTGGGGTGATGGTCTCCACTTCTCCTCCTCACCTGCCCAGTCCCTGACTCTCACCTAGGATGATCCAGATCTCTGAGGGACAGTGCTCTGTTTTGGACTTTGGACACCTGGATTGACCCTGGACTGGGGACTTGACATACTGACTTACTGCCAGGTAGGCCAGGGGTTCAGGACATTATGCTTGTGTCTCCCAATGTTCATTAAAATACAGGTAGCAAATATGACTCTCAGCAGCCCCAAACAGCATACGCAAGTGTCAGGGGTGGTGGGAAATGTAAAGGTAAAGGACCCTTGGATGGTTAAGTCCAGTTAAAAGTGATTATGGGGTCGCAGTGCTCACCTTGCTTCAGGTCGAGGGAGCTGGTGTTTGTCCACAGACAGATTTCCAGGTCATGTGGCCAGCATGACTAGACCGCTCCAGGAATTCTCAAAGATTACTGCCAGTGGTTCTGAAATCACCTGAGAGATGTTTCTCAACTCCTGAAAACCAGCGAGTCCCCCGGACATGTTGCAATGTGCACAATATTTATTTAGTAATTGTCACACAAAGCACAGAGACTTACTTGCTCAAATATAGTGGAATATTATAGAAAGGTTCAAGGCAGTATTTCAACATGTTCCAAAATAGTTGTGTACTCTTTAGATTCATTTTACATCAGCAGCAGTTATTTCGCTTAACTGGTTGTCTGCAGTTCCATGCATTGGAACATTTTTGCACAACTTTGTGGCTAAGCAGTACATGAATAATCAAACGTCACTCTCATTCCATGTCACCTCCACTCTTATTCTTGACCAGAGAAAATGTCATTATCCTTAATCCTTGTTATGTACTGAACTTGGATCCTAGAACAATAAGCAGGTAGGATCCTAGAAGGCAGCAACATGATTGGTCTGCAGGAGCCACCCAATCAGGCTCCAGGAGGAAGTGAATCAGCAACCTGGCTGGCCTGCAGGAACAGCCCAATCAGGCTATAGGAGGGGTGTTGAATCAGCCAATCACATGGGACCCATTGTGTAAATAATGTATATATAGCCAGAGGTGGGCTTTGGGGGGGGGGCTCACTCACTCACTGATAACCATGAGCTGAAATAAAGAGCATGAAATCAACACTCAACTCCGAGTACGTTTCAATCCTGAAACCAAACTTAATGATTTCTCTAACAATGCTAATCTTTGACTGTTGAAGAGTTGAGTGATACTAAAGTTGTTATTATTATATCTATACTGAACCTATTGGGAACCAACAGAGCGCTGGATCTGAAATACTTAGACCATGTCACTGCTCAGTTACTGGATCTACCAGAAATGTTAGGCCTTACTCTGATGCTAATTTTGTTTGTTTGTTTGTTTGGTGTTTACTTTGCTCCCCCCACCTTCCAAGCAAAACAACAACCAACAACAACATACAGGCACCCATGGCTGTATCCACGGCAATTTTTATCAGATCAGTTTGAAATTTGGCTCCTCTGAAGACCTCATTAGGTAGGTCAAGTGTGCAAAGAGTCATGTTATTAACCCAATAAACATGTCAGCTTAGTATACATGTTTGCACACATTACTTGGCTGGAGAACTGGACTGGAAAGTTCAGAAGTGGTGTCCTTCAAAGAATGACAGAATTGTAGAGTCGTGCAGACCACAAGGGTCAGCCAATTCAACCCCCTGCCATGCAGGAATCCTTTGCCCAATGTGGGGGTCGAACCCACAACCCTGAGAGTAAGAGTTTCATGCTCTACCAACCCAGTTTGTGGTTTGTTTTGGGAAGTGCCAATTAGGTTTGCCTTTAAATGCAAACCGAATTTCTCCCCCCCATCCTAAATCTAATGTTGGTCATATTCAAGGCAGACTCACCAAAATGAATGGACATGATTAATTTAGACCCATTGATTTTAAGAAGTCTGCTCTGAGTAGGACCTAGCTGGCCCCATTGGCCCCTCTGGAACAACGCTACCTCGCAAGTTCCAGGCTGAAACCCTTAGACAGCGAGCCATTTATTTCCAGCTGCTTGTTTGCTAATCTGTGTTAGAGATTTATATACTTTCTCACAATGATCTCCAGGTAGTTTGCAGTGAGCGGGAAGAGGAGGAGCTAAAAAAACAAGAAACAACCCAACAAAACAAGCAGTAAATTAAGACCCAGCTGCTATTTGGAGAGTTTAAATATTTAGAATGTTTAAATATTTTAAAAGCTTGCAATCTTCGCCAGGTGCCCGAAAGGCAATATTGGCACCAGACATACCTCCTTGCAGAGGTGCCTCTGATAGACATGGGACTTGGAGAAGGGCATTGCTGATGACCTGAAGATCTAGGCAGGTCGCTATGAGAGGTGGCATGCCTGCAAATCGTTGGATCCTAACAAGCTGTTTTGAGATTTGCTCCATTTATGTGAATGAATAGTAAGTGGGAGTCACAGCTCAGCTCCCTTGCAATATTGGCACCTCATGAGCGTAATCTCTGTACTGTTGAAACCTCTTTGAGCATGAGCAAATAAAGAAAATGTTAGTGCATTAGTCAGGTAGAAGGTTATTTATTTGGTTTTGCTGCTGCGGGGTTGCTCAATACAGGAAATGGCAGGCTACATCGGGTGCTGCAACACATATACAACTCTGGCAGGTGCTAATTGCAATCTGCACAGCAATATATGGCATGCAAATGTTGGTTAAACAGACCATTCATGCTAATGAGTCCTTTACTAATGGGATAATGGGGCTGATTTGATATTATCCATATGCCTGCTTCAGCAGTATTGCTATGAAAATCAGACAACAGTTTCCAGGTCATTGTGTGAGTGGGTGCGTGCATGCGCATTTGAACGTACAAAAAATAATGTACTTTTGTACATGAATGTTGTAGTGAAGCTGACATGAAAACAATATTAGTGGGACTCTGGGCAGCTCCCCGTATTACAACTGTTGTAGGAAACAAAATAAAAAATATTTTTTTCCCCTTCCAGTAGCACCTTAGAGACCAAATAAGTTTGTTATTGGTCTGAGCTTTCGTGTGTATGCACACTTGGTATCTGAAGAAGTGTGCATGCACACGAAAGCTCAGACCAATAACAAACTTAGTTGGTCTCTAAGGTGCTACTGGAAGGATTTTTTTATTTTTTATTTTGTTTCGACTACGGCAGACCAACATGGCTACCTACCTGTTGTAGGAAACATCAGCGTAAGATCAGTTACCAGCCAATTTTCCCCATTTGCTTATTTAATCATAATCTCATCCTTGCCCACTCATTCATCCAATTCAAAGTACTAATACTTCAATTTTCCTGTTTTGTTTTGTTTTTTTAAAATTGAAATAGTAAACATTAGCCTGAAGAATCATTAAGTGGTAGCCAAGTAAGTTATATTCTGAGTAGACTCATTGAAATTAATGGAGTGGCAGCTCGCTGTGACCTGTTTGCAAAGAATTTGGAGGATGACTACATAAGAAGAGTCTGCTGAATCAGGCCAATGGCCCATCTAGTCTAGCATCCGATTCTCACAGTGGTCAACCAGATGCCTGTGAGAAACCAACAAGCAGGATCTGAGCAAAAGAGCACTCTCCCCTCCTACTGTTTCCACTGACTGGTACAAAATTTAGAAGTATACTACCTCCAGTCATGGAGACAGAAAAGAAACCATCATAGCTAGTGGACTTTGATAACCTTCTTCTCCATAAAATTTGACTAATCCTCTTTTAAACCCATCCAAATTGGCTGCCATCACTTCTCTCATGAGAGCAAATTTCATAATTCAGTTATGCACTATGTGAAGAAATACTTGCTTTCCACCCCTTTCCATCATTCAGTTTCATTGGCTGGCCCTGAGTTCTAATATTATGGGAGAGGAAGAAAAACCTTTCCTGCCACTCTTTCTACACCATGATAATTCAAGAAACCCCTGTGTTGCAATCTTCAAACAGAAACCAAAAACGAGCAACACGACGGCCAATGAAAGTAGTATACTTTTCTATCACGTATAATAACAGTAAGACAACGGACAGTGATCCGGTATTGACACTGTTTGGTGTATGTCTTCTTCAGCATGTAACTGCAAAATAAATGGACAAACAAATAAACAAAAACCTGCATGGACATGTATCACAGTAATCCATGAGATCAATACGTCTAATGCAAATATACATAATTCAATAAAACATAAACTAATATAATATTGTAATATACTAGCATACCTCAATATACAATGAAGACAATTTTCTAAGAAGCAGTGGTCATAAGATTATGTAACCACTGCTGTTAGTTCTCAGAAGCTAATAAACCCACTCCTATCACCAGGTGACTTTCATTATAATCATGAATAAACACAGTTAAAGCAACATCACTCCTTAACCAAAGCTAAATAAAGCAACTAAGATCCATTTACGAATTCAATCCTTCCGGATGAAGCGTCCTAAACATGAAAATGAATTGGGATTCTTTCTGTCTTAATCTTTTCACAAAATCACATCTATTACTAATGGATCTCCTGTTGATCCATAAAACTGTAAAGAGTAAATCCGTGTCGGTATGGTTTTGTGATAGAAAATGTTCGACAAAAGGAGCTTCTGCAACTGCATTCTGAATGTGGGAGCGGTGTTCACTTATGTGTGTGCCTACTGCTCGTGTAGTCGAGCCAATGTATAATAAATTGCATGGACACCTGATCAAATATACCACCTCTTTTGTTTGACACATGCTAAAGTGATTAATCATAAACCTAAAGTTTGTTTTGTCATTGTAGATCACTTTAGTTTGCAATGCTAGTGGGCAGGAGGAACACCTACCTACACCATGCAAAGCTTGTTCCACCCTTTTGGGTCTCCTTTTCTGCACATTTTCCAGCTCTACAATATCATCTTTCTTCAGGTGAGGTGACCATAACGCTATACAATATTGCAAGTATGGTCACACCATAGATAAATTTTCTTAAACTTGATCTGTTTATATGCTCATTTGTGTGTTATGTAAATACCCCATGTTCATACCCTACAATGAAAATAGGGACACCCTATTCAACAACAACAGCAGCAACAACAATTTTACTATTTACACCCCACCCATATGACTGGTTTGCCCCAGCCACTCTGGGCGGCTTCCAACATATATAAAAACATAATAAAATATTAAACATTAAAAACTTCCCTATGCAGGGCTGCTTTTAGATAGCTCAGGGGTCAGATAACTCCATGTTCTTCAACATTTTTCTGATGAAAATAGGGACATCCTACCACACTCTCCAACATTTCTCCAATGAAAATTGGGATGCTGTAAGGAAAAGTGAAACATTCCGGGATCAAATCAGAAACTGGGACGCCTTCTGTCAATCCCGGACTGACCCTGGAAAATAGGACCCTGGAGGGTCTGTGCTTTATCTCTTTATTCAAACCAGGGCTTGGATATGAGATTTCTCCCATAATCAATAGGTAGCACAGGGCTTATGAAATACAGTTCATTTATATTTAGTAACAGCAAGCTGAGATGACCTAAAATTAGATTGTCTAAAGTTAGATGCCCTAGTCCTAAATTTATATAAACAACTGTTTCAAAGGGCCAGACACTTAGCAATGAAAGCGAATTCAGTTTTAGAAGCTTAAATGTGGGATTTAGAAGTCTAATTTGGGACCTCTGTTCTTGGAAACCTTGACCCTGGTGTGTGTAAGTGCTGAAACTCAAAGGTTTTGGCCTGCATGGCTTGGTCAAGGACACATAGGGATTAAAAAAGAATGAGAACCAGTTAGGCAACATTCTGAGTGGATGAACCAAAGCTAGTTTAAGACTTCCAATTGCTTTGTTATGTAACAGTTACATAAGGATTGTAGATGATTTTGTAGAAAGCTATACAGAAGCTATAAAAACAGTTTAAATATTTTGTGGGAAGGTCCAATGATTTGAAGATTATGCTCATTCCACTTCCTCTATCCCTCAACTGTAAATGTATAATTCAGGAAAACAAATTGAAATGACCCTAAAACTTTGTTTTTATTAAAGATTTTCTAGGGTTACAAAAGTACAAACATTGCCTCCATTTTCAGATCATAAAGCCCTTTCTACAGATCAGTTATATTAAATGTGAGACTTTGATGTTGCATACAGTATCAGGCTAGGAGAAAACTATGTGAACTTTCCTTGCCCACAAAAAAATGTGGGAATGTTTAGGAATGTGGGGGAGGATATATTGTTTAAGATATCCTATCCCAACTTGTGTTTACAAGTTCTATAATATCTGCAGAGTTAACATTTTAAACACACGCAGCAGATAGCTTGCACAGACTCGCTAGAGTCTCTAGAAATATAGGCCTGGTACTTTCCCCTTTTTAATCCCTCTCAAAATAAGACACTGCACAGTCTTCAGTAAAGTATAAAACGTTTGCTCACAAGAAATCATCTGTTCACACAAAGGATCCCAGAGGCAGACTTCAAAGTTACTAAACAGTATACATGTGAAGACTATCTCCTTATGGGAAAAAAGCCCCTTTTTCTTATCTTAGCCTGAAGCGAAGAGTGCATTTTAGTAATACTGTTGTTAAGATGGCATGGTGTGAGAGAGAAGACAGAAGAGGCAAAATGGAGGCCCGGCCTGTGGTTCTTCTTCTCTAACCAGGAGAGGCCGCACCCATCTCAAGTTACATACAAGAAGTTTTGTCTCAGTCCAGAAAGGCAGGAAGTTCCGGCTGGAGGACTGAGACAACCTTCATGTCTACTCTAGCAAATGTTGTGTTTGACTGCACCTGATTCTTACATCCCACAAAAAATAGCACCTCCAGGAGTAGCCAAGGACAGCATTTGGGGAGCAAGTTCAAAGTTATTGATTTAATTCACAAGACCCTTAACAATTTGAGTCCAATATACCCCAAATACTTCCTGATTCCTCATACCCCTGCCTAATCAACCACGACTTGGCAGGAGCGGTATAGAAATGGTTGAAAGAATTTGCTTTAAAACAAACAGATATTGCTGCAGTTCCCATTACATCTGTGTTGGGAGCATGATGATGACTGGAGCCCATTGGGTGCTCCTTCTCCTTAATTTAATCTGCAGGAATTATAAAGGGATTGTGCAGGGCATAGGAGTCAATTCTTAGGGGCCATGGGGGCTTCGGCCCCCACAAAGTTGATGGGCATTCCCATTCAAATAGTGTGTGTGCACTGCATCATGTGATCAATTATATGGGACTGGGCTTACCTGGGCCCCCACAGTATTTTATACAAGTTGGCACCCCTGGTGCAGGGATTGGGGTGTTCCAAATTCATGTTTATTTCAGTCCATGAAATATAGGAATATAGGGAATATAGGAAATAGTGTTGTGTAGTGGTTAAGAGCGGTGGACTCGTAATCTGGTGAACCAGGTTCACTTCCCCGCTCCTCCACATGCAGCTGCTAGGTGACCTTGGGCTATTCACACTTCTCTGAAGTCTCTCAGAGTGTTTGTTGTGGTTGAGGAAGGGAAAGGAGATTGTTAGCCGCTTTGAGACTCCTTAAGGGGAGTGAAAGGAGGAATATCAAGTCCAAACTCTTCTCCTTCTCCTTCTTATCCCTGAAATGGTGTCACTTTGTATGACTAGTTCTTGCAGTAATGTTTTCTGGTGCCTCATTGAGGACCCTTGAGTCACCAGGTCAAGTATGGTGTTTGAGAAAGGGAGGATAAAATATTATGCTTGCTTTCTGCTGATGTCCAACACTCAATTCTATGCTCAGAAGCCATGTGTCCTATTGACACTACCTACCAACAAATGTTTTTAGGACTGAGGTGTGAACTTCATATTTTGGCATCAAAGTGGACCGTAATTGCCCCGTAATTGCTCAACTTTGACAGGGGCATTTATCAGTCTTCCAGCTCCTGTTGTAAAATCACTGGAACAGGAAATGAATGTTCTAGGACGTAATTTAAGAAGTAGCTGATCCATGGTGCTTGTCTTGGTCCAATGATCTGAAGCAATTGGTTGCTCAAAGGGGAAGGGGGTCACCTGTCAAACTGGAGGACTTTCTATTTGTGATTCTTCATCCAATAGCACGGTGCAGGAGAAGCCCTTTGACCAGAGTGAAAATGTGCTCTTGATCAATTTCATCCCCATTTTTCTGCCAACTGATGGAGTCTTTCACTTCTGTGAAGACAAGGTGGTGTAAACTGAAAGGAGAATGCAGTTCAAAACACCCTACAGAGGATCCCACAGAACCCCAGTTTGGTGTGATGGTGTGCTGGTCCCAAGGGATATCCGATAGGCGAGGTCTAGTCCAGTCCAAGGTCAGTCCAAGCCAGAAGTCACGAAGCCGAAGTCAGGAAGCCGAGGTCAGGAAGCCGAAGTAACAAAGCTGAGGTCAGGAAGCCGGGGTCAGGAAGCCGAGGTCAGGAAGCCGAGGTCAGGAAGCCGAAGTAACCAAGCTGAGGTCAGGAACGCAGGAACCAGGAACAGGAACTAGGCAGCACCGATGTTGCTCCTGCAACTTGGGTCTGGGACTGGCTGGCTTTTATCTGCCCCGAGGCAAAGGGCGGCTCTGATCCTCAGGTGCCTCGCCTCTCCTGGCTTGGAGGCGAGCACTCCTCCTGCGGGAACTTAGTTCCCTTCGCCTCTCTGCCCTTAGCCTTTGCAGCTCAGGAGAAGCTGGAGGGTTACCGGACCCAGAGGCAACCTCAGCTTCCCCTGACTGGGTGGGGAGTGGAGCACCTGCAGGCAATAAGTCCTCCATCCCATTAGAAGCCAGATCAACCTCAGCCGATGCCTGCACCTGAGGATCCAGCACAGGTGAGTCCCCTTGAGACTCAGGCCCCAGCCCTGGCTCTGCTGGTTCTGGAGGCAGTGAATCCTGTGCAGGCTGGGATCCCTCAGGTTCAGCGTCTGAGTCTGACTCCCAGGTCATCACACCATCCCCCCTCCCAGGCCCCCCCCTCAACCGAGGGGCCGGACCAGGCTTGCTGGGGTAAGTCGCATGGAAATCACGGAGGCAGACAGGCGCGTGGAAGTTCTCCGCCGGTTCCCACGACCGATCCTCGGGCCCATACCCCTTCCAGTCGATGAGGTATTGGAGCTTCCCCCTGCGGTATCGGGAGTCAAGAACGTGCTCCACCTCATACTCGGGCTCCCCCTGAACCAAAACTGGCTGCGGTCGTGGATGGTCTGGGTGGAACTCGTCTGGCGGGGCGACCGGACTGAGTAGGGACCGGTGGAATACCGGGTGGACCTTCAGGGTCGCGGGTAACCGGAGACGGAATGCCACAGGTGAGACACGGTCCACGATCGGAAATGGGCCGGTGAAGCGGGCATCCAGCTTCCGCGAAGGCCGAGAGGGGTGCAGGTGGCGGGTGGAGAGCCATACCAGGTCTCCGACATGGAGTTCCGGCCCCTCCTGACGGTGACGGTCGGCCTGGGCCTTATACGCGTCCTTGGCCTGGCTCAGTTGCTCCGTCAGAAGCTGCTGCTGTGACTGGAGCTCTTGTAGCCAGTCTGTCACTGCGGGAACTGCGGATGCCGGCAGTACGCTTGGAAACAACCGCGGGTGGTACCCATAGCTTGCCTGGAACGGGGTCTGTTGGGTGGAAGCGTGCACTGCGTTGTTATATGCAAACTCGGCCAACGCCAGGTGGTCGACCCAATCGTCCTGGTGGAAGCTGCAGTAGCACCGGAGGTACTGTTCCAACACCGCGTTTGCCCGTTCGGTCTGTCCATCCGTCTGTGGATGGTAGGCCGAAGATAGGCAGACCTCCGTCCCGAGAGCCTGATGTAGAGCGCGCCAGAACCGGGAGGTGAACTGGGCACCACGATCGGAGATCAAACGTTCCGATAGGCCATGTAAGCGGAAGACGTTTTGTAGGTACAGTTGCGCCGTCTCCTTGGCTGAGGGTACAGACGGGCACGGGGCGCAGTGCACCATTTTAGTGAAGTGGTCTGTGAATACCAGGAGGCAGGTACACTGACGGGATGGGGGTAGGTCTACCACGAAATCCAATGAGACCGTGTGCCATGGACGAGGAGGAACTGGCAGTGGCTGTAGCAGTCCCGCAGGTCTCCCGGTCGATCCCTTGGCTCGCCGGCAGACCTCGCACCCCCCAATGTACCGTGCCACGTCGGCCTTCAAGCGGGGCCACCAGAACTCCCGGCTGACCAGGTGGGTGGTCCGATACCTCCCGAAGTGGCCAGCTGCCGGGGCGTCGTGTGACATTTGGAGTACCTCGGCCCGCAAAGGCCCTGGTGGGATGTACAACCGACCACGGTGCATCAGCAAACCCTGGTGCACAACCAGTTCTGGGTATCGAGGACATGATCCACTGGCCAATTCCTGAATCCGTTCCTGAGCCCACGCGTCGACCCGTTGCTGCTTCTGCACTCGGTCCAGCAGCGACTCAGTCTCATGAACAGCCAGGAAAGCTGCTGGTGGGATGATCGTTGTTGGGGCCGCCTGCTGCACCGTCTCTGCAATGTCCTCCGGTTTCCGGGACAGTGCATCCGCCTTCTGGTTTTGGGAGCTGGGGATGTAGCGGATCCGGAACTGGAACCGGGAGAAGAACAGTGCCCACCGGATCTGCCGCTGGTTTAGCCTGCGAGTGGTCTGGAGGTACTCCAGATTCCGGTGGTCGGTTCTCACTTCCACCGGGTGTCGTGCCCCCTCAAGATGATGGCGCCAGACCTCAAAGGCCACCTTGATGGCCAGTAGTTCCCGCTCCCACACGGTATAGTTACGCTCCGCCGGAAGGAGCTGCCGGGAGTAGTAGGCGCAGGGTAACAGTGGCGCATCTGGTCCGTGTTGCTGGGACAAGATGGCACCGAGAGCCGTACTGGAGGCGTCAGTCTCCACCACGAAGGGACGAGAGGGATCAGGATGCTGCAAAATTGGCGCCTTCTGCAAACAGGCTTTCAATCCCTGGAATGCCACCTCAGCCTCCTCATCCCAGGCGAAGGGCGTCTTGGGGCGCAGCAGTCGGGTCAACGGGGTGGTGCGATGAGCATAGTCCGCAATGAATGTCCGGTAATAGTTGGCGAACCCCAAAAACCGCTGTAGGTCCTTGCGGTTCCGCGGCGCCGCCCACTCTCGAACCGCAGACACCTTCCCGGGGTCCATCTGTACACCGTCAGGGGAGAGTCGGTGTCCGAGGAAGTCCACTGACCGCTGGTGGAACTCGCACTTGCTGAGCTTAGCGTACAGGCGGTGCTCCCGCAAGCGCTGCAACACGGTCCGGACATGACTCTCGTGGCGAGCTGGGTCACGGGAATAAATCAGAATGTCATCGAGGTACACCACCACATACTTGTCGAGCAAGTCCTGGAACACGTGGTTGATGTACCGTTGGAACACGGCGGGCGCGTTGCATAGTCCGAACGGCATGACCAGGTACTCGAACTGCCCATAACGGGTCCCGAATGCGGTCTTCCACTCATCCCCGGCACGGATCCGAATCAAGTTGTAAGCCCCCCGGAGGTCCAGTTTGGTGAACATCTGCGCCCCTTGCACCCGCTCCAGCAACTCTGCAATTAGGGGCAAGGGATACCGGTCTGGGATGGTGATCTTATTCAGGGCTCGGTAATCATGGCAGAGGCGAAGCTCCCCACACTTCTTCTTAACGAAGAGTACTGGAGCGGCGGTGGGAGAGGTAGAGGGCCTAATGAACCCCCGCTCCAGGTTCTTGTGAAGGAAGTCCTGTAAGGCTTCACGCTCTGGCTCCGAAAGAGAGTATAGGCGACTCACAGGCAGAGGCGCCCCAGGCTGGAGGTCTATGCCGCAGTCAAAAGACCGATGAGGAGGCAGCCGGTCTGCCCCCTGTTCCTCGAACACGTCTACGTAGTCCCGGTACACGGCGGGGAGCGTTGACGCAGCCTCCCCCATGGAGGCGGCCGAAAGCATCTCGGACTGAGCAATCGAACCCGAGTCTGGGAAGCGTACAGTTCGATTGACCCAATCGATCTGAACATTGTGAGACTCCAGCCAGTCCATCCCCAGCACCAGGGGAAACCGGGGCATGGTGGCAATGTCCAGGGTACGCACCTCCCGGTGCTGCTGGTGGCACAGGACCAAGGGCTGGGTCTCCCGAGTAACGGCGCCTGACCGCAAGAGCCGTCCGTCGATTGCCTCCACCTGCACCGGTTCTGGCTTGTTCTGGAGCGGCACCCGATGCTGAGCGGCGAAGGCAGAGTCCATATAGGAGCGGGTTGCCCCTGAATCCACCAGAGCGTGGGTGAGAATCCAGGGCCCGCCTGGGGGGTATAGACGCACTGGGATCATGAGGTGTTGCAATTCCACTGGTGAGGGCCCATCATGCGATGCTTGGGACCCCAGATAGCCTGGGCCATTGGCTACTGGGGTTGGCGGTTTCCCTGCGGCTGGCGTTTCTCGGGGCAGGTTCGGGCGTAGTGTCCACTCCCCCCGCAGTAGAGACACAGGTTTCCCTCCCGACGTCGTGTCTTCTCCGAAGGGGAGAGGCGAGGCCGTGCTGCCCCGAGCTGCATCGGCTCCTCCAGTGACTCGGCTCTGGCCGTGGAACTGCTGGGGAGCACTGGAGTCGGGAGCCCAGAGTGCTGGCGGGCCCGGGCCTGGCGCCGGTCCTCCAACCGATCGTCTATCTGTAGACTCCGTTGGATGAGGGCCTCCAGCATGGCGGGGCGATCCAAGGTGGCCAGCTGGTCCAGTATCTCGTCCGAAAGCCCCTCGATATACTGGTCCCGAAGTGCGGAATCGTTCCAGGTCAAGTCCTGCGCCAACAGCCGAAATTCCGTGGCATAGGCGGCCACTGTGGACTTGCCCTGTTTCAACCGCCGAATTGCCCGATTGGCTTGACTCGCCTTCTGAGGGTTGGCAAACGCGGTTTCAAAATGGTTGCAAAACCCCGTATAGTCTGTCAGCAAGGGGGAGTCTTGCCGGAGCAGCGGCAACGCCCACTTGGCCGCCTGGTCCTTCAGCAAGCTGATCAGGAAGTGCACCTTGGTGCGGTCGTCGGGGAAATCCCGGGCTCGCCCCTGAATATACAGTTTGGCCTGGGCGAGAAACATGGGAAAGCTGCCCGGGGACCCATCGAATTTTTCTGGCAGGGCCACTGGGTACTTGCCTGGAGCTGGGGCGCCGGCACCAGGAGCCGGTAAGGCGTCCAAACGCTGCTGAAGCGCTGTAACCGCATTGCTTAGCTGCTGCACTGTGTGGGTCAAGACCTGGTTCTCCTGGGCCAATGCCACCAGCGCAGCCGCCTGGTCAGTCATGACGACAGGTTCCTCCCGAACGCACCCCAACGAAGGGGGAGTGCGGGTGTGGCAGGAGCAAACTGTGCTGGTCCCAAGGGATATCCGATAGGCGAGGTCTAGTCCAGTCCAAGGTCAGTCCAAGCCAGAAGTCACGAAGCCGAAGTCAGGAAGCCGAGGTCAGGAAGCCGAAGTAACAAAGCTGAGGTCAGGAAGCCGGGGTCAGGAAGCCGAGGTCAGGAAGCCGAGGTCAGGAAGCCGAAGTAACCAAGCTGAGGTCAGGAACGCAGGAACCAGGAACAGGAACTAGGCAGCACCGATGTTGCTCCTGCAACTTGGGTCTGGGACTGGCTGGCTTTTATCTGCCCCGAGGCAAAGGGCGGCTCCGATCCTCAGGTGCCTCGCCTCTCCTGGCTTGGAGGCGAGCACTCCTCCTGCGGGAACTTAGTTCCCTTCGCCTCTCTGCCCTTAGCCTTTGCAGCTCAGGAGAAGCTGGAGGGTTACCGGACCCAGAGGCAACCTCAGCTTCCCCTGACTGGGTGGGGAGTGGAGCACCTGCAGGCAATAAGTCCTCCATCCCATTAGAAGCCAGATCAACCTCAGCCGATGCCTGCACCTGAGGATCCAGCACAGGTGAGTCCCCTTGAGACTCAGGCCCCAGCCCTGGCTCTGCTGGTTCTGGAGGCAGTGAATCCTGTGCAGGCTGGGATCCCTCAGGTTCAGCGTCTGAGTCTGACTCCCAGGTCATCACAGATGGATATGGAAGGGAGAGACCTAGACTGAGATCTGTATGTGCATTGAATGTGCTGTAAGTGTATGTTCAGGATCTGCCCAGAGAATCCAGGTCTCTGCTGCCTATTACAAAGCCAGGTGATTGTTCCATCTAACTCAATGCTCTCTATACTGACTGGCAGCAGCTCTCCAGGATTTCAGGCAGGGGTCCCTCCTAACCCTATCTGGAGGCACCAGGGATTGAACATGGTACCTTCCACATGGAAAAGCATATGCTCTGCAACTTTAAGAAGTGTGTCTGGCATCTTCTACGTGCTTCTGAGAGAGTCACGATGTGTACGTCTTGCCTGTGCTGTCTCAGAGAAGCTGGCAATGCTTTCCCCCTCGCCATGACATTGCAAAGCCCCCACTGGGCCAGGCTAAACACATACGATGAAACCTCAGTCCTAACAACATCTAGGCAAATTCTGCCACTAACTAATGAATGCCTTGATTCAGCTGAAATGAAGGCGTTCTTATTATTAAGCAATATAAGTCTTCCTGCGGCACAAAGATGGGCTTTGTGCCTCTGATAAGTATATCTACAGGACATCACATTATTTCCCATGTTAAAGAATAAGCCCTTTCAATGAGATGCATTAATCCCTGCTATTAGCACTCTGTTTAATTCCCCCCACTTCTTCCCTCTTTATTGCTAGTCTGCTAATCCCAGGAATTGGCTGTTCTGTGGTTCCACATGCATTGAACTCAACAACATGTAAACAGAGGTGGATTTTTAAATAATGAGGATGTGGAGAGCCCAGGGAGTGGATTTGGCTTAGAGGAATAGTGTGTGGGTGACCCCACCTGGTTTTGTGGTTAATTTTCTGTCTTGGCTGTCAAAATCTGGTATCGGAAGGGCTGGTGACAAAAGCTGTCATATCAGAGGATGGGGTTTGTTTTGTTTCCTACGACATGTTCATTAGAAGGTTTAAACTAGATAAGGATACAGTACTTTAGAATTGGGGCTCCCAAAATTGAAACTGCTTCTTCCACAGTATGGGGGTGGTCACATTCCAGTATGGAGAGACCAATAAGTATACATGCAAATTCATGTAGAGCCAGTGTGGTGTAGTGGTTAAGAGCTGTAGTCTCGTAATCTGGGGAACCGGGTTCGTGTCTCTGCTCCTCCACATGCAGCTGCTGGGTGACCTTGGGCTAGTCACACTTCTCTGAAGTCTCTCAGCCCCACTCACCTCACAGAGTGTTTGCTGTGGGGGAGGAAGGGAAAGGAGAATGTTAACCGCTTTGAGACTCCTTTGGGTAGTGATAAAGCGGGATATCAAATCCAAACTCTTCATTTAATGCTGAGTTCATCATGCTATTTTCAAATGTCTGTCAGTATTTTTTTTAAATTAAGTTTTCTCCCGCTTCCATAAAGTGATTTCTCGCAGAGAGATCCCGTTGCGGGGCGGGCATGAAGGCATTTCTTGTTTGGGTTTTTGACGCTTGGGTCTACGCAGCTTCCAGGACCTGCCTGTCGTAGGGCAGAATTTTATGTTGCAATTTAAGGACAGCCCAGCGTCCTTATATTAGATCCCCATGCGGATCTCCTGTCACTCGTTTAGAGCTACGGATCTCCCACCCCCCCTTCCCTGGTATAGGTGGACGTTGGCCTTGCTGTGCCGGGTAGGGGTCGCCTCCCCTTGAGAGGGGCCTGGTAGGAATTTTGTCCATTTGGCAGATTGGCCGAGCCACGTGGTTTTTGCCTACCATACAGCAAATAGTCACAACTTGTAAGGTTGGCGGTTAGGCATTGGTTCCGTGATTGGGTGGGCGTTTCGCACCAAACTGGTGTGAGTTATGGGAATTCCGCAAAGGAATCCGGGGACTCAACTTTGCTGTCCAAACCCTGGCGGGTGCAGGGCCATGCAGGAGTCCCTGTGGACCCCTGGGGAGGGGGGACACGTCAAATCCGGTCCTGCTAACTCTCTTCAGTTAATGGTCTCCCATCGCTGACAAGTGGTCAGCTCTGTCCCGCTGCGACAGCTAGTCTTGCTGCTGACTAGGGTCAGCTCTGTCCCGATTGGACAGTTGGTGTGCTGACTAGGGTCAGCTCTGTCCCATTGGACAGTTGAACCAATGCCTACGCAACCACTCACTTGATTTGTAATGAAATAAAGTTGTGGCCAAAATAGAGCCAAAAACCCAAACCAAAATTAATGTCTCCGGTGTGAATCTATTGGGTGAAATGACTGGTGCCCTGCGCCCGCAACAACAACAAAAAGAGCCTGTTGGCTCATCTAATCTAGCATCCTGTTCTCACTGTGGCCAACCAGATTCCTGTGGGAAATCAGGATTCAAGCGCAAGATCACAAGAACTACACAACTTTTAGAACACAGCTGTGTAGGCAAGTTTTAATTGTTTAATGTTTCATTATGTCCTGGAAGCCACCCAGAGTGGCTGGGGTGACCCAGACAGATAGGTGGTGTATAAATAAAACAATAATAATAAAAAATAATACAGCATTAACTTTCTGGTGAAGAAATAAGAAACTGGATGCTAATGATGTATTTTTCTGTAATATCTGTATTTATTATAACGGGTTGAGCAGGAAAGGAATAGGTATGACCCCTTTTATTTAAAGGAATAAAAAGATGCCCCTTTTGCCATGTCATTTTGACTTTCAGAACCCATGCTGGGCCAATTTCCCTAAGTGCCTCTATAAAAGCTGACCCCAATCCCCCTCCGTTACGTATCTCTAAACCATCTTTAAGTCCTTGCTGATCCCATTTGCTTGGCACTCTGGTCTAAGCACACTTTGCAAGAAGAGCTTCAGCAGAAGCCGTCACTGAGCAAGAAGCAAGAAGGCCCACGATTTGGAATGATAAAGCAACGAGCTAAACTTGAGCAACCTGGCCGCCTGGTAAGCACATCTGAGGACAAGGGAGCTGAAAGTTGGGTACATCTTTTCTGCTTCAAAGAAGGAGATAGGATTTTTAGGGGCTGGTTTTGTGTTGTTTGCAAATGCATGTCACTGCGCCTTCATAGATGATGTTGCTTGATCTTCAGGGAAGGGTCACAGCTCAGTGTTAGAGTATCTGCTTTGCATGCAGCAGGTCACAGGTTCAATTCCCAACATCCCCAGAAAGGGCTGGGAGAGAATCTAGTTTCATACAACCATGGAGTTGGAAGAGACCATAAGCATCATCTAGTCCAACCCCCTGCAATGCAAGAATCTTTTGCCCAGCGTGCGACTCAAACCCATGACCCTGAGATTACGAATCTCATGCTCTACTGGCTGAGCTATCTTCTGGAGAGCTGCTACCAGTCAGTGTGGATGATATTGAGCTAGATGGACCAGTGGTTTGGCTCAGTATAAGGCAATTTGCAATGCACCTGTGCATGTCATTTTTTTTAAAAAAAATGAAAAGCAGTTGCAGGAGAAGTGGCTTTCCCCCTTCTCAGGTTTCACATGTGTGTTTCCTCTTATGACCCATGGTGGGCTGGATGCTAGGTGTGTGTGTTTGGATTTGGAGCATGGAATGGGTAAAGCGTATCACACTCCCCAAATCTCTGTTGTCTTGCAACGCTGCTGTCCACCAGTGTTTGCATACACTATGCAGTTAGCAATCACAATTCCTTGGGGAAAAGGGTGGAGAACCTCTCGCTGAGATGGAGGAGAAATCCATTTAGTATGCATTTTAAATGTGAATTTTCCAAATGTGCATCCCAAACCAGCATATGAACTGAAATGCAGCTCTCTGTTGAAATCCACACCATGGATATTAGGGACAATAGCATACTCAACTGCATTCTGTTAGAGGGAAATGTTGGGCAAAATTACATATATTGGCATTAGTAGAGGTGGAAGGAAGTGACAGTTCTGGTTCTCTTAGTTTCTCATTTTCCCCATATTAAATTTAGCTCTCCATATTTCTGCAGAACTGTATGGGTTTCCCCCCTGTTTTAAATCCTCACAAAAACTCATCAGGATTCGGCTGAAAATTTCTCCTAATAAACACGTTATCTTTATTTGTATGCAGTCTCAACTAATGTACATATTTTGGCAAGCAGGTGTTCCCAATTTAATGCATGCTATGTTCATTATCCCATTCATTTTAGTGCACACTTGCCTCTGTTATGTGCTTTTTCGTAAGCATTGGTTGGCTGAAGAACTTAATCACAAAATTTGTTTTAAGTGTGAATTTTAGAAGGGCGGCTGTTTTCATTTTGGTTTGGGAAGATGTGAAAGATGCGCTTTTAAATGCAAACCAAATCAAATTCCTACCCCTTCCCTAGTTAGGAGAAATCTGCAAAGAAATGCAGACTTCTTTTTCAAACCAGAATGGGGGGGGAAATGCTTGAGCGAGAGAATCCCAAACTGCAGCTTCTTCTGTCTCTAGATCCAACAGAGCCCTAGCATAAGTCCAAGACATCGCTGCTCATGCAGTGGATAATCCCCACTCCAACTGCAACCCATCATTTCATATGGTCCTCAAGCCCATGGAGCAGATGTCCAGCACTATTGGAAGTTGCAGAAGGAAGTGAGAAGGAAAATCCCATTCCACAAGTGAAAGGCCTGCAGGCAGGTAGCTCCAGGCTTGAGTTGTCATCACAAACAAAGTATTCTTCCTGGTCCTGCTTTACATAGGAGAAAGTGGCATGAGGTTGACCCAACAATAACTCCCTGGGCAGAAAGGGACAAGGATAGAAGATTAATTTAATGTTATTGATTTTATTATCTTATTTCAATTTATTGGGTGCTTGCCACATAAGAAGTCTCCAAGTCCGTCTTTTGGGCTCTGTGAAGATGATGATGATGATGATGATAATTATTTATTAATTATACCCCGCCCATCTGGTTGGATTTCCCCAGCCGCTCTGGGAGGCTTCCAACTGAATGTTAAAAACACAATACAGCATTAAACATTAAAAACTTCCCTAAACAGGGCTGCCTTCAGATGTCTTTTAAAAGTAAGATAGTTGCTTATTTCCTTGACATCTGATGTGAGGGTGTTTCACAGGGTGGGCGCCACTACCGAGAAGACCATCTGCCTGGTTCCCTGTAATCTCACTTCTCGCAGGGAGGGAACCACCAGAAGGCCCTCAGTGCTGGATCTCAGTGTCTGGGTAAAACTATGGGGGTGGAGACGCTCCTTCAGGTATACTCCTTCAGGCCATTTAGGGCCTTAAAGGTCAGCACCAACACTTTGAATTGTGCTCGGAAATGTACTGGGAGCCAATGCAGGTACCTCAGGAACAGTGTTATATGGTCTTGGCGACCACTACCAGTCACCAGTCTAGCTGCAGCATTCTGGATTAATTGCAGTTTCCGCGACCACTACCAGTCACCAGTCTAGCTGCAGCATTCTGGATTAATTGCAGTTTCCGAGTCACCTTCAAAGGTAGCCCCACGTAGAGCGCATTGCAGTAGTCCACGCAGTGATCTCACGTGGCTCATGTGACTCGTGCGGGAGCACAGACGGGAAGACAAGCTTCCCAATTTTGGGACTCTACCTGTTGGAGGGTATGTAATAATGGTCAGCGTTTAGTGATAGCAGCCCTGTAAACCACAAGGGCCAAACAGAAACCACAACATGAGATGATGCATTTTCAACCACATATTCTGGTTCATTAGACTGATGTGCTTAGGCATGCCAGTTTCTCTGACTTGATATGCATGCTTCTTTTTTCTAACTCTGGTCAATGATTGTCACCTTGGAATTATAATTCATGTAAACCTTCACGTGGAAACTTTTCTGATTTTTTTTGGGGGGAGGGGCATACAGGTGTACAGCCTTCTGAAGGAGGTTGGTTAGTATGGGCATGTTATTCGTGCTCTATTCCATTGATGGAAAATTTGATAATGCGTGTTCCTCTGGGTTGGTGCCAAATGTTATCGCTCAGCTCAGGTGAAAGCAGGAGGGCTGCAGCTCAGTGGTAGGGCATCTACTTTACACCCAGAAGGTCCAGGTTCAATCTAGAAAGACCCTTGCCTGGAGACCTGCTGCCAGCCGGTGTAGACAATGCAGAGCTTGATGGACCAATGATTTGGCTCATTGAGAAAGCCACTTGCTATGCTACTATGGCTCTGATGGAGACTTGCATGAGATGGTATCTGTGATGACCTGGGAGTCAGACTCAGACGCTGAACCTGAGGGATCCCAGCCTGCACATGATTCACTGCCTCCAGAACCAGCAGAGCCAGGGCTGGGGCCTGAGTCTCAAGGGGACTCACCTGTGCTGGATCCTCAGGTGCAGGCATCGGCTGAGGTTGATCTGGCTTCTAATGGGATGGAGGACTTATTGCCTGCAGGTGCTCCACTCCCCACCCAGTCAGGGGAAGCTGAGGTTGCCTCTGGGTCCGGTAACCCTCCAGCTTCTCCTGAGCTGCAAAGGCTAAGGGCAGAGAGGCGAAGGGAACTAAGTTCCCGCAGGAGGAGTGCTCGCCTCCAAGCCAGGAGAGGCGAGGCACCTGAGGATCGGAGCCGCCCTTTGCCTCGGGGCAGATAAAAGCCAGCCAGTCCCAGACCCAAGTTGCAGGAGCAACATCGGTGCTGCCTAGTTCCTGTTCCTGGTTCCTGCGTTCCTGACCTCAGCTTGGTTACCTCGGCTTCCTGACCTCGGCTTCCTGACCTCGGCTTCCTGACCTCGGCTTCCTGACCTCAGCTTTGTTACTTCGGCTTCCTGACCTCGGCTTCCTGACCTCGGCTTCCTGACCTCGGCTTCCTGACCTCGGCTTCCTGACTTCTGGCTTGGACTGACCTTGGACTGGACTAGACCTCGCCTATCGGATATCCCTTGGGACCAGCACAGTTTGCTCCTGCCACACCCGCACTCCCCCTTCGTTGGGGTGCGTTCGGGAGGAACCTGTCGTCATGACTGACCAGGCGGCTGCGCTGGTGGCATTGGCCCAGGAGAACCAGGTCTTGACCCACACAGTGCAGCAGCTAAGCAATGCGGTTACGGCGCTTCAGCAGCGTTTGGACGCCTTACCGGCTCCTGGTGCCGGCGCCCCAGCTCCAGGCAAGTACCCAGTGGCCCTGCCAGAAAAATTCGATGGGTCCCCGGGCAGCTTTCCCATGTTTCTCGCCCAGGCCAAACTGTATATTCAGGGGCGAGCCCGGGATTTCCCCGACGACCGCACCAAGGTGCACTTCCTGATCAGCTTGCTGAAGGACCAGGCGGCCAAGTGGGCGTTGCCGCTGCTCCGGCAAGACTCCCCCTTGCTGACAGACTATACGGGGTTTTGCAACCATTTTGAAACCGCGTTCGCCAACCCTCAGAAGGCGAGTCAAGCCAATCGGGCAATTCGGCGGTTGAAACAGGGCAAGTCCACAGTGGCCGCCTATGCCACGGAATTTCGGCTGTTGGCGCAGGACTTGACCTGGAATGATTCCGCACTTCGGGACCAGTATCTCGAGGGGCTTTCGGACGAGATACTGGACCAGCTGGCCACCTTGGATCGCCCCACCACGCTGGAGGCCCTCATCCAACGGAGTCTACAGATAGACGATCGGTTGGAGGACCGGCGCCAGGCCCGGGCCCGCCAGCACTCTGGGCTCCCGACTCCAGTGCTCCCCAGCAGTTCCATGGCCAGAGCCGAGTCACTGGAGGAGCCGATGCAGCTCGGGGCAGCACGGCCTCGCCTCTCCCCTTCGGAGAAGACACGACGTCGGGAGGGAAACCTGTGTCTCTACTGCGGGGGGAGTGGACACTACGCCCGAACCTGCCCTGAGAAACGCCAGCCGCAGGGAAACCGCCAACCCCAGTAGCCAATGGCCCAGGCTATCTGGGGTCCCAAGCATCACATGATGGGCCCTCACCAGTGGAATTGCAACACCTCATGATCCCGGTGCGTCTATACCCCCCAGGCGGGCCCTGGATTCTCACCCACGCTCTGGTGGATTCAGGGGCAACCCGCTCCTATATGGACTCTGCCTTCGCCGCTCAGCATCGGGTGCCGCTCCAGAACAAGCCAGAACCGGTGCAGGTGGAGGCAATCGACGGACGGCTCTTGCGGTCAGGCGCCGTTACTCGGGAGACCCAGCCCTTGGTCCTGTGCCACCAGCAGCACCGGGAGGTGCGTACCCTGGACATTGCCACCATGCCCCGGTTTCCCCTGGTGCTGGGGATGGACTGGCTGGAGTCTCACAATGTTCAGATCGATTGGGTCAATCGAACTGTACGCTTCCCAGACTCGGGTTCGATTGCTCAGTCCGAGATGCTTTCGGCCGCCTCCATGGGGGAGGCTGCGTCAACCCTCCCCGCCGTGTACCGGGACTACGTAGACGTGTTCGAGGAACAGGGGGCAGACCGGCTGCCTCCTCATCGGTCTTTTGACTGCGGCATAGACCTCCAGCCTGGGGCGCCCCTGCCTGTGAGTCGCCTATACTCTCTTTCGGAGCCAGAGCGTGAAGCCTTACAGGACTTCCTTCACAAGAACCTGGAGCGGGGGTTCATTAGGCCCTCTACCTCTCCCACCGCCGCTCCAGTACTCTTCGTTAAGAAGAAGTGTGGGGAGCTTCGCCTCTGCCATGATTACCGAGCCCTGAATAAGATCACCATCCCAGACCGGTATCCCTTGCCCCTAATTGCAGAGTTGCTGGAGCGGGTGCAAGGGGCGCAGATGTTCACCAAACTGGACCTCCGGGGGGCTTACAACTTGATTCGGATCCGTGCCGGGGATGAGTGGAAGACCGCATTTGGGACCCGTTATGGGCAGTTCGAGTACCTGGTCATGCCGTTCGGACTATGCAACGCGCCCGCCGTGTTCCAACGGTACATCAACCACGTGTTCCAGGACTTGCTTGACAAGTATGTGGTGGTGTACCTCGATGACATTCTGATTTATTCCCGTGACCCAGCTCGCCACGAGAGTCATGTCCGGACCGTGTTGCAGCGCTTGCGGGAGCACCGCCTGTACGCTAAGCTCAGCAAGTGCGAGTTCCACCAGCGGTCAGTGGACTTCCTCGGACACCGACTCTCCCCTGACGGTGTACAGATGGACCCCGGGAAGGTGTCTGCGGTTCGAGAGTGGGCGGCGCCGCGGAACCGCAAGGACCTACAGCGGTTTTTGGGGTTCGCCAACTATTACCGGACATTCATTGTGGACTATGCTCATCGCACCACCCCGTTGACCCGACTGCTGCGCCCCAAGACGCCCTTCGCCTGGGATGAGGAGGCTGAGGTGGCATTCCAGGGATTGAAAGCCTGTTTCCAGAAGGCGCCAATTTTGCAGCATCCTGATCCCTCTCGTCCCTTCGTGGTGGAGACTGACGCCTCCAGTACGGCTCTCGGTGCCGTCTTGTCCCAGCAACACGGACCTGATGCGCCACTGTTACCCTGCGCCTACTACTCCCGGCAGCTCCTTCCGGCGGAGCGTAACTATACTGTGTGGGAGCGGGAACTACTGGCCATCAAGGTGGCCTTTGAAGTCTGGCGCCATCATCTTGAGGGGGCACGACACCCAGTGGAAGTGAGAACCGACCACCGGAATCTGGAGTACCTCCAGACCACCCGCAGGCTGAACCAGCGGCAGATCCGGTGGGCACTGTTCTTCTCCCGGTTCCAGTTCCGGATCCGCTACATCCCCAGCTCCCAAAACCAGAAGGCGGATGCGCTGTCCCGGAAACCGGAGGACATTGCAGAGACAGTGCAGCAGGCGGCCCCCACAACGATCATCCCACCAGCGGCCTTCCTGGCTGTTCATGAGACTGAGTCGCTGCGGGACCGAGTGCGGAGGCAGCAACGGGTCGACGCGTGGGCTCAGGAACGGATCCAGGAATTGGCCAGTGGATCGTGCCCTCGATACCCAGAACTGGTTGTGCACCAGGGTCTGCTGATGCACCGTGGTCGGTTGTACATCCCACCAGGGCCTTTGCGGGCCGAGGTACTCCGAATGTCACACGACGCCCCGGCAGCTGGCCACTTCGGGAGGTATCGGACCACCCACCTGGTCAGCCGGGAGTTCTGGTGGCCCCGCTTGAAGGCCGACGTGGCACGGTACATTGGGGGGTGCGAGGTCTGCCGGCGAGCCAAGGGATCGACCGGGAGACCTGCGGGACTGCTACAGCCACTGCCAGTTCCCCCTCGTCCGTGGCACACGGTTTCATTGGATTTCGTGGTAGACCTACCCCCATCCCGTCAGTGTACCTGCCTCCTGGTATTCACAGACCACTTCACTAAAATGGTGCACTGCGCCCCGTGCCCGTCTGTACCCTCAGCCAAGGAGACGGCGCAACTGTACCTACAAAACGTCTTCCGCTTACATGGCCTATCGGAACGTTTGATCTCCGATCGTGGTGCCCAGTTCACCTCCCGGTTCTGGCGCGCTCTACATCAGGCTCTCGGGACGGAGGTCTGCCTATCTTCGGCCTACCATCCACAGACGGATGGACAGACCGAACGGGCAAACGCGGTGTTGGAACAGTACCTCCGGTGCTACTGCAGCTTCCACCAGGACGATTGGGTCGACCACCTGGCGTTGGCCGAGTTCGCATATAACAACGCAGTGCACGCTTCCACCCAACAGACCCCGTTCCAGGCAAACTATGGGTACCACCCGCGGTTGTTTCCAAGCGTACTGCCGGCATCCGCAGTTCCCGCAGTGACAGACTGGCTACAAGAGCTCCAGTCACAGCAGCAGCTTCTGACGGAGCAACTGAGCCAGGCCAAGGATGCGTATAAGGCCCAGGCCGACCGTCACCGTCAGGAGGGGCCGGAACTCCATGTCGGAGACCTGGTATGGCTCTCCACCCGCCACCTGCACCCCTCTCGGCCTTCACGGAAGCTGGATGCCCGCTTCACCGGCCCATTTCCGATCGTGGACCGGGTCTCACCTGTGGCATTCCGTCTCCGGTTACCCGCGACCCTGAAGGTCCACCCGGTATTCCACCGGTCCCTACTCAGTCCGGTCGCCCCGGCCGACGAGTTCCACCCAGACCATCCACGACCGCAGCCAGTTTTGGTTCAGGGGGAGCCCGAGTATGAGGTGGAGCACATTCTTGACTCCCGATACCGCAGGGGGAAGCTCCAATACCTCATCGACTGGAAGGGGTATGGGCCCGAGGATCGGTCGTGGGAACCAGCGGAGAACGTCCACGCGCCTGTCTGCCTCCGTGATTTCCATGCGACTTACCCCAGCAAGCCTGGTCCGGCCCCTCGGTTGAGGGGGGGGCCTGGGAGGGGGGATGGTGTGATGACCTGGGAGTCAGACTCAGACGCTGAACCTGAGGGATCCCAGCCTGCACATGATTCACTGCCTCCAGAACCAGCAGAGCCAGGGCTGGGGCCTGAGTCTCAAGGGGACTCACCTGTGCTGGATCCTCAGGTGCAGGCATCGGCTGAGGTTGATCTGGCTTCTAATGGGATGGAGGACTTATTGCCTGCAGGTGCTCCACTCCCCACCCAGTCAGGGGAAGCTGAGGTTGCCTCTGGGTCCGGTAACCCTCCAGCTTCTCCTGAGCTGCAAAGGCTAAGGGCAGAGAGGCGAAGGGAACTAAGTTCCCGCAGGAGGAGTGCTCGCCTCCAAGCCAGGAGAGGCGAGGCACCTGAGGATCGGAGCCGCCCTTTGCCTCGGGGCAGATAAAAGCCAGCCAGTCCCAGACCCAAGTTGCAGGAGCAACATCGGTGCTGCCTAGTTCCTGTTCCTGGTTCCTGCGTTCCTGACCTCAGCTTGGTTACCTCGGCTTCCTGACCTCGGCTTCCTGACCTCGGCTTCCTGACCTCGGCTTCCTGACCTCAGCTTTGTTACTTCGGCTTCCTGACCTCGGCTTCCTGACCTCGGCTTCCTGACCTCGGCTTCCTGACCTCGGCTTCCTGACTTCGGCTTCGTGACTTCTGGCTTGGACTGACCTTGGACTGGACTAGACCTCGCCTATCGGATATCCCTTGGGACCAGCACAGTATCTGCCAATCCTTTTGATGTTGGGTGATGTTCACATGTAGAATTGGACTGCATTTCAGGGAATTTCCAGCATGGAAGTCTCTGCTCATGCAGAGTAGTAGGGATGGCATGAGATGTTGGCTCTAGATTAACAGTTGGTAGAACATGAGTCACTTAATCTCAGGGTTGTGGGTTTGAGCCTCAAATTGGGCAGACGATTCCTGCATTGCAGGGCATTGGTCTAGATGACCCTCGTGGTCCCTTCCAACTCTACAATTCTATGAATCATTATAAAATTTATTTTGCCAGCTCTAGTCTTTAACAGAAGGGCCACTGGCTGGAAGTATTTCAGGGACAAAGTTGTGAAGAAATAATAATACATTTCGAACAAAGCATCTGCCCATCTACAGATATATTCTGAAAAGTTGTTTTTGTTGCTATTTGTACACTATGATCAAACTTATCCTCCTGTTTCTCAAAATATTTCTTCCCCTGTGAAAGAAGCTTCTATTTTTTCCTCCTGCAGTCTCAGGGTACTTTAGAATTTAAGTGGGGGTGGGATTGTTCTTACTTTATTGCTTATCTTTATACTTATATCATTTCCTTCAAGGGGCTCAAGGGGGTGTACATGGTTATTTCCCTCCCCATTCTAACCTCACAACATCCCTGTGATACAGGTTAGGCGGAGAGACTATGAGATGCCCAAAGTCAACCAATGAGCTTTATGACTTCCTGTGGAATTGAACCTTGGGTTGGTGTCCGACTAATTTGGATTTAGGCTTGTGCAATGGAACTCCCTCCTCCACTTCTCTCCCCATGTGCACCCCTCCCCAAATCTGCTCTAGATCCTTGAGATTTGGGTGTGTAGCAGGAGGACAAGGGGGAGTTCTGTTGCACAAGCATTAACCCTTGCATTGATGGAACAAGTTAGTTGGAGACAGCCCTGGTCTCCTTGGTTTTCGTCTAACTTTCTGACCTTTGCACTATACTGCTCTCCTTGTGAGACGAGGCGTGAGGTGGTCACATGAGCTTATCTTTCCATTAAAGGTTTCTCCAGATTTCCTGGTTGCCTGGACTTCCTAATCCCCCCAAAAGCACAATGTGCTTTCCCTGAGCTTTAATTAATACATGGGTAGCTAGGAGGTTGGCTCCAAAAGCCTGAGGTAGATGCTCCTCCTGAATTGTTTTTAACAGAACTCTTTGTGCATGCACATGAAAGCTCATACCAAGAACAAACTTAGTTGGTCTCTAAGGTGCTACTGGACGTGGGTGGTGCTGTGGGTTAAACCACAGAGCCTAGGGCCTGCCAATCAGAAGGTCGGCGGTTCGAATCCCCACGACGGGGATTCGGTCATGACTGGACCTAATGGTCAGGGGTCCCTTTACCTTTAAGGTGCTACTGGAAGGATTTTTTTCATTTTGTTTTGACTATGGCAGACCAACACGGCTACCTACCTGTAACTACACTGGTTTCTTTGAGAGCAAGAAGGCTTAGCAACATGACAATGCACAGCCATCAGGAGCACCACAGGCAACCTGTTAACCTTACTGTACTTCCTATGAGGATGTCACGGGGTGGAGGGGCGGGGAAAACCTGCATCCTACTCATAGAATCATAGAATCATAGAATCATAGAGTTGGAAGAGACCACAAGGGCCATCCAGTCCAACCCCCTGCCAAGCAGGAAACACCATCAAAGCATTCCTGACAGGTGGCTGTCAAGCCTCTGCTTAAAGACCTCCAAAGAAGGAGACTCCACCACACTCCTTGGCAGCAAATTCCACTGTCGAACAGCTCTTACTGTCAAGAAATTCTTCCTAATGTTTAGGTGGAATCTTCTTTCTTGTAGTTTGAATCCATTGCTCCGTGTCCGCTTCTCTGGAGCAGCAGAAAACAACCTTTCTCCCTCCTCTATATGACATCCTTTTATATATTTGAACATGGCTATCATATCACCCCTTAACCTTCTCTTCTCCAGGCTAAACATACCCAGCTCCCTAAGCCGTTCCTCATAAGGCATCGTTTCCAGGCCTTTGACCATTTTGGTTGCCCTCCTCTGGACACGTTCCAGCTTGTCAATATCCTTCTTGAACTGTGGTGCCCAGAACTGGACACAGTATTCCAGGTGAGGTCTGACCAGAGCGGAATACAGTGGTACTATTACTTCCCTTGATCTAGATGCTATACTCCTATTGATGCAGCCCAGAATTGCATTGGCTTTTTTAGCTGCTGCATCACACTGTTGACTCATGTCAAGTTTGTGGTCTACCAAGACTCCTAGATCCTTTTCACTTGTACTGCTCTCAAGCCAGGTATCACCCATCCTGTATTTGTGCCTTTCATTTTTTTTGCCCAAGTGTAGTACTTTACATTTCTCCCTGTTAAAATTCATCCTGTTTGCCTTGGCCCAGTTCTCTAATCTGTTAAGGTCATTTTGAAGTGTGATCCTGTCCTCTGGGGTATTAGCCACCCCTCCCAATTTGGTGTCATCTGCAAACTTGATCAGGATGCCCTCAAGCCCATCATCCAAGTCATTGATAAAGATGTTGAATAAGACTGGGCCCAAGACAGAACCCTGTGGCACCCCACTAGTCACTTCTCTCCAGGATGAAGAGGAGCCATTGATGAGCACCCTTTGGGTTCGGTCAGTCAGCCAGTTACAAATCCACTGAATGGTAGTATTGTCTAGCCCGCATTTTACCAGCTTCTTTACAAGAATATCATGGGGCACCTTGTCAAAGGCCTTGCTGAAATCAAGATAGGCTACATCCACAGTGTTCCCTTCGTCTACCAGGCTTGTAATTCTGTCAAAAAATGAGATCAGATTAGTCTGACATGACTTATTTTTCAGAAACCCATGCTGACTTTTAGTGATCACAGCGTTCCTTTCTAGGTGCTCACAGACCGTTTGCTTAATGATCTGCTCTAGAATCTTTCCTGGTATTGATGTCAGGCTGACTGGGCGGTAATTGTTTGGGTCCTCTCTTTTCCCCTTTTTGAAAATAGGGACAACATTTGCCCTCCTCCAGTCTGCTGGGACTTCACCTGTTTTCCAAGAATTCTCAAAGATTACTGCCAGTGGTTCTGAAATCACCTCTGCCAGTTCTTTTAATACTCTGGGATGTAGTTCATCTGGCCCTGGAGACTTGAATACATCTAAACTAGCCAAGTGTGCTTGTACTACCTCCTTACTTATTCTGGGCTGTGTTTCCCCTGCTGAATCATCTGCTCCATATTCTTCAGGTCGGGCATTGTTTTCTTTTTTGGAGAAGACTGAGGCAAAGAAGGTATTGAGGAGTTCTGCCCTTTCTGCGTCCCCTGTTCGCATTTCACCTTCTTCTCCTCTAAGTGACCCCACTGTTTCCTTGTTCTTCCTTTTGCTACGGACATACCCATAAAAACTCTTTTTATTGCTTTTAACCTCTCTAGCAAGCCTGAGTTCATTCTGTGCTTTAGCTTTTCTGACTTTGTCTCTACATGTGCTGGCTATTTGTTTGAATTCCTCTCTGGTGGTTTCCCCCTTTTTCCATTTCTTGTACATATCCCTTTTAAATCTTAACTCAGTTAAAAGTTCATTAGATAGCCACCCTGGCTTCTTTAGGCACCTTCCATGTTTTCGTCTCATTGGTACTGCTTGAAGTTGTGCTTTTAATATCTCCCTTTTAACAAACTCCCATCCATCATGAACTCCCTTCCCTTTTAGTATTACTGACCATGGGATCACACCCAGCATTTCCCTAAGTTTTCTGAAGTCGGCTTTCTTAAAGTCTAGAATTTGAGTCTTAGTATGCTTGGTTGCTCCTTTCTGATGTATAATAAACTCCAGAAGAGCATGATCACTCCCACCTAATGATCCTACCACTTCTACCCCACTAACCAGGTCATCACTATTGGTTAGGACCAGATCTAAAATGGCTGATCCTCTTGTTGCTTCTCCCACTTTCTGGACAATGAAATTGTCTGCAAGGCCAGTGAGGAATCTGTTCGACCTTATGCTCTTGGCTGAGTTTGACATCCAACAAATATCAGGATAGTTGAAATCCCCCATTACTACTATCTCATTTCCTTTTGAATGCTTGGTCATCTGTTCCAGGAAGGCATCATCTATGTCCTCAGTTTGGCTTGGGGATCTATAGTAAACTCCCACCATGAGATCACTGTTATTTTTCTCTCCCTTAATTTTGACCCAGATACTCTCAATTTGGCTTTGAAGTTTTAAATCATGGATCTCTTCACAGGTATACACATCCCTGACATATAACGCCACTCCTCCTCCTTTCCTGTTTGGTCTATTTCTCTTAAATAGATTGTATCCCTCTATTACTACATTCCAATCATGAGACTCATCCCACCAGGTTTCAGTGATGCCTATTATGTCGTATTTAGTTTGCTGTACCAAGAGCTCAAGTTCATCTTGTTTATTTCCCATGCTCTGTGCATTTGTATACAGACATTGAAAACCATTGATCATTCCCCCTAGTCTCCTACTTAAGGATTTTTTCCTCCCACCACTAGGTCTGTGCGCTGTTTGCTCCATTTGGTCCTTGACTTTTGGATGATCATCTTCAGCATTTGATAGACTCCTACCTTCAGGACCACTGTCTCCCTCCCCCACATAAGTCAGTTTAAAGCCCTCCTGATGAGGTTTTTGAGATTGTTGGCAAAAACATTCCTCCCAACCCTTGTGAGGTGCAGCCCATCACTTGCCAGAAGTCCATCTTCAAGAAACTGCAGACCGTGATCTAAGAAACCAAACCGTTCCTGCCGGCACCATATGCGAAGCCAGTTGTTCATTGACCTTTTATCTCTACATGGATATTTTTAAAACAGAATTTATTTTCTCATTAACCAATGGACAGTAATCATGAAAAAGATGCAGGATAAATGTTTGGCACAATGCTAATTTCATACTGTAGATGTAATTGAGGTGATTCACACCCTGCTTTAAGGAGCACATTATCTAAATTTTGACAGTGTGTGGTTGTGGGTGGGGGACAGGAAAGGGAAAGGTATCAAGGCATGGCAAGAGGAACTGCATGGTGAGGGATGGGAGTGAAACAGAAGCCACGTTCTCTGTGCCTCAGGTGGCCAGTGCTCTGAAAGAGATTTTAGCGCTCCTAAGCGCTCAGCTGCTGCAGGTCATGGTCCCACAGCAATGTTATTAGTGGGGCAAAAGTCCCCTGATCTGCTGTCTTCTTTGAATCACTCCACAGGGAATCCACTAGCAGCTAAGAATGGATGCATCTGTTAGTTTTGGTCTCTCTCCTTTCTTGTAAATTCAGTTCTACACATTGTCAATTTGCTAATCCGCGTGAGAATCCACCAGACATTTAGTGTGAATGAATTCCTCCTAATGATCACAGTTTGTATGCAGTTTCGTTAATTTACACAATTTTGCAGGCACATTTATTCAATATTAAGTAATTTTTTGTATGTTATTTTCATTGATATGCATTTCAAAGCAAACTTTCCTCTAGGATGTGCATTTTTCTACACAGTGGTTGGAGAGCTGCATTGCAAAATTCAGAGAAAAGTGATTTTGCAAATGATAGCTGTGTTTTGATTTGGTTTGAGAAGTGCAGAATTAGACACTTTCTCCCCATCCTTACTATCAATGGGGAGTCTAACAGCAAATAGCTATTTAGTTAATCTCTCCTTTTCATTCTGTGCTCTTGGGAGCTCTACTACAGCACCTGGTATGTGAATCTCCAAACCCATTTAATATATCACTTTTATCACCCTTGGCTTTGGAACATGGGATAAAACACAAACACCTGAGGCATCGATCCTAAACACACTTCCTAGGGTGTGATCTCCATTGAGTTCCATAGAACTAACATCTCCGTAAGGGACTCAGGTGGCGCTGTGGGTTAAACCACAGAACCTAGGGCTTGCTGATCAGAAGGTCGGCGGTTCGAATCCCTGCGATGGGGTGAGCTCCCGTTGCTCGGTCCCAGCTTCTGCCCACCTAGCAGTTCGAAAGCACATCAAAGTGCAAGTAGATAAATAGGAACCGCTCTGGCGGGAAGGTAAACGGCATTTCCGTGTGCTGCTCTGGTTCACCAGAAGCGGCTTAGTCATGCTGGCCACATGACTTGGAAGCTGTATGCCGGCTCTCGGCCAATAAAGCGAGATGAGCACCGCAACCCCAGAGTCGGACACGACTGGACCTAGTGGTCAGGGGTCCCTTTACCTTTACCGTTAACATCTCTGTAAACAGGCAATGTCAAGTTTAATGATGAAGGTGTAATCATAAAATGACAACCCACCTATCTATATGGGAAATTTTAATGCATAAATGTATATTATATGTATAATATAGATAAAAGAGGCAGTCCCCATGCTGTATTATATTTTTGCAGCATATATATATATATATATATATATATATATATATATACATATACATATGTGTGTGTGTGTGTGTGTGTGTATTTTTATTTAGACAGTCATATGCATTGTTGCAAAGTAATCAGTATATTAGGAAAGCTGCAATATATATGCATTAAATATTTGTGCAACATTATACATGCAATCATGCATATACTATACAAGAATTGTTCACATTTTCCATGGAATGAGTTTTGGGAATCTTCAATCCTTGTCAAGATTACATAGTCCAGGTATACCTACCACAATGTTCTCCCCTCTAGTTGCTTCTCTATATTGCCTGGGCATTTCCTTAGCTATCATGTGCTCCCATTGTTTTGAGAATGTATCATTTGATTAACCTCAAGAACTTAACTGCTTGAGCAGTCCAAAGGCCTATCTTGTTCTGCATCCTGTTCTCACAGTGGCCAACCAGGTGCCAATGGGAAGCCTATAAGCAGGATCGCAGTGCAACAGCACTCTTCCCAGTTGTGATTCTTAGGAACTAGTATTCAAAAGCACACTACCTTTGACAGAGACTGTAGAACATCAACAGCTTTATCCTGCATGAGTTTGTCTAATCCTCTTTTGAAGTCGTCCAAGTTGGTGGTCTTCACTGCCTCCTGTAGGATTGAGTTCCATAGTTTAATGATGCACTATTTGAAGAAGAACTTTCTTTCACATTGGATAGCTCTGAGTTATACTGTAATGAGAAAGGGAGAAAAGCCTTCCTCTCCACTATCTTCACAAACTAAGTTTTAGGCACCTTAATCATTTCCCCGCTTTGCTCCATCCTCATTGGGTGTCCTTTTCTGAAAATTTTCAGCTCTGCAATTTTCAGGTGTTGTGAGCAGAACTGCACACAATCACACAACCTTTAATGGTCCCTGCAGGATCTGATTTCTTTTCACAGGGCCTGTAAGACAGAGCTGTTCCACCTGGCCTTTGGCTTGGAATCAACTTGATCCCCTCCCCCCACTTTCCTTTTCACTCCTGTGATGGAACTCCTATTTGGGGACTTCCCTGGCATTTTTCTGGCCCACGTAGGACCAGTCTGGATAATTGGCCTTGGTGAAGATTTGACGGTTTCTTCCCCAAATAGTTTTTGATTTGAGTTTCTACTGAAATGAGGCTGCACTTTAATGTTGTATTTTAATCTTGTTTTTAAGTTGTATTTTAATCAATTGTTTTTATACTTGGTGTTAGCTGCCCTGAGCCCGGTCTTGGCTGGGGAGGGCGGGGTATAAATAAAATTTATTATTATTATTATTATTATTATTATTATTATTATTATTATTGTTATTAACCTTAAACTTGATCTGTTCATATGCTCACTTGGGGGTTCTGTAAATGCCCCACATTATCTCATTATTCAGACACGGATTCAGATATGAGCCTTTCCCTTTAATCAATAGGTACAGAAGGGCTTATGAAATACAGTTCATTTATATATAGTTACGGAAAGTTCAGATGGCAACACGAGGCCTAAAGTTAGATTGTGCAAAGTTAGACAGCGTAGTCTTTAATTCATATAAAGAAATGAATTGTTTCAAAGGGACAATCAATTAGCAATGAAAGTGAAGCAAGTTTTAGAAGCTTAAATGTGAACTTAGAAGCTTACTTGGGGATATTCATGAATGGGAACTTTGACCTTGATATGCTGAAGCTCAAAGGTTTTGGCCTACGTGGCTTGGTCAAGGACACATAGGGATTAAGAATGAGTGGGAACCAGTTGGGCATCATTTTGAGTGGAATAATAATAATAATAATAATAATAATAATTTATTATTTATACCCCGCCCATCTGGCTGGGTTTCCCCAGCCACTCTGGGCGGCTTTCAACAGAGCATTAAAATACAATAATCTATAAAACATTAAAAGCCTCCCTAAACAGGGCTGCCTTCAGATGTCTTCTAAAGGTCTGGTAGTTGTTGTTTTCTTTGACATCTGAAGGGAGGGCGTTCCACAGGGCGGGCGCCACTACCGAGAAGGCCCTCTGCCTGGTTCCCTGTAACTTGGCTTCACGCAGCGAGGGAACCGCCAGAAGGCCCTCGGCACTGGACCTCAGTGTCCGGGCTGACCGATGGGGGTGGAGACGCTCCTTCAGGTATACAGGACCGAAGCCATTTAGGGCTTTAAAGGTCAGCACCAACACTTTGAATTGTGCTCGGAAACGTACTGGGAGCCAGTGTAGGTCTTTCAAGACCGGTGTTATGTGGTCTCGGCGGCCGCTCCCAGTCACCAGTCTAGCTGCCGCATTCTGGATTAGTTGTAGTTTCCGGGTCACCTTCAAAGGTAGCCCCACGTAGAGCGCATTGCAGTAGTCCAAGCGAGAGATAACTAGAGCATGTACCACTCTGGCGAGACAGTCCGCGGGCAGGTAGGGTCTCAGCCTGCGTACCAGATGGAGCTGGTAGACAGCTGCCCTGGATACAGAATTAATCTGTGCCTCCATGGACAGCTGTGAGTCCAAAATGACTCCCAGGCTGCGCACCTGGTCCTTCAGGGGCACAGTTACCCCATTCAGGACCAGGGAGTCCTCCACACCTGCCCGCCTCCTGTCCCCCAAAAACAGCACTTCTGTCTTGTCAGGATTCAACCTCAATCTGTTAGCCGCCATCCATCCTCCAACCGCCTCCAAACACTCACACAGGACCTTCACCGCCTTCACTGGTTCTGATTTGAAAGAGAGGTAGAGCTGGGTATCATCCGCATACTGATGAACACCCAGTCCAAACCCCCTGATGATCTCTCCCAGCGGCTGCATATAGATGTTAAAAAGCATGGGGGAGAGGACAGAACCCTGAGGTACCCCACAAGTGAGAGCCCAGGGGTCTGAACACTCATCCCCCACCACCACTTTCTGAACACGGCCCAGGAGGAAGGAGTGGAACCACTGTATAACAGTGCCCCCAGCTCCCAAACCCTCTAGACGGTCCAGAAGGATGTTATGGTCGATGGTGTCAAAGGCCGCTGAGAGATCCAGCAGAACCAGGAAACAGCTCTCACCTTTGTCCCTAGCCCGCCGGAGATCATCGACCAGTGCGACCAAGGCAGTTTCAGTCCCATGATGAGGTCTGAATCCCGATTGGAAGGGATCCAAATGGTCCGCTTCTTCCAGGCGTGCCTGGAGTTGTTCAGCAACCACTCGCTCAATCACCTTGCCCAAGAATGGAAGATTTGAGACTGGGCGATAGTTGGCCATATTGGCCGCATCCAAAGATGGTTTTTTAAGGAGCGGTTTAATAACCGCCTCTTTTAGTGGGTCTGGGAAGGCTCCCTCGCAGAGAGAAGCATTCACCACCCCGCAAAGCCCATCACCCAGCCTTTCCCGGCTAGCTTTTATAAGCCAGGATGGGCAAGGATCAAGGAGACAGGTGGTTGGTTTCACTCGTCCAAGCAGCCTGTCCACATCCTCGGAGGTAACAGATTGGAATTGATCCCACACAACTGGACTAGACAGGACTCTAGCACTCTCCCGCCCCGGCCCTGCTCCCACGGTGGAGTCTACCTCTTCCCGAATCTGAGCGACTTTATCTGCAAAAAACTTTGCAAAATCATTGCAGGAGAGCATGTGGCCCGTACTGGGCCCTGATGGAACAGGTGGTTCTGCTAAATCGCGAACCACCTGAAAAAGTCTCCTGCTGCTATTTTCTGCAGATGCAATAGAGGCGGTGAAGAAAGTCTTCTTCGCCGTCGCTACCGCCACTTGGTAGGCTCGAAGTTGAGCTCTAGCCTGTGTCCGGTCTGATTCAGAATGAGTTTTCCGCCACCGGCGCTCTAGCCGTCTCAGCGACTGTTTCATCGCCCTCAGCTCCGGGGAAAACCACGGGGCTGTCCGGGCTCCATGCAATCGGAGAGGGCGCTTCGGAGCCAGACAGTCAATAGCCCTGGTTAACTCCACATTCCAGCGGGCCACCAGGGAATCAGCTGAAAGGCCATCAACATGGGATAAAACATCCCCTACCACTCTCTGGAAGCCAATTGGATCCATTAAGTAGCGGGGGCGGACCATCCGAATCGGTCCCACCTCCCGGCAGAGGGGAAGGGTCGCGGAGAAGTCTAGTTGCATCAGGAAGTGATCTGACCATGGCACTTCTTTTGTTTCGCTTTTACTTAGTGTCAGATCACCAACATCCATAGAGGTAAACACCAAGTCTAAGGCATGTCCACGGCTATGAGTTGGGCCAGACTTATTCAGGGACAGCCCCATGGAGGCCATGCTTTCCACGAAGTCCCGAGCGGCCCCTTGTAAGGTCGTGTCGGCATGGATGTTAAATCTCCTAAGACAACCAAGCTAGGTGTCTCCAGGAGCACATCCGCCACGACCTGAAGCAGCTCGGGCAGGGAATCCTTGGTGCAGCGGGGAGGTCGGTACACCAAAAGGAATCCTGTACTGCCCCTATTGCCCAACTTCCAGAACATGCACTCAGAAAACTCAGTCTTTCCAATAGGACGCCTGGTGCAAACTAATGACTTCCTAAAAATCACTGCAACCCCCCCTCCCCGCCCAGATGGCCTGGGTTGCTGTGCATAAGAGAAACCTGGTGGACAAGCAGTGGCGAGGACTGGCCCATCTGCCTCATGAATAACCAAAGCTGGCTTAAGGCTTCCAATTGCCTTATTATGTAACAGTTATGTAAGGGTTGTACTTGATTTTGTAGAAAGCTATGTAGCAGCTATGAACACAGTTTGAATAATAATAATAATAATAATAATAATAATAATAATAATAATTTATTTGTACCCCACCCATGTGGCTGGGTCTCCCCAGCCACTCTGGGCGGCTTCCAGCAAATATTAAAATACATTAACATGTTACAGATTAAAAACTTCCCTAAACAGGGCTGCCTTCAGGTATTTCCTAAATGTTATGTAGTTGTTGATCCCTTTGACCTCTGATGGGAGGGCGTTCCACAGGGCGTGCGCCACTACCGAGAAGGCCCTCTGCCTGGTTCCCTGTAACCTCACTTCTCGCAGGGAGGGAACCGCCAGAAGGCCCTCGGCGCTGGACCTCAGTGTCTGGGCTGAACGGTGGGGGTGGAGACGCTCCTTCAGGTATACAGGACCGAGGCCGTTTAGGGCTTTAAAGGTCAGCACCAACACTTTGAATTGTGCTCGGAAACGTACTGGGAGCCAATGTAGATCTCTCAGGACTGGTGTTATGTGGTCCCGGCGGCCACTCCCAGTCACCAGTCTAGCTGCCGCATTCTGGATTAATTGCAGTTTCTGGGTCACCTTCAAAGGTAGCCCCACGTAGAGTGCATTGCAGTAGTCCAAGCGGGAGATAGCTAGAACATGCACCACTCTGGCGAGACAGTCTGAGGGCAGGTAGGGTCTCAGCCTGCGTACCAGATGGAGCTGGTAGACAGTTTCCTTTGAAATTCCCAGCAGTGTTTCCCTGGCTGGGGCATTCCAAATCCAACATGCTAATTTGGGTAGCAGCTTTGGGTGATGAACTGTTGATCAACACCTACAGAAATCAAGATGGGAATGAAAGGGATCAATGTGATGATGTAATGGTGGTTATTTCTCATGTGCCTAAAAAGTTGATGTGCAATGTAAACCACAGAATGAATTACAAGATATCTTGTCCCGTAGACCTATCACATAAGTAGATAGAGATGGAAAAGAGAAGGAATTAGAAGGAATTGGAAAACAATGAAGGAAGAGATGCAGACTCAAGATATCTCCATTAATTAGGGAAGGCACATGGATATAAGAAGGTCAGAGGCAGATTGTCTGATGCCCTGTTTGCATCAGATTATAGCCTGGTTCTCACATGGTGGTAAGCTATACTTAAACAAACTATGGGGAGCAAGCAGGTGTGCTGGTGTATATGTATTCTTGGCTAGTTCTGGCGGCTTGTTTCGGAGAGATACAAACCATTGACTTGCATGTAAGACAAAGTCAACACTCCTTCCAGTATGGAGGAGAGCATTAATGCAATTTGTGTAGTGTACACAAGCACAGTTATTGACTGAACTAGACCTTGAACAATGAGTCATTAAGAAGAGACAAAACACCTGCTGACTCAGGGCATACTGAGGACTTCAAAGTAAGTTGGATTTAAACTTGGGATAAATTGCTCTCTGAGGACAGCTTAACTCTGGATAAGCTGTAAGATTTTATCCATGAAGCTGCTTGCCCCCATTACCTATCATGCTATCTTAACCTCAACACCTCACTATTTCACATGAAGGCAAGGAGATAAATGTTCCACTAATGTGCATGCAAGTTATTGACCACAAAATGGCTCATAGATGAATGTGTGAATTGCCTCCAGTGAAGAAGCTCTGTGCTTTGTCTGAGGTGTCAGATTTGGAACAGCTAATTCACACAAGCAAGAAACCTGTGATTATTGTGCAGTAATCGAAAGAGCATGCATGTGCGAACAGGATCAATGCACTATATACAATGTTTACTGTGGCAACTCACTGAGTGGCATTGATGATATAGCCTACAACAGTCTTGCAGAGGTAAATGCTTGGGCACACATTATACTTGTGGGAATAGTGTCTGGTACAAATCAGCTGTCAAACCTATCATCTGTACCACATTTGCAGCACTGTGCATACATTCAGAGACGAAGAGTATTTCACATATATGTGCAGAGGCTGTTTTCTTAACAGTCTGCAAATACAAAGTGATCCCTGTACAAGAATTCTCCTGTAAGTACTGGGTAGATTGGACTTCCCACCATTTCCAAAGTGCATGGTAGAATTACAGCCAAATAAAGGAACCTGCAAAGGAGTTGAATCAAAAGTATCAGAGTAGATGAGCATTCAGAGAGACTCTAAACTAACATGTGCAGGAAGAGCAAAATGCTGTGCTTATAGCTCAAGAGAGGTTAAGTGAATTAGCACAAGGCTTCAGGGGGATTTAACTGCCAGGTAACTAGGGTGAGAAGCCACTTTGCTTGCTCATGTTGAAGGCAGTGTCAAGCCTAAAACCAATTGTGGGGCTTGTACACTCATGTGGTTGGGAAGGAAAGAGAAGCAGACAGGTATTTCATCCTTTCCTGATTGTATGTTTAATAAAACCTTGATAAAACATGTGGTGGTGGTTAGGAGGAAACACATGGAGACGGTCTGCACATCTCCTTCCTCTCTCTCCCCTTTGACAGCCCTGGATCACTTTGAATGGGCCTGATCTGATATGGGGCAAAATGTGGCTGCACCCAATGCACTCTGGTGGAATCTTGTTGTTGTTGTTGTTGTTCAGTCGTTCAGTCGTGTCCGACTCTTCGTGACCCCATGGACCAGAGCACGCCAGGCACGCCTATCCTTCACTGCCTCTCGCAGTTTGGCCAAACTCATGTTAGTAGGTGGAATCTTGGCTCAACTCAAATCAATCCATTTTGGTTCAGGGTCTGGGATTTGGCTGGTTCTGGTGCACAGCCCTAGTATAGAGCCAATACGACTAATAACCATTGGGAGATCAGTTTCTCTAATCCCCTTCTAAATCCATCTAAGCCAGTGGTTCTTAATTTCTCCCCCTTTGGGCCACACTTTCAGAATAAAAATTTGCTCATGCCACACTGAATGTTTTATTGATAAGAAATACATTGGAAAGCTAGCCAGATTGATTCGTATGCTGTCGGTGGGTTCTTGTTGTTGTCTTGCTGGGCTGTGTATGTAATAAAGGGGAGCCATACGCGGGTGGCGCAGTGGGTTAAACCACAGAGCCTAGGGCTTGCTGATCAGAAGGTCGGTGGTTCGAATCCCCCCGACGGGGTGAGCTCCCGTTCCTCGGTCCCAGCTCCTGCCCACCTAGCAGTTCGAAAGCACGTCAAGTGCAAGTAGATAAATAGCTACCACTCCGGCAGGAAGGTAAATGGTGTTTCCGTGTGCTGCTCTGGTTCACCAGAAGCGGCTTTGTCATGCTGGCCACATGACTCAGAAGCTGTACGCCGGCTCCCTCTGCCAGTAAAGCGAGATGAGCGCCGCAACCCCAGAGTCGGACACGACTGGACCTAATGGTCAGGGGTCCCTTTACCTTTATACCAGGGTGAAGGCATCCTCTTCTTTTGTCCCTGTGTCATTTTTAGTCTGTTGGTTAGCTTTTCAAATAAGGCTGTTTCCCATATGATTTGGTACCAATGGTCCATGTTGACTCCTGACATGCCTCTCCAGAGTCTGGCTATGATGCTTCTGGCTGCTGAGAGTAGGTGGGTTATAAGCTCTTTATAATGTGAGTGGGCATTATTATCTTGGAAAATGTTCAGAAAATCCTTAATAAAAATTATAAACAAGAAATGCATTGGAAAGCAATAAGATCACAACTAGTATCACTTGATGCTCTTGCTCTCATTTTGAACATTTATCTATCCATATTCTGCAAAAAATGATACTATACTATGCTACACTAAAATATTTAAATGTTTCTTTGATTGTCCTTGAATCTTCTCACCACACTTGCCAGCCTTTCCTGGCACACCAGTGTGGTGTGTCGCATACATTGAGAACCACTGATCTCAGCAGAGGGTCATCACCAAATCATGTGGTAGTGAATTCAAGGATTCCTAGGCAAGTCTGTGATTTGTGAATTTCTCTTCATTCCAAACTGGGTCAGAAGCCGATATTTCCGTTGTTTGTTGTGTAAATAAATGAACAGAGCTCTCTAAGATGAAAGTGGCTAGTTTTCTGGAGGGGAAAGTCCATTTGTATAAAAACACTTTTGAATTCATGCACCAGACTAAACATCTACATATTCATTGTTCTTTCAGGGTGCTCTGGCAGCTGATGAAAAGATGTTCAACTGCACAGTTAGGGAAGTTACTGTGATGAACCTGAAACCTGATAAGAAAACAACCGTAATATTGCCCGGAAACAAGAAAGAGAAGGTTCTCAGGTCTGCCAGCTTCCACCATTCTGCTCCCAACCTTGCAGACACTACAGTACTCAAAGAAGAGACAAAACCCCTTGCTGGAAAAGTCGCCAAAGATAGTGTTTCTTTCCCCAAGCCATTTTATTCAGCAGATGCTCAAAGCATGGATAATCTTGCCATGAAAAGACCTGTGAGGTTGGCTCCACTAGAGATCTCCTTGGAAGTTAAAGAAGCTCAGCTCAAGAAAATCATGAGCCTTCAGAGAGATTCCCAGTTGGCTGCTTCCAAACTGGCTAGCATTGGCTCCATTGGCAGTGAGCCCCATGTCAAAAGGGTGAAGAATTTGGCCCAGGTTGAGGTGGAAAGCCTTCATATGGTCAAGCCGAATGAGAAGCCCACTTTAGAGAATCAAGATGGCATCCATTCATCAAGTTTTGGCAACCCTTTGTGTGAGGTTCAGATCATCTTGCCAGCTGAGGGAAATGCCAAGCCTTCTAAAAAGCCTGCTGCTGAATGCTCCCCTATGCGATGCCGTAAGCCTTTAATTCCCAAGAACGTGTGTGACATTCTCCAAACTCCTGATTTTCAAGAGGATGCCAAGATTCCAGACAACCCTTCTCAGGTGAATGGTAGGCCCCGTTTCAAATTAAAGCAGATGAAAGAGCAACAGGAGCGTTTAGGCAAGACCAAACCTTTGAAGGCCACAGGGACCGGCCTGGAGGAAGGGAAGGTCCAAACAGCTGGCCAACGAGCTCAGAAGACTCTTAGCCATGCAAACAAGTTACTGGACAATGTAGCCAAAAAGCACAGAGGGAGATGGGAAGAGCCAGATGAGATTGATGAGGACCTCCTTGCAATGCGACCAGCCTCACGAAGAGTGGCACTGGGAGATATTATTCTGGTGGATGAAGAGTAAAGCTGGATCTTAGTTCTACTTCAGCTCAACCCCAATCCTTTCAGTCCTAATCGCTCAAAATGAACAGTGTTAAAATCACAACTTCCTGAAGATCATCAACATTACACTTCTCCATAGCCATTCTACTAAATGGTTAACAGCTTTACAGTTTTATAGGAGAACTATGTTGTGCAATAAATATCAGTTGCCCACTGTTCTATGGACTCTTCTATGTGTCTTGGTGTCCTTCAAAACTTTATTCTTGCTTATTTAAATGGTTGTGTGATGCAGTCATGCTAGAAGTTGACCTGGAGGAATACTATTTGAGTTGAGTGACCACTCAGCTCACCTATGGGAGTATCACAAGACCCAAACTATAACAACAGGATACCTACACAAGAATCATGTGGGTAGGATTTGAGTGTGGTCAAGGGGAATGACTAGATAAGGGATCTAAACAGGAAATTTATCTCTGTGGTAGGAATATTAATGGGAGAACTGAACACCTAAAGTGAAGTGATGAAGTGACACTTTTGGGCAAGGGGGCCTCCTGGATTTTTTGTTGTGAATCTGAAATTTAAAAAGAAGAAGAAAGGTAAAAGGGGAAAATCAGACTGTATTTGAATACAAGGCTGTAGCTCAGCGGTAGAGCAAATTCTTTGCATGCAGAAGGTCCCAGGTTCAAACCCTGGCATCTCCAGGTAGGGCTGAGAGGGACCCTTGCATGAAACCCTGGAGAACCACTGCAAGTCAGTGTAGTCAATACTAAGCTAGATGAGCAAATGGTCTGAGTTGGTATAAGCCAGTTTCTAATGTATTGCATTGCATTTTTAAAAAATGAAAAGCAGTTTTAGAAGTAGTGACTTATCCCTTCATTGAGTTTCAAATGTGTGTGTGCTCTTGTGAGCCATGGGCAGGATGCTGGTGTGTGTATGGATTTGGAACATGGAATGGGTGAAACATCTCATACCCTCCACCCATCACTAGTTCTCTGCTGTCTTGCAACACAGCTAGTCACCAGTGTTAGGGCTCCTCTGTTTCTGGGGAAGGCATAGGAATATTGATTGAACGGGTTAAGGAGAAGCCATGTAAAATGATAGGGAAATTGTGAAGTTCTGAATGATAATTTCCATGGGAAGAAAAGTTTAATGATGCCTGTGGGAAAATGTGTGCATGTGAATACATACACAGAAAGAGATTAACATAGGAAACAAAAGAATAGAATCATGGACAAAAAATATGCCCAAATAAAATGGAAGTAAAGGGAAACATATTTGTACGTCCCTAGCTCAGATGCATTGGTTAAAGAGATGCTTCCCTGTGCAAGCAAAAAGAATCACAGTTTTCAACTTGGAACAGTAAATCCAGACCGAATTCCTCTGCAACTTCAGTGAAAGGGCAGCTAAAAATAGCACGAAGCAACAGTAAGCAATGCTTTGCAGGTTAGAAAAGGGGCCAGCTGATATCCATTACTCATTTTGCTGGCTGATAGATAGAATAATGCTTTTTTCAAGGCAAACTACTCTTTAGAACAGTGGATTCAAGGACAGGGTCTTAGCAAGTGTCATTTTGTACTTTAAGCAACTCAAATAATTAAACTGTGCAAGAACCGAGGTTGCAGGTGGTGAGAGTATATGTCTGAATATTCTCTTCATGGAAAGAATTGAGGGGGGAAACCTTCTGTATACAGAAAAATAACATGTCAGGAAGAGGACAAGGCTGAATACTTCTATTTGGCATTCAAGCTTTTTATATGAAGGGAAGAGGCGAGGGAAGCATTCAAACTTGCAAGCCCCACACAACTGCGTCAAAATGGTGCTGTCCAAGGAAAGTTTTCCTACCCAATCCTTCTGTGTGTAAATGCTTTGGGTAATTCCTTTGGGTATGGGACGCGCGCTGTGGTCTAAACTACAGAGCTTAGGGCTTGCCGATCAGAAGGTCGGCGGTTCGAATCCCCGCGACGGGGTGAGCTCCCGTTGCTCGGTCCCTGCTCCTGCCCACCTAGCAGTTCGAAAGCACATCAAAGTGCAAGTAGATAAATAGGTACCGCTCCGGCGGGAAGGTAAACGGTGTTTCCATGTGCTGCTCTGGTTCGCCAGAAGCGGCTTAGTCATGCTGGCCACATGACCCGGAAGCTGTACGCCGGCTCCCTCGGCCAATAAAGTGAGATGAGCACCTTAACCCCAGAGTCGTCCGCGACTGGACCTAATGGTCAGGGGTCCCTTTACCTTTACCTTTATTCACATGGGACCAGCATCACCATCATTTTATTGTCAGCTGCTTTTCCATAGTTAGTGTGGACATCTTTTGCTCTCCTTGAAAAATATGTGGAGCTGAAGAAGGAAGCTAGAAGAGTGAAACTCTTTCCCACTTCCTCTTTCAACTCTAAGTGCTTCTCAGATTAATTCTGCTGGATCCAACTTTTACCCAGTTGCCTTGGGAAAGTGTTGTGTGTTTGTATGTGCAATTTGTCTTTTTCTGTCTCTCTGTGGGGAGAGGAGAATGGTGACAGAAGATGGTGGCATCCATGTCACTTGCTGAAAACTGCAAATGTGTCCACTGTCCTTGAAAGATTGGCAACCTGTTCTGCCCAAGATTTTGGCTGTCAAAGGCAGTAAATTATTTTGGATTCAGATAGACAATGATGACCACCAAAGTTACTCTTTAACAGCTTTTATTTATATGGTGATAATTTATAGGCTGAGGAATAAGAATCTGTCTTTTTCACAAGTTTAAATAGAGTCTTGGGTATAAAGCCTAGAAATAACTAAGAATGCATTCAGACAGCACATCTCTTCGTTTCCCCAATGTTTCCTTACCCAATAATTCCTGTGTTTTATAAGATCTTTCACATGACATAAAAGCCACCTTTGGATATCTAGCAGAATCTAGAGGAGGTTTAGTACACAATTCTGTGATAATTGCTTCCAGAAAAATAAAATAAATTTGCAACCCTATTAACCCAGAAAATTGCAGGAATTTTGTGCTGTACATTTTTGCTCCATTTTTCACAAATCACACCATTGTGATGAAATATGGGCTGGTATTCTAGCACACAATTTCCCCCACTATTTTCTTGGGCCAGCCATGGGGAAACACAAGTACACATGCTCAGAAAGGGTGGTTACATGTCTGATGATATCTGCTGTTGTGTCATACCACACCCACCTGCTTGGACATATCCAAAAAGGGAAATTCTTTAATGCAGCAGGTAATGCAATGCGAAAGGAATGTTAGAAGCACTAGCCTTCTAACCAGGAAGACTAACACAATAATAGCCACATCCAAATGCATTCTAAGAGTGACACTTTAAAGCTTGATACATTTAGGATGGCATAAACTTTTTGGGACTGCACCTTGTCCAACCTGTACAGTCTGTGAAACCTTACATGCCATAATAAATGTGGTTGCGTTAAAGAGGCCAAAATAACTTTTGTTTTTTTCAGCTACAACACACACAGATGGCTTCTGTGAGAGCCAGTGGGGTGTAGTGGTTAAGAGCGGTAGACTCGTAATCTGGGGAACCGGGTTCGTGTCTCCACTCCTCCACATGCAGCTGCTGGGTGACCTTGGGCTAGTCCCACTTCTCTGAAGTCTCTCAGCCCCACTCACCTCACAGAGTGTTTGTTGTGGGGGAGGAAGGGAAAGGAGAATGTTAGCCGCTTGGAGACTCCTTAGGGTAGTGATAAAGCGGGATATCAAATCCAAACTCTTCTTCTTCTTCTTCTTCTTCTTCTTCTTCTTCTTCTTCTTCTTCTTCTCTGCAAACGGTTAGAATGAAATATCAGAAATGGATTACATACATTGACCTTGGGTGCTGGATGTAAGGGTGCTATAAAATTATATTTTCCCGAACAGGCATTCTCTCCCTCCACTACACACAGCATTCCTGAGAAATTGGTAAGTTGAGCTTGACTTCACGATATGCACTTGCAAGAAGAAGAGGTAGCTTTGCCTGAATGCTGTGTGTTCCTAGCCATTAGCGAATGTTGCTAGAGAACAGCCGGGGGGGGGGGGGGATGAAATTCCCTTTTCAAAGTGCTATTAGTCCAGCTTGCCAGCAGATGGCTCATGAGTGTCATGAATAAAATCAGTGAAAGAAACACACGGTCTGGGTCCTGGATCTATTGTCTTTCTTTCCCAGTTTCCACAACAGTTCTCCTCTATATCCATTATTTCAGTACATAAGAAGCATCTGGCTGCTGATTCAGACCAAAAGTCCATCTAGAAGCTGTCTGCTTCTGGGAAGCATGCAAGCAGGAACTGAGTGCCACATTGCTCTGTTCACATGCAGTCACCAGCAACTGGTATCCAGAGACATTCAGAGGCAGTATTTTACTTTCTCTATCCTAAATTTTCCAAAATTCAATTTCATCGGATGACCCTGAATTCTACTATTACAAGAAAAACAACAACAACTTCCTATTAACTTTATTTATGTAATGCATAATTATGCAGTTCTATCCTGTTCCCTCTTACTGACTTCCCCCCTCATTTCTTCAACCTTTCCTGAACTTTTCCCAGCTCTCCTTTCTGAGGTGAAACAACCAGAAATGTACAAAGTATTCCAAATATGGTTGCACTGTAAAATTGTATAGCAGCATCATGCTGTTAGCAGCTTTATTTTCAATCCGTTTCCTCAAAGCTTTTGATTCATCACGGGGGAAGCCTCTTCACTTTTTCTTGGCTGCTGCCTTCTTAATCTCAGTTTTAATCTCTCTCTCTTTTAATTTACTGATTGTTTTAATTGTTGTTTAAACCTTATAACTACTTTTCCTTAACTGTAACCTTTTGCTTTTAACTGTTTCTTGTAAACTAAAGAAACAGATAAAATCAGTAAAATAATAATAAAAAAAACAAATAGCAATTTACACGTCTGGATAGGCTTGCTGACATAAAAAAAGTTTTTCACGGGCATCCATGAGAGTATAGCGAGTGTGCCCGCCTAATGTTAGCAAGTCTTGAGATAGTTTCAGCTCTAAACTGGGGGGAAATATCCCTCCATACCTACAACATGGGAAGAGTGCCTTAAAGCAGTGCGACCTGATGGATGCTGTCCATGGTCCTGAATTTTGCTTAAAGTGCTCACTCTGCCTGCGCACTCACTGATCTGCCCAGTGATCTGCTTAGTGTGAGAAAACAAACAGTCGGGAAATTTGTAAGGATTTTGTGAGGTTAATACCCTTCAGTGCAGGGGTCAGCAAACTTTTTCAGCAGGGGGCAGGTCCACTGTCCCTCAGACCTTGTGGGGGGCCAGACTATCTATATATATATAAAATTTGGGACTGGTTTTTGGAATATTAAAAGTGAACTAAAACAGAACAAAACAAAACACCTTGTACAGGTTCAGCTTAGTTCTGTTTAAAAGAGTGCATTTTCAACACATCATTTTTGAACATGCAGATATCTAAGTAAATCACACATTTAAATAGATAAATATAAACATTTAAAACATCTGTTTGTTTGTTTGTTTTTATTACAGCAAAACAGCCAGCATCATTTAAAACATCTGAGAACATTAACCTCTTTAAAAACATGTAGAACATAAATAAATTTTATTTAAATTTAAATTTTATTTCACTAGAATTTAAATTTTATTTCACTTAAATATTACTTCAGGATCCAATATAAATTGTTCAAGTGGTGTTTGTTAATGTCAGTATTTAGTGTCACAGGCTTTACAGCAGCCTTCCAGAATCTGGTGTTTTTGGACTGCAATTCCTATTGGCTGTGCAGGCAGAGGTGATGGGAGTTGCAGTCCAGAACATCTGGAAGTTTGCTTTACAGGAAAGCTTGCTTTTCAGAAGAAGTGCAATTGAAGAGACACACACAAGACAACTCTTTGAGTCAAAGAGAGAACTCATAAAACAATTAATGCATGGAATGCCCTACCTTCTTCCAATTCAAAAGCCCATCAGCAGGGATCATGATGATGATGATGATGATGACAATAATTTATTTATACCCCACCCAACTGGCTGGGTTTCCCTGCTGGATCAAGCAGGTGTGAGATATCACCCTTCAGAATGTCAGAATCTTATTCATAATCTCTTTCTAGAGTTCAAAAGAAACTTCCCATTCTGGGTGGAGAATATCAGTGAAATGTTTTCTCTCATTTCAGTGAGGGTGGCACATGGTAATATTGTGATGAAACTTCCTACCAGCCTATTATGTCATATACTTCAGGTTTACATTTTAGGTTTTTTAATTTGTTTTTTACAAACAAATACTTCAGGTTTACATTTTAGGTTTTTTAATGTCTGTCCAAGAAAATTGGGTGAAGAGGAATCGCCAGATTCAACACACACACACACACACACACACACACACACGCACGCACACACACGCGTATTTTAAAATTTGCAGTATTTTAAAAATTAATTTTATTTTTTTTTAAATTTGCAGTATTTTAAAAATTAATTTTATTAAAAACACAATTATCCAAAAGTTACACTTCAGTTTTCTTGACTACCATAATACCACAGAACTCCAACCCTCAATTCATCATCACTGTCATGTTGACTTGCCAAATACTCTCAGTAGGAACCCAACTAGGGATCTGGGTGTACTAGACATTTTCAATCAATATATCCCCTCCACAGACACCTTTGTGATGATGATTGCGTAAAATTATCCTGTTCTTCTTCAATAAAAAAGGAGACTAAATTGTGTCAAAGGCTTCTTTTTGCCTTTGACTATTTGACGATGGCATGAGAGGCATTCTGATAGAGCAATGTTCCAGATATTATTAACTCAGGCCTCTATTGGTATATTAGAGTTTTCCTTCCATCATTGGGCAATAACTAGTCTAGCTGCTGTTAACAGGAAGGAAATTCTTTCAATTTAAGGGTAGAATTTGTGGTCAACTATCATGATAGTAAGGCCTGATAGATAGTTTAGTGATTTTGGAGGTCAGATAAAAGTATTTTCCCTAAAAGGCGTGGACCAGGGTGCACTCCTACCAAACATGAAAACAGTAACCTCATTCTCCACAGCTTTTCCAGCATAATGGTGAGCTTGAAGAATTTATTTTTGGTTTGCAATATTAAATCAAAGAAGTTCATTCATCTATTTAGCACAGCACTATTGGACCCAACCCATCAAGACTGTTTATAGTGCCTTAGCTGTTGGATTCAGAATTGAGAGGCCATCAGATTAGCAATGGAAATCTGCAGCTTTCCCAGCATTACAACCTGGCTTCTATGTGGCTGGTCTCCTGCACAGATTACATGAAAAGGGAGGATGTGGCTAAGGGCTTCTTGAACAGTCAGCCGAAAAACAATCTTGTGTAGGCTGCAGAGGAAAGGCATAAATGAGTAGATCTCCTTTCAAATCATGACTGAGTCGAGAGCCAAAACCAAACAATTTGCAGAAGGGAGACATTTTGCCACTTTCTATCCTGTTGGAACTCCCACATGTTCAATAAGTGTGTGATGTGCAAAAATCCATCAGGTGATGCTCTGTTCGTCACTGTATACATATGCTAGGAAAAGCTTCATCTGTTGGACATCTTCCACAAATGGAGTTGTAAGATGCATTTGATCCCTGTATGGAAAAAAGAAAAGAAAACATAAAGCACAAACATTATAATCCTATTCCATGAGGATTGCTCAGTACTTTTATGCAAGTGTATTGCGGTCCTTGGTCTAGCTCCAAACAGCAAATCACACACTCACTTTCCCTTCTTAGCACACATTCCTCATTTTATGCTTTTGCAGAGACCCAGTTATTTATAATTTGTACTCTTTGCTTTCCTCTGTGGCTATGTGGAGGGCACACATTTTGCAAGAGTTCACACTTCCTCTCTTCAGAACCGCAAGGACTCTCCCAGCTTCCTTTATTCAAAAGCATGAAATAACTTATTCACCCCTGACAAAGCAGCAGCCTATAACCCTCCCCCAAGCTAATGCATGATGTATTTGGATCCAGCTCCAAAGCAAGAGAAAGAAACAGCAGGCAGAGTTTTGTGAGGGTCTCTCTGGTGGCAATCACAAATTTAAAGAATAGCAATAGTATTGGTGATCATTTTAAGTGGAGAAGGCAGTAACAAGCAGCCCAGCAGCTAATTTATTCATTAACCTTACAATCATCTCTGCCTCCTCCCTCCACCATTGCATGGAACCATTCTTTTAGAAGAAAACAAGGACCTTTGCATTACAAGCCCCCCATAGCTCATGTGACATATATCTCATGACTCCCACCACACCAATAGAACAAGTTAAGATCAACCTCATCCTGCCAATAAGTGCAGAGCTATGCTAGGTATGGGGGAGGCAAGGCTGTCCAGGAATAACACCTTCCTGTAACCAGTCAATTTTTGAATTTGCTTTAAAGCTTTTGTCCAAGAAGGTAGACTCCAAGCTTCACAGACAACTTGTTCTGTTTGCTCAGTTCCAACCATGTTGCAAATCACTTAGCTGTGGATGGAACCCAGAGTCTGACGCTGTTACCGTCCCCTGCTTTTTGTTCACTACCTCCAGGTCTCTGCTTGCGGCAGAAGCTCCAGAAGCCCTTTTGGGGTTCTCTTTCAGTTTCTGGTTCTCTGGATCCCTGCTTGCTGAAGTAGAGAACACTTCCTGGATAAGCTTGCCAAGACATGCTGCTACCACTATCTAAAGGTCATGATTCATTAGACCCCTAAAATAGGTGTGTGCGAAACATGTGTCTACCAAAAAGGATCGCCAACAGGGGAATAACAGCAGGAATGGACTATTGTGCTCATGCTCTGTTTGTGGGCTTCTCGCAGGTATCTGATTGGCCATGGGAAGGAACAGGATGTTGGGTTAGGTAGGCATTTAGTCTGATCCAACTGTCAAACTCTTCTTATTTTTCAGTGACCGTGGTTAGGCTGTGGGATGCCCCTCCAACCAAGATGCATCTAGACTCCTCATGAAGTGCAGAAAGTAGGTCCTACATGTTCAGACAACTCCACGTCTGAAAAAAAAACAAGTTAGAAGAAAGGAGATTCTAACTAAACATCAGGAAGAACTTTCTGACAGTAGTTTGACAATGGAACAGACTCCCTTGGGAAGTGGTGGACTCTCCTTCATTGGATGTTTTGAAGCAGAGGTTAGATGGTAACTGTCAGTTGAGATCCCTGTATTGCAGGGGGTTGGACTAGATGACATTGGGTTCTTCCCAAATCTACAATTCTATGATTCTATATCCTCTGCCAGCTGGAAGAAACAGAAAATCCTCTTTTCGTTTGTAAGCTCTGGGTTCACAAAGAGTTAAATCGTCTGCCATGCAAAGTTCCCTGTGTGCACAGGAGATCGAAATCTTCACCAGAAAGACTGCTGGATCACTTTGCAAAATCTCTGTGGCCTGTTTCTGCCACATCAGCACCACAGATAACCAGCTCCTTCTGCAAATTGTAGTTTCCTCTTTAACTGAGAGTACCGTAGCATTCAAGCCTCTTTAAAAAAACGCAGTCTGTGTAGTTCCCTCCCAGGCTCACCATGCACAGTATGTACATGTGCTCTCAGATCAGTCAGCAGCGTGAGCTAGGGGAAGCAGTTCGTGCCCTCTCTTCTTCAGAAACAGCCGTACTTGCTCTGCGCTGGAGATTTCCTAGGCTGAATGAACACCCGGAGATTCTCAGGAATCTGTGGAAGTCTGGGAGGGGGGTGGGTGTGTGGGAAGAGGGTGGATCTGGCTAGAAGGGGTGGAGGAGGAGGGAAAGAGCAGCTGGAGAGACGCCAGTCGAAGGAGAGCAAGAGAGCGAGCATCAGAAGGGCGTGTGAATAACAGGAAAGCAAGCAGGCAGAAAACGTCCCCCTACTGAAGGAGGAAGGAAGGACTGTTACCAGCCAGCCAGATCGCGCGTTTTGCTGGAAGCTTTAGTTTCCCCAGAAGGGACTGGACAAAGAAAGCATCTGTAAGTTATGTCTGTAACTTTTGTATCTGTAAGTTTTGATTTTCCTGGTTGTTGTTTTTAAAAGAGTTTTGTGTTCTCATCTCGTCACTGTATACCCATGCTAGGAAAAGCTTCATCTGTTGGACATCTTCCCCAAATGCAGTTGTCAGATGCCTTTGATCCCTGTCCTCCTTTAAAAGTTCCAGGTTTTGGTGGGGATCTGTGATGCTCCTGGCGACCTCTTCTCTGGTTTCTCAATCTCTCCTTACCCAGGCACTCCAGAGGGCACCGGTAACCATGGGTGTAGCCAAGGGGGGCACTTAACTGCACCTCCCCTCACATAAAGCCTGCCCCCCAACATAAATCCAGGCTATGCCTTGCATTTAGGTGGGGGTCAAGTCACTCCGGCTTGCATCCTGAGCTGCCCTCTGTGAACACGGAATTGTGAAATGAGAAGGAGCCTGGAAACTCATCTAGCCCAGCCCTCTGCTGAGGCTGAGGTCCCACCAGGACGGCATTGCTGATAGGTGGCCATTCAGCCTCTGCTTTAAACCTCTAATGCAGGAAGGTGTCTCTTTGAAGGGACAGGAATAAATCAAATCTCTTTCACTGGACAGAGTCTGATCCAAAGGAGGCTGCCACTGTTGGGAGCATGGAGAAGTTTTTTGGTACTGTTCTCAATATTTTTTCATGGCAAGGTCAAGTTATTTCTCTCCCCCACACTCCTTTTCATTTTTTTTAAAAAAAATTTTTTATAGTAAACTTTATTAATATCACACATATACAAAAATAACACAAAAATAACAAATAATAACATAAATAACAAATCATACAAAAACATTAAAAAATACAGAAAGAACACACTTACTAATGTAACATTTGACTAACAGCTTAAAATCAATGACTTTCAACCATTCTTGCTATACTATAATATTCTCTTATTTCTCTTACACAGATTCGCAAATTATATAAATCCCATAATTGAATATTCCTTGTAATATCTAATATCTATTTCACTTACAAGTATCAATCTATTTCTGGGAGTGATATTTTGTTTGTACAACACGTTTTCAAATATATCTTAAATATTTTCCATTCTTCATATACTTCTTGGTCTGACACTACTCTAATTTTCCCAGTCAGCTTAGCTAGTTGTAAGTACTCTATCATAAGAATCTGCCATTCTATTACTGATGGTAAGGTTTCACTCCTTTTCATTTTGTAAGTAGTATTCAAAATTGTAAAAGTTTTTAGTGGTTTCTAGCTAACCACAACGAGGCTCCAAGATTTGTTAGATGTCTGATTGTGATGTAAAAGCAGTTTCTCTCCCACCACTTCCTCTGTGGTCTGATCCAGCTTCTGCTTCCATTCATTCTTGTCATCCTTCTGCCTTAACCTCCCAACCCCCATATTTTAGCAATGTAAGTGTTGCTTTTAAGTATCAGTCGCCTGGATGCATAATAACAATAGTATTAATAACAGTAATTTTTCAAACAATTTTATGGAAGGTTTATAACATTCTGAGCATTAAACCCCAAATGCATTTATAAGAAGATTATAAAAAGGAGTATATAAAAAAAGAATAATAGCAACAAAAATGAAAATGAAATAAAATACCCATGATTCTCACAAAACACAATTAAATAAAAAAGAAAAAGAGAAAGAACAGATTAAAAATAACTAAAAGAAAAGAGAAGACTGGAAAAAATGATGAAAAAGAAGAACTCTGGGCTCCCTATCTGACAATTATCTGTAACAACAATTATTCAAAGTGTTTAACACATGCACTCCATAATAGTTTTGTCCACTCTACAGGCTGTAACTTTGCCCAAATTTCCCTCTCGAGTCCAGCCTTTAACTTTTAGTTACTCAGACAGCACAAAATAACTCTTCTAACATCCTTCTAGTAATCCAAATTGATATTTCTCCAGTTTCTATATAAAATCTCTTATAAAGCCCTTTTAAACAGTTACAATAATATTAATTGTAATGCTGGAATTCAGCTGAAAAATCTACTATTTTGGATGATTGTTTGTTAACTCTGTGTTTGGGCACCTATTGAGATTTTGCATGATGGTTCCTGAAATCAAGTGACAGGGTTTGTCTATGTTTTAATACAACTGGATGTCATTATGAATCAAGATGGCAGACTGAAACTTTCAAAACTTTACTGATTTTAACCACTGATTTCAAAACATTGCTGATTGTTTATGTTTCTTTGTTTTTTTAATTGTCATGCAAAGCCATATCTTGAGCATCTAATGTCACCTGTTCTTGCTAGCTTTTGGTTGCCTCACCTTATAAAAAAGTAAAAGTGTCAAGATGAAATGTTCAAATACTTCTGTAGTCCAGCTCAACCAGAGTGACTAATTCCCCTCTGTCTCCTCTCTCCAACAGAACAGAAAACGGTGTTGAGTATTATGAGCAGCAGTGAGTGGCACAGTAACATTTTCACCATGGGCACTGACAACACATATCAAGTGTATGGAGAGCAACTTCATGCAAAATGTTTCGAAGAAGAAATCTACAGATATGCATTTTCTGAATTGGGTTATTATACTAAACCCATTGCCATCCTTGTCTGCATATTTGGGTTGTTGGGGAATGGATATGTTTTGTGGCTCCTTGATTTCCATATTAAGAGAAATCCTTTCACCACCTACATCCTGAATTTGACTGCAGCTGATTTTGGCCTGCTCATATTTTTGTCTCTATCCCTTATCCTTTTGTTTGCTGATGACCTCAGTGGATTACCGCTCCCTGTCCACATTTCTGCAATACCCCTGTTACACTTATGCCAATTTTGCTATACTGCCAGTCTCTGTTTCCATACAATCATCAGCATAGAAAGATGCCTCTCTGTCTCTTTTCCAAGCTGTTACCAACATCGGCGGCCACAATCCCTTTCGTCTGGGCTATCCATACTAGTCTGGATCCTGTGTGTCATGTTCTGCGGAATGGAAATTTCATTTTACCTGGTCTCTAATATGATATTATACCCAGTTGTCAAGGGCATGTTCATTGTGGTCGTATGGGTTTTGCCTCCAATTTTAGCTGTCTTCACTTTGCTCCTGCTTGCCAAAATGTGTTGCAACTCTCAGCGCCGACTGCCAAGAAGCCTGACTACTGCCATTCTTCTCTCCCTCCTGTTTTTCCTCCTCTGCCATGGCCCATGGAGCATCACATTTCTGCTATCCTCCCCTAAGCATTCACAAACTCTCATTGCACTTTCTCAGCTCCTCCACTCTGTCAATGGCAGCATTAAGCCAGTGCTTTATTACTTGGTGGGGAAACAGGGCAAATGTTCCTCTACAGAACCCCTGAAGGTCATTTTCAGGAGGGTCTTCCAGGATGAATACCACCCTCTGCAAGAGAACGTGTTGACTGGTGCAGAGATACTTAGTGCAGTAACTTGTTCAACCCAAGCCATCAACTGACTAAGTCGGCATTGTTCTTGAATGGAAATGCTTTGATCCTGGACTATGTAAGAATAATTGCTCATAGTGGACTATACCATGAAGCTCAATCTCCTTACCCAGGAATGAAGATGCAATATGTAATCAATAGGCATAACGAAAAGCCACAGCTTCATTAACTCAAAGGAATGCTCTTCTCTTGCCATACTGATTTAACTGCCACTTCTCTCTAGCTCAGTATTGATAAAGTTGCTGTCAGGAACCTCAGGGTACCTCCCTGTGTCGAATAAAGTCAGCCATGTTGATGACTATCACTGCCTCTTGTGGGAGCATAGCCCCATAGTAAACTGCTCAGGACCACAATACCTCAAGGATGGCCTCTCTCCATGTGAACCTACCTGAACCCTGAGATCCTCACCTGAGGCCCTCCTCCATGTGCCTCCTCCACAAAGAGGTCTCAAGGGTGGCAACATGAGAACAGGCCTTTTCTGCAGTGGTTCCCCATTTGTGGAATGCTCTCCCCAGGAAGGTTTGCCTGGCACCTTCCTTATACACCTTTAGGCACCAGGCAAAAACGCTCCTCTTTAACCAGGCCTTTGGCTGATTCACATCAAATACCCTTTTAAAATGTTTTTTTTGGGGGGGGGGCTCTGTTATTGGGTTGCTTTTGTTTATATGATATATTTTGTGTTTTTATAGTGATTGTATCTTGTGAACTGCCCTGAGACCTGTGGGTATAGGGAAGTGTACAAATTTAATATATAATAATAATAGTTTAACTATGCACTGTGTGAATTGTTTTGTCTGTGTGAAGAAATCCTTTCTTTTGCCCCAGATGCTGTAACCTTTCCTCATGGGGGAGTTTGCTGTGAGGTTGCTGGGTTTTTACTGCCTATGTGTTTGCCAGCCTTCAGAGAATCCGATCCTTCCCAGGGTGGCAGCCAATAAGCAGAAAAAGAAGAAGAGTTCTTACCAAGTCTTTTATTCAAGATTCACAGTAGAAGACATAGCAATGCCACCTCTCTTAGATAATGGCATTGCTGTGTGTATAGTCCCACCCCCTCCGTCTCTCCTATCATACGTCATCCCTGCTCCGGCCGATCTGTGCTTTCTGCCTTTGATCCTTCTGTTCCACTACTCTCAATGCTCGCCAGGACCTGGGATAAGGGGGCGGGGCAGTGGCAGAGGGTCTGGCATGCTTTCCAAAGATACTGAGTCTGTCTGCTGTCTCTCCCCTGATTCTTCTTCCTTCTTCCAGTGGCGTCGCAAGGGGGGCGGGGGCGGTGCGCCCCGGGTTCCAGGGGAGGGGGGGTGACACTTGGGCCAGCCCCGCCCTGCCGGCGGGCCCCAAGCAAGCCGCAGAGCGAGGCCGCTCCGCCTCGCGGATCGCCCGCCGGCTCGTAGGGCTGCCCCAGGAGCCGGCGCTCGCTCGGCAGGTCGCTTGGTCACTGCAGCGCCGGAATGGATGCACTGCGCATGCCTGGAAATTCCGGGATTTCCAGGCATGTGCAGTCCGTCCTGACGCATGCGTCGTGACGTCATGACACATGCGTCAGGATGCCCCGCCCCCAGGGGGTGCCTCCGCACGGCAATGCCACCCCGGGCGCCCAAGAGGCTTCCTACGCCTCTGCCTCCTCCTGCTCCTCTCCCAATATTTCCCAGCTTCTACCCTCTGTAGCCTCTGAAATGTGACCTTCTGCGCAGGGGCCATGCTAATCTTCTCTGTATCGTTCCAATTTTAGTATATGTGCTGCCGAAGCGAGATGCCACGCGGGCGACGCGGGACCGCCGTCCGCGCGCAACGAGACGAGCGCGCGCGCGAAGAACCTCCCGCGCCTTGAGGCGGCGCCTGCCCCCCGCCGAGGAAAGGCGGCGCTCCCTCCCTGGCTCCCTCCCTCCTCGCCGGCCTGAGGAGGAGCTGAGGCGTTTCTTTCTCGCGGCCCGAGAAGGAGGAAGAAGCGGCTCCTGCTCGCAGACCCGGAACCCGAAGTCCCCGAGAGAGCGGCCGCTTTCCTTCGCCCGCGTCCAGCCCGGGTGATGGCGGCGATGGGGAGAGCCGACGCGAACTTCCTGTGGGGCGTCTTCCAAAGGGTCGACAAGGACCGCAGCGGCGTCATCTCGGACGTGGAGCTCCAGCAAGCGCTCTCCAACGGAACATGGACTCCATTCAATCCAGCAACTGTTAGATCTATCATATATATTGAAGAGAATAGAACCTTGTGGCATCCCAAAGGTCTTGAAGTAAAACGGAAGTCATCTAACAGCATCCCCTGGATCCTACCCTCCAGCCATGTTTGACAGAGAGAACAAAGGTGGTGTGAACTTCAATGAATTCACAGGAGTCTGGAAATACGTATCTGACTGGCAGAATGTCTTTCGCACGTATGATAGAGACAATTCAGGAATGATTGACAAACATGACCTTCTGCAAACCACTGTTGTAAATCTATGTCTCCCTCTTCTCTGGGAAGTGCAGGAGGAGGAGTGGGGGGGGGTCTCCACCATTCCTCCTCAGACCAATCCCTGACAGTGTTTCATATGCAGTCCTTTTAGGCACTGCCATGGGTTCTTTGAAACGTTCGATTGGAAGGAATTCAGTGATGTACTAAGGCACCCATTCTGTCTAAACATCTTTGCTTGCTAGTCAGAATGATCGCCCTCTTCTGCCGCACTTCATATTGCAAGGTTTATCCCACCCCCTGCGGGCCAATTTTGGTGAGCACATAGGGGGTGGGGGTGGTGGAATTGTACAAGCAGGATATTTACTCAGGGCTTCTGCTGATTGGGGCTTGCTAGATGAATCCCTCCCGCTTTATTTGCAATTCTCTATAGTCACCTTGTGGCTTTGAATAAGACAATGAATGAATAAGGTTATTCAGAAGAATAGCAAGAGCATATGCAGCTGCTGTGCCTTGCTATGAACTTGCATCTTGTCTTCTAAAGTGGGAAGTAGGTGGCCAAGGAGGTTGGAGGAGGTGGGTTTAGAGCAGTGTAACCGTTTCCACTGCACTGTGGTCATCGGAAGGCATCACAACTCTGACATAGTGCATGTACTGAATGAAAGGCAAGAGGTGCAGGGCGCCAGTGAAATTTGAAAGACCAAAGACTTGGAGGAGGACTGACGTGATGATGTACCACATCACAGCCAGATCCACAGTTTCTTCTGCTCCTGTCCATGAGAACCAACAACCACGAGCCCCCTTGCCACTGATTTGCCTGCCATAGCATCAGTTTATTATTGGATGTAAAAGGTTTGCCTTTTGTATTATTTGGTGTACTACTGAATATATTGTTGCTTTTTATGATCCCAGAGCTGCATCACTCCATTCATGGTTAGCAGCTATTAAGCCTTTTGACAATGTCAATAAATATGTAATGAAACTAAAGATAGTCAATATTGATTGCTTTCTCTGTTCCAACTTTCTCTTTGAAAATGTCCCCATGTGTACAGGAAGGAGTGATGCTTACTTTTCATGGTCAGTGTGTGTGTGACTTTGGCAGTGCAATTTTTAAAAGATTCAGGTAGGTAGCCATGTTGGTCAGACACAGTTGAAATATATAAAAATAAAAATATTTTTTTTTGTCCAGTAGCACTTTAGAGACCAACTAAGTTTGTTCTTGGTATAAGCTTTCGTGTGCATGCACACTCGGTATCCGAAGAAGTGTACATGCACACGAAAGCTTATACCAAGAACAAACTTAGTTGGTCTCTAAGGTGCCACTGGACAATTTATTATTATTATTTTTTAATATATTTTAAAAGATTGTTTAGGTAGAGGTTTAACAGCAGCAGCAGCAGCAACAGCAACAACAACAACAGTAATAATTTTATTTATATCCTGCCTTTGCCCTGACAGGGACTCAAGATAGCATACAGATAAAATCAAGAATGGCTAAAAACATAGAAAGAATCAATAATTAAAAAAAATAAATTAAACCTTGATGGAACAACTTAACTCTTAAACTGTAATGTTTGATGCAATATATTCATTAACTTGAGAAGAAATGAGAAATTCCAGCATATTGTGTGCACCATAATATTTAACCTTGAGTTGCATCACATTGGCCAGTGACCCAAAGCAAGGTTGTGACTGTTGCCGTCACACTGCCGTTCACAGGTTGCCGTTCTTCCACTGCCTGCACAACACATCACTCTATATATTTAGTAAGATAAAGTGGCCTACTTTAGGAGAACAAGAGGAAGGAAAATGAAAGACAGGATACATGACAACAGAGAGGGAACCAAGGGAATTTTCCGAGTCACTACCAAGGTGCTTACTTTATTTTGGCCACAATGATCGCCAAGCTGAGCCTACAATTCAGCAATTTCTATTATTGCTATTATTCATTTCATTGCTATGCCCCTGTATATTTAAAAGAAAAAAACCTCAATGTGGTTTAAAACACATGAGAGCATCAAATCCAGAATAAAACAATACTGAAGAAAGTTAAATATACATTCAAAGCAAAATAGTTACCAGGAAACTAAAATATTACCTTAATCATTTCAAAAGAAAATATTACTAGCAGAAGCCAAATATAAAATGCAGATTTAAAACAGTACAATTAACAAGATAATAAGATATTGCTCCTGTTATTGCCAATCCTACCAAAGGTAGGCAGCAGCAGTGGAAGCTCAGATCACACATTTAATTAGTGGAGTTTTTAAGAAACATGGTTTATTTACACCTGAGTTTAGATTGAGGGAGGGCAGAACCTCCCTCCCCAAGAGTGTCGCTTGTTGCTTCTCTCATAGCTTCAGTCAGATTGAGTCCAGAGTAGTCAGCTATGCTTGCCAGTCTCTAGGTTGCAGCCTGCACTCATGAAGTTCTCACCTTTCTTCTCTTTCCTCTTCCCAGAACATATCCAGGAATATATAGGGGAGGATCTGACACACAGGGGTCTGGGAATACCTTGTTCCCCCACAAACCTGTAACAATATTATTTGTGGTGGAACCAGGTTAGATTGGAGATGCAGGAGGTTCTGCTAGGGGACCAGATGGCTTTTACAGCAGATCAGGGCTTCACACTTCATGACCAGGTGTGTTAAATTCACACTTTCACACCAAGGGTGTGCAGAGCTTCCCAAGTGATGGAGTTGAAAAGAATCCTGCTTATCCCTTTGAAGTCTCGGAGCCCTTGGTATTTGAACAAATCCCACTTCGGATTGATTTATTTTTCATTATTAATTTGTATGCCACCTGATGCCCAAATTAGCTCCTAAGCAAATTAGAAGTATAAAAACCAAAGGAGCAAACATTAAAAAATAAACACCAATGATTAAAATATGCAGGAAAGTAGAAAAAAAAATGATCTACAGACTTTTTCCCAGAATAAACCTATGTTGTTGGTCATCTCTAATGCCATCCTGACAGCTTAGTTTAAAAGGAGAGACTTAAGGAGTCATCATCATAGAATCTGCTGTGGCTGGAGGACCCCGATCCTCTCTGCAATCAACTTTGTCACTGAAAACTCTTTCCAGCACCACCTTCAAGGGTTCTCTGGATCGATGTGTCTTTTTCCTTCCAATTAAGAAGTAAATGAATGGATTAACACTGCTGTTGATAACAGCACATACTACTCCAAATAATGTCATTATTACATTAAGATCAACAAGAAGATATTGAACAGTTATCATGACACTGAGTGGAATACCAAAAATGAGGAAGAAAAGAAGCGTAAGCAAGAGGGCTGTGTAGAACTTTCCTCGTTGGTGTCGATGTAAACTGCAGCAGACTTTGATGAAAAGGATCACAGTACAGATGAGCACAACAAGTGGGCAAAATACAGAGTTGATCATATGAATGACGCTAATCATTATGTCAGAGTCTGCATATACAGTTGAAAAAAAAAAGTGATAGATTCCAAAGACCAGAATGGATATTGCCCATATTAATGCACAAACAATTTCAGACATGTGTTCTAGACGGTGGCATCGATACCAGATTGGGAAGGCAACAGAGAGACATTTCTCAACACTGATGGCTGTCAGTAGATATAAGCTAATGGCATGTGTGGAAATAAACAGCCCCAAACCCAGCTCAGACCAATATCCTCCTAAATGCCAAAAGCTAGCTGAAATTGAAAGTGCTGTAGTTACAAGGACACAAGAATCAGCTACAGCCAAGTTCAAGATGTAGGTGGTGATGGGATTTTTCTTCACGATGAAGCAGAGAAACCAGATGACGATTGCATTCCCCACCAGACCACATATGAATGCTGTAAGGGTAATGATGAAAAGACAGCCAAATAGAAGCAGGTAATATATGAAGGAAGAAAGTTCAAATTCATCGTCTTCCTTTGGGAATGCTGATGGGCTGTAGTCTCCAGAAAGCCAATCAATGGTTAAAGCAAGTGATGCTGCTGTGCTCAGCTCAGCCATAATGAAATCTCTTCCTTTGGATTCTGCCTTCTTCCCCGTCCCCTGCACTATGTCTGCAAGCAGAAGAGATGAGGATCAGAAGGGATAATTGCTAAAAGTAATTGCCTACACAATTCCAATATGGAAAGCTTCTAACTAATTTGTTATAGGTAGCACAGGAAAGAGATTAACAATACTCACCTGCTATGGCTTCAAGAAGAAGAATAGAAACATAGAATTGCCGAGTTTGAAGGGACCCTAAGGATCATTCAGTCCAACCCCCTGCAATGCAGGAAAAGGTTTTGGGCAAAATAAAGAAGAGGTTCATATAAGAGGCACAAGACTCCAAATGCATATAAGAATTAACTCAGGTTACACAGTCTTCTCTGTGAGCCTTCCTCTATGATGGTATCTTGGCCATAGAGCCTTTCTCTATGATGGTATCTTGGCCAACTGTTGTAACTGTTTATCAGGCTGGAATAATCAGGGTCCAGAGAGGAAGATAAATTGTACACAAGTTCTGAGATGGCGTGACTTTAAACAAGCCTCCTCCAGTCTGATGTCATCCAGATCTTTTGGACTACAACTCCCACCATGTTGTGCTGGATGGGAGTGGGAGATGTAGTTCAAAACATCTGGAGGGCACCAGGTTGGGAAAAGTTGCCTTAAACAAAGGAATGGAGTTGATTTTAAATCAAGGGTGCAATGTTCTTAGATGCCAACTCAGATGTGACTGAGGATAGCCTCTAGCAGCAAAATGTCTCAGGACCAGTCCTGAAAAGGCCTTCAGGTATCATTGTAATGATGTTCTTTTTTTTCTTGACTACCCTTGTATTTATGGATGCCAGCAGATTTGGAAAAGATAAGAACATATGGCCCTGTAGTTGTGTGGGCACAAGTTGTTCAATGTGGACACATCAGGTGGTGACAGTTTTCATAGCCCAAAGATAATGGATTACAGCCAAAAGATACAGTGGCACTTCTTCTTCTCCTGCAGTGGAGTCTGCAGAGGCTTTAAGAAATATGGTTTATTTACTCATATTAACACCTGAGTTTAGATGGAGGGAGTGCAGAACCTCCCTCCCCAAGAGTGTCTCTTGTTGCTTCTCTCATAGCTTCAGTCAGCTTGAGTCCCGAGCAGTCAGCTATGCTTGCCAGTCTCTAGGTTGCAGCCTACACTCATGAAGTTCTCACCTTTCTTCTCTTTCCTCTTCCCAGAACATATCCAGGAATATATAGGGGAGGAACTGACACACAGGGGTCTAGGCATACCTTGTTCCCGCACAAACCTGTAACAATATTATTTGTGGTGGAACCAGTTTAGATTGGAGAGTCAGGAGGTTCTTCCAGGGGACCGGGTGGCTTCAACAGCAGATTAAGCCCCCAAGGGTAATGACCAGGTGTGTTAAATTCACACTTTCACACCAAGGGTGTGCAGAGCTTCCAAAGTGGTGGAGATGGGAAGAATCCTGTTCATGCCTTTGAAGTATTGGAGCCCTTGGTATTTGAACAAATCCCACTTTGGAATGATTTATTTTTCTTTATTAATTTGTATGCCACCTGACGCTCAAATTAGCTCCTAAGCAAATTACAAGTATAAAAACTAAAGGAGCAAACATTAAAAGATAAACACCCATGATTAAAAGATGCAGAAAAGAAGTAGAAAAAATGGACGTTTTTCCAGAATAAACCTATGTTGTTGGTCATCTCTAATGCTATCCCCGAAGCTTAGCTTACAAGGAAAGACTTAAGGAGTCATCATCATTGAATCTGTTGTGGCTGGAGGACTCCGATCTTCTCTGCAATCATCTTTGTCACTAAAAACTCTTTCCAGCACCACCTTCAAGGGTTCTCTGGATCGATGTGTCTTTTTCCTTCCAATTAAGAAGTAAATGAATGGATTAACACTGCTGTTGATAACAGCACATACTACTCCTAATACCGTTATGATTAGTGTCTTAAAATCAAAAAGAAAATATAGAACAGTTATCATGACACTGAGTGGAATACCAAAAATGAGGAAGAAGAGAAGCGTAAGCAAGAGGGCTGTGTAGAACTTTCCTCGTTGGTGTCGATGTAAACTGCAGCAGACTTTGATGAAAAGGATCACAGTACAGATGAGCACAACAAGTGGGCAAAATACAGAGTTGATCATATGAATGACACAAATCATTATGTCAGAGTCTTCATATTCAGTTGAAGTGTAAAAGTGATAGATTCCAAAGACCAGAATAGATATTGCCCATATTAATGCACAAACAATTTCAGACATGTGTTCTAGACGGTGGCATCGATACCAGATTGGGAAGGCAACAGAGAGACATTTCTCAACACTGATGGCTGTCAGTAGATATAAGCTAATGGCATGTGTGGAAATAAACAGCCCCAAACCCAGCTCATACGAAATTCCTCCTTCATGCCAAAAGCTAGCTGAAATTGAAAATGCTATAGTTACAAGGACACAAGAATCAGCTACAGCCAAGTTCAAGATGTAGGTGGTGATGGGATTCTTCTTCACAATGAAGCAGAGAAACCAGATGACGATTGCATTCCCCACCAGGCCACATATGAATGCTGCAAGGATAACGATGAAAAGGCAGCCAAATAGAAGTAGGTAATATATGATGGAAGAAAGTTCAAATTCATCATCTTCCTTTGGGAATGATGAAGGGCTGTAGTCTCCAGAAACCCCATCAATGGTTAAAGCAAGTGATGCTGCTGTGCTCAGCTCAGCCATAATGAAATCTCTTCCTTTGGATTCTGCCTTCTTCCCCGTCCCCTGCACTATGTCTGCAAGCAGAAGAGATGAGGATCAGAAGGGATAATTGCTAAAAGTAATTGCCTACACAATTCCAATATGGAAAGCTTCTAACTCATTTGTTATAGGTAGCCCAGGAAAGAGATTAACAATACTCACCTACTACAGCTTCAAGAGGAAGAATAGAAACATAGAATTGTTGAGTTTGATGGGACCCTAAGGATCATTCAGTCCAACCCACCGCAATGCAGGGAAAAGGTTTTGGGCAAAATAAAGAAGAGGTTCATATAAGAGGCACAAGACTCCAAATGCATATAAAAATTAACTCTGGTTACACAGTCTTCTCTGTGAGCCTTCCTCTATGATGGTATCTTGGCCAACTGTTGTAACTGTTTATCAGGCTGGAATTATCAGGGTCCAGAGAGGAAGATAAATTGTACACAAGTTCTGAGATGGTATAACTGTAAACAAGCCTCCTCCAGTCTGATCCAGATCTTTTGGACTACAACTCCCATCATGATTAGACAATGACATCTGATGACTCTGTCCGTTTGTGGTAGGCATGTGATGAACTAATCAGTGAACACATGTGTAGCTACTCTATTCAAGATAATACTATAACAGTTGATGACAAATATTTGATATGGTCTTTTTATATTTTGATTCAGTGAGCACGCCTCTTTTCTCTCTTACGGTCAGAAAGCTGATCAGAGGATGGTGTTGAGGTTCCTTTAATTGCTGTAATTAATAATAATAATAATAATAATAATAATAATAATAATAATAATAATAATATATTTATACCATGCCCATCTGGTGCACATGCTCCCCTTATCTTTCACCTGCAGGTCTTTGTGATTAGTGTCTGAAGGACACTGACCCTGCAACCAGCCAAGTAGGTCACTGTGAACTGGTAACTGGCCAAGGATGTGGTATTAAGAGGGGGCTGTACACTGCCTGCTTGCTTTACTGTGAGGAAGCTCTGGCAAATTAATACTGAATTCTGTGCTGTATGTATGCTGTGAGTTGTACTTGCTTTGCATTTGAAGCCTGTACCTTCTACTAGGGATCTTGGGGAAGCCTGTATATGGGCTCAGACTCTGAACCGGAGGAGTCTCAACCTGCACCAGATCCTCTGCCTCGGACATCAGCTGAACCAAGTCTGGGCCCTGATTCTGAGGCGCCTGAGTCTGCACAACCTCCCCTGCATCAAGGACCAGCTGAGCCGAGTCTGGGGCCTGAGTTTGCCCTGGTTCCAAATGTGGGGAATACCTCGTTGCCGTCAGCCGGGTCGTCACCAGCAGCTGGCCCACTACCGGCTGAGGCTGAGGCGGCTCCTGGGTCCAGTAACCCACTGGCATCTCCCGAGCTGCAGAGACTCAGGGCCGATAGAAGGAGAGACCTGAGTACTTGCAGGAGGAGTGCTTGCCTTCAGGCGAGATGGGGTGATGAGTCGTCAGGGGATCGGGACCGACCGTTACCCCGTCTAAGATAAAAGGTGATCAGACCCCGCCCCAGGTTGTGGGAGCAACATTGTTGGTTGCTAGATCCTGTTGGTGGTCCTGCTTCTGCCCTGTCTTGGTTTCCTGCCTGTGTTCGTGCCCTGCCCTGGTTCCCTGCCTGCGTACCTGTTCCTGACCTTGCCTGACTCCCTGCCCTGCACCCAGCTTCGGCTACATCAGACTGTCTCCACGTTGAACCTTAGGACCACGGACAGGACTTGGACCTCGTCTCTCGGGTAACCCACGGGACCATCACAATATAGTGAAATGGCCTTAATACTTTGGACCTGTCAGTAAAGGACTGAACTGACAGAAGAGCTGGAGTCTGACTGAATGTCTTGCAGCACAAAACTGCGCTGCCACGAACCTACATGCTGCACACGTTTGGCACAAAAAGCCAACAGATGAATGTTTAGGGAGTTGATAGCTTGTACAGTGCCTCCTCTCTTCCAACTAATACCTATTAAGCTAATGTGAAGTCATTTTGCATATGTAAATTATGAGGTCCTTGCCAGAAATGAGATGAAGTTGCCATATTCTGGGACATTACTGTGATTTGAACTTCAATATGTATCTTTTCCCAATAAAAAGGTGAACACAGCAATTTCTCACATGAACTAACTCTCCAGGTTAGAGACCAAAACTCTCCAATGGAGTTAACTATAACCTGCAATTCTAAGCACACTCCTAAAGGAGTCTCCCCATGAAATGTGATTAGGATCACATTGAATGAGAGAACTGTTGTAGCGTGGATTAATGATTTCAGCAAGTGATTTCAGCTCTCTGACATAGCAGGCAGGAGACAGCTTCTTCATGTAACAACTCTTTATTCAGGCAAACAAGACTGAGGGAACTGAGGATAGGGAAGCTACATTTATAGGGACAAAGGACTGGCAAGGAAAATATACATTTTGGAGGGAACAATCTCAAGCAATCACACAGCTGCTATTTGGTTGGAACCAATAAGACAGAGGATCCAAATGCAGCAACTTGAATGCACCAATAGTAACTGTTCCTTCTGGGACAGGAAGGCAGTTACTTTACCCTAATGTGATTACAGACAATAGCAATACAGATATGATAACACTTTGAATCAATACACAACAAGAACTGTGACAAATATCCCCACTTCTTCTGGTTCCAGTGACATTAAAACAGGCCCTATACCCGATTTTCCCTACTCCTGTGCAACGCCAATTGAGCTTGTTGAAATGAGAATAAAAGGTATTTTTGTAACATCCTTTGGAGATAGGACAGACCTGCATACCAGACTTGTACATCACTACTCCCCATTCCCAATCCTGAAACACAATGCTTATGTAAAGAAAACATTGTATTGGCTTGACTTAATCAATCCAGCTTTATGGAATAATTTAAAAGGTTCTATATACATTGAATGCTGTTTTTGACATATGCTGTTTTTTTAGTATGCACAGATACAAATTATTGTATCATTTAGGTTTTGATAATACTTTTCTTTTGAAGAAAAAGCTGTCACAGAGGCCCAGTCCATAGCATGCTTCTTATATGATCAGGTCCCCATTCTGCCGCATTAGTTGTAGTTTCCGGGTCTCCAAAGGCATTGTTTTCTGAGTAGTTTGACCATCAAATCAAATGCCATGTCAGATGAAGTTAGATAATTTCAATTAAAAGAATAAGACCCCCCAACCCATAATTAAGATCATTACTTTATAATCTGCTCTACTACTTTGTTTTTCCAACCTGGTGACCACCATGTTTCGTACTACAACTCCCAACAGTCCCATCCAGCACAGCCAGGTGGGAGTTGTAGTCCAAAACATCTGGAGGGCACCAGAATGGGGAAGGCTTGTTTCACATCGTACTATCTCAAAACGTGTGCACAAGTTCACTTCTGCCCTCCATGCTTCCCTTGGGTTGCAGTCTGATAAACAGTCTCAACAGTTGGCCTAGATAGCATCTTAGAGGAGGGGTAAGCAAAGATTGTGTAACCAGAAGTCAAATTCATATGCATTTGGAAAGTTGTGCCTCATCTTTGCTTCACTCAAACCCTTTTAATTCTTCTTGAAGCTGCAGCAAGTGAGTATTGCCAAAAGCTTGATCTCTTTCCCGTGCTACTTTTTTTAAAAAAAGTTATAAGCTTTGCATATTGCCACTTACTTGCAAATTAAATCCTGTTTAGTTCAATGAGACTTCCATGAGTAGACTGGGAAATTATGGTTTAGTGTCCTAAGTGCACTTACTATGCAAAGTAAGTTCCCACCAAGTTAAGTAGAACTTGTTAATTGAAACTTACTTCTGAGTAGACATGCTTAGGAAGCCATCTATAGATATTATTCAGAAGGCATTCGGGAGTGTTTTTTAAAAATATTTTTTAAAACAAATGTTTATCTTTTTATGTGACTACTCAAGGCAGTGTATGCAATGAACTTGAAACAGTTTGAAATGTTACAAATCACCCAAATGTGATTTTCATTTTCACAAGAATTTGAGCTTCTTATTTTCCTCAGATTCATAAGCCATAATGTACAGTTCAGGACTTTGAATGTGTTTTGTTCTAAATAATAATAATAATAATAATAATAATAATAATAATAATAATAAATACATTATGTTCATGTGTAATGTTATTTTGGTATTCCTCCCAAATATTTCTCCATTATGGTTTGAGTGAGTAGACATAAATGGGGATATGAGGGACTGCCTTGGGATAAGCCCTGGGGAGTATGCTTGGAGAAACTTCAGTTAAGAAAAAAGATATATTGCTATGTGGGAGCCAGTGTAGTGTATTGGTTAAGAGCGGTAGTCTCGTAATCTGGGGAACCGGGTTTGTGTCTCCGCTCCTCCACATGCAGCTGCTGGGTGACCTTGGGCTAGTCACACTTCTTTGAAGTCTCTCAGCCCCACTCACCTCACAGAGTGTTTGTTGTGGGGGAGGAAGGGAAAGGAGAATGTTAGCCGCTTTGAGACTCCTTAGGCTATTGATAAAGCGGGATATCAAATCCAAACTCTTCTTCTTCTTCTTCTTCTTCTTCTTCTTCTTCTTCTTCTTCTTCTTCTTCTTCTTCTTCTTCTTCTACAGCAGCCTTCCAGAATCTGGTGTTTTGGGACGGCAGCTCCTATTGGCTGTGCAGGCAGGGGCGATGGGAGTTGAAGTCCTTCTTTGTATTAGGTATGTGGTTTAACTGGTCTATAGTGATGATTTCCTCTTATCTTCATCCTTTCTGCTTGCAGCAGTCGTGCAGGTAAAGGAAAAATAAGGTAAAATCCAAAGGAAGAGATTTCATCATGACAGAGCTGAACACAGCAGCATCACTTGTTTTAACATACACCACTGATGGGATCTCTGGAGAATTCAGCCCTTCAACATTCCCAGTAGAGGATTTTGAATTTGAACTTTCTTCCTTCACATTCTACCTACTGCTCTTTGGTATTCTCATCATCCTTGTAATATTTATATGTGGTCTGGTGGGGAATGCAATAGTCATCTATTATCTCTGCTTCATTCTTAAGAAGAACCCCATCACCTACATCTTGAACTTGGCTGTTGCTGATGCTTGTGTCCTTGCTTCTACAGTAGTTCTCTCTGTCTCTTTGTATAAAAGTGATCCTAATTCCCTAAGCTCCGTATTGCCAGTTCTGCTTTTTTACACATATACCATGAGCGGATATCTCCTGACAGCCATCAGTGTCGAGAAGTGTCTCTCGGTTGTCTTCCCAATCTGGTACCGATGCCACCGTCCAGAACACCTGTCTGCAATTCTTTGTGCATTAATATGGGCAATGTCCAGTCTCTTCTTTGGAATTGATTCCTTTCTCATACACTCTACCATAACTTTTCAAGTCATTACCACAATCAACTCTGTATTTTGCCCGCTTGTTGTACTCATCTGTACTGTGATCCTTTTCATCAAGGTCTGCTGCAGTTTACATCGACGCCCACGAGCAAAGTTCTACACAGTCCTCCTGCTTGCTCTTTTTTTCTTCCTTATTTTCGGTGTACCATTCAGTGCCATGATGACCCTTCTAGGTTTTAAAGTTATTGACATTCAAAGCATGGTATGGGGACCACTAATATGCATGACATGTGCTGTTATCAACAGCAGTGTTAATCCATTCCTTTACTTCCTAATTGGAAGGGGAAAGAAACATCGACCCAGAGAACCCTTGAAGGTGGTGCTGGAAAGAGTTTTTAGTGACAAAGTTGATTGCAGAGAAGATCAGAGTCCTCCAGCCACAACAGATTCAATGATGATGACTCCTTAAGTCTCTCCTTGTAAGCTAAGCTACGGGAATAGCATTACAGAAGACCAACAACATAGGTTTGTTCTGGAAAAACGTCCATTTTTTCTACTTATTTTCTGCAGCTTTTAATCATGGGAGTTTATCTTTTAATGTTTGCTCCTTTAGTTTTTATACTTGTGATTTGCTTAGGAGCTAATTTGGGCATCAGGTGGCTTACAAATTAATAAAGAATAACAATTCATTCCAAAGTGGGATTTGTTCAAATACCAAGGGCTCAAAGTCTTCAAAGGAATAAGCAGAATTCTTTTCAAGCTCTGTACACCCATGGTATGAAAGTGTGAATTTAGATGACTTCTTAAATCCCCCTTGTAAGGTATGCTGTGGGGATGACCCAAGTGATAACCAAATGCAATATTCACTTCTGGAAAAGCTTCCATAGACCCAGTTTTTCCTGCAGAACTCAATGCATATTTTAATTATGGATGTTGATTTTCAAAAATGTTTGCCCCATTAGATTTTACACTTACAATTTGCTTAGAAGCTAATATGGGAATTAAGGGGCATTTAAATCTATTTTTACTTTATTCCATTTAGTTGGATAATGCATTCTATGGACTTCTTATTTTGCTTTTTAAATGCAAAACTAATCTGGGCATTGGGTGGCATATAAATGAATAAATAACAACAATTCCTGGTGGTTCCCTCACTGCGAGAAGTGAAGCTACAGGGAACCAGGCAGAGGGCTTCTCGGTTATGGTGCCCATCCCTTAGAATGCCCTCCCATCAGGTGTCAAGGAAATAAACAACTATTTGACTTTTAGAAGACATCTGAAGACAGCCCTCTTTTGGGAAGTTTTTAATGCAGACCAATCAACTGCTGCATTCTGGATCCTATTGTTCTAGGACCAATCCGACTGCTGCATTCTGAATCCTATTGTTCTAGGACCAATCAGACTGCTGCATTCTGAATCCTATTGTTCTAGGACCAATCAGACTGCTGCCTTTTCGATCCTATTCAACTCAGTACATAACACAGGACTACCTTTCCTTTACAGGACTACCTTCAGATGTCTTCTAAAGCTTATATAGTTACTCATCTCCTTGGCATCTGATGGCATCTTCTCATTTCTGAGCATAGTTGCTGTTATCAAATCTTATCAATTCCTAGCACTCTGCATGCATTTTAGGGTGTGTATTACAGTGCAGAATCTAAAGTATAATCTACTCACGCTCCCAAATAGTAGATGGAAATTATTGTTGACACTCAACAGTGATCACTTTGATATGTTTACAGTCCAATTCCAATCCAAAGTCTTTTGGGATGAGCAGGTTTGGAATAGGCTAAAACTAGGCTCCCTCAACCTGGCTGAGCTCTTGAGCTCCTGGATCTACCAGAGGTCCTCTGCATCCTAAGCTACTCAGCCTGACAAATCTTGCCACTGTATTTAACTGTCAGAAACATAGAGGGGGGCAGCCTAAAAACAGCTTGCTCTAGTGAGTTGGTGGGTGCAAAGTAGAATAAAATTGAAAGGTTTATTTAAAGTGCAACAGAGAAATCATGAATATGGACAAACTCTGAGATATAATTAAAGGTAGATAGCCGTGTTGGTCTGTCATAGTCAAAACAAAATAAAATAAAAAAATTCCTTCCAGTAGCACCTTAGAGACCAACTAAGTTTGTTCTTGGTATGAGCTTTCGTGTGCACGCACACTTCTTCAGTGACTTCTGTTTCAGTGTATCTGAAGAAGTGTGCATGCACACGAAAGCTCATACCAAGAACAAACTTAGTTGGTCTCTAAGGTGCTACTGGAAGGAATTTTTTTATTTTATTTTGTTCTGAGATATAAGAAAGAGAATAAGGTAGAAATGAAATACAAGTGAGCAATAGCAAAATGAGAAAAAGAACAATATAAGATAAATGTATTGAACATATGAGATAAACTATACAGAAATACAGAAACAACAGAAGATTTAGTTCAGAGGGTAAGGTAATGTTGTTGTTCAGTCGTTCAGTCGTGTCCGACTCTTCGTGACCCCATGGACCAGAGCACGCCAGGCACGCCTATCCTTCACTGCCTCTCGCAGTTTGGCCAAACTCATGTTGGTAGCTTCGAGAACACTGTCCAACCATCTCATCCTCTGTCGTCCCCTTCTCCTTGTGCCCTCAACCTTTCCCAACATCAGGGTCTTTTCTAGGGAGTCTTCTCTTCTCATGAGGTGGCCAAAGTACTGGAGCCTCAACTTCAGGATCTGTCCTTCTAATGAGCACTCAGGGTTGATTTCTTTAAGAATGGATAGGTTTGATCTTCTTGCAGTCCATGGGACTCTCAAGAGTCTCCTCCAGCACCATAATTCAAAAGAATCAGAATTTTACAGACAAATAATGTAGGCCACAGTCATAACACTATTTACCTTGGAGTAAGCACTATTGAATGCAATAGGACTTACTTCTGAGTAGACATGGTTAGGATTAGTAATAACCAAGTGGCTATCAATTATTCATGTCCTCTCCCTTAAACTGCATCCTCCTCAAACTTTCACCAGTCTAAACAAAATAAAAAAATTCCTTCCAGTAGCACCTTAGAGACCAACTAAATTTGTTCTTGGTATGAGCTTTCGTGTGCATGCACACTTCTTCAGATACACATGTGCATGCACACGAAAGCTCATACCAAGAACAAACCTAGTTGGTCTCTAAGGTGCTACTGGAAGGAATTTTTTTTATTTTGTTTTGACTATGACAGACCAATACGGCTATCTACCTGCAACTTTCACCAGTCTGAATTTGTCAAACGTTTACTAAATAACAAACTATATAGCAAAACAATAAAAAATTCAAAAATTCAAAAATTCCTTCCAGTAGCACCTTAGAGACCAACTAAGTTTATTCTTGGTATGAGCTTTCATGTGCATGCACACTTCTTCAGATTAACTATCTGCTAGGAGCTGAGATTAAGCAGGGCTTCCTTGAACAAGGCTTTGTGAGGTCATGCACAGAGTTTGGAAAAGTGGATCCAGTTTTTAAATTGAAATAATAATAATTTATGTGCCACCTGTCTAACTGGGTTGCCACTCTGGGCGGCTTCCAAAAGATTAAAAATATTTAAAAAAATAAATAGGAAGGGGCTGAGATGGACTAGGACCTACTAGATCGTAAATTGATCTCATGGTCATTTCTAGAGGGCATTGAACCAAATCTGGGCCTGATTGCTACAGGAGCTGCAGGTGGTATAAAGAGCAGGCATGTGCTTCCCCACGGCTGCCACCACAGTCAGCATGAACAAGGTGCTGTAGTTATGGTGGTGGCTATCAGTGGTGGACCTACATTTTTGGGACCCTGAACCTTGAATTGTTATGGGGGGCAGCAATCAGCAGCAAAGTCTAGGTAACCATTGTTATCTTTTTCAGTGGGGTAGTTCCACAACATATCACCATATCTACATTCATGCTATAGACTCTCAAGCTTTGGGATTGTTGAAAAATTAATCAATTTGAATCATGCGACTCAAAATGGGTCTACTAGATCCAAAATTTTAAGCAATGTGGAATAAAGTTGCTTCTGGGTTGGCTGTAACTCCAAGAAACATTATGGCAGTTTTTTTAAAAATCTTTAAAAAACTTTATTAATCTTTAAAAAAGATACAAAAGGAAAAAAAAAACATTTCATTAAAAAAAAAACCATTTCTCTCAAGTTGCGACCGAACGCGATCCGCGGTAAAACCGGAAGTCACATTATGGCAGTTGTTGGTGGAGAGAGAAGCCCAACCCATTGGACAATATAGGGTTGAAGAAATCTATGTTCACACATATTTTCCATCCAAGCTCAATCTTCACAATAGTGCCCTTTCCAAAGCAAACATTAAAATGCAGAACTCCTATAGTGAAACTCCTGCTTTCGACAATAGATAGAAAGGCATTACAAGAAGACATTCAGACAACAGATTATTGTCTATACATCATGTTGCTCATGATACAGTAGTACCTCTGGTTATGAATGCTTCCGGTTACGAACGCTTCAGGTTACGAACTCTGCAAACCCGGAAGTAGAATGGTTTCAGCCTAAAAGCAGACCTCCAGAACAAATTAAGTTCGTAACCAGAGGTACCACTGTAATACAGAAGTTGGCAATTCTTGTCTTAAGCCTTCAAGGGAGCCATCGTAACTGAGTTTTCAGTTCCAGACTTCGACTCTTCCAAAACTGAGTTTTCAGTTCTGGACTCTGACTCTTCCACACAGTCCTCCTCATCCTTGAAAATCCTCTGGAGTGCAACTTTCATGGAGACCCTGGACTGGTCCTTCTTCTGTCTCCTCCCAACTAAAAAATAGATCAGCGGGTTGACACTACTATTCAGAGAGGCACACACAAAGCCAACTTCCATTAGAATCATATTGTTCTCATTAAAATAGATGGCGGTGTAAATGGCATTTAGTGGGAAAGCAAAGATGAGGAAGAAAAGAAGTGCAAGCAAAATGGTGGTGAACAGCTTCCCACGCTGCTTCTGCTCTGATTTGCAGCAGACTTTGAGGGCCAGTATCAGAGTGGAGGTGATCATCAGAGGAGTGCAAATGAGGGCATTTACAATAAGCTGGTACACTAGGTTAGAGTTTGGAAAGCTCTGAGTCAGTAGGAGAGTAAGGTGAATGCCTGAGAGCAGGAAAGAGAGGGTCCAAATCAGGGCACAGATAATGGTGGATAAACGTGGTGGTCGGTGGCATCGATGCCAAAGTGGGAAGAGGACAGCCACAGACCTGTCGATGCTGATGGCTGTCAGTAGAAATTGGCCCGCAGAATACATGAAGAAAAATAGTTCATATAATACTTTTCTAATCAAAACAGCAACATGGGATTTCTCATAGAGAGTTACAACAGGCAAAATGATAGTCAGGAGAGCTGCAAGGACACCAAAGTTAGCGATGGAGAGATTCAGGATGTAGGTGGTGAAAGGATTCTTCTTAATGTGGAAGCCCAGAAGCCGGATGACCATTCCATTCCCCAGGAAGCCAAACATGCAGATGATGATAAAGGCACTGTTGACAATGCTTTGGGTTAACTTCAATGAAACAGTTGAGCCATCATCTGAATCTCCAGAACAGTGATTTGGATTTAGATACTCTAACCTGGAAGAGATAAGAGGAAATCTTTTCTGGATATGCACTAACTATAGCATTAGGTAAAGGTAAAGGGACCCCTGACCATTAGGTCCAGTCGTGACTTTCTCTGGGGTTGTGGCGCTTATCTCGCATTATTGGCCGAGGGAGCCGGCGTACAGCTTCCAGGTCATGTGGCCAGCATGACTAAGCCGCTTCTGGCGAACCAGAGCAGCACACGGAAACACTGTTTACCTTCCCGCCGGAGCGGTACCTATTTATCTACTTGCACGTCTTCGACGAGCTTTTGAACTGCTGGTTGGCAGGAGCAGGGACAGAGCAACAGGAGCTCACCCCGTCGTGGGGATTTAAACCGCCAACCTTCTGATTGGCAAGCCCTAGGCTCAGTGGTTTAACCCACAGCGCCACCCACGTCCCTGAACTATAGCATTAACTATCATCAAAAGTCATTTTTCAAATCTGCACAAACAATACATTTTTAAAAAGAAAGTCACAGTAACATATTTTTAAATATTACATGAAGTTATTTCTTTTTAATCCAAATTGCTGCAGAAATGTAGAGAACTCAAAATGTGAGAAACTGAGAGAACCCAAAATGGAAATCTCCACCTATCCCTATGGAGAGTATAAGATGAAGTTATGGTCCTATAATAGAATCATAGAATCATAGAGTTGGAAGAGACCACAAGGGCCATCTAGTCCAACCCCCTGCCAAGCAGGAAACACCATCAAAGCATTCATGACAGGTGGCTGTCAAGCCTCTGCTTAAAGACCTCCAAAGAAGGAGACTCTACCACACTCCTTGGCAGCAAATTCCACTGTCGAACAGCTCTTACTGTCAGGAAGTTCTTTCTAATGTTTAGGTGGAATCTTCTTTCTTGTAGTTTGAATCCATTGCTCCATGTCCGCTTCTCTGGAGCAGCAGAAAACAACCTTTCTCCTTCCTCTATATGAAATCCTTTTATATATTTGAACATGGCTATCATATCGCCCCTTAACCTTCTCCTCTCCAGGCTAAACATACCCAGCTCCCTAAGTATGTATTAATCACATATGCTGTGCCACATCTTCATTCTTAGGTGTGTTGAAGTTAATGTATACAGTGCTAATACTGAACATGAATTTTCTTTTTAAATGCACTTACCACAGTCGTTTAGACATATTCTTCATTATTTTTTTTGAAAAAGAGGATTTATGTAAGAGAAAATAAAATTACAATTAGAATCCAGTTACAGAAGCTACTTTTGGTTTAACAGATTAGTTGTTTATAGCAACTGAACAACTGAGCAAAGAGGTCAAGGAAAAGAAAGAATGCAAAAATAAGGTAGTTTAATTTTAATAAAATGCATTGCAATTTTACAAACCAAATATACATATTGAATCAAAGGAGATAACATTGGTGAACATTATATAATAGCATGGTGCATAAGATACTCTTACGGTGCATTCAATATGACCTTAACAGATTGTAGAACTGGACCCAAACAAAATGAATTTCAATAGGGAACAATTTCAGGTTCTACACTTAGGTAGGAAAAACCAGTTGCACATATATAAGATGAGGGAAATATGTCTTGCCACTAGTACATTTGAAAAGGATCTAGGGGTCGTAGTAGACCAAAAGCTTCACACGTCAGCCATGTGGCGTAGCAGGAAAAAGTGACTGCTTTCTAGGCTGCATCAACAGACATATAGTTCCTAATCAAGGGAAATAATAGTTCCATTCTGTAGTGGTTAAGAACGGTGGACTTGTTATCTGGTGAACCAGGTTCGTGTCCCCGCTCCTCCACATGCAGCTGCTGGGTGACCTTGGGCTAGTCACACTTCTCTGAAGTCTCTCAGCCCCACTCACCTCACAGAGTGTTTGTTGTGGGGGAGGAAGGGAAAGGAGAATGGTAGCCGCTTTGAGGCTCCTTCAAGTAGTGATAAAGCAGGATATCAAATCCAAACTCTTCTCTTCTTCTATTCTGCCTTGGTCAAACCACACCTGGAATACTGTGTCCATTTCTGGGTGCCACAATTTAAGAATTATGTTGAAAAGCTGGAACATGTGCAGGGTGTGTGTGGGTGTGACCAAGATAATTAGGGGTCTGGAAACCTAGCCTTATGAGGAATGGGTGAGGGAGTTGAGTATGTTTAGCCTGGGGCAGAGGAGACTGAGAGGAGATAGAGAGGAGAACAGAATTGTACAGAATAGAACTGTAGAGTTGGATGAGACCCCAAGGGTCATCTAGTGCAGCACCCTTATTATATTAAAGGGCTGTTACATGGAAGATGGATCCAACTTGTTTTCTCCTGCTCCAGAGACAAGACATGACCAATGGATTCAAATTGCAAGAAAGGAGATTCCAGCTAACTATCAGGAAGAACTTTCTGACAAGAAGAGCTGTTTAAGGTTTTTAAGCAGAGGTTGGATGAAAATCTATACTGCAGGTGGTTGGACCAGAAGACCCCCAGGGTCCCTTCCAAGTCTACAATTCTATGATTCTATGTATCTAGAATATATATATTTCTTTACACATTATCCTGGAATACTTCCCTGCTTAACCTTGTTTGGTTTTAGGGTTTTAGAATGTTTGGGAGTGTAAATGGCTGGATTGGACAGACAACCTCTCTGTTTTCTCTTCTACAAGCTGCTATTAGTGTCAAGCCCCACCCTAACTCATGAAAACATGCAGAGAGGAAATTGCCACGATATTAGAAAGCAAGCACCTAAATCACCATGATATAAAAGCAAATGGGGAAGCAATTGAACAAGCAGATCTACAAAGAGAGCTTTTGTACAAGAGTGCTTACCTTGGTATCATTCATTATTGGAATAGCAAAAAAAAAATTGAACTGGTCCCCCCGGAAACCTAAGCTACAGTTGTAGCTAGAACAGCCTCCAACGCATAATAAGCTAGTTAGCAAAATAATTAAGCGGAAAATGAAAGAGGAAACTGAATCATCAGCTAATTTTGAAATGTATCCTGGTATTGTTCCAGCATCAACACAGGAAGTAGGTGTTAGAGAAAGAAGAATGGAGCTTTTAATGTTTATTGTGCTTGATGCCAGGCTGTGCTGCTGTGGATCGCCCCTTTCCCGTCTCACTCAGCCTCCGTACCGACAAGCCAAGAGAGGAGACCCCCGGCGGCAGGCAGGGAAGGACAGGAAGCTGGGGACAGGGCCTGCCAGAACATGCCTGGGCGGAACAGGAATTCCCATGGAAGATGGGACCTGTGTTGGGGCACCTGGTTCACACCCTCTCAAAATTGTGTTCCTGGGGCCATGCCACCTCCCCATCTGGCTATAACCCTTTCCTTCCTTATGGAAAACAAAGTGGAGTAAGTAACCCATGGGATAGGAGGTGGTCCATCACCTCTAATCCCCCTGGCCCCTAACATGACTATGGCTAGCTTGTTTGATTGATTAGCCACTTGTTACGTATGATTTCTATAAGGAACGCGGGTGGTGCTGTGGTCTAAACCACTGAGCGTAGGGCTTGCTGATCAGAAGGTCAGCGGTTCGAATCCCCACAACAGGGTGAGCTCCCTTTGTTCGGTCCCAGCTCCTGCCCACCTAGCAGTTCGAAAGCACTTCAAAGTGCAAGTAGATAAATAGGTACCGCTCCAGTGGGAAGGTAAGCGGCGTTTCCATGCGCTGCTCTGATTCACCAGAAGCGGCTTTGTCATGCTGGCCACATGACCCGGAAGCTGTCTGCGGACAAATGCCAGCTCCCTCGGCCTATAGAGTGAGATGAGCGCCACAACCCCAGAGTCATCTGCGACTGGACCTAACGGTCAGGGGTCCCTTTACCTTTACCTTTTATGTATGATTTTTATATGTGCAGAGGCATGTAGAGGAGTGTTCATAGTGGCAAGTCCAGGTGTAGGAATTTCATCAAATTTCATCTGAAATGAACATTTGAAGAAAATTTTGGAGTAGTCCTTTCATGCAAAACAGCTAAGCAATATTTTTAGTTTTATCCATCAAGTCTTAAAGATGGTGTGATGTTGTTGATTTTTCTTTTGCAAAGGTTCTTCCTCATTTTGCTGACAGATTTTTCCTCGAGGGAGCCCTCCTCTCCTTTTTACTGAAGGTTCAGTTTCTGCAAGAGCTTGTGTTTTTCAAGAAGTTTCCTTGATATGAAGTTTGTTACATATGTTTCGTTATCAGCTTTCAACCACAGGAAGTATCTCACCAGTTAATCTGCTGATTTCTGTGCATAGTTGCCATGACCAAATCTCTTTAAAAACTAGCATTGTGTTGTCAAGAGCATTTGTCTTGTAACTGCATGCATTTTGAGGTGTGTATCGAAGTGCAGAATCAACAATATGGTTTATTCCCCTCAGCCCCAAATAATAGATACAGTGGTACCTCTGTTTACGAACTTACTTCGTTCCAGAGGTCCGTTCTTAACCTGAAACCGTTCTTAACCTGAGGTACCACTTTAGCTAATGGGGCCTCCCACTGCCACCGCTCTGCTGCTGCTCAATTTCTGTTCTCATCCTGAGGTAAAGTTCTTAACCCGAGGTACTACTTCCAGGTTAGTGGAGTCTGTAACCAGAAGTGTTTGTAACCTGAGGTGTTTGTAAACCGAGGTACCACTGTACTACAATCTAAAATCTCTGGCTGGGTCTTTTATCTGGATAATGGCACTTGTGGGTTTTTTTGTGATGATGGTGGCCCAGTCACTTGAAAATCTGCTGCTCCCTGCACTGATGTCATTTAGATATAAGCTAAGAACAGATTTTTCCATAGACGTTTGGAGATAGTGCTTAACACTCAGCAGCCCTGGGTTTGATATACTTACAGCATCATTCTAATCCAAGGCCTGTTGGAATTAGAAAATTTGGAATAGGTGGACTTTAGGCTACACCAACATAGCTCAACATAGCTGGCTCCTGGTTCAGCCAGAGGTCCACTGCACTGTAAGATCTGACAAATCTTGCCATATAGGCTGTTAACGATATGCGGGGTGGTCTGAAAACAGCTTGCTCCAGTGAGTGTTAGGGAGTCATTCATCCACAAACAGGGAGAAGATTCCAGAACAGTCATATATAAGTAGGAGAGGCACTTTGAGCAAGCACAGCTTCAGCTGGAAGTGCCAATAAAAGGAGAACTAGACGACTGATGTGGGTGGCGCTGTGGGTTAAACCACAGAGTCTAGGGCTTGCCGATCAGAAGGTTGGCAGTTCGAATCCCCGCGACGGGGTGAGCTCCCGTTGCTCAGTCCCAGCTCCTGCCAACCTAGCAGTTTGAAAGCACGTCAAAGTACAAGTAGATAAATAGGTACCACTCCAGCAGGAAGGTAAATGGCGTTTCCGTGCGCTGCTCTGGTTCGCCAGAAGCGGCTTTGTCATGCTGGCCACATGACCCGGAAGCTGTCTGTGGACAAACGGCGGCTCCCTTGGCCAGTAAAGCGAGATGAAAGTAGCAACCCCAGAGTCGTCCGCGACTGGACCTAATGGTCAAGGGACCTAATGGTTTACCTTTTAGATGACTGACCAAACTGCTGCTTCATGACTGCCGATAGACTGTGTCTGCCTCCATTATTGCTTAAAAGAATGAAGGACTGAAACTTAAGTATGCCATTACAGTTATTGCTATAATGATTGTAAATAGTGCTACCATTAAGTGTTTGTGATCAGTCAAGCAATAAATCACTTGACTGAGTTTTACGGTGTCTGTGTTTCTTCTCAAAGTGTAGCTTCAATTGCTGACTTCCCAGAAACTCTGCTAAATGGATGGAAGCTGCTAACAAGTTGCCTACACACGAGTATACCCACGCAGCGAAAATGTGATGGATCTTCAATAGTGAGTTGGTGTGTGCTGCTCAGAAAGGACTGAAGTCAGATGCAAAGTACAATAAAATTGAAAGATTTATTTAAATTGCAGCTGAGAAATGATTAAGATAAAACTCTGTGATATAAAAATGGAAAGAATACATAAATGAAATACAAGTGAGCAACAGAGAAGGGGAAACGAACAACAGAGAAACAAAAAGAACAATATAAGATACATGTAATTATTATAATTATTTCATTATGCATTAAATTGGTATACCACCCTATACCTTTAGATATCAAGGTGGTTCACAGCCACTGCAGTCAGTGTGAGCAAGGGACTGTGCTCATGTCCCACTGTTGTCTAGCTTGGAGTTGTGTGGTTTGTCCAGTCTACTTGTGTACTTTCTGAAGGGCTGAAACGCCAATCAACATTATGGCATGGGGAGGTGGTGGGGAGAGAAGCTTTAACCCAATCTTCGAAAGATATAGGGGTGAAGAAGGCTACTCTCAAGCAGACCTTCTGTCCAAGGCCCATCTCCACAGTCTTGCTCTATCCAAAGCAAATGTTACAATACAAAACTCCTAGTTTGAATTTCCTATGTTGGATAATAGATAGAGAGGCATTAAAAGAAGTCATTCACACCACAGACTACTCTCTGTACATTATTGTGCTTATGATAATAAAGAATTGGCCAGTCCTGCCTTAAGGCATTAAGTTGCTACCATAACCAAGTTTTCAGTTTTGGATGCTGATTCTTCCTCATCCTTGAAAATCATCTGGAGTGCAACTTTCATGGAGACCCTGGACTGGCCCTTCTTTTGTCTCCTCCCTACTAGGAAATAGATCAGCGGGTTGACACTACTATTCAGAGAGGCACACACAAAGCCAACTTCCATTAGAATCATATTGTTCTCATTAAAATAGATGGCGGTGTAAATGGCATTTAACGGGAAAGCAAAGATGAGGAAGAAAAGAAGTGCAAGCAAAATGGTGGTGAACAGCTTCCCACGCTGCTTCTGCTCTGATTTGCAGCAGACTTTGAGGGCCAGTATCAGAGTGGAGGTGATCATCAGAGGAGTGCAAATGAGGGCATTTACAATAAGCTGGTACACTAGGTTAGAGTTTGGAAAGCTCTGAGTCAGCAGGAGAGTAAAGTGAATGCCTGAGAGCAGGAAAGAGAGGGTCCAAATCAGGGCACAGATAATGGAGGATAAACGTGGTGGTCGGTGGCAACGATGCCAAAGTGGGAAGAGGACAGCCACAGACCTGTCGATGCTGATGGCTGTCAGTAGAAACTGGCCCGCAGAATACGTGAAGAAAAATAGTTCAAATAATACTTTTCTAATTAAAACAGCAACATGGGATTTCTCATAGAGAGCTACAACAGGCAAAAGAATAGTCAGGAGAGTTGCAAGGACACCAAAGTCAGCAATGGAGAGGTTCAGGATGTAGGTGGTGAAAGGATTCTTCTTAATGTGGAAGCCCAGAAGCCGGATGACCATTCCATTCCCCAGGAAGCCAAACATACAAATGATGATAATTATGCTGTTGGCAATGCTTTGGATTACATCTGAATCAGCTACAGGTATTTTCTCAAAATATAGTTCCCTGGAAGAGATAAAAGGATCTCAGTACTTGATATGTATTAATATTGATGATGTCTAGGTTCACCTTCATTAATTCTAAAGTCAGCATGGCCCAATCAGTGATCAATCTATTCAGCAAAGAGATAATGGTAGCTTTTCCATTTTTACAACTATTGAGTAAATATTGACACAAAATAGGTGAAATAGCAAGTTAGGATCTAGTTACAGGTAGGTAGCTGTGTTGGTCTGCCATAGTTGAAACAAAATAAAAACAAATCCTTCCAGTAGCACCTTAGAGACTAAGGTGCTACTGGAAGGAATTCTTTCAGCAAGTTAGGAAATAGCTAATGCTATTCTAGGCTGTATCAACAGAAGTATAGTGGCCAGATTGAGGGAAGTAATAGTCCCACTCTATTCTGTCTTGGTCGGACCACACCTGGAATACTGTGTCCAATTCTGGGCACCCCAATTTGAGAAGGATTTTGGGAGGCTGGAACGTGTGCAGAGGAGGGCAACCAAGATGATCAAGGGAAACCAATGAGGAGCAGTTGAAGGTATGTTTAGCCTGGAAAAGAGAAGACTGAGAGGAGATAGGATAGCCATCTTTAAATATCTTAAGGAGTGTGACAAGGAAGAGAGTAGGACTCAAACCAATGACTTCAAGTTGAAGGAGATTCTGACTAAACATTCAAAAAATCTTTCTGACAGTTAGAGCCGTTCGACAGTGGAACAGACTCCATCAGGAAATTATGGACTCCCCTTCATTGGAGGCTTTTAAGCAGAGGTTGGATGGTCATCTGTCATGGATGCTTTAGCTGAGATTCCTGCATTGCCAGGGGTTGGACTAGATGACCCTTGGGGCCCTTCCAACTCCAAAATTCTATGATTCTATTATTATGAGTTAGGAAATGATTCTCAGAAAAGGGGAAGTATTTTCCCCTGCAGTTTTCCCCTCCATTTTTAGTAGCAAAGGCCCCAAACATTTTCTTTAATCCAGGAATTTTTAAATGAAGGGAAGGGATACTAGTCTATCAGTGGTATTTATTCCCCTCCACTTTTTGTGACAAAGGGCTAAACCAGTTTCTTTAACGCATGATTGTTGGATTAAGTTGAGATTGATACTATGATGTTTTTGCTAATTGCAGAACTGGAGATGGGGGATAGATTTGAATTTCTTTGCATTTTAATTAGAAACTAATTTGAACCTGAACCTATATGCAAAACAACAACACATTTTTTCTTTGAAATTCACACTTATCTGCATTTTGTGATGCAGTTCTCCAGCCAAGAAATGCCTACAAAAATGCATGTATTGTGGGAAATTGCTTGCAAAAGTGTACTCATTATTCATTATTCTCTTAACAAAGGTAACTTTCTTCTTAGTTACATTACAATATTTTAAAAATACATGAGGAAATGATTTTTTAAAAATTCAAAATTCTGCAGAAATGTGAAGAATTGGAAACATGAGAAATTGAGAGAATCCAAAATGAAAATCTCTGGCTATTGTTATGAAAAATCTATAAAATATTGTTCCGTATTAATCACTTATGCTTTGTCACACCTACATTCTCAGGTTTACATTGAAGTGAATGGATACAGTGCTTATACTGAATATGAAATTATTTTAAAAATGCACTTACCCCATGTACGGAGAATGAGATGTATCTATGTTTTCTTTGTAATAGCGAATGATTGAAAAATTTTGTGATATCTACAGTAAATAAAATCACAATTACAACCCAGTTACAGAGGGTACTTTGGGTTTAAGAGAATAGATACTAATAACAACTGACCAAATGAGCAAAGAGGTCAAGGGGGGGCGGAATAATGCAAAAACAATGTAGTTTAATTTAAAAAATACTTTGCAATTTCACAAATCAAATATCATTTTTCAACAAATAACATTGTTGAACATTGTATAACAGCATGGTTTATGTATGATGAATTTAAGATGATCTTCACAGATTGGAGAACCAACAAATGAATTGGAATAGGTACCAATATCAGGCAGAAACAACCAACTGCATAAATATAAGATGGAGAATACCTGGCTTGCCAGTAGTACATGTGAAAAGGATTTAGGGGTCTTAATAGACCAGGCTTCCTCAACCTCGGCCCTCCAGATGTTTTTGGCCTACAACTCCCATGAGCCCTAGCTAGCAGGACCAGTGGTCAGGGATGATGGGAATTGTAGTCTCAAAACATCTGGAGGGTCAAGGTTGAGGAACAGGTAGATAGCCGTGTTGGTCTGTCATAGTCAAAACAAAATAAAAAAATTCCTTCCAGGTGCTACTGGAAGGTTGAGGAAGCCTGTAGTAGACCAAAAACTTCAAAAGTCAACTGTGTGATGTAGCAGCAAAAAAGAGCTACTACTATTCTAGACTACAAAACTATAGCTTCCCAAACAAGTGAAATAACAGAACCACAATATTCTGCCTTGGTCAGACCACACCTGGAGTACTGTGTCCAGTTCTGGGCACCACAATTTAAGAAGGATATAGGCAAACTGGAATGTTTGTGGAGGAGGGTGACCAAGATAATCAAGAGTCTGAAAACAAAACTTTATGAGGAACAATTGAGGGAGTTGGGGTATGTTTAGCCTGCAGCAGATAAGACTGAGAGGAGAACAGATATCCCTCAGGGTCCCTTCCAACTTTAAAATTCTTTAATTCTATGTCTCTAGAAATATATAATTTTATTACACATTATCTTTGCGTGCTTACCCCCCTAACCTCATTTGGTTAATGGTTAAGACAAGGTTTTCTTTTTCTTTTTTACAATGTTTGGGAGTGGAAATAGCTGAAGTGAACTGCCAATTTATCCGTTTTCTCTTTTGCAAATTGCTCTACATCTTCAATTCAATCTCAAACTTCATCCTAACTCATGAAAGCACGCAGAGAGAAATTTCCACAGTATCAGCAAGCAGGCACCTAAATCACCATCATGTAAAAGCAAATGGGGAAGCAATTAAAAGGGAGCTTTTGTTTAAGAGTGCTTACCTCGTCATCATCCATCATGGGATAGTCCATAAAATCATCCATCATGGGATAGTCCCCCAAGAAACCCAAGCTAGAGTTGTTGCTGGAACAGCTGCTAATGAGCTAGTCAGCAACAAAATTAAGCAGAAGTCAAAAGAGGAAACTGAAGCACCAGAAGAGTTTGAAATAGATCCGGATAACAAACGTCATAGGAAGTAGGCATTAGAAAAGGAAGAAAAGAGCAGACAGAATTCAAACCTATGGAATTGGTAGGTAGATTATTTTAGTGGCTAATTTGATTACCGGTAGGTAATTCAAATTGAGTAAGCCTTTTTTTTAATTCACAAATGAATTTGATGGATGTACAAGATGGTGCTTAGTAAACAGTATGAATGGCCATTTGAAACAGACCAATTGTTTATTATTATTATTTATTAAATTTATATACCACCTTCCATCGATGAGTGGTAATTGTAAGCCTGGAATCTTATGCGCTACTCGATTTGATATTCCGCCACACTTTCTGGAAACAAAATGTAAAAGTAAATAAGTTGGGGTGAGGGATGATATTTTTCCAGAGGGCTGGAACTTTAATGGGGACTTTGTTAATTATTCTGTGTGGCTAACAGATTCAAGCCCCAGTCCTATCTGGGAGACATGCCCATGAAATTTAATGGGGCTTACTTCTGAGTAGTATTGTTATACTGACAGCCAGATGGGCGGGGTATAAATAATAAATTATTATTATTATTATTATTATTATTATTATTATTATTATTATTATCAAGCTACACTAGAAACTGCACAACAGGGACCCCTCCTAAAACAAGGTTAGATATTGGTCAGAAGGAGGAGGAGGAGGAGGAGGAGGATATATTTAAAACACAATAAAACATCAAACATTAAAAACTTCCCTATACAGGGCTGTCTTCTGATGTCTTCTAAAAGTTGTGTAGTTCTTTATTTCCTTGACATCTGATGGGAGGTTGTTCCACAGGGTGGGCACCATGACCGAGAAGGCCCTCTGTCTGGCTTCCTTTAACTTCACTTCTCGCAGTGAGGGAACCACCAGAAGGCCCTCAGAGCTGGATTTCAGTGTCTGGGCTGAGCTATGGGGGTGGAGACACTCCTTCAGGTATACAGGTCAGAGGCCATTTCGGGCTTTAAAGGTCAGCACCAAAACTTTTAATTGTGCTCAGAAATATACTGGGAGCCAATGTCTAGTACTGGTGTTATATGATTCTGGAGGCTACTCCCAGTCACTAATCTATTTGCTTCATTGTGGATTGGTTGTAGTTTCTGAGTCAAAGGTAGCCCCACATAGAGCACATTGCAGTAGTCCAAGTGGGAGATAACCAGAGCATGCACCACTCTGGCAAGACAGTCTGCGGGCAGGTAGGGTCTCAGCCAAATAGGGCTGGTAGACAGTTGCCCTGGACACAGAACTGACCTGTGCCTCCATGAACAGGAGGGCAAGCAGGGGGTTCCCCATACCCAGTGCTTTTTTTCTAGAAAAAAGAGGTGCAGGAACACACCATGAACACCTCCCTCATTCTCTTAGAATGGCAATGGCGACCATTTGAGAGGATCGTGTCCTGATGTTGGTTTTTCCTTAGGCAAAGGTATTTCCACAGTGAAACATTTCCCTGGCAAGTTTCCCCTTGGAGAAGCCCTCCCTTACTGAAAATAGTAGTAGTAGTAGTAGTAGTAGTAGTAGTAGTAATAATAATAATAATAATAATATTTATTATTTATACCCCTCCCATCTGGCTGGGTTTCCCCAGCCACTCTGGGCGGATTACTATATTCAGTTTCTGCAAGAGCTTGTGTGTTTCAATAACTTTCCTTGATATGACATTTGTTGCACATGCCTCATTATCAGCTTTCAACCACAGGAAATATCTCACCAATTACTATGCTCATTTCTGCTCACATAGTTGCTGTGATCAAATCTCTTCATTTTGCCGTGAAGGGCATTTGTTTTGTATCTGCATGCATTTTTGGGTGTGCGTATCAGAGCACAGAATCAACAATATGGTTTATCCCCTCACCCACAAATAGTAGATACTACAATCTGAAATATCTGTCTGGATCTTTAAATTGGATAATGACACTTATTTTTTGTGATGGTGGCAGCCCAGCTTTGCAATTTCCTGCCACTTGAAATTCTGCTGGTGCTTGACACTTAGTGCCATAGATTTGATATACTTACAGCATAATTCCAATCAGAGGTCTGTTGGAATTAACAAGTTTGGAATAGGTGGACTCCAAACCTCCGGATATCCCCATAGTGTTTTCATGTAGATGTTACCTACCTACCACCCATAGTTCGGACAGTCGCTTCAAAAAGATAACATGGTTGATGGTATCAAAAGCCACTGAGAGGTCGAGAAGAATTAACAGGGACATGTTTCCCTTATCTCTCTCTCAACAGAGATCATCAAACAGGGCAACCAAAGCAGCTTCTGTGCTTTTGGGCCTAAACCCCGATTGAAATGGATCCAGAAAACCAGTTTCTTCCAAAAGTGCCTGGATCTGGTCTGTGACCACTCATTCCAGAACCTTGCTCAGAAAAGGGAGATTAGCAACTGGCTGGTAGTTAGTTAGGGTTTTCCAAATCCAGGGAAGGCTTCTTAAGGAGTGGTTTTATCACTGCCTCCTTCAAACAGGCAGGGACCACTCCTTCTCATAAAGAGGCATTGATCACCTCCCTTGTCCAGCCAGCTTTTCCCTCCCTGCTGGTTTTTATCAGCCAAGAGCGGCAGGGGTCTAGAGCGCAAGTGGTCACCCTGACCAATCCAAGCACCTTGTCCACACCCTCAAGCCTTAGCAACTGAAACTCATCCAACACAACAGGACTAGACTATGCTCTGGACAACCCATGAAATTCATCTGCTATAACAGCAGAGTCAAAGTCTTGAAGGAGGCAAGCAATTTTATCTCCAAAATGCTTTGCAAACAAGTCACCCTCTTCCTTCCCTTGTTGTGGGGAAGGAAGGGAAAGTAGAATGTTAGCCGCTTTGAGACTCCTTAGGGTAGGGATAAAGCGGGATATCAAATCCAAACTCTTCTTTCAAACTCTTCTAATATCCATGCACAATCAGTCATGCAATCACACACAAAACACAGCAATTGCACATGTAAATAGAGAGCTTCTTCATGTCCCTCAGTTGTTAGTCGATTTGAATTCAGAAAACATTTGGTGGCTCTATCAGAAAACAGTAGGGTTCCATCCATTCTTAAGCAGTTTTCCAACATTGTGTTGCAGGAAGATGTTATTCCCCTTTGTATCAATAGCTAATTTAAGAGGAGCATCTTGCCTTTTAAGTCTTGATGCCGTGGAAAGACAATCTTGAGGAATTGTGCTCCAGTTTATCCAAAGCTCAGCTTTCAGAACCAGACACTTCGCCCATCCCTCACATATTGGGGATGCCACTCTCCACCAATTCCAGTCACTGGATTTCCAGGCTTTTCCTACACCAGCACAAATACCTCATATTTCATTGTAAGGTTCTCCACCCCCACCCCCACTCTCACTTCTTGCTTCTTTGTTGTGATTTGGCATCCATCTGTCTCATGAGACAATGGAGGAGTACACCTTTGGAGGTGAGGTCGAGCAGTTGGACAGTTGCAGCGCCTGCTGTGGCTGTAGCTTCTTGGTATGTTCCTGCCAATTATCTCTTCCCTTCTACCTCTATAAACTTCAACTGACCAAAGTTCTCCTGCTGCAAAAATCAATCTAAATATATACGGTGGTGGAAAACTTTTGCAGGGTTCATTTCAAGAGCAGGTACACACACACACACACACACACACACACACACTAAATCAGGCAATCAAATCAGGTAATCTTTTAGCATGCCTCTGGTTGTCAGTCCCTGGGAATCTAAAGCAGGGAAATTGCAGTTGCCCAGATTCTGCTTGCAGCCTATTCATAAGCATCTGATTGGCTATAATTAAAACAGGATGTTGCACCACACGGGGTAATGGACTGACCCTAGAGCTCTTAAGTGTGTTTGATGAGCTCTGAGCATTTAAGACACCTTTGGCTGTCCATCAAACAATAAGCTACACACTCCTGCCACAAATGTACTTTTGAAACATAAATGGACTTTCAAAGCACCTTGTCTTCTCAAATCCCGGATAAGGCTGGACTCTTCACTACCATTTTCACTGGATCTTTGAAGAGAAAGAAAACTAGGGCAGATATTATAGAACAATCTAAAGAGTAACTATATATTTTCTGAGATTCAGGAAGCAGTGAATGCATTATTTACAACCTCTTTTAGGGGGTGGTCTGAAGGCTGGCCACTTTGCTTCACAGGTTCTGCTAGAGGTCCTGGAAACATAGCCGGAAACCTAGTCTTCTGGTAAATAAATATTTTTGGCTTATTTTGGCCTATTTATTTTTTTAATATTTTTTTTCTTCCAGTAGCAGCTTAGAGACCAACTAAATTTGTTCTTGGTATGAGCTTTCGTGTGCATGCACACTTCTTCAGATACACTGAAACAGAAGTCACCAGACCCTTATATATAGTGAGAGGGTGGGGAGGGGTATTACTCAGAGGGGTGGTGGGAATGGGTGAAAGGCTGATAGCTGTGGTAAACCTGTTGACGACTGTTAACGACTGCAATTGGTCTTACAGGAAAAACCAAGGGGTGAGATGGCTCAAAATGGCTTTATCATGTATAATGAGATAATAATCCAATGTCTCTATTCAGACATCCTCTTTTAAAGGAATCAAAGAATCAGAGAAGAAGGAGTAGTTGGTTCTGGAAGTTAAGAGTCAATCCAAGGACACCATTATTGGCAGCTTTGTTGGATACATGGAAAGAATGCTTTATAGGCATTTAATTTTAGAAGACTTTAATTAGGTACCAAACTTTGATCCAGAAATGCCTAAATAAATAAATAAATAAAATCCCGATCACGTTTTTATTGGTCCTTGGACCTTGTTCAATATCAAGCAATGAGGTTATCATACAAACAAGTTTGACACAGAAGCTCCTACAAAGTGCCCCAAACTATTCACTTCTGCTTGTTTCATTGTCCACTAGTTCCTCTTTCCCCATTCTCACTGCAGCCCTGTTACACCACTTCCTATTCTATTCCTATTCTGTTACAGTCAGCACTTCATTGTTAACTGTGAAACAGAAAAGTGTGAAACAGGAAAGCAGATATCACAGAGTCATTCAAGAGAAATGAATGGTGATGTTATGATGACTCATGTGGACAAATTGGCTGTATATTTTTCATTATTGATTGTTTCTGATTACTTTTATCATATCTGTAATTACATATTTTTCTTCAGGTGGTAAGCTGCCTTGAGCATGACTAAGCCGCTTCTGGCAAACCAGAGCAGCGCACGGAAACGCCGTTTACCTTCCAGCTGCAGCGGTATCTATTTATCTACTTGCACTTTGACGTGCTTTTGAACTGCTAGGAGCTGGGACAGAGCAACGAGAGCTCACCCCGTCGCGGGGATTCGAACCACCAACCTTCTGATCGGCAAGCCCTAGGCTCTGTGGTTTAACCCACAGCATCACCCGCGTCCCAATTGTATACAGGTATATAAGACTGTTCAAATTCTCTTCCAATACCTATTTGGTGTTTCACATGTTCCATTATCTTTTTATTTTTTATTTGAGGAATATCAATGATTTCCATTTATATTTCATTTTTAGAAACATATAACATGTTTTTATGCTGCCATTCCATCCAGGTGTCTCCTGATTATACCAGTAAAATGGCACCAATACCAAACATAGTAAAATAATTTATTATTCTAAAATAGTGAGAACAGAGTAAAACAAGCACCAAAACATACAAGCAGGGCACAACAACAGTGCCCCCTGCCATCAATCAATCATTTCATGTTTATGTTGCCTTTCCAAAGTTCAGATCATGCCCATGGTGGCTTACAACATTACGTAATTTTAAATATAACAAAGGTAGTCATAAACAAAAAAAGTACACAGCCAAATTAAACAATTTTCACGTAAATCATAAGATACAAAATAAAGATACAAAATATTAACAGCAACTGCCGCCCAAGGTGATGTGATGATTCACAACTGTGCTGATTTGGATGCTTCTAGAGATGTTGCCCAAATTGGTATGAGGGTCCCTGGAGGCTGCAGTCTTTGACTATGTTTGGAGACACCATTCGTAATTGTTTTGTTTATTTATGTATTAAATCTATATATTGCCCTTCTTCTGAACATTACAGGGCATTTCAGACCATAAAAATGATAACACAAAATATTTAATAAAGCAAAACAAGTGAATAACCCTCCCTCCATCAAACACATTTAATGTGAATCAGCCAAAGGTCTGGGTATAGAGGAACATTTCTGCCTGGCGCCTAAACCTATGTAACGAAGATGCCAGGCAAGACTTCCTAGGGAGAGCATTCCATCTGATATGGTGGAGCAAACCAATACCTTTAGCATGACTTCACCCAATTTGGCACAACTGTAAGAAATGAGGTTTCCTGGGGCCAATGATGCAGTTTTTGCCTACATTTGAATGTTGTTGTATGCAATGAGATATATTTCGCTGTTTGTGTGTACGTAGCCCAATAATTCACAGATTGTACTATTCATTAAATAATCACAATTTGTTTTGGTTTCTTTGACTTCCTGAGCAGAAAGGTAAATCATTCTGATTCTTTTGAAGCATCATATCTGGTTTCTGACCGGGAGTTCTACTTCCTCTCTTGCATGTTCCTCCTCCTTGAAAAGCCTCTGCAATGCAATCTTCATGGTCTCCCTAGAGCGACTGTGTTTCTTTCTTCCAACCAGGAAATAAATCAGTGGGTTAACACTGCTGTTTAGACAGCTGCATAAGTGTCCAATAAATAGTGAAGGCGCTGATATATTAAACCCCAGAAGCAGAAGTAACATCATGAAAGTTAATGTAAAAGTGAAGAAGAGGAAGAAGAGGAGAGCAAGAAGGATGGCTCTTAAGACCCTTCCCTTCTTCCTCTGTTGTGATCTGAAGCAAACTTTTATAAGCAGGATCACTGTGGGGATAGTCATGAGTGGAAAGCAAAGCACAGGAGGAATCAGGAAGAGGAAGAAAAATTGATCCTCCAAAAGGTAAGCCCCAAAAGCATAAATGCATAATCCCACGTATAGGAAAGTAAGGATCCATATTAGGGCACACACAATGGTAGACAAGTGCTGTGGCCGGTGACATCGATGCCAAATTGGAAAGAGGACAGAAACACACCTGTCAACGCTGATGGCTGCCAACAGAAATTGACTAGTGATGCACATGTAGTAAAAGAAAATACTGATACCAAAAAATATGAACCAGGGGATATTTTCCAATGAAGGTGAAAATACAGCCACAGGTAGCACTATTAGCAAAGAAATTGAGTATATGAGGACCCCAAGGTCTGCAATAGCCAAATTCAGGATGAAGGTGGTGAAAGGATTCCTTTTCATGCGAAAGCCAAGAAACCAGATGACAGTTCCATTCCCAGTAAGTCCAAAAATGCTAATAGCAAAACTAAAGACGGCAATAATAATCAATGCCGTTCCTTCAGCCTCTAATTCAAAATCGTGATTATTATTTTTGGGGAGCTCAGTGCCATTGTTTGTTTGGTTTTCGTTCTCTGCAGTATCCAAAAGGGACAGTGATTCCATGCTATTGTTTCTCATCATGCTCAACCTCTGCTTTTCAGTTACCTCTTGTATGGCTCGTCCTAGGCACAAAAGACAAAAAATGTCAAAGAATCATTCAAGAGAACTGAAAAGGACTAAATCTGCAGGTTCAAAGTTTTCCTTCAGTTTTTTGGTTTTCAGTTTGGTACCTGGAGTCCAGTTTTATATTAGGTCCAGTTTGATATTAGGACAATTAGGTCCAGTTGTGACCAACTGTGGGGTTGCGGCGCTCATCTTGCATTATTGGCCGAGGAAGCTGGTGTACAGCTTCCAGGTCATGTGGCCAGCATGACAAAGCTGCTTCTGGCGAACCAGAGCAGTGCATGGAAACGCTGTTTACCTTCCAGCCAGAGCAGTACCTATTTATCTACTTGCAGTTTGACGTGCTTTCGAACTGCTAGGTTGGCAGGATATTTAGGGTACAGTAATTTATATAATATTTATATAATTTATATAATAAGAAGGAAGCTTATATATTGGGGAAATAATAATAAAAAATATTAATGGAATGAAATAACTATGTAGCTTTTGTTTTTGTTTGCCAGATTGCCATCAGGTTTACAGACTTCTATATTTTCTTCTCTTTAAGGAAAATCACTTTCCATGTAGATATAATAAGAGGTGGCTTTGGAGAGGGACTACGGCTTAGGACATTTACTTTTCCTCTTCTTTTTCCAAGCTCAGTTCATGCTTTAAACTATGTGAAAAGCATCTGAATTAGAGCAAGCAGTGATCCATAGAAAAACCGAATTGACATTTGCTCCAATTGGGTGCTAAAGAGCAGATTTTTGCAGGGAAAGCTTGGAGAAAAAACAATACAAAAACATTCAGGCATGGACCTTTAAAGTTCAGATCTGTGCCTGGAAAGAGCAAGTCAAAAAATACAGTAATTGTGGATAAACCCTAAAGCTCAGTGATTAGAGCACATACATACCTTATTTGCAGAACAGCTTAAATTTGAGTTGTGGCACTTTCCACTTAAAAGGTTGAAGGGAGGAGAAAGAATTCCCTCTCCACCAGCTGCTGGAAGATCCTGGAGAGTCCCTTGGTCACTCAGAGCAGACAGTGCTAAGCTAGGGGAACAGAAAGACTTTGCATAGCACATCTACATCTGTTTTAAGTCCATTCATAAAAAGTACAAACAAACCAGCCAACTACTGACTGAGACCTGAAACAGCACTCTTTTCAAGGTATAGTTTATGAAAGAAAGAAGTCAAAAAATATTTTAGCCCATTTACTCCCACCCACATTCTCTTATCACAGATCACATCCAATAGGCTATAATACCAGAGTCATTTATGGAAAGAAAGAAAGAAAGAAAGAAAGAAAGAAAGAAAGAAAGAAAGAAAGAAAGAAAGAAAATCCCTGGTTTGACTGTTTTAGCTATCCGCTTTTTCTATTTTGTACAACTTGCCTATGATATGCAAGTGCAGATTTGTAGTTGCTTATTAACCTATGCAAATATTAAACAGGGTGAGCAAAATGAATTCCATGTCAAAGCGAGAATCAAGGAATAGAATGAGAATTACAAGAAAGCTGTACTAATTAGCCAGCTATTTAATAATAATAATAATAATAATAATAATAATAATAATAATAATGCACCCCTAGTTCATATATACACATCTGTGGTTCTCCTCCTGCTTTTGCAAATGAATTAAATTAACTTGAAAGATTCACATACCTGTGAGAAACTGTGGATCAACAAACATTAGACATGGTGAATAGGACTTAGCAAGAAGAACAATGTCCTTGTTGGCTGTCAGATTTGCAGAAATATATGCAACGGGAAAGAAAAACAACAACAGATGTGTCATCAATCTCCCTTGAAGAGGTTGAGGGCTCCACCCATTCCTCTTCATCTGTTCTAAAGAAGTTGGGCAATGATTTTTTATTCATTGGTTAACATGATAGCAAATTTAGGAGAAGAGTCCCAAATCTTGATTTCATAGAAAGGCTTCACTGAGAAAAGGTTGTAAGCAAGTGGCTGGGGAGGAAGAACCAGACGATTACATTGTGATTTTAATCACGTGAAAAAGCTGTCATGATTATAACCATGAATTGCCTTTACTTTTCCATGCTCAAGTTGCTTGAAAAGATCCATGGAAGATGCCATCACCACCACTCTCCATGCTGCTCTGTCCCATCTGGAGCAGCCGGGGAGTTATGCGAGGCTGCTGTTCGTGGATTTCAGCTCTGCTTTCAACATGATCCTCCCCCATAGACTGGTGTCCAAGCTAGAGGCGATTGGACTTTCTAACTCCATTTGTCTCTGGGTCCATTTGTCTCTGGGTTAGAGTAGGGTCACATATGTCCACAGCCCTTAGCCTTAACACCGGCTCACCACAGGGTTGTGTGTTGAGTCCCCTGCTCTATACCCTCTATACGTATGACTGTACAGCCATCTATTCCAGCAACAAAATCATCAAGTTTGCTGATGACACTACTGTGGTGGGGCTCATTTCAGGAGGGGATGAGTCCGCCTATCGGGATGAGGTGGAGCAGTTCTGTGCTTGGTGTAGTGATAACAATCTGGCTCTAAATACTGCCAAGACCAAAGAACTGGTGGTGGATTACAGGGGGAAAAAGGTGGATATTCAGCCCCTGTATATCGGCGGGGACCAGGTGGAGAGGGTGGCTGTGTTCAAGTTTTTGGGAGTGCTTATAGAGCAGGGTATGACTTGGAGCGCAAATACTACTGCTCTGGTAAAGAAGGCCCAGCAGAGAATTTATTTCCTCAGACTTTTAAAGAAGAACAATCTGTGTGAGAGACTGCTGGTGTCCTTCTACCAAGGCTCCATAGAGAGCATTCTTATGTACTGTATTTGTGCTTGGTTCTCCAGCTGCACAGCCAGGGAGAAGAAGATACTTCAAAAAGTCATAACCACAGCCCAAAATATTATTGGTCATCCTCTCCCATCTCTGGAAGAACTATACAGTTCCCGTTGCCTTAAAAAGGTTAACAATATTTTAAAGGATCCATCTCATCCAGGACATAGCCTCTTTGCACCACTGCCTTCAGGTAGAAGATATAGAACAATTAGATCAAGAACAAATAGATTGAAGAACAGTTTCTACCCAAGAGCTATAACCATCTTAAACGCTGTAACCAGATAATATGACCTTGGAGAGCTGTGATGGGTGTATGTGTGTGTATGTGTGGCTTTCTTTGGTGTGTGTGTGTTTTGTGCTGCTTTTTGTTTTGTTTTTTCTTTCTGTTTTTACGGGGGGCATGCAATTTCGTTGCACTTGTATAGCGTTGTGCTTGTACTTGTGCAATGACAATAAATTATCTTATCTTATCTTAAAAGATCAAAGACACGAGAAATGGACAGATATATATTTAATATTTCATAAAGCATGTAGGAAGCATCCTACGAAAAATAAAAATAAACTGAAACTGGATAGTTGTGTAGTCCTGATTTTAGTGACCATTCAAGGTGTTGTCCTACAGCATCACCATAGTGGTAACTGGGGGAAATGGTGGTGGGCTCTGTCTTTATTTTGGATTCTTCCCTGTCCTTTGCTCTTGGTATATTTAGTCAGTCATCTTTCTTCTCCTTGCACAGGAAGGCAAAAATCATTCCGTTCCTCTCCAACTCCTCACTTACAACTCAGGTTACAGACCTTTTAAAGCACCTTGTCTTCTCAAATCCCAGATGAGGCTGTACTCTTTACTACAATTTTCACTGGACATGTGAAAAAAAAGCTAGGGGTGGATATTCTAGAACCTTCTGAACGTAAAATAAACGTATAGACAAGCCAATCTGGCTGAGACCTAACATAAAGGTAAAGGTAAAGGGACCCCTGACCATTTGGTCCAGTCGTGTCCGACTCTGGGGTTGCGGCGCTCATCTCGCTTTATTGGCCGAGAGCCGGCGTACAGCTTCCGGGTCATGTGGCCAGCATGACAAAGCCACTTCTGGCGAACCAGAGCAGCGCACGGAAACGCCGTTTACCTTCCTGCCGGAGCAGTTCCTATTTATCTACTTGCACTTTGACATGCTTTCGAACTGCTAGGTGGACAGGAGCTGGGACCGAGCAACAGGAGCTCACCCCATCGCAGGGATTCAAACTGCCGACCTTCTGATCAGCAAGCCCTAGGCTCTGTGGTTTAACCCACAGCGCCACCTGGGTCCCTGAGACCTAACATAAAAGGTAAAGGGACCCCTGACCATCAGGTCCAGTCGTGTCCGACTCTGGGGTTGCGTGCTCATCTCACTCTATAGGCCGGAGGAGCCGGCGTTTGTCCGAAGACAGCCTCCGGGTCATGTGGCCAGCATGACAAAGCTGCTTCTGGCGTAGTCCTCTTTTAATGTATAGTTTATGAATGAAACAAACCAATAAATCTTTCCAATAGAAGACCCCAGGAATTCAACCTGTGTCTTCCTGCCTGAGAAGCATGTACTCCTCTGCCACTCACCTCCAGGTCTCCTCCTGCTTTTGCAAATGAATTAAATCAATTTGAGACATTCACATACCTATAAGAAACTGTTGATCAGCAATCTTTAGACGTGATGAGTGGACAACAAGAAGACATGCAACACCCTGTGCTGGAATAACTAGGTAGGGCAGAAGATTTGCAGAAATGAATGCAACCCCAAGGGAAAAACAGATGTGTTCTCAAGCTGAGAGCAACAAGTTTAGGACTATCCCCCCCAACTCATTTTCATTTCCTCTGAATCAGTTTGAAAAGTCATGTGATAAGATTATTAAGATAGCTAATGATGAGATTCTTTGAATGAGACTCTTTCTTAGATAGTTTAGGATGAGAGTCTTGCCTCCTGAGGCTTAATGGGGTTCTTCTCAAGGGATTCTTGAGAAAATTGCGTAAGTACACAGCTGAACCAGAAAGCTACTCTGTGATGCAATCAGGAAAAATATCTATTCTGATGACAGTCAGAACTTCTCTTTATTTTTTCATGCTTAAGCAGCATCACTGATACACAAGAAACTCAGAGATATTATTATTCATATAATAGATACAATATTTAAAGCTCCTAATAGATTTGGCCCCAAAACATTCTTCTCTATAAGGTTCCACTCCCAAGGTATTAAGATCAACAGAGCAGGCCCTTTTAGTAGCATTGTAGTACCAGGAGAGGGCATTATTTATGATAGCCTGGAGAAGTTTAAGAATTCATGTGGCTGGGATTGGACTTGTGTACCCATGATCATGTCCCACAATAACATACTCTCCAACTACCCCAAATCTGCTGGACCACCACAGAAACTATTAAGCCACCACATCTTGGTAGTCTTGGTAGACCACAAACTTGACATGAGTCAACAGTGTGATGCAGCAGCTAAAAAAGCCAATGCAATTCTGGGCTGCATCAATAGGATCATCTAGATCAAGGGATGGCAAACTATGGCAAGTTCTTAAAGAAATGGGAGTGCCTGATCACCTCATCTGTCTCCTGAGAAATCTCTATGTGGGACAAGAAGCTACAGTTAGAACTGGATATGGAATAACTGATTGGTTCAAAATTGGGAAAGGAGTACGACAAGGCTGTATATTGTCTCCCTGCTTATTTAACTTATATGCAGAATTCATCATGCGAAAGGCAGGACTGGATGAATCCCAAACCGGAATTAAGATTGCCGGAAGAAATATCAACAACCTCAGATATGCTGATGATACAACCTTGATGGCAGAAAGTGAGGAGGAATTAAAGAACCTTTTAATGAGGGTGAAAGAGGAGAGCGCAAAATATGGTCTGAAGCTCAACATCAAAAAAACTAAGATCATGGCCACTGGTCCCATCACCTCCTGGCAAATAGAAGGGGAAGAAATGGAGGCAGTGAGAGATTTCACTTTCTTGGGTTCCATGATCACTGCAGATGGTGACAGCAGTCACGAAATTAGAAGACGCCTGCTTCTTGGGAGAAAAGCAATGACAAACCTAGACAGCATCTTAAAAAGCAAAGACATCACCTTGCCAACAAAGGTCCGTATAGTTAAAGCTATGGTTTTCCCAGTAGTAATGTACGGAAGTGAGAGCTGGACCATAAAGAAGGCTGATCGCCGAAGAATTGATGCTTTTGAATTATGGTGCTGGAGGAGACTCTTGAGAGTCCCATGGACTGCAAGAAGATCAAACCTTTCCATTCTGAAGGAAATCAGCCCTGAGTGCTCACTGGAAGGACATATCCTGAAGCTGAGGCTCCAATACTTTGGCACCTCATGAGAAGAGAAGACTCCCTGGAAAAGACCATGATGTTGGGAAAGATGGAGGGCACAAGGAGAAGGGGACGACAAAGGACGAGATGGTTGGACAGTGTTCTCGAAGCTACTAACATGAGTTTGGCCAAACTGCGAGAGGCAGTGAAGGATAGGCGTGCCTGGCGTGCTGTGGTCCATGGGGTCACGAAGAGTCGGACACGACTGAACGACTGAACAACAACAACAACAGATCAAGGGAAGTAATAGTACCACTGTATTCCGCTCTGGTCAGACCTCACCTGGAATACTGTGCCCAGTTCTGGGCACCACAGTTCAAGAAGGATACTGACAAGCTGGAACGTGTCCAGAGGAGGGCAACCAAAATGGTCAAAGGCCTGGAAACTATTAAGCCACCACATCTTTTCCTTTTGCCAGGAGAAATCCTGATTTAAGCTACAGTGGTACCTCGGGTTACAGATGCTTCAGGTTACAGACTCTGCTAACCCAGAAATAGTACCTCGGGTTAAGAACTTTGCTTCAGGATGAGAACAGAAATTGTGCGGTTGTGGCACAGCGGCAGCGGAAGGCCCCATTAGTTAAAGTGATACCTCAGGTTAAGAACAGTTTCAGGTTGTTCTGGGGGTTTTATGCCCCTCTCAGAGCTACTGAAGCATGCCTCTTTTATTTTTGGAAGGTTACTCCTTTTTATATATTCTTCAATCAACATCTTCTTTTCAATTCCTTTTTTATATAGATCAGTAAAATATTTAGTAAAGGCTTCCCTTATTTCCTTTGGTTTGTGTCTCGAGGCCCCAAGCCACCCCCAAATAAATAACTTAACACTGACATGTAATTTTGGTTTAAGTTATTGGGCAAAATTTAGGCCACAACTTTATTGATTACAGCAAAGTGAGTGGTATTGGCATAGACATTGGCAACAGACTATAACTGACTCCCGCCTCTGAAAGTCTGAAAGGGTAAACACCAAACGAGGGAGCAACATTGATGCAGATCAACTGAAGCTCACCCCAGGGTTCCTGTGGGCCTGGCATGACCCTGGCCCCTCAAACGGACTTCGGATGAGAGCCAGGACCTCCAGATTCCTTTAACGGAATACCCTTATTCATGGAGGGGCAGGTGATGGCTGCACCTCTCCTCCCACACAGCTCCCCAAGCCAATGCTTAACCGCCAAACCTTACAAGTTGTGACAATTGCTAAGGGGGTAGGCGAAAACCAAATGGCTACAGCCAATCTGCCAAATGGAAAAAAAAAACCTACCCAGCCCCTACTCCAAAGCAGGCGACCCAATCCAAAGCAAGGCCAAAGTGGCATGACTTAAAATTAAGGAGGGAGGGAGTGTGTCCGGCAGCGCGAAGCAAGAGCCGTTGGCCACGTCGTGCTGCTGCTTTTATACTATGCTGGCTTAGCTCCCACCTCTGGATGCAACCAACAAGTTGAGGGGTGCCCTAAGGCCCACACGAACCAGGACCCTCTCTGATGAGGATCCCATTAATCTGTGACTTTGCCATTAGATTTTATCTTTTTTATATAACTTTTTTTGGTCACTTTTCCTCATTTCCTCATCTCTTGGTATGCCCCACGGAGGACCTTAAGGTCCATAAATAGCAACACCCTAGAGGTCCCGGGCCCTAAGGAAGTTAGATTAGCCTCAACCAGAGCCAGGGCCTTCTCAACACTGGCTCCGACCTGGTGGAACGCCCTGTCTCATGAGACCAGGGCCCTGCAGGATCTGATTTCTTTCCGCAGGGCCTGTAAGACAGAGCTGTTCCACTTGGCCTTTGGCTTGGAATCAATTTGATCCCCTCCCCCCTCGTTCCTTTTTTCCTCCTGAGATGGAACTCCTATTTGGGGACTTCCCTGGCATTTTACTGGCCCATGTAGGACCAGTCTGGATAGCCTTGGTGAAGAGTTGACGGTTTCTTCCCCAAATAGTTTTGATTTGAGTTCTACTGAAATGAGGCTGCAGTTTAATGTTGTTTTTAATCTTGTTTTTAAGTTGTATTTTAATCAATTGTTTTTATACTTGGTGTTAGCCGCCCTGAGCCTGGTCTTGGCTGGGGAGGGCGGGGTATTAAAAATATTATTATTATTATTATTATTATTATTATTATTATTATTTGCCATGCCAGCCATTCTGATGATGAGTGTTACTTGCTCAGGCTGATTTTTACTTAGCCTTTATGTGAGCAGCTTGCTGCCTCTAATTTGCATTAGAGCCTTTGCACATTGTGGTGGATCACTTAGGTTGTGCCAGTGGAAAGCTAATCAGCTTAAGAGGAACCCAGTCATCTCCCCCCCCCCCAGAGGTGACTCTTTGCTCTGCCATGCAGAGTGGACGGCACTGTTTCACCTGACTGCTTTATTCTCATGCCCCATCCCAATCCTTCTTAATAAGTGTTGACTAGAATGATGTGTCAAGGTGAGTCTTTATCCATGGCAGTTTTGGTTCTTCACCATGCAAAGGAAGAGCCAGACCAAGAGATAGTGTGTTTGTGTGTGTGTGTGTGTGTGTGTGTGTGTGTGTGTGTATGTGTGTGTGTGTTTGTGTGTGTGTGTGAAAGAGAGAGAGAGAGACCCACTGCATATCCCCTTCCATCAGTTTTTCAGTTTTTCCCCACTCTCTCATTCAATATCCCACGCCACTGAATGTTCTTCAGGTTGTTCTGGGGGTTTTATGGCTTTTATGCTACAGGAGCCCAAACATGGGGAGTATCAACTTGATATTACTGCATATGAGATTGAAATATGTGGTATAGAAGACTCTGTATGAGAATGGTTTACTGGGCACATGTTCTTGACAGTTAAATGCCAGGGCTTTGCTATCTGCCACCAGAGCTATCTTGCTTGAACTTCTGCAGAAGATAGTTGGGTGTTTCCTGTTGGTGAAGACAGTTACAAAAGCATCAGACCCAAAAAGTATCTAATGGGAAAAATAACTATATATGTAATAACTATATGCATAAACATTCCAAAACATTATGGGGATGAATAAAGATCTGGACCTCAGACCACACCCAGTTCTCAATCCTTGGGCTCAATCCTTCTGTGGCAGTCCAACAGCAAGTTCATTTCTTTCCTTTGAAACATTAGATTTTCTTTCATTAATTGGTCAGATGACAATGCTTTGCTGCACAATTGAACAGCATCTAAAATAACATGAAGACAATGCATTTGGTGCCTTATGTTTGATATAAATTTGTTGTACTATGGCTTCAGGATCAATGTGAAGTGGAGGAGAGGTGGGGAGGCCTAAGACAAATACCTTTCTACTCAGCCCTGCTTGCTCAGTTCACACTCTCTCTGTCCATCTCTCACATGGGGAAGGATGAACTGCTCAGATCTAAATTTGCTTGGCTGTCCAATCTATGCAACACTCAGGTGTCAGATTCAATCCCTTCCCTCACTGTTCAGACCTTCTGACATAGATCCCCAATTCTATTCATGAGATTTCTAGGATGTTTCCCAGCACAAATATCTCATTATGTTCCACTGCCCATTTCTTGTCTTTTGTTTCGAGAGCCCCACCACCACTGCATAAGCTGGTATAGCAGGGTTTTTTAAAAATCAACAACAACAATAAATAATAATAATAATAATAAATAATGAAATAGTTAAGACGAAATTAAAAGAACCACAAAGAACTGCAGGGTTCACTCATCTGAGACCTCCAGGTATAGGGTGGTATATAAATTCAATAAATAATGATAATATATAAATTCAATGAATAATAATCTGCCTTTGAAAAAATGGAAATGAGGGTTTACCTCTATGTCTCCCCAGAGATATACAATCTGTGGATATTAACATATCCACAGTAGAACAAGTACCAAGAAATATAAGAAGAGATAGAAAATAAAGCCATCTGGGGGAAAACATAATCAGTTTTTTTTTAATTATTATTAAAGGCTTTGTGTTACAAGGCAAACATAAACTGGGAAAGGTACATCTGCCATCTCCACTTTCAGTTCATAGTCTTTTTCATGGCCCAATTCTTTATTGAAATCATCAGATACGGGTTTGGACCTGAACGTCTTGCTTCTTTCTACAATCTTCCTCCTCCTTGAAAACCCTCTGGAATATGACCTTCAAGCTCTCCCTTGACCGACTGTGTTTCTTTCTTCCAACCAGGAAATAAATCAAAGGGTTAACACTGCTGTTTAGGCAGCAGCATAAGAACCCAAGAAACATTTCAATATAGTTTAAACCAACGGAAGAACGGATTAAGAAAATGCAAGTAAATGGGAAAGCTAAGAAGAGGAAGAAGAGGAGAGCAAGTAGGACGGCTGTTAAAGCGTTTCCCTTCTTCCTCTGTTGTGATCTAAAGTAAACTTTTATAAACAAGACCAAAGTGGAAACAGTCATGAGTGGGAGGCAAAGTATAGTATTCATTAGAAAAAGGTAGAAAATTGAATCCTTGTAATACAGAAAAGTAAGAAGAATGCAGCAGATTACAGTGAGCAGGAATGAAATGATCCATAGAAAGGCACAAACAAGGGTGGAAAAATGTGGTGGTCGGTAGCATCTATGCCAAAGGGGGAAGACAACAGAAACACACCTGTCCATGCTAATGGCTATCAACAGATATTGACCAGTATTGTACATGACCAGAAAAAAATATGTGAACAACAAATCAAACCAATAAATATAGGGAGTTAAGATAATAAAAGGTGACTCCAGAAGACGCACAATTGAAAGAGAGCATAAGGACATGAGTGTCCCAAGGTCAGCAACAGCCAGATGGAGGATGAAAGTGGTGAAATGATTCATCTTTATGCAAAAACCAAGAAACCAGATGACAGTTCCATTCCCCATAAGTCCAAAAATGCTAATAACAGGAATTAAGACAAAGAGAATAATGTATGCTGGATATAGCGATGATTCATAATCAAAACCGTCCTGGGGTTTTAGGAGGTCAGTTCCATTTTCTGCTCCAATATCTTCCCATGAAGCATTCAGAGTGGACCAGGATCCCAGGCTATCATTGCTCATCTTGCTGGATCTCTACTTTTGAGCTAATGCTTGCAATGTTCCTCCTACCAGGAGAAAATAAACAAATGTGGAGTCAGTTTTGGTTAGGCAGCCCTACCATATTTAACTGAGGCACTCAAACAACAATAAAAGAGACATGCTATAGTGGGAAACCATGACTATATACAAACACTTTAGGAATATTGTTCATTGAAATGTTTGTCACAGCTTATCAGTTTCAAAGGCTTAGGGGAGAAATGTAGTTCACCGATGTGGAGTTTTCCTCCAAGTAAAATATCTGCAGGCACAGCATCAGTAAGCATATCATTTTTGAACTAAAATTCCCCTTTTCTGCTCTTTGAGTCATCCTTGACATCTCAAACTAACGTATTGTGCGCTAAACACTGGGAGTGGGATGGTTGGATAGGCTCCGTGCTTCAAATCTGGAGTGCAGAAGAGGAACGGGAGAAGGAGTTGAGCAGCTCTGGTGATCAGGAAAACAAAAGCCATTATGATTATTAGTACCCCGTCCTTCTGAGTGGGTTTCCCAGCCACAGTGGACAGCATCCAGCATATATTAAAAAATAACAATACGATGCATTGGGAAGGCATGTGTAAATTTTTAATATTATTAAAGTGTGATTTAAAAAACAACAACCAGATGAAATAAAACACTGTCCTGATCTCACAGTGGCCAAACAGATGCTTAAGGGAAACCTGCAGGCGGCTTCAGAACACAACAGTACTCTCCACTTCCCTCGGGGAAACTTTGACATTTGTGGGAGACCTACCTGCTTTTTTATGGGGGCATAGGGAAGAAGAGTTTGGATTTGATATCCCACTCTATCACTACTCGAAGGAGTCTCAAAGCAGCTAACATTCTCCTTTCCCTTCCTCCCCCACAACAAACACTCTGTGAGGTGAGTGGGGCTGAGAGACTTCAAAGAAGTGTGACTAGCCCAAGGTCACCCAGCAGCTGCATGTGGAGGAGCAGAGACGCGAACCCTGTTCACCAGATTATGAGTCTACCGTTCTTAACCACTACACCACACTGGCTCTCACTTCTGTTCAATCCCAGATAACTTAACATTCCTCCGCCCAACATTCCTTAGATGAAAATAAGGATATTTTTCACTCCTCTCCTATTGACCCTCCTTGACCCCATTTCTTTGTCTCTCACATAGCATTTCCTAACATAAGAAGTAGAAGTGCCACCACCAGTAAACTGTTTATGAAAAACAAACCCAATATGAAGTATAACAGAAAAAGACCTTGAGATTTTTTTAAAAAAATAATGTTGTTTCCCTATTGTAGAGCACTTGTGAGGCAGATGATTGGTTTGTCCAGCCCAGTACTCCCTTCTCCAGGGATTCAACCTGGGCTTTTCTGCCTGCAATGCATGTACACTTCTGCCTTTGGTTCCTCTCCCACTTTTGCAAATGAACTATGTCAACTTGAGACATCCACATACCTGTGAGCAACTGTTGATCAACAGTCTAAGAATATGGTGAGTTGGAGGCAGGAAGAAGCACAAATTCTTGTGCTGGAATGAGGAGATAGTCAGAGGATTGGCAGCCCCAAGGAGGAGAAAATGGATGTATCACCAAGCTCTCTGCAAGATGTTTAGGGCTCCACCCTTTACTCTTCATCTGTTCTTAAGCAGATTGCCTACATCCTGTGGCAAGAATAATTTTGTTCATTGGTTGTCAAGAAAGTTAATTTAAGAGGAGGTTCTTGCCTCCAAAGTCTTGATGTCATAGAGAAGCAATCTTGAGAAAACTGAGTACCGGTAAATAAGTTGCAGGGAACAACTGGGTGATTGTTAAAACTATAGTTCCTGGGATTCTTTGAGGGGGATGATATGCTTTGAATCCATAGGTAAAAAAGGTAAAGGACCCCGGACGGTTAAGTCCAGTCAAATGCAATTATGGGGTTGCGGCGCTCATTTCGCTTTCAGGCCGAGGGAGCCAGTGTTTGTCCACAGACAGCTTTCTGGGTCATGTGGGTAGCATGACAAAATGGCTTCTGGTGCAACGAGACACCGTGACGGAAACCAGAGTGCACGGAAACACCGTTTACCTTCCTGCCACAGCAGTACCTATTTATCTACTTGTACTGGCATGCTTTCAAACTGCTATATTGCCATGAGCTGGGACAGAGCAAAGGGAGCTCACTCTGTTGCGGGGATTCGAACCACTGACCTTCCGTTCGGTTAGCCCAAGAGGCTCAGTGGTTTAGACCACAGCACCACCCGCGTCCCTGTTCTGAATCCATGGTGTGTATGGAGCCCCACAGGTGTAACTATGGAACCTGGAAGTGGGATGGGGGGGATTCTGAATGACTAAGAGGGGGAATATGGAGAACCAGGTGGGAGAGGAGAGCAGAATGGAATGGCTGGATGTGATGGCAGGCACACATATGTATGTAAAGATCTATGTAGAATAAATAGCATGGCATGCTCTGGCTATATCATTTTCCTTGTTCAAATGGAGGGCTTTTCCACCCTTCCAACAGTTCCATTCCAAAAAGACACAGTTTCAAGCCATTTCCAGGGACCTTCCAGGCAGTGGTGCAAGTGACCTTGCCTTTGCTGTGCAGCTCTCCCCTGAAAAACATGCTCTCTGACTATGAAATGGAATGAACAGAAATCTGCAGGAAAACCAATGGTCATTTCTTTTGATTCAGCAGTAAAGAGAGGGTTTTCCTGGTGGGAAATTTAAGGCCAAATGACGTGTGGAGGAGCCCCGAAATCCTATTTTTCTATGTCCCGTGGGATGTTAGAACAGTGTTGGCCAAACTTGGGCCTCCAGCTGTTTTGGGACTAGAGTTCCCATCATCCTTGACCACTGGTCCTGTTAGCTAGGGATGATGGGATTTGTAGTCCCAAAACAGCTGGAAGGCCAAGTTTGGCCACCACTGTATTAGAGGGTCAGCCATAGACATGAATGGATACATTTGAAAATTTGTGTAGTTTGAATTGGGCAGATATGGATTATTGATTTTCACAACAGATATATCAAATAAATAGTTGGGGGGGAAGACACAAATGGAGAGGGGACCCTCAAATTAACCCAATGCTCACAGAATCACAGAATCATAGAGTTGGAAGAGACCACAAGGGCCATCCAGTCCAACCCCCTGCCAAGCAGGAAACACCATCAAAGCATTCCTGACAGGTGGCTGTCAAGCCTCTGCTTAAAGACCTCCAAAGAAGGAGACTCCACCACACTCCTTGGCAGCAAATTCCATTGTCGAACAGCTCTTACTGTCAAGAAATTCTTCCTAATGTTTAGGTGGAATCTTCTTTCTTGTAGTTTGAATCCATTGCTCCGTGTCCGCTTCTCTGGAGCAGCAGAAAACAACCTTTCTCCCTCCTCTATATGACATCCTTTTATATATTTGAACATGGCTATCATATCACCCCTTAACCGTCTCTTCTCCAGGCTAAACATACCCAGCTCCCTAAGCCGTTCCTCATAAGGCATTGTTTCCAGGCCTTTGACCATTTTGGTTGCCCTCCTCTGGACACGTTCCAGCTTGTCAATATCCTTCTTGAACTGTGGTGCCCAGAACTGGACACAGTATTCCAGGTGGGGTCTGACCAGAGCGGAATACAGTGGTACTATTACTTCCCTTGATCTAGATGCTATACTCCTATTGATGCAGCCCAGAATTGCATTGGCTTTTTTAGCTGCTGCATCACACTGTTGACTCATGTCAAGTTTGTGGTCTACCAAGACTCCTAGATCCTTTTCACTTGTACTGCTCTCAAGCCAGGTGTCACCCATCCTGTATTTGTGCCTTTCATTTTTTTTGCCCAAGTGTAGTACTTTACATTTCTCCCTGTTAAAATTCATCCTGTTTGCCTTGGCCCAGTTCTCTAATCTGTTAAGGTCATTTTGAAGTGTGATCCTGTCCTCTGGGGTATTAGCCACCCCTCCCAATTTGGTGTCATCTGCAAACTTGATCAGGATGCCCTCAAGCCCATCATCCAAGTCATTGATAAAGATGTTGAATAAGACTGGGCCCAAGACAGAACCCTGTGGCACCCCACTAGTCACTTCTCTCCAGGATGAAGAAGAGCCATTGATGAGCACCCTTTGGGTTCGGTCAGTCAGCCAGTTACAAATCCACTGAATGGTAGCATTGTCTAGCCCACATTTTACCAGCTTCTTTACAAGAATATCATGGGACACCTTGTCAAAGGCCTTGCTGAAATCAAGATAGGCTACATCCACAGTGTTCCCTTCGTCTACCAGGCTTGTAATTCTGTCAAAAAATGAGATCAGATTAGTCTGACATGACTTATTTTTCAGAAACCCATGCTGACTTTTAGTGATCACAGCGTTCCTTTCTAGGTGCTCACAGACCGTTTGCTTAATGATCTGCTCTAGAATCTTTCCTGGTAATGATGTCAGGCTGACTGGGCGGTAATTGTTTGGGTCCTCTCTTTTCCCCTTTTTGAAAATAGGGACAACATTTGCCCTCCTCCAGTCTGCTGGGACTTCACCTGTTTTCCAGGAATTCTCAAAGATTACTGCCAGTGGTTCTGAAATCACCTCTGCCAGTTCTTTTAATACTCTGGGATGTAGTTCATCTGGCCCTGGAGACTTGAATACATCTAAACTAGCCAAGTGTTCTTGTACTACCTCCTTACTTATTCTGGGCTGTGTTTCCCCTGCTGAATCATCTGCTCCATATTCTTCAGGTCGGGCATTGTTTTCTTTTTTGGAGAAGACTGAGGCAAAGAAGGTATTGAGGAGTTCTGCCCTTTCTGCGTCCCCTGTTCGCATTTCACCATCTTCTCCTCTAAGTGACCCCACTGTTTCCTTGTTCTTCCTTTTGCTACGGACATACCCATAAAAACTCTTTTTATTGCTTTTAAGCTCTCTAGCAAGCCTGAGTTCATTCTGTGCTTTAGCTTTTCTGACTTTGTCTCTACATATGCTGGCTATTTGTTTGAATTCCTCTCTGGTGGTTTCCCCCTTTTTCCATTTCTTGTACATATCCCTTTTAAATCTTAACTCAGTTAAAAGTTCTTTAGATAGCCACCCTGGCTTCTTTAGGCACCTTCCATGTTTTCGTCGCATTGGTACTGCTTGAAGTTGTGCTTTTAATATCTCCCTTTTAACAAACTCCCATCCATCATGAACTCCCATCCCTTTTAGTATTACTGACCATGGGATCACATCCAGCATTTCCCTAAGTTTTCTGAAGTCGGCTTTCTTAAAGTCTAGAATTTGAGTCTTAGTATGCTTGGTTGCTCCTTTCTGATGTATAATAAACTCCAGAAGAGCATGATCACTCCCACCTAATGTTCCTGCCACTTCTACCCCACTAACCAGGTCATCACTATTGGTTAGGACCAGATCTAAAATGGCTGATCCTCTTGTTGCTTCTCCCACTTTCTGGACAATGAAATTGTCTGCAAGGCCAGTGAGGAATCTGTTCGACCTTATGCTCTTGGCTGAGTTTGACATCCAACAAATATCAGGATAGTTGAAATCCCCCATTACTACTATCTCATTTCCTTTTGAATGCTTGGTCATCTGTTCCAGGAAGGCATCATCTATGTCCTCAGTTTGGCTTGGGGATCTATAGTAAGCTCCCACAATGAGATCACTGTTATTTTTCTCTCCCTTAATTTTGACCCAGATACTCTCAATTTGGCTTTGAAGTTTTAAATCATGGATCTCTTCACAGGTATACACATCCCTGACATATAATGCCACTCCTCCTCCTTTCCTGTTTGGTCTATTTCTCTGAAATAGATTGTATCCCTCTATTACTACATTCCAATCATGAGACTCATCCCACCAGGTTTCAGTGATGCCTATTATGTCGTATTTAGTTTGCTGTACCAAGAGCTCAAGTTCATCTTGTTTATTTCCCATGCTCTGTGCATTTGTATACAGACATTGAAAACCATTGATCATTCCCCCTAGTCTCCTACTTAAGGATTTTTTCCTCCCACCACTAGGTCTGTGTGCTGTTTGCTCCATTTGGTCCTTGACTTTTGGATGATCATCTTCAGCATTTGATAGACTCCTACCTTCAGGACCACTGTCTCCCTCCCCCACATAAGTCAGTTTAAAGCCCTCCTGATGAGGTTTTTGAGATTGTTGGCAAAAACATTCCTCCCATCCCTTGTGAGGTGCAGCTCATTGAGCTCAATGGGATTTTGCGAAATGACAGAGAAGAAACAAGGAACCGATTGCTTGAAATACTCATCTATTGTTCAAGCCAGTACCCTAGACATTTGCCTCTATGTTCGAAGTATACATTTTGTGTTACTTTGGATTTCAAGCATGGGCAAAGTGCATCTAACTGTGCTGTTCATTCTGCCGCTAGTTCCTCTTTTGTCTTCTTGCTGCAACCAAGTTGCAAAACTAACCACCATTTCTCATTCTGATACAATCAGAATTTAGCTGTCAAGTGTGAAACAGAAATCTGATAACAGATGTCACAGAGTTGTGCCAGAACACCAAGAAGATTCTCAGTTGTGAATCTAAAGACTTCCTTTGATATCATGGTTCTCAGTTTCGTACCTATAATTTTCCAGCTTGGCACTTATGGTGGAGTAACTCAGAGGATAACAAAAGTGAGGCAATATATTGGGAAAACAATAGCTGCAGCGTTAAAAAGCATATGTAACTTTTGTTCTTTTTGGTCCAATTTTGTTTCCTTGGGGAAAATTTAAGTTCCATTTTATCATCACTTTAAAAAAAAAATGAAAATCACAGTCCGTGCAACTATAATAAGAAGTGATTCTAGAGCGGGACTATAGTTTGGACATTATAATACAAAAGCTACATGCAGAGGTGCCAAAATTTAATCTGTGGCCACTCTAGTTCAAGGGTCCAAGGGAGGGGGAATCCTGGAGATCCTGGAGATCCTCTCCTTGGGATCCTAGAAGATAATTGAGAATGCACCCCCCCCCTTTACAGCAGACAGTGCTGACCAAGGGGATCCGAAACTCTGACTTGGAATTACACATCTTGTTCTGTTCCTAAATCCACATATTAAATCCACAGACAAACAATCCAGTCAGCTACAAGCTGACATATGAAAAAACAACAACATTATTTTAATCTACTGTTTATTATACCCCAATTTGCTCTCTTCCGTGCTCTCTAGTCACAGAATGCATATAATGAAGAATATGGACCATTTATGTCACAAAGAAACTGGCTTCGCTTCCAGAGTAGTCCTCCTGCCCATTCACCTCTGCCACCCAACTATGTTTCCCATCTTGCTCTTGCAAATGGACTGCATCAATTTGAAACATTTGCATACCTGTGGGAAACAATTGATCAGCAATCTTCAGAGATGGTGTGTGGAAGACAGAAGGAAGTACAATATCATGTTCTGGAATAAGTAGGAATAAGATACTCACAGATATAAAAGAAAGAGGAGGCTTTGCCCTCCCAGACCTCAAATTGTACTATGAGGCTGCATGTTTGGTGTGGATCAGGGACTGGATAAAACTGGAGAAGGAGGAAGCATTAGATTTGGAAGGTCATGATAACAGATATGGATGGCATGGATATCTTTGGTATGGGAAAGGAAAGGTACATAAAGGATTTTATAATAATATAATTAGGAGATCATTAATGGGAGTGTGGGAAAGATACAGAGATTTAATAGAGCAAAAAACACATTGGTGGTTATCACCAATTGAGGCTTCGCTGCTCAAACTGCTTTGTAAAAAGGAAAAATGGCCTACATACAGAGATTTATTGAGAGATCAAGAAGGCAAATGGAAATTAAAAGAGTAGGAGGAGATAAAAGGATACGTTGGTTACATTATAGACAATTAAATGAAATGTATAAGGAAGATAATAAAAAAGGGTTCAGCTGCACAATTTCAAGATTCCAAAAAGAAGTGGTAGAAGAGGAGGTGAAGTTGTTGAAGAAAGCTTATAGTATTTCGTTAGAATGGGAAACGAAGGATGAGGAGGTTAAATCCGTAATGATTAAATGGGCACAAGATTTTGGGCATAATATACAATTTGAGTACTGGGAAAAGTTGTGGGAAATGAATTTGAAATTTACAGAATGTTCTCTGTTGAAGGAAAATTATATGAAAATGATGTGTAGATGGTATGTATATTACACCAGTCAAAATGGCAAAAATGTATAAAACTGGGACAAGTACATGTTGGAAATGTAAGGAAAAAGAAGGGACTTTTTATCATATGTGGTGGGAATGCAGAGAAGTTAAAAAATATTGGGAAATGATTTATAATAATTCAAAAAAAATGTTTAAAATGACTTTTGTTAAAAAACCAGAAGCTTTTTTACTGGGGATTCTAGGACAAGATATACCAAAGAAAATAATGGACTTATTTATGTATGCTACAACTGCGGCAAGAGTTTTGCTAGCACAAGGATGGAAGAAGGAAGAAATACCAACGAAGGAACAGTGACAAGAAAAATTGATGAACTATGCAGAGCTGGCAAAATTAACAAATAAATTGTGTGAAAAGGACAACTGGGACTTTAAGAAAGAAAGGGAAATTTTTACAAATTATTTGAAAAAACAAAGAGACTTAAATTCATTGGCAGGATTTGAATAAACATACATAAATTTTATTAGTAGAACATAAATCTGAATAATAGAAAAGGATTTTTACAATTGTACAATATGCAGAAACAATGTGAATTAACAAAACAGTTAAGGGAGCTGGGAGAAGTCCTGGAGGGGGGGAGAGGGAGGGGGAAGGGGGGAAAGGGGGGAAATGTAATTGGTTGTATTGTTGAAAATTTGCATGGATTTCAAGCTTTTAATAAAAAAAATTACAAAAAAAGAAAGAAAGAAAGAAATGAATGTAACTCAAAAGCAGATGTTTTATCAAGCTTCCAGCTAGATGTTTAGGGCTTCACTCACTAATTTTATCTGTTCTTCAGCAGTTTCTCAATATCATGTGGTAAGATTCCCCCCCCCCCCATTTGTTATCAAGATGGGAGATTTAAGAGGAGATTCTTAACTGCATACAAGGTTGTACCAAACATAAGACACATCAGAAGAAGAAAATAATTCATAAAACAAGCTCTTCATAAAGACCAACTGTTCAGCTTGCTTTTATGATGTGTTTTCTTTTTACGCTGTGCCTTATGTTTGATATCTATTTGTTGTACTATAGCAGCAGGATCAGTGGGATGTGGAGAAGAGCTTGGTGGGCTTACGACAAATACCTTTATACTCAGTTCTGCCTCCACACTCTCTTTGTCCATCTCTCACATGGGGAAGGGTGAACTGCTCAGCTCTGAATTTGCCTGGCAGGTGTCAGAATCATTCCCTCCGGGTATCGGAAAGTATATAAATTCAATAAATAATAATTTGCAATCGGGAAAAAAAGGAAAGAGGTTTTACCTCTGTGTCTCCCTACAGATATACAATCTGTGGATATTAACAAATAGATTTATAATAATAAGATACTGAGTTCAGAGTAGAACAAAAACCAAGAAATATAAGAAGAGATAGAAAATGAGGTTTTCTGGGGGTGAAATTTAATCAGCTTTTTATTAAAGCCTTTGTGTTAAAAAGCAAACAGATAAACAGTGACAGATACATCTATCGTCTCCACATTCAGTTCATAGTCTTTTTCACAGCTTGATTCTTTTTTGTGGTCGTCAGATCCGGGTTTGGACCTGAACGTCTTCCTTCTTCCTGCAACCTTCCTCCTCTTTGAAAACCCTCTGGAATATGACCTTCAAGCTCTCCCTTGACCGACTGTGTTTCTTTCTTCCAACCAGGAAATAAATCAAAGGGTTAACACTGCTGTTTAGGCAGCTGCATAAGGGCCCAATATATATTGCATTAAAGTTTACAATCTTACCAGAAAGAAAGATTAATAAAATGCAAGTAAATGGGAAAGCTAAGAAGAGGAAGAAGAGGAGGGCAAGTAGGATGGCTGTTACAGCTTTTCCCTTCTTCCTCTGTTTTGATCTAAAGCAAACTTTTATAAACAGGACCAGAGTGGAAACAGTCATGAGTGGGAGGCAAAGTATAGCATTCATTAGAAGCTGGTAGAAAATGGCATCCTTGTTAGGCAGAAAATTAGGAAGAATCCAGCACACTACAGTGAGGAGGAAAGAAATGATCCATATTGTGGTACACACAAGGGTGGAAAAGTGTGGTGGTCGGTGGCATCTATGCCAAAGGGGGAAGACGACAGAAACACATCTGTCAATGCTAATGGCTGTCAACAGATATTGACCAGTGTTGTACATAAACATAAAAAAATACATGAACAAATCAATATAGGGAGGTGTAAATGAAAATAACACCAGAAGAAACATTATCAAAAGAGAGCATAAGCACATGAGTGTCCCAAGGTCAGCAACAGCCAGATGTAGGATGAAGGTGGTGAAAGGATTCCTCTTCATGCAAAAGCCAAGAAACCAGATGACAGTTCCATTCCCTATAAGTCCAAAAATACTAATAACTAGAGTTAAGACAAGGAGAATAATGCCTACTATATGATCAAAACCATCCTGGGGTGTTAGGAGGTCAGTTCCATTTTCTGCTCCAATATCTTCCCGTGAAGCATTCAAAGAGGACCAGGATCCCAGGCTATCATTGCTCATCTTGCTGTATCTCTACTTTTGAGCTATGCTTGCACTGCTCCACCTACCAGGAGAAAATGAACAAATGTGAAGTCAGTTTTGGCTAGGAAGCCCAACCATATTAAACCAACACACTCAAATAATAATAATAATAATAATAATAATAATTTTTATTTATACCCCGCCCTCCCCGACAACGCCGGGCTCAGGGCGGCTCACATCACTAAAATCACAATAAAAACATCAAGCATAAAAGAAAAACAATTAATTAACTGTACAGATTAAAAGATTAAAAATTAAAAACCATCTTAACGCAGCAGCCCATGAATATGAAAGAATAGGAGAGAGTCTTATTTACTTATTTATATTATAGCACGAGGGTTAGGTTGGGTCGAACTAACAAAAAGCTAGGTGGAACAGCTCCGTCTTGCAGGCCCTGCGGAAGGCTATCAGATCCCGCAGGGCCCTAGTCTCTTGAGACAGTGCGTTCCACCAGATTGGGGCCAAGACTGAGAAAGCTCTGGCCCTGGTTGAGACCAACCTAGCCACCTTATGGGTTGGAACCTCCAGCGTATTATTATTCGTGGACCTTAAGGTCCTCCGCGGGGCATACCAGGAGAGGCGGTCCCGTAGGTACGAGGGTCCTAAGCCGCGTAGGGCTTTAAAGGTCAAAACCAGCACCTTAAACCTGATCCTGTACTCCACCGGGAGCCAGTGAAGCTGATAAAGTACTGGATGAATATGATCCCGCGGCAACGACCCCATAAGGAGCCTCGCCGCGGCATTCTGCACCCGTTGGAGTTTCAGGGTCAGTTTTAAGGGCAGCCCTGCGTAGAGCGAGTTACAATAGTCTAGTCTGGAGGTGACCATCGCATGGATCACTGTGGCCAGATCAGGGCGAGAAAGGTAAGGGACCAACTGCTTAATGTGGCGGAGATGGAAAAATGCCGCCTTTACTGTGGCTGCAACCTGCACCTCCATAGAAAGGGAGGCGTCGAGGGTTACACCCAAACTCCTGACAGAGGGCGCTGGCACTAATTGAGCCCCCGCAAGAGATGGGAGTTGGCCCCCCAACCCCATATCGTCCCGGCCCAGCCAGAGGACCTCTGTCTTCGAAGGGTTTAACTTCAACCGGCTCCCATGCATCCATCCAGCCACAGCCTCCAAGCATCTAGTCAGTGTGTCTGGGGCCGAGTCAGGACGGCCGTCCATCAACAGATAGAGCTGGGTGTCATCAGCATATTGATGGCAGCCCAGCCCAAAGCTCCGGACAATCTGGGCGAGGGGGCGCATAAAGATGTTAAAAAGCATCGGGGAGAGGATTGCGCCCTGCGGGACTCCACACACCAAGGAGTGCCGCGACGACAGCTCCCCCCCTAACGCCACCCTCTGTCCCCGACCTGAGATAAAGGAACGCAGCCATTGTCGGACTGTGCCCTGAATCCCCACGTCGGCAAGGCGGTGGTCCAAAAGTTCGTGATCGACCATATCGAAGGCTGCTGATAGATCTAAAAGAATCAGCAGTCCCGACCCGCCTTGGTCCAGCTGTCTACGGAGATCATCTGTTAGGGCGACCAAAGCCGTCTCGGTCCCATAACCAGGGCGGAAACCGGACTGGAAGGGGTCCAGGGTCGATGTTTCATCCAGAAACCTACCAAGCTGTTAGGCAACCGCTCTCTCAATTATCTTGCCGAGGAACGAAAGATTCAAAACCGGGCGGTAATTGGATAGATCTAAAGGATCTAGAGATGTTTTCTTTAAGAGCGGGCGCACCACTGCTTCCTTCAACTCCCCTGGGAAAATCCCCGTGCCAAGGGACAAATTGATGATCTCACCCAGGGGGGCCCGCACCTCGTCTGGACACGCTCTAATCAGCCAAGACGGACATGGGTCTAGGGGGCAGGTGGTGGGCCTTCCAGCTCGGAGGAATCTGTCTACATCAGCAGGGAGTATCCGGTCGAAGTGGTCCAATACTGGACCCGAAGACAGACGAGGGGCCTCCAGTTCTGTTATTGTATCCAAATTGGCAGAGAGGTCGTGGTGGAGCAGCAAGACTTTCTCCGCAAAAAAGCTCGCAAATGCCTCACAGCTATGAATCGAATTAGTATTTAAGTTTGGCTGATCCTTTAAGGTTGTTAAAGACCTAATTATTCTAAAAAGTTGTGCTGGGCGAGAGCTAGCGGATGCAATGGAGGCTGAGAAGTAGGACTTCTTTGCAGCCTTCACTGCCATCTCATAGGCTTTCATAAACATCCTGTAAGATGTTCTTGATGCTGCATCGCGAGCGAGCCGCCATACTCGTTCTAGCCGTCTGAGGTCCCGCTTCATTTTCCGGAGCTCCTCGGTAAACCATGGGGCCCGGTTTCGGCGGGGTCGCAGAGGGCGCTTAGGTGCGATCTCATCGATGGCCGCCAAGAACCGGTTATTCCAGTTCTCGACAAGCTCATCAAGTGAGCCACCAGGGGGAGCAGGGTCCCACAAGGCCTGACGGAATCTATCAGGATCCATCAGCCTCTGCGGGCGAGCCCAAATAGGCTCTCCACCCAATCTGGGTTCGGGCGGGAAGTCAATCCTGGCTTTCAGAGCATAGTGATCAGACCATGGCACTTCCACAGATGGAGACTTGATCACATCTATACCTGCACCAAAGATCAGATCCAGTGTGTGGCCCGCTTGGTGTGTAGGGCCCACAACAAACTGAGAGAGCCCCAGTGTCGCCATGGAAGACACCAGGTCCAGAGCCTGTGAGGAGGGGGTGGCATCAGCATGGATGTTGAAGTCCCCCAGTACCAAAAGGTTAGGGAACTCCAAGGCCCAGCCTGCCACCACATCCAACAGGTCTGACAGGGTGGCTGCTGGTGCGTTAGGTGGTCGGTACACCAGCCAGACAGCCAAGTTCTCTTTGGTGCCCCACACCAGGCCGACACATTCAATGCCAGAGATCAATGGTGCTGGTAGAGCCCTGAAAGAGCAATCCTCCCGGATTAACAACGCTACCCCTCCCCCCCGACCCACGGTCCACGACTGGTGAAGGACAGAGAAACCTGGGGGGGTCATCTCGTGCAAGGCAACTACTTCGCCTTCCCGCACCCAGGTCTCCGTCACACAGGCCAGGTCAACCCCCAGCGAGATGAAAAAATCCTGGATGGTGGCGGTTTTATTGCCGATAGACCTGGCGTTGCACAACACCAGTGACGGAAGTGGGTAATCCCTGCTCACCCTACCCTCGTCCCTCGGGATGGGGCGTAGATTGGAAGGGGTTCGAGCATCACTACATCTCAAAACCCTTCGACTATAACATCTACCCCCACCGCCATGCCTCCTTTGCCCTTCAATGGTGGAGATCCCAAACCCTGGATTGGCCTCCTCTATCGGGGAATAGAATCTCGTCCCTAACAAGTTGCCTTCAGGCCAGGCCTCCTGAGTTAACGGGCTATGATATCGAGATATCAAATCTGCAGGACCGACATCCCCATTAGGTATGTCTCTTCCAGTCATACCCCAGGTAAGGCAGGCAGCCCCCCAGTCAAGGCAGGCAACCTTGCAATGGCCTGCTAGCTGTCAATTCCTTCCTTCGACCTGGAATGGCCGAGGGGCTATCTGCTCTTTCTGGGCCTTTGGGCATATTAGAGAGACGTATGCTGAAAAATGAGGATCATTGGCCAGCAGAGAGCCAGCTTCACACTCAGAAACTATGTTGGTTTGGGAATACCCTTCTAGGGACGAGGACTCCAGGTCCGGCATAGATGAGTGTGTTGACAACTTGGTGAAGGTGTTGTGTTCTTTCTGAGTCTCATCCATTTTAGCGGCTGTAGGATGGTCAGGATCAGGGTTTGGGCTGAATTGTAGAAGATCCACTTCTCCCACATCATATCTACGGGTTAAAATTCCCTTGTCGGCTGATCTACTTTCCGAATAAGGAGGATTTCCTAAATCCATGGGACTCGGCTCTGGGATGGCAGGCTTAGTTAGATCAATGAGCGGGTCTTTCCCATTTTGCCGGACATATATGAGCTGGTTTTTAAGTTCGTCTAGTCTATTTATCAATTCTTCTTGTTCCCTCGCTGAAAGATCACCAAATGAGGCTAGAAGCTCTCTTTCTTCTGGCGGGGTCAAAAGATTACTTGTGCCAGGGCATTCCGTTTGTACTCGTGTAGGGGTAGAATAAATCCGGCTTTGATGAGAGGGAGCAACCACCAAGTGAGGGGACTCAACGTTACAAAGTGTTTCCGACCTCTCAGGCAGGATTTTCCCATTTATGGGATCGGTGAGTAGAAGAGGGTGGATCATGCCATCCATGAAAACTCTCGTTGCAGTTATATCATGCCTGGCCAGGAACAATTTTTGCCTGATGATAGTTGAGGGGATCCTTGGAGAATGAAAAGCAAGCATCACTTTCTGCTGTCTGAAGTGCTGGTTTAAGGGGAGAACTGCAAAGAGATCAATTTGAGTGGTCTCAATATTGAGAAGTTTGCTTAAATACTCTTTTACCCCATTCAGTGTTGACCACCTTGCAGACCCAGTCCAGATGGTTAAACAGATTTTCTTGGGTTGTAAGATCAATGCTTGATGTTTCAATGCGGGATTTGGTGTATATTTACGCTTAACACTTCCTTTTTTAATTAAGGGAGTGGATTGCTGAGATTTCACCTCAGCTATGTCTGCAGGTGGGTTTGGCTTGGGCCCAAGGTTGTCAATTTTTTCCTGGAGATTGCATAGCTGGGAGGATAATACATCAATCTTCTTAAATATACAATTGAGGGTTCTAATCACAAGATGTAGTTGTTCTTGTCTTGCACACACCTCTGTTTCGGGGTCCTGAACAGCCTTCAGTGGGGTACCCTCACCTTCAGGGCTACCCATTGCAGTTTTAATCTGTGGTGTAAGCGGTGCCTCTGTTAATTGATTTGTTTCCGAGGGCACAAGCGGGTAGAAACGGTTCCGAGTTTCCACCGTATAACAATACTCCATAGGGCTCCTCCCATCTCCAGCCCGGGGGAATTCAATTTTTGGTTGTTTGGATCTTGGGGGTCTCGGGGATCTCGAGGAGGACAAAGTCTCTTCAAAGTCCCTTAGACGTTTGCCGTGACCCATGATTTTTTTAAAATCATTTAAAATCGTTTAACAATAGCTGTATTAAGCTCTTGGCAACTGGAGGCGGGCTGGCAAAAACCGGTGGAGTCAGGAAAACGCTAATGGCGGCTGCCAGAGGATACAGCTAATCAGCTCGTTAAAAAAGATTTACAACGCCGGCTTCACCAATTTAACTGTACTGTGAAAAGCTCCTAGCGTTGTCAACAATCTCAAACAGTTCTCAAACAGTTCTCAGAAAGAAACTTGAAGGGATAAGAGACGCAGTTTAAAATTTAAAAGAAGGCTCCGGCAGACACGTCTTACCTCGTCGCCATCTTTCCTCCATAAAAGAGACATGCTACCGTTGCTCATCTTGCTGGATCTCTACTTTTGAGCTAATGCTTGCTTGGCTCTTCCTACAAGAAAACTCAACTAAATAAAACTGAGACACTCAAACAATAACAAAAGAGACATGCTATAGTGGGAATTCATGACTGATAAGCAAACACTTTAGGAATATTGTTCACTGGAATGTTTGTCACAGCTTATCAGTTTCAAAGGCTTAAGGGAGAAATGGAGTTCGCTGATGTGTTGTGGAGTTTTCCTCCAAGTAAAAAATCTGCAGGCACAGCATCAGTAAGCATATCATTTTTGAACTAAAATTCCCCTTTTCTGCTCTCTGAGTCGGACGTGACATCTCAAACTAACGTATTGTGCGCTAAACACTGGGAGTGGGATGGTTGGATAGGCTCGGTGCTTCAAATCTGGAGTGCAGAAGAGGAACGGGAGAAGGAGTTGAGCAGCTCTGGTGATCAGGAAAACAAAAGCCATTATGATTATTAGTACCCCCGTCCTTCTGAGTGGGTTCCCCAGCCACAGTGGACAGCATCCAGCATATATTTAAAAATAACAAAATGATGCATTGGGAAGGCATGTGTAAATTTTTAATATTATTGTAGAACACTTGTGAGGTAGATGATTTGCTTCTCCAGCCCAGTATTCCCTTCTCCAGGGATTCAAACTGGGCTTTTCTGCCTGCAATGCATGTACACTTCAGCCTATGGTTCCCTTTCCACTTTTGCAAATGAACTCTGTCAACTTGAGACATCCACATACCTGTGAGCAACTGTTGATCAGCAGTCTGAAAACAAGGTGAGTTGGAGGCAGAAAGAAGCACAAAATCTTGTGCTGGAATGAGGAGGCAGTCAGAAGATTGGTAGAATTGACTACAGCTCAAGGATGAGAAAATAAATGTATCACCAAGCTCTCTGCAAGATGTTTAGTGCTCCACCCATTTCTCTTCATCTGTTCTGAAGCAATTTGTCAACATCCTGTGGCAAGAAGAATTTTGTTCATTTTGTTCATTGGTTGTCGAGAGAGCTGATTAAACAGGAGGTTCTTGCCTCCAAAGTCTTGATGTCATAGAGAAGCATTCTTGAGAAAAGTGAGTAAATAAGTTGCAGGGAGCAACCGGGTGAGGGTGAATACTACAATGCCTGGGATTCTTTGAGGGGGGTGATATGCTTTTAATGCATGGTGTGTATGGAGCCCCACAGGCGCAACTATGGAATCTGGAAGCGCGCATAGGGAGGGGGCCTTTTGAATGACTAAGAGGTAGACAGTGGTTAACCAGGTGGGAGAGGAGAACCGAATGGAATGGTTGGATGAGATGGCACACACACACACACACACATGTATGTAAATATTTATGTACAGTAAATAACATGGCATGTTGTGGCTAGTTTCAAATTGAGGGCTCGTCCACCCTTCCACCAGTCGCATTCCAAAAAGGCACAATTTCACACAGTTTCCAGGCACTTTCCAGGCACCGGTCCAAGTGACCTTGCCTTTGCTGTGCAGCCTTCCCCTGAAAAAACATGCTTGTTGCCTCTGAATTGGAATGAACAGCAATCTGCAGAAAACCCAATGGTCATCTGTTTTGATTCAGCAGTAAAGAGAGGGTTTTCCTGGTGGGAAATGGAAGGCCAAATGAGGTGTGGAAGAGCCCTGAGAACCTGTTTTTATATGTCCCTTGGGATGTTAGAGGGTCAGCCATAGACATGAATGGAGGCATTTGAAAATTTGTGTAGTTTGAATTGGGCAGACATGGCCATTATTGATTTTCACAACCATTATATCAAATAAATAGTTGGGGGGGGGGGAGACACAAATGGAGAGGGGACCCTCAAATTAACCCAATGCTCATTGAGCTCAATCGAATTTTGCGAAATGACAAAGAAGAAACAGGGAACTGATTACTTGGAATACCTATTGTTCCAGCCAAAACCCTAGACATTTGCCTCTATGTTCCAAGTATACATTTTGTGTTTCTTTGGATTTCAAGCATGGGCAAAGTGCACCCAACTGTGCTGTTCGTTCTGCCGCTAGTTCCTCTTTTCCCTTCTTGCTGCAACCGAGTTGCAAGGCTAACCACCATTTCTCATTCTGATACAATCAGCACTTAGCTGTTAAGTTTGGAACAGAAATCTGATAACAGATGTCACAGAGTTGTGCCAGAGCACTAAGAATAATTTCATTTGTGAATCTGAAAACTTCCTTCAATTTCTTGGTTTTCAGTTTTGTACCTATAATCTGAGAGAATAACAAAAGTGAGGCAATATATTGGGAAAACAACAGTAGAAGGGACAAAGAGCATATGTAGCTTTTGTTACTATTTATCCAATTTTGTCTCTTAGAGTAACACATCTGGGTCTGTTCCTAAATCCACAAATTGAATACACAGACAAACAATCCAGTCAGTCATGACTCACATATGAAAAAACAACAATGATATTTTAATCTACAGTTTATTGTACCCTAATCTACTCTCATCCGGGCTCTCTAATCACAGAATGCATATAGTAAAGTATAAAAGGAAGGCCATTAAAGTCACAAAGAAACTGGTATCTCTTCTGGCATCTCTGCCACCCAATTATGGTTCCCCTATTGCTCTTGCAAATGGACTGCATCAACTTGAAACATTCGCATACCTGTGAGAAACTCTTGATCAGCAATCTTCAGAGATGGTGTGTGGAATGCAGAAGGAAGTACAACATCCTGTGCTGGAATAAGTAGGGGGACAGAGCATTTTCAGAAATGAATGTAACTCCAGAGAAACAGCAGATGTTTTAACAAGCTTCCAGCTAGATGTTCAGGGCTCCACCCACTAATTTCTATCTGTTCTTGTCAATATCATGAGGTAAGATCCCCTCCCCCCACATTGGTTATCAAGGTGGCTGGTGTAGGAGGAGATTAACTGTATACAAGGTTGTATCAAACATAAGAAACATCAGAAGAAGAAAATAATTCATAGAGACAAGCCCTCCACAAAGGCCAACTCTTCAGCTTGCTTTTATGACGTGTTTTCTTCTTACGATGTGCCTTATGTTTGATATCTATTTGTTGTACTGTAGAAGCAGGATCAGTGGGAAGTGGAGGAGAGGTGGGTGGGCTTACGGCAAATACCTTTATACTCAGCTCTACTTTCTCACTTCACACTCTCTCTGTCCATCTCTCACATGGGGAAGGGTGAACTGCTCAGCTCTGAATTTGCCTGGCTGTCCAATCTATCCAACACTCAGATGTCAGAATCATTCCCTTTCCTCACCATTCAGACCTTCTGACATCAATCCCCAATTCTATTCACGGGATTTCCAGGATGTTTCTCAGCACAAATACTTCATTATTGACATTGATTTTCTCCACTCTCATATCTTATGGAATATGGCCCACTGCCAATTTCTAATTAGGAAAATGCTTGGCTTTTGGTCAGAGAGCCCCACCACCATCACTGCATGAGCTGATATAGCAGATAATTTAAAAAATAAAATAATAATAATAATAAGAAGAAGAAGAAGAAGAAGAAGAAGAAATAGTTAAGAAAAATTAAAAGAACCACAAAGAACTGCAGGCTTCACTCATCTGACACCTCTGGGTATATATAAATTCAATAAATAATATTCAGCCATTGAAAAAAAAACGGAGGGAGGGTTTACTTCTATGTCTCCCCAGAGATATACAATATGTGGATATTAACAAATAGATTTATAGTAATAAGATACTGAGTTCAGAGTAGAACAAGTACTGAGAAATACAAAGAAGATAGAAAATGAAGCTTTCTGGGGGGCGGGGGCGGGAATCAATCAGTTTTTATTAAAGCCTTTGTGTTACAAAGCAAACGTATAAACAGGAAAAGATACATCTGTCATCTCCACTTTAAGTTCACAATCTATTTTCACTTTCAGGTAGGTAGCCGTGTTGGTCTGACACAGTATAAGTCCAATAGCACCTTGCTGCTGTTGTTTAGTCGTTTAGTCGTGTCCGACTCTTCGTGACCCCATGAACCAGAGCACGCCAGGCACTCCTGTCTTTCACTGCCTCCCGCAGTTTGGTCAGACTCATGTTGGTCGCTTCGAGAACACTGTCCAACAATCTCATCCTCTGTCGTCCCCTTCTCCTTGTGCCCTCCATCTTTCCCAACATCAGTGTCTTTTCCAGGGAGTCTTCTCTACTCATGATGTGGCCAAAGTATTGGAGCCTCAGTCTCAGGATCTGCCCTTCCAGTGAGCACTCAGGGCTGATTTCCTTAACAATTGATAGGTTTGATCTTCTAGAGACCAACTAAGTTTGTTCTTGGTATAAGCTTTCGTGTGCATGCACACTTCTTCAATTTTTTTTGCAGTCGTCAGATCCGGGGTTGGACCTGAATATCTCTCTTTTTTCTGCAACTTTCCTCCTCCTTGAAAACTCTCTGTAATATGACCTTCAAGCTCTCCCTTCACCGACTGTGTTTCTTTCTTCCAACCAGGAAATAAATAAAAGGGTTAACACTGCTGTTTAGGCTGCTGCATAAGAGCCCAAGAAACATTTCAGTATCATTTACATCTTTACTGGAAAATTGGATTAATAAAATGCAGGTATATGGGAAAGCTAAGAAGAGAAAGACGAGGAAGAAGAGGAGGGCAAGTGGAATGGCTGTTAAAGCTTTTCCCTTCTTCCTCTTCTGTGATCTAAAGTAAACTTTTATAAAGAGGACCAGAGTGGAGGCAAATTATACCATTCATTAGAAATTGGTAGAAAATGGGATTCAGTGTATCAATAAAAATAGAAAGAATCATGCCGATTACAGTGAGCAAGAAGGAAATGATCCATATTGTGGTACACACAAGGGTGGAAAAGTGTGGTGGTCGGCGACATCGATGCCAAAATGGGAAAATAACAGAAACACACCTGTCCATGCTAATGGCTATCAACAGATATTGACCCGTGTTGTAAATGAACAAAAACAAACAAATTACCAATGCATAAATATAGATAATTGCATCTGAAAATGAACTCAGAATTCTCATAATCGAAAGTAAAGATAAGCATATGAGTGTCCCAAGGTCAGCAACAGACAGATGAAGTATGAAAGTGGTGAAAGGGTTCCTCTTCATGCAAAAGCCAAGAAACCAGATGACAGTTCCATTCCCCATAAGTCCAAAAATGCTAATAACTGGAATTAAGAGAAAGAGAATAATGTCTGCTATAGGATATAGTGATGATTCATGATCAAAACCATCCTGGGGTTTTAGGAGGTCAGTTCCATTTTCTGCTCCAATATCTTCCAGTGAAGCATTGATCTCCACTTTTGAGCTAATGCTTGCTTGGCTCTTCCTACAAGAAGAAACTAAAGAAAATGTGGATAAATAAATAAATAAATAAAAAGTTTTGGCTATGAAGCTCAACGATATTAAGGTAATGCACTCAAACAATAACAAAAGAGACATGCTATAGTGAGAATTCCTGACTGATAAAATCAGTAAAAGACCCACAATAGATTAGCCAGACTGCAAGGTTTTTTACAATGTGGAATGTATAATTAGACAAACCGTTAGTCTATCTACCTAGTACTTTCTGCTCTGACTGGATATGGAAACCAAAAATTCCTGCCATCTTCAACAGCCTTCCACCTGGTGTCCTTCTAACTCAAGACTTCAGGGAGTTAGCGTGGCTCACCTATCTGCCAAAGGTGCACAGCATTGCAATTCAACTACATTTGCCTCCTACCTTTGCTAATGAAGGAGATCAAATTTAGCTATTCGCATACCCGTCAAAAACTTTGGATCAGCATCCCTCAGGCATGGTGAGTGGGAGCAGCAAGTGGTGCTGGAATAAGCAGGTAATCAGAAGATTTGAAGTAATTGATAAGGTGCCTCATCTGGTTCTTAGCATCTTAGGATCCTTCCCATGTCTCTTCAGTTCTATGTAATCCATTTGCCAGCATCATGTGATAAGATGGTTGTATCCCTCATTGGGTCTCAGAATAGCATTTGGCAAACTCAGGAGGAGATTCTTGCCTTCTAATGTTCAGTGTCCCAAGCAATCACTCTTGAGAATAGAGAGTTTGCAAGCTTTAAGCAAGCCCAACCTCTTTTTGTCCCTATCTGGGGAAATATCTTTATTGATTAGAGTGTCACCTGACCCATTAACAGAAAGACTAACCAGTGTATTCAGAGAGTAATCAGCTTGCTGTTGGTTCTGCTGGGGAAGAATAATAAAATAGTGGCTACAGAGGAAAACAAGTACCAAGAAATACACCAAGAGATAGAAAATGAAGCTTTCTGAGCTATTTTGAAGTCTTCACATCCGGGTTTGAAGTGAAACTTCTTGCTTCTCTCTGCAATCTTCCTCCTCTTTAAAAAGTCTCTGGAGTATGACCTTCATGCTCTCCCTAGATCGAGCCCTCTTGTTTCTCCCAATCAGGAAATAAATCAGTGGGTTAATACTGCTATTCAGGCAGCTGCATAACAACCCAACAGGTACTGCAACATATTGCACTTTATAGTCTATAAGTGGACTGGAAAAACGGATTAATGCAATGCCAGTAAATGGGAAAGCTAAGAAGAGGAAGAAGAGGAGGGCAAGTAGGATGGCTGTTAAAGCTTTCCCCTTCTTCCTCTGTTGTGATCTAAAGTAAACTTTTATAAACAGGACCAGAGTGGAAACAGTCATGAGTGGGAGGCAAAGTATAGCATTCATTAGAAGCTGGTAGAAAATGGCATCCTTGTTATGCAGAAAATAAGGAGGAATGCAACAGATTACAGTGAACAGGAAAGAAACGATCCATATTAAGGCACAAACAAGGGTGGAAAAGTGTGCTGGTCTGTGGCATCGGTGCCAAAATGGGAAAACAACAGAAACACACCTGTCCATGCTAATGGCTGTCAACAGATATTGACCAGTGTTGTACATGAAGAAAAAAAGAATGTAACCCAACAATACTATCACATACATATAGGGAGGTAAGAATGAAAATGACATCAGAAGATTAAAAATGGGAACAGTAAATAAGCATATGAGAGTCCCAAGGTCAGCAACAGCCAGATGGAGGATGAAAATGGTGAAAGGATTCCTCTTCATGCAAAAGCCAAGAAACCAGATGACAGTTCCATTCCCCACAAGTCCAAAAATGCTAATAATGAAAATGAAGACATTGAGAACAATTTCTGCTATAAGATATAGTGATAATTCATGATCAAAATCATCCTGGGGGGTTAGGAGGTCAGTTCCATTTTCTGCTCCAATATCTTCCCATGAAGCATTCAAAGTGGACCAGGATCCCAGGCCATCATTGCTCATCTTGCTGTATCTCTACTTTTGAGCTTTTTCTTGTATTGAAAATTTGAGCTTACTAGCTGGAGAAAATAAACAAATGTGGAGTAAGTTTTATAATAATAATAATAATAATAATAATAATAATAATAATAATAATAATAATTTTTTATTTATACCCCACCCTTCCCGATTTAAAAACCTGGCTCAGGGCGGCTAACAACAAATATAAAACATTGATTAAAAATGACTTTTTTATTTTAAAAAAAGGTTAAAAATAGCATCAAATACAACATAAATGAACATCACCAGGGCTAACTGGCCAAGTTATTCCTGCTAGGGCCAGTAAGGAGACCAGGGAAGGGTTTAAATGCGGGGTCTCAGAAAAAGGTTTCTTCAAAGAAAAAGGGAAGGGAAAAAAGGAATGACGAATCAGGCTAAATTGAAGGCCAGGTGGAATAACTCTGTCTTTCAGGCACTGCGGAAGGAGATCAGGTCCTGCAGGGCCCTAGTTTCGTGGGACAGAGCATTCCACCAGGTCGGAGCCATAGCTATAAAGATCAACCATATTAAACTGAGACACTCAAACAATAACAAAAGAGACATGCTATAGTGGGACTTCATGACTGATGAACAAACACTTTAGAAATATTGCTCATTGGAACGTTTGTCAAAACTCATCACTTTCAAAAGCTTAGAGGGGAAATGCAATATTCCGGTGGGTTATGGATGTTTCCTCCGAGTAAAAAACCTACATTCACAATATCAGTAAGCATATCATTTTGGAAGTCAAATTTTCAACTTCTGAGTCAAATGCTGACTCAGCCTGAAGATCTGAAACTAACCTCTTGTGTCGTAAACACTGAGAGTGGGATGGTTGGGTGGCGGAGAAGAGGAGTGGGAGAAGGAGTTGATCAGCTCTTGTGGTTGGGGAAACAAAAGCCAGAATGAATTGGGGAGGCATGTGTAATTTTATTATTATTAAAAAGTGATTTTAGAAAAGTGGATAAAATGAAACTCAAGTCGAATTGAAATTGATAAGAAATATGAAAATCAGAAAAAGACCCACAATAGATTAGCCAGACAGCAAGATTTTTACAATGTGGAATGTGTTGTTGTTGTTGTTGTTGTTGTTGTTGTTGTTGTTGTTGTTGTTGTGTCATTCAACAACAAGAACAATACATTCCACATTGTAAAAATCTTGCTGTCTGGCTAATCTATTGTGGGTCTATTCTATTGTGGAATGTATTAGACAAACCTTTAGTCTCTCCTGCCTAGTACTTTCTGCTCTGACTGGATGTGGAAACCGAAAATTCCTGCCGTCTTCACCTGCCATCCACCTGTCTCCTTCTAACTGAAGACTCAATGGAGTTAGCTTGGCCCAATCTATCTGCAAAAGGTGCACAGCATTGACATTTAGCTACAGATCCCCTCCTACCTTTGCTAATGAATGAGATCAAATTTTGCTATTCACATACCTTTCAAAAACTTTGGATCAGCATCCCTCAGGCATGGTGAGTGGGAGCAGCAAACGGTGCTGGAATAAGTAGGTAATCAGAAGATTTGCAGAAATTGTTAAGATGCCTCATCTGCTTCTTAGCAAGATATGTAGGATCCTGCCCATGTCTCTTCAGTTCTGTGTAATCCATTTGCCAGCATCATGTGAAAAGATGGTTGTTTTGTGCATTGGGTCTCAAGATAGCATTTGACAAACTCAGGAGGAGATTCTTGCCTTCTAATGTTCAGTGTCCAAAGCAAGCATTCTTGAGAAGAGAGAGTTTGCAAGTGATAAGCAAGTCCAACTTCTCTTTGACATTATTTGGAGAAATATCTTTATAGATTAGCGTGTCACCTGACCCATTAACAGAAAGACTAACCACTGTTTTCAGAGAGTAATCAGCTTGCTGTTGGTTCTGCTGTGGAAGAATGTAGGCTGGGGTGGAGAATTATATCTGAAGAACAAAAGCAGAGTCCTGGTAGATCAGGTCAGTGACCCTTGCAGTCAATTGTCCTGGTCTCACAGTGGCCAAGCAGATGCTTCAAGGAAGCCCACAAACAGCTTCTGAACACAACAGTACTCTCCTCCCCCGTGATGTTCTGCTGGCAGGCCTTAATCTCCTTAATTTTCCAACTCCCTTGGGATAACTTTGATATGTGTGGGAGGACAATCTGCTTTTTTTGGGTGGGGAGTGGGCACACGTTTGTCCGCTCCCAGTTCCTGAAAGCCTCTGTTTATTGATATCGAGTACTCTTCATCCCATCCTAGAGGACATGGGGGTGGGGAATATCTGAGTTTGAACAACTTTGACATGTGTGGGAGGCCAATCTGTGTTTCTGTGTGGGACTTGGGCACACTTCTGCCCAATCCAGATGCATCAATTCTTTAAAGCCTCTATTTTTTTTTGTACTCTTCATTCCATCCTGTCTACAAGAAAAAAAAATATTCTCAAGGTGAATAAGGCTGCAATCTAGCCAGACCAACAGATTGTATCTCTCTCTCTCTCTCTCTCTCTCTCTCTCTCTCTCTCTCTCTCTCTCCATGCCCCCTTCTACCTGGTTCTCTGTTTTTTCCACTCACTAATTCCATATCCCATGCCACTGAATTTTCTTCGGTTTGCTCTGGGGGTTTTATGCCCCTCTCAGAGCTACTGAAGCATGCCTCTTAAGCAATGGTGGTATAGATTTGGATATAGGAGCCCAAACATGGGAAGTATCAACTTGATATTACTGCACATGAGATTTAAATATGTGATATAGAAGACTCTGTATGAGAATGGTATACTGGGCACATGTTCATGACAGTTAAATGCCAGGAAATTGTTATCTTCCACCAGAGCTATCTTGCTTGAACTTCTGCAGAAGATAGTTGGGTGTTTCCTGTGAGAGGAGACAGTTACAAAAGCATCAAACCCAAAACTTATATTATGGGGAAAATAATTATCCATGCAATAATGATATGCAAAAGCATTCCAAAACATTATGGGGATGATTAAAGATCTGGACCTCAGACCACATCCAGGTCTCAATCCTTGGTCTCAATCCTTCTGCAGCAGTCGCACAAGTTCATTCCTTTCTTTTGAAGCATTACATTTTATTGCAATGTTTTGCTGCACAATTGAACAGCATCTAAAATAACATGAATTCCTCTCTTTTGAAACATGAGATTTACTTTCATAAATCGCAGGCACGCACACACACACAAACAAACACAGAAAGAGAGAGAGACAGAGAGAGAGAGAAAGAGAGAGAGAGAGACTGCAGGAGCTAGGTTCTTTGTGCCATTCTGATTATGAGTGTTAGTTGCTCAGGCTGATTTTTGGTTAGGCTTTTATGTGAGCAGCCTGCTGCCTCCCAATTGCATTAGAGCCTTTGCACATTGTGGTGGGTCACTTAGGTTGTGCCAGTGAAAATCTAATCAGCTTAAGAGGAGCCCAGTCATCTTGCCCCCTGCTCAGATGTGCTCTGCAATGCAGAGTGGACGGCACTGTTTCACCTGACTGCTTTATTCTCATGCCCCATCCCAATCCTTCTTAATAAGTGTTGACTAGAATCACATGTCAAGGTGAGTCTTTATCCATGATGATTTTGGTTCTTCACCATGCAAAGGAGTATAGTGTATGCATCAAGCTATACAGGTAGGCTTGATGGCTAGCATTGAGTGGAATGCATTGTGGTATGATATGGAACCATCTCCCCCCTGTTTCCTCTGGTGTTTTCCCAATAAAAACTTTATTGGAAAGATAGAGAAACATTGATGTCATGAATCACTTCTGCTAATTGTCACATTGCCCTATAAAGTTGTAGATGGCAGAATTTTGTGGATTTCTATATGCACATAGTCATAATTTCTATATCACTACCTCTATATAATAAGCAGTGCTCTTTTTCAGACGAACTCACTGGAACTCAGTTCCAGCATCTCTCAGGTGGGGGCCATTTATGGTGAGTTTCTGCACCTTTTTTTCTAGAAAATAGCACAGAAAATAGGGATTATAGTGGTGGAATGTTCCATCATGCACTTTTCTACAAATCTGGGAGAAATCTTTTATTCTCTTTTCTTCTAACATTTGGGCTCTAAATGTGAAGATTACTTCATTCCCTTTAGCAGTGAATTTTTTTTTCTATACCATATAGCAAGTCATCTCACTCAACTCACAGTCTGTTGAAGCGGCATTTATTTTTATTTCATTTTCTAAAACATATAAAAGATTTATCCTGCAAAATAGGCAATCCTAGGGGCTTTTAACTATACTGCTAAAATGAGGACAGAAATCAACAGAGTAAATGAATCCAAAATAATAATATATAAATGAATGAATAAATGAATGAATAATAAATAATAAATAAATGAAGCTTTCTGAGCTATTTTGAAGTCTTCACATCTGGGTTTGAAGTGAAACTTCTTGCTTCTCTCTGCAATCTTCCTCCTCTTTGAAAAGCCTCTGGAGTATGACCTTCATGCTCTCCCTAGATCGAGCCCTCTTGTTTCTCCCAATCAGGAAATAAATCAGTGGGTTAATACTGCTATTCAGGCAGCTGCATAACAACCCAAAAGGTATTGCAACAGATTGCACTTTATAGTCTATAAGTTGAGAGAAAAAACGGATTAATAAAATGCAAGTAAATGGGAAAGCTAAGAAGAGGAAAAAGAGGAGGGCAAGTAGGATGGCTGTTACAGCTTTTCCCTTCTTCCTCTGTTGTGATCTAAAGTAAACTTTTATAAACAGGACCAAAGTGGAAACAGTCATGAGTGGGAGGCAAAGAATAGCATTCATTAGAAGCTGGTAGAAAAGGGTAGACCATATAATGTCAGTAAGAGAAAGACTCAAGTTGATTGCAGTGAGCAAGAAAGAAATGATCCATATTGTGGCACAAACAAGGGTGGAAAAGTGTGGTGGTCGGTGGCATCTATGCCAAAGGGGGAAGAGGACAGAAACACACCTGTCCATGCTAATGGCTGTCAACAGATATTGACCAGTGTTGTACATGAATAAGAAGAAAAACTCGAACAACTCTAAAAAAAAGTAAATATTCATAGGTAAGGATGCAAATGACCTCAGAAGACTTGCAATGGAATAAGTAAATAAGCATATGAGTGTTCCAAGGTCAACAACAGCCAGATGTAGTATGAAAGTGGTGAAAGGATTCTTCTTCATGCAAAAGCCAAGAAACCAGATGACAGTTCCATTCCCCAGAAGTCCAAAAATGCTAATAACTGGAATTAAGACAAGGAGAATAATGCCTGCTATAGAATATAGTGATGATTCATGATCAAAACCATCCAGGGGGGTTAGGAGGTCAGTTCCATTTTCTGCTCCAATATCTTCCAGTGAAGCATTCAGAGTGGACCAGGATCCCAGGCTACCATTGCTCATCTTGCTGTATCTCTACTTTTGAGCTTTTTCTTGTATTGAAACTGTGAGCTTACTAGCAGGAGAGAATAAACAAATGTGGAGTCAGTTTTAGCTATAAAGACCAACCATATTAAACTGAGAAACTCAAACAACAATAAAAGAGAAATGCTATTGTGGAAATTCATGACCGTGAAACAAACAAACAAGCATGCCCCCCAACATTCCTCAGATAAAAATGGGGACATTTTTCACTCCTCTCTTATTGACCCTCCTTGACCCCATTTCTTTGTCTCTCACATAGCATTTACTAACTTAAGAAAGACAAGTGCCACCACCATTAAACTGTTTATGAATAAAACAATATGAAGTATAACAGAAAAATAAAACATAAGTTAAAGTGAATTCAAACAGCAAAATGAGAACTAGTAAATGTATATATAGAGAGAGATGCTGATGAGCCTGACCTTGAGATTTTTATAAAATAATGTTGTACCCCTATTTTGAGCACTTGTGAGGCAGGTGATTGGTTTGTCCAGCCCAGTATTCCCTTCTCCAGGGATTCAACCTGGACTTTTCTGCCTGCAATGCATGCACACTTCTGCCTATTGTTCCCCTTCCGCTTTTGCAAATGAACTATTGTCAACTTGAGACATTCACATACCTGTGAGCAACTGTTGATCAGCAGTCTAAAGACAAGGTGAGTTGAAGGCAACAAGAAGCACAAAATATTGTGCTGGAATGTGGAGGAAGCCAGAAGATTGGCAGAATGGACTACAGCCCCAAGGAGGAGAAAATAGATTTATCACCAAGCTCTCCGCAAGACGTTTAGGGCTCCACCCAGTACAGATGAAGTTCTTAAGCAGTTTGTCAACATCCTGTGGCAAGAAGAATTTTGTTCATTGGTTGTCAAGAAAGCTAATTTAAGTGGAGGTTTTTGCCTCCAAAGTCTTGATATCATAGAGAAGCATTATTGGGGAAAGTGAGTAAATAAGTTGCAGGGAAAAACTGGTGAGGGTAATACTACAGTGATTGGGATTCTTTGAGGGGAATGATATGCTTTTAATTCATGGTGTCTATGGAGCCCCATAGACATGAATGGAGAAATTTAAAAATTTGCTAGGAAGAAGGAACCAGGCAACCAGGATACATAAATATCTTACTGATGATCTTACCTTTATCTTCCCATGCTCAAGCCAGTTAACAGCATTGTGAGTACACAATAAATGATATGCATAGAAGGTTGTATCAAACACTAGACACATCATAATAAGAAAATAATTCATAAAGACAATTTCTTTAAAAAGGGCAACTCTTCAGTTTCCCTTTATGACTATGGCTTCAGGAACAGAGGGAAGTGGAGGAGAGGTGGGTGGCCTTTAATACAAATAACTTTCTACTCAGCTCTGCTTCCTCACTTTACACTCTCTCTGTCCATCTCTCACATGGGGAAGGGCGAACTGCTCAGCTCTGAATTTGCTTGGCTGTCCAAACTATCCAAAACCCAGGTGTCAGAATCATTCCCTTTCCTCACCATTCAGACCTTCTGACATCAATCCCCAATTCTATTCAAGGGATTTCCAGGATGTTTCCCAGCACAAATACCTCATTGTTGACATTTATTTTCTCCACTCTCATATGTTATGGAGTATGGGCCAATGGCAATTTCTAATTAGCAATTTGTTCCCAGAGCCCCACCAGTGTCACTGCATAAGCTGGTATAGAAGATGATTTTTTTTTAAAAAAATATCCAATAATAAGTATAATTAAAAATTATTATATAGCCAAGAAGAAATTAAAATGGCCACAAAAAAATCTGCTGGTTTCACTCCATCTGAGACCTCTGGGTATACTGCAGTATATAAATTCAATAAATAATAATATATAAATTCAATAAAGAATAATCTGGCACTGAAAAAAATGGAAAAAGGGTTTACCTCTATGTCTCACCAGAGATATACAATATGTGGATATTAACAAATGGATTCATAATAATAAGATACTGAGTTCAGAGTAGAACAAGTACCAAGAAATATAAGAAGAGATAGAAAATGAAGCCTTCTTTGGAAAAACAAAATCGTTTATTATTATTATTAAAGCCTTTGTTTTACTGGTACAAAAGAAACAGATAAACTGGTACAAAAGAAACAGATAAAGGTACATCTGTCATCTCCTCTTTCAGTTCATAGTCGTTTTCTTTTTTAAAAATTTCTGTTTATTCATTTTTCATTTACAAAAAGAAGAGAAAAGAAATCACAAAAGAGAAAAGGACAAAAACTAACAAGCACAAAAATACATAAATGTATACATAAATAAAAAATATTATACATGTCTACACACATTTCTTCATAGTACATTGGGTTATCTAGCTCCAGCGAATAAATACTGGTAATAGACTATAAACAAATCCAACTGAAACATTTTTAATACATAATTTTGTGTAGATTTTGTATATAAATCGACTTCCCTCAACTAGCACTCCATTGAATCACATGTTCACTCGTATATAATATTCCAATTCCAATTATTATTATTATTATTTTTAAATAAAGTTTATTCAATTTTACAAAAGAAATTGAGTCATATATACATACCTATATCACATACAGACTTCACATACAATACAGACATAACATAACCAAATCTTTCTTCTTCTTCTTCTTCTTTTTCCTACTTTATCTAATTTCTTAACTGGCTTTATGCTTTTGTATGTGAGAACAAGTTTTCTTTTAAACTTTTAATGTAAAAGGAAAACAGAAACATAATTTCTTAAAATTCTTAACTTTTCAAGTAATTTTTCTTTTTGTTTATTTGTTTGTGCTTTGCAAGTTAATGTAAGGATGATATTTATGTTTTATGTAAGAAAGTATGTGTCCAATTCCAATTATCATATTCCAGTTTTTGTTGTTTTTAAGCTCTGAAACAAAGTGTTAATGATCCATTCGATTGATATCTGTTTTGCTTAGAGATTAATTTTTCACTAGCTGACATTTTCCTACAGGAGCTATTGCAGAGCATGTAGCCTGTTCAGGTCACACCTCTTTTTTAAATATCCCAAAAATTTATATACTGGGTATACTGCAGTATAGAAATTCAATAAATAATAATATATAAATTCAATAAAGAATAATCTGGCATTGAAAAAAATGGAAAAAGGGTTTACCTCTATGTCTCACCAGAGATATACAATATGTGGATATCAACAAATAGATTCATAATAATAAGATACTGAGTTCAGAGTAGAACAAGTACCAAGAAGTATAAGAAGAGATAGAAAATGAAGCCTTCTTTGGAAAAACATAATGGTTTTTTTTTTAATCAAAGCCTTTGTTATACAAAAGAAACAGATAAACAGGAAAAGATACATCTGTCGTCTCCACTTTCAGTTCATAGTCTTTTTCACGGCTTGATTTTTTTTTTAAGTCATCAGATCAGGGTTTGGACCTGAACGTCTCTCTTCTTTCTGCAATCTTCCTCCTCCTTGAAAACCCTCTGGAATATGACCTTCACGCTCTCCCTTGACCGACTGTGTTTCTTTCTTCCAACCAGGAAATAAATCAATGGGTTAACACTGCTGTTTAGGCAGCTGCATATGAGCCCAAGAAACATTTCAGTACTAATGTTTACAACTTCATGAGAAATCTGCATTAATAAAATGCCAGTAAATGGGAAAGCTAAGAAGAGGAAGAAGAGGAGGGCAAGTAGGATGGCTGTTACAGCTTTCCCCTTCTTCCTCTGTTGTGATCTAAAGTAAACTTTTATAAACAGGACCAGAGTGGAAACAGTCATGAGTGGGAGGGAAAGTATAGCATTCACTGGAAGCAGGTAGAAAAGGGCATACTTTGTAACTTCAATATAAAGAATCATGAAAATTACAATGAGCAGGAAAGCCACGATCCATAATATGGCACACACAAGGGTGGAAAAGTGTGGTGGTCTGTGGCACCTGTGCCAAAGGGGGAAGACGACAGAAACACACCTGTCCATGCTAATGGCTGTCAACAGATATTGACCAGTGTTGTACATGAAGAAAAAAAAGAATGTAACCCAACGATACTATCACATACATATAGGGAGGTAAGAATGAAAATGACTTCAAAAAATATAAAATGGAAAGAATAAATAAGCATATGAGTGTCCCAAGGTCAGCAACAGCCAGATGTAGGATTAAAGTGGTGAAAGGATTCCTCTTCATGCAAAAGCCAAGAAACCAGATGACAGTTCCATTCCCCATAAGTCCAAAAATGCTAATAAGTAAAATGAAGACATTGGGAACAATTTCTGCTATATGATATGGTGTTAATTCATGATCAAAATCATCCTTTGGGGTTAGGAGGTCAGTTCCATATTCTGCTCCAATATCTTCCCATGAAGCATTCAAAGTGGACCAGGATCCCAGGTCATCATTGCTCATCTTGCTGTATCTCTACTTTTGAGCTTTTTCTTGTATTGAAAATTTGAGCTTACTAGCAGGAGAAAATAAACAAATGTGGAGTAAGTTTAATAATAATAATAATAATAATGATATATTTTTATTTATACCCCACCCATCCCGATTTAAAAACCTGGCTCAGGGCGGCTAACAACAAATATAAAACATGGATTAAAAATGACTTTTAAAAAAAGGTTAAAAATAGCATCAAATACAACATAAATGAACATCACCAGGGCTAACTGGCCAACCTATTCCTGCTAGGGCCAGTAAGGAGACCAGGGAAGGCTTTAAATGCTGGGTCTCAGAAAAAGGTTTCTTCAAAGAAAAAGGGAAGGGGAAAAAGGAATGACGAATCAGGCTAAATTGAAGGCCAGGTGGAATAACTTACAGGCACCGCAGAAGGAGTTCAGGTCCTGCAGGGCCCTAGTTTCGTGGGACAGAGCATTCCACCAGGTCGGAGCCATAGCTATAAAGATCAACCATATTAAACTGAAACAAAATAAAATAAAAAAATCCTTCCAGTAGCACCTTAGAGACCAACTAAGTTTGTTCTTGGTATGAGCTTTCGTGTGCATGCACACGAAAGCTCATACCAAGAACAAACTTAGTTGGTCTCTAAAGTGCTACTGGAAGGATTTTTTTATTTTATTTTGTTTTGACTATGACAGACCAACACGGCTATCTACCTTTAACTGGAACATATTAAACTGAGACACTCAAACAATAACAAAAGAGACATGCTATAGTGGGACCTCATGACTGATGAACAAACACTTTAGAAATATTGCTCATTGGAACGTTTGTCAAAAATCACCACTTTCAAAAGCTTAGAGGGGAAATGCAATATTCCGGTGGGTTATGGATGTTTCCTCCGAGTAAAAAACCAACATTCACAATATCAGTAAGCATATCATTTTGGAAGTCAAATTCTCAAGTTCTGAGTCAAATTCTGACTCAGCTTTAAGATCTGAAACTAACCTCTTGTGTTGTAAACACTGAGAGTGGGATGGTCGGGTGGTGGAGAAGAGGAGTGGGAGAAGGAGTTAAACAGCTCTTGTGATTAGGGGGGGAAAGCCAGAATGAATTGGGAAGGCATGCGTAATTTTATTATTATTAAAAAGTGATTTTAAACAAAAGTGGATAAAATGAAATTCAAGTCAAAATATGAAAATCTGAAAAAGACCCACAATAGATTAGCCAGACAGCAAAATTTTTACAATGTGGAATGTGTTGTTGTTGTTGTTATTGTTGTTGTTGTTTAGTCATTCAACAACAACAAGAACAATACTGTACATTCAACATTGTAAATATCTTGCTGTCTGGCTAATCTATTGTGGGTCTATTCTATTGTGGAATGTATTAGACAAACCTTTAGTCTATCTTGCCTAGTACTTTCTGCTCTGACTGGATGTGGAAACCGAAGATTCCTGCCATCTTCACCACCCATCCACCTGTCTCCTTCTAACTGAAGACTCAATGGAGTTAGCTTGGCCCATCTATCTGCAAAAGGTGCACAGCATTGCCATTCAGCTACAGATCCCCTCCTACCTTTGCTAATGAATGAGATCAAATTTTGCTATTCACATACCTTTCAAAAACTTTGGATCAGCATCCCTCAGGCATGGTGAGTGGGAGCAGCAAGTGGTGCTGGAATAAGCAGGTAATCAGAAGATTTGCAGAAATTGTTAAGATTCCTCATCTGGTTCTTAGCAAGATGTTTAGGATCCTGCCGATGTCTCTTCAGTTCTGTGTAATCCATTTGCCAGCATCATGTGAAAAGATGGTTGTTTTGTGCATTGGGTCTCAGGATAGCATTTGACGAACTCAGGAGGAGATTCTTTCCTTCTAATGTTCAGTGTCCCAAGCAAGCACTCTTGAGAAGACAGAGTTTGCAAGCGATAAGAAAGTCCGACCTCTCTTTGTCCGTATCTAGAAAAATATCTTTATTGATTAGAGTGTCACCTGACTCATTAACAGAAAGACTAACCAGTGCATTCAGAAAGTAATCAGCTTGCTGTTGGTTCTGCTGGGGAAGAACGTAGGTTGGGGTGCAGAACTATATCTGAAGAACAAAAGGAGAGTCCTGCTAGATCAGGTCAGTGACCCTTGCAGTCAATTGTCCTGGTCTCACAGTGGCCAAACAGATGCTTCAAGGAAGCCCACAAACAGCTTCTGAACACAACAGTACTCTCCTCCCCCGTGATGTTCTGCTGGCAGGCCTTAATCTCCTTAATTTTCCAACTCCGTTGGGAGACCTTTGACATGTGTAGGAGGCCAATCTGTGTTTCTGGGTGGGATTTGGGCACACTTCTGCCCAATCCCAGATGCATCAATTCTTTAAAGCCTCTATTCTTTTGGAGTACTCTTCATTCCATCCTGGCGACAAGAAAAAAAAAATTCTCAATCTGAATAAGGCTGCAATCTAGCCAGACCAACAGATTGTATCTCTGTCTGTCTGTCTGTCTGTCTGTCTGTCTGTCTCTCTCTCTCTCTGCATGCCCCCTTCCACCTGGTTATCTGTTTTTTCCACTCTCACTAATTCCATATCCCATGCCACTGAATTTTATTCGGTTCGCTCTGGGGGTTTTATGCCCCTCTCAGAGCTACTGAAGCATGCCTCTTATGCAATGGTGGTATAGATTTGGATATAGGAGCCCAAACGTGGGAAGTATCAACTTGATATTACTGCAAATGAGACTTAAATATGTGCTATAGAAGACTCTGTATGAGAATGGTATACTGGGCACCTGTCCTTGACAGTTAAATGTCAGGACATTGCTATCTGCCACCAGAGCTATCTTGCTTGAACATCTGCAGAAGATAGTTGGGTGTTTCCTGTGAGAGGAGACAGTTATAAAAGAATCAAACCCAAAACTTATATTATGGGGGAAATAACTATATATGCAATAATGATATGCAAAAGCATTTCAAAACATTATGGGGGTAAGTAAAGTTCTGGGCCTCAGAGCACATCCAGGTCTCAATCCTTGGTCTCAATCCTTCTGCAGCAGTCCAACAAGTTCATTCCTTTCTTTTGAAGCATTAGATTTTCTTTTATTAATCGGTCAGATGACAATGTTTTGCTGCACAATTGAACAGCATCAAAAATAGCATGAATTCCTCTATTTTGAAACATGAGATTTACTTTCATAAATCGCACGCATGTGTACACACAGAGAGAGATAGAGAGAGAGAGAGAGAGAGAGAGAGAGAGAGAGAGAGAGAGAGAGAGAGACTCCAGGAGCTAAGTTCTTTGGCCATTCTGATGATGAGTGTTACTTGTTCAGGCTGATTTTTTATTTGCCTTTTATATGAGCATCCTTCTGCCTACAAATTTCATTAGAGCCTTTGTACATTGTGGTGGGTCACTTAGGTTGTGCCAGTGAAAAGCTAATCAGCTTAAGAGGAGCCCAGTCATCTTGCCCCCCCCCCCCCCCGCTCAGAGGTGACTCATTGCTCTGCCGTGCAGAGTGTACTGCACAGTCTCACCTGACTGCTTTATTCTCATGCCCCATCCCAATCCTTCTTAATAAGTGTTGCCTAGAATGATGTGTCAAGGTGAGTCTTTATCCATGGTGATTTTGGTTCTTCACCATGTAAAGGAGTCTAGTGTATGCATCAAGATATATATATATATATATATATATATATATATATATATATATATATATGGGAAAGTACTGCTCTGGATTGGAATTGTTATAATTAAAATGTATAAAGCGCACGGGGAAAGAAGATAATGAAATGACATGATTTGGAGATAGTATTATTAAAATTTAAAGCAACTGGAAACTGTAAGAGGAACTAAAGATTTTTAAAGAATAAGATCACACATGGGGAGGGGGAGTCAGCAATGGAGGGTAAGAGGGGAGGGGGGAGGGGAAATGTATAAATTTGTGGGTTTTGGAATTTTCTTTGTGAATTAAAAAGCATTTCTTAAGTTATGTTCTTTTCTTGTGAAATTATAAGTATTTACTTAAGGATGTATGAAATGATATCCAATAAAATAAAAAGATATAGGTTTGATGGCTAGCATTGAGTGGAAAGTGCATTGTGACATGATATGGAACCGTCTCCCCCCTGTATCCTCTGGTGTTTCCCCCCAAAAAACTTTATTGGAAAGACAGAGAAACATTGATGTCATGAATCACTTCTGCTAATTGTCACATTGCCCTATAAAGGTGTAGATGGCAGATATTTGTGGATTTCTATATGCACATAGTTATAATTTCTGTTTCACTACCTTGATATAATAAGCAATGCTCTTTTTCAGCAGGAACTCACCGGAACTCAGTTCCAGCACCTCTTCGGTGGGTGCCATTGCAATTATAAGAGAACAAGGGAGGCATTAATAGTGAGTTTCTGCACCTCTTTTTCTAGAAAAATAGCACAGAAAATAGTGATTATAGTGGTGGAAGCGCCCTCTGTGACCCCGCCGAAACCAGGCCCCCTGGTTTACTGAGGAGCTCCAGAAAATGAAGCGGGACCTCAGACGGCTAGAGCGAGTATGGCGGCGTGCTCGCGACGGAGCCTCAAGAGCATCTTATAGGACGCTCATGAAAACCTATGAGATGGCAGTGAAAGCTGCAAAGAAGTCTTACTTCTCAGCTACCATTGCATCCGCTAGCTCTCGCCCGGCACAACTTTTTAGGTTTCTAACAACCCTAGAGGAACAGCCAAATTTAAATACGAATTTGACCCATAGCTGTGAGGCATTTGCGAGCTTTTTTGCGGAGAAAGTCTTGCTGCTCCGCCGTGACCTCCCTGCCAACTTGGATACATTAACAGAACTGGAGGCCCCTCGACTGTCTTCGGGTCCAGTATTGGACCACTTCGATCCGATACCCCCTGCCGATGTAGACAGATTCCTCCGAGCTGGAAGGCCCACCACTTGCTCCCTTGACCCGTGCCTGTCCTGGAGCATGTCCAGACGAGGTGCGGGCCCCCCTGGGTGAGATTATAAACTTGTCCCTTGGCACGGGGATTTTCCCAGGGGAGTTGAAGGAAGCAGTGGTGCGTCCGCTCTTAAAGAAAACATCTCTAGATCCTTTAGATCTATCCAATTACCGCCCGGTTTCGAACCTTCCGTACCTGGGTAAGGTAATTGAGAGAGTGGTCGCTGAACAGCTTGGTGGATTTCTGGAGGAAACATCGGCTTTGGATCCATTTCAGTCTGGCTTTCGCCCTGGTTATGGAACCGAGACAGCTCTGGTCGCGCTAACGGATGATCTCCATAGACAGCTGGATCGAGGCGGGTCGGGACTGCTGATTCTTTTAGATTTGTCAGCAGCCTTCGACATGGTCGATCATGAACTTTTGGACCACCGCCTTGCCGACGTGGGGATTCAGGGCACAGTCCGACAATGGCTGCGCTCCTTCATAGTGGTGGGGGACAGAGAGTGGCGCTAGGGAAGGAGTTGTCGCCGCAGCACTCCTTGGTATGTGGAGTCCCGCAGGGTGCAATCCTCTCCCCGATGCTTTTCAACATCTTTATGCGCCCCCTTGCCCAGATTGTCTGGAGCTTTGGGCTGGGTTGTCATCAATATGCTGATGACACCCAGCTTTATCTGTTGATGGACGGCCGCCCTGACTCAGTCCCAGACACACTGACCAGGTGTTTGGAAGCCGTGGCTAGATGGATGCGTGGGAGCCGGTTGAAGCTAAATCCGTCGAAGACAGAGGTCCTCTGGCTAGGTCGGGACGACATGGGGTTGGGGGGCCAACTCCCATCTCTTGCGGGGGCCCAATTAGTGCCTGCGCCCTCTGTCAAGAGTTTGGGTGTAACCTTTGACGCCTCCCTTTCCATGGAGGCGCAGGTTACAGCCACAGCAAAGGTGGCATTTTTCCATCTTCGACATATCAAGCAGTTGGTCCCCTACCTTTCTCGCCCTGATCTGGCCACAGTGATCCATGCGACGGTCACCTCCAGGCTTAATTATTGTAACTCACTCTACGCGGGGCTGCCCTTGAAGCTGACCCAGAAACTCCAGCGGGTGCAGAATGCCACGGCGAGGCTCCTTTCGGGGTCCTTGCCGCGGGACCACATTCATCCAGTGCTTTACCAGCTTCACTGGCTCCCAGTGGAGTACAGGATCAGGTTTAAGGTGCTGGTTTTGACCTTTAAAGCCCTATGTGGCCTAGGACCCTCATACCTACGGGACCGCCTCTCCCGGTATGCCATGCAAAGGACCTTAAGGTCCACAAATAACAACTTTTTGGTGGTCCTGAGCCACAAGGCTGTTAGATTGGTGTCAACTAGGGCCAGGGCCTTTTCAGTGTTGGCCCCAACCTGGTGGAACACTCTGACACAAGAGACCAGGGCCCTGCGGGATTTAACATCTTTCCGCAGGGCCTGCAAGACAGAGCTGTTCCGCCTGGCCTTCGGGTTGGACTCCTTTTGATTTTGAGTTCGGCCAATAAATGTAGCGGCATTATAAATTTTAAACTGTCTTTTAACCTGTATTTTAATTAACGGTTTCTTTTATACTTTTGCAATTTTACGGATGTAAGCCGCCCTGAGCCCGGCTTCGGATGGGAAGGGCGGGGTATAAATAAATTTTATTATTATTATTATTATTATTATTATTATTATTATTATTATTATTATTATTATTATTCCATCATGAGCTTTTCTAAAAATCTGGGAGAAATCTTTTATTCTCTTTTCTTCTAACATTTGGGCTCTAAATGTGAAGATTTCTTTAATACATTCCCTTTAGCAGTGAATCTGTTTTCTATACCATATAGCAAGTCATCCCACTCAACTCAGAGTCTGTTGAAGCGGCATTTATTTTTATTTCATTTTCTAAAATATATAGAACATTTATCCTGCAAAATAGGCAATCCTAGGGGCTTTTAATGCTACTGCTAAAACGAGGACAGAAATCAACAGATTAAATGAATCCAAAATAATAAAATAGTGGCTACAGAGGAAAACAAGTACCAAGAAATACACCAAGAGATAGAAAATGAATCTTTAATAATAATAATAATAATAATAATAATAATAATAATAATAAATTTTTATTTGTACCCCGCCCTCCCCAGTCGGGACCGGGCTCAGGGCGGCTAACAACAGCAAAATCACAATAAAATATAAAAACCAATTAGTTAAAATACAAGTTAAAAACCAGTTTAAAATGCCGATTCATTTGCGCCCATTACCAAACCAAGGGGAGGAAACCATCAGACTTTAAGTGTCCGACCCGAAGGCCAGGTGGAACAACTCTGTCTTGCAGGCCCTGCGGAAAGATGTCAAATCCCGCAGGGCCCTTGTCTCTTGTGACAGAGTGTTCCACCAGGTTAGGGCCAGAACTGAAAAAGCCCTGGCCCTGGTTGACACCAGTCTGGCAGCCTTGTGGCTCGGGATCTCCAGCAGGTTATTATTTGTAGACCTTAAGGTCCTTTCTGAGCTACTTTGAAGTCTTCACATCCGGGTTTGAACTGGAACTTCTTCCATCTCTCTGCAATCTTCCTCCTCTTTGAAAAGCCTCTGGAGTATGACCTTCATGCTCTCCCTAGATCGAGCCCTCTTGTTTCTCCCAATCAGGAAATAAATCAGTGGGTTAATACTGCTATTCAGGCAGCTGCATAACAACCCAAAAGGTACTGCAACATATTCCACTTTATAGTCTATAAGTGGAGAGAAAAAACGGATTAATAAAATGCAAGTAAATGGGAAAGCTAAGAAGAGGAAGAAGAGGAGGGCAAGTAGGATGGCTGTTACAGCTTTTCCCTTCTTCCTCTGTTGTGATCTAAAGTAAACTTTTATAAACAGGACCAGAGTGGAAACAGTCATGAGTGGGAGGCAAAGTATAGCATTCACTAGAAGTAGGTAGAAAAGGGCATACGTTGTAACTCCAATATAAAGAATCATAAAAATTACAATGAGCAGGAAAGCCATGATCCATATTAAGGCACACACAAGGGTGGAAAAGTGTGGTGGTCGGTGGCATCGATGCCAAAGGGGAAAGACGACAGAAATACACCTGTCCATGCTAATGGCTGTCAACAGATATTGACCAGTGTTGTGCATGAATAAAAAAAGAATGGAACCCAATATTAGAATCACATAGGGAGGTAAGAATGAAAATGACTCCAGAAGATTCAAAATAGGAACAGTAAATAAACATATGAGAGTCCCAAGGTCAGCAAAAGCCAGATGGAGGATGAAAGTGGTGAAAGGATTCCTCTTCATGCAAAAGCCAAGAAACCAGATGACAGTTCCATTCCCCATAAGTCCAAAAATGCTAATAATGAAAATGAAGACATTGGGAACAATTTTTGCTATACGATATGGTGTTAATTCATTATCAAAACCATCCTGGTGGGTTAGGAGGTCAGTTCCCTTTTCTGCTCCAATATCTTCCCATGAAGCATTCAAAGTGGACGAGGATCCCAGGCCATCATTGCTCATCTTGCTGTATCTCTACTTTTGAGCTTTTTCTTGTATTGAAAATTTGAGCTTAATAGCAGGAGAAAATAAACGAATGTGGAGTAAGTTTTATAATAATAATAATAATAATAATAATAATAATAATAATAATATTTTATTTATACCCCACCCTTCCCAATTTAAAAACCTGGCTCAGGGTGGCTAACAACAAATATAAAATATTGATTAAAAATGACTTTTTTTAAAAAAAGGTTAAAAATAGCAACAAATACAACATAAATGAACATCACCAGGGCTAACTGGCCAAATTATTCCTGCTAGGGCCAGTAAGGAGACCAGGGAAGGGTTTAAATGCGGGGTCTCAGAAAAAGGTTTCTTGAAAGGGAAGGGAAAAAAGGTATGACGAATCAGGCTAAATTGAAGGCCAGGTGGAATAACTCTGTCTTACAGGCACTGTGGAAGGAGATCAGGTCCTGCAGGGCCCTAGTTTCGTGGGACAGAGCATTCCACCAGGTCGGAGCCATAGCTATAAAGATCAGCCATGTTTAACTGAGACACTCAAACAATAACAAAAGAAACATGCTATAGTGGGACTTCATGACTGATGAACAAACAAACACTTTAGAAATATTGCTCATTGGAATGTTTGTCAAAAATCATCACTTTCAAAAGCTTAGAGGGGAAATGCAATATTCTGGTGGGTTATGGATGTTTCCTCCGAGTAAAAAACCTACATTCACAATATCAGTAAGCATATCATTTTGGAAGTCAAATTCTCAACTTCTGAGTCAAATTCTGACTCAGCTTTAAGATCTGAAACTAACGTCTTGTGTCGTAAACACTGAGAGTGGGATGGTTGGGTGGCGGAGAAGAGGAGTGGGAGAAGGAGTTAAACAGCTCTTGTGATTAGGGAAACAAAAGCCAGAATGAATTGGGAAGGCATGCGTAATTTTATTATTATTAAAAGGTGATTTTTAACAAAGGTGGATAAAATGAAACTCAAGTAGAATTGAAATTGATAAGAAATATGGAAATCAGAAAAAGACCCACAATAGATTAGCCACACAGCAAGATTTTTACAATGTGGAATGTATTGTTGTTGTTGTTGTTGTTTAGTCTTTCAACAACAACAGCAATACATTCCACATTGTAAAAATCTTGCTGTCTGGCTAATCTATTCTTTGTCTATTCTATTGTGAAATGTATTAGACAAACCTTTAGTCTCTCCTGCCTAGTACTTTCTGCTCTGACTGGATGTGGAAACCGAAAATTCCTGCCGTCTTCACCAGCCATCCACCTGTCTCCTTCTAACTGAAGACTCCATGGAGTTAGCTTGGCCCATCTATCTGCAAAAGGTGCACAGCATTGCCATTCAGCTACAAATCCCCTCCTACCTTTGCTAATGAATGAGATCAAATTTAGCTATTCACATACCTGTCTGAAACTTTGGATCAGCATCCCTCAGGCATGGTGAGTGGGAGCAACAAGTGGTGCTGGAATAAGCAGGTAATCAGAAGATTTGCACAAATTGTTAAGATTCCTCATCTGGTTCTTAGCAATATGTGTAGGATCCTGCCCATGTCTCTTCAGTTCTGTGTAATCCATCTGCCAGCATCATGTGAAAAGATGGTTGTTTTGTGCATTGGGTCTCAGGATAGCATTTGACAAACTCAGGAGGAGATTCTTGCCTTCTAATGTTCAGTGTCCCAAGCAAGCACTCTTGAGAAGAGAGAGTTTGCAAGCGATCAGCAAGTCCAACCTCTCTTTGTCCGTATCTAGTGAAATATCTTTATAGATTAGTGTGTCACCTGACCCATTAACAGAAAAACTAACCAGTGTATTCAGAGATTAATCAGCTTGCTGTTGGTTCTGCTGGGGGAGAACTTAGGCTGGGGTGGAGAACTACAGTATATCTAAAGAACAAAAGGAGAGTCCTGCTAGCTCAGGTCGGTGGCCCTTGCAGTCAATTATCCTGGTCTCATAGTGGCCAAACCGATGCTTCAAGGAAGCCCACAAACAGCTTCTGAACACAACAGTGACCATTCCACACATAGCAAGTTGTCATGTGTCATTATTCCGCTCAGGGGTCTCATAGGGGTTTGGGGGACTCTGTCTGTCCACGCAATACTCTCCTCCCCCGTGATGGGAGGTCTCAATCTCCTTAATTTTCCAACTCACTTGGAACAACTTTGACATTTGTGGGAGGCCAATCTGTGTTTTTGGGTGGGACTTGGGCACTCTTCTGCCCAATCCCAGATGCATTAATTCTTTAAAACCTCTTTTTATTTTTCTTATTTGAGTACTCTTCATTCTATCCTGGGGGACATGGGGAAAAATATATCAGTCTGAACGAGGCTTAGCCATACCATAAGATGTTATTTCAGCATATTTTTTATGGGAGAGAGAAAAAGATAGAAGGAGATAAAGCCACTCCATTCTCAGTCCCCTCCTCACTCATTCAACATTCCATCCCACTCAGTTTTCATTGGGGTATTCAGAGATTTTTATGCCCCTCTAAGAGCGACCCAAATCTACTGAAGCATGCCTCTTATGTAAAGGTCCTACAGTTTTGGCTACAGGAGCCCAAATATGGAAAGTATCACCTTGGTGTAACTGCACATGAGACTGATATATACAAATATATATGACATACTGGGCACATGTTCTTGGCAGTTAAACACCAGGACATTATTATCTGCCGTCAGAGCTATCTTGCTTGGGGATGTGCAGATGATAGTTGTTTCCTGTCGATGAAGATAGTTACAATATGTCATGTGAAAAATAACTATATACAAAAGCATTCCCAAGCAGCCTTCTGCAAAATAAATAAATAGATAAATAAATAAATAAATAATCACTAGTCTTGTCAAAACTCTTTTGACTCATCTCAAAGTTTTGCCTGAGAGAGCCACAAACCTTGTCTTTGCCTGCACATTTGCATTCCAGAATCACGCACTGACGTCGAATTTAGAGTGCTGGACTAAGAGTGGAGAGAGCTGGATTGAAATGACTATTTAGCAATGGCACTTAGTGAGTGCCCTTGATTCAGTCACACACTCACCCTGCCTAACCTACCACACAGAATTGTTGTAAGGATAAACTGAAAGGTGATGTGTACCATGCATACCATATTTTAAGGGACGTGGGTGGTGCTGTGGTCTAAACCACTGAGCCTCTTGGGATTGCCAATCAGAAGGTCAGCAGTTTGAATCCCTGCGACAGGGTGAGCGCCCATTGCTCTGTCCCAGCTCCTGCCAACCTAGCTGTTTGAAAGTATGCCTGTGGAAACCCAAATTCCGGCTGTCTTCACAAGCCATCCACCTGTCTCCTAACTGAAGACTCCATGGAGTTAGCTTGGCCATCTATCTGCAAAAGGTGCACAGCATTGCCATTCAGCTACAGATCCCCTCCTACCTTTGCTAATGAATGAGATCAAATTTAGCTATTCACATACCTGTCTGAAACTTTGGATCAGCATCCCTCAGGCATGGTGAGTGGGAGCAGCAAGTGGTGCTGGAATAAGCAGGTAATCAGAAGATTTGCAGAAATTGTTTCCTAGCAATTGGTTCTTAGCAAGATGTGTAGGATCCTGCCCATGTCTCTTCAGTCCTGGGTAATCCATTTGCCAGCATCATGTGAAAAGATGGTTGTTTTGTGCATTGGGTCTCAGGATAGCATTTGACAAACTCAAGAGTAGATTCTTGCCTTCTAATGTTCAGTGTCCCAAGGAAGCACTCTTGAGAAGAGAGAGTTTGCACGCGGTAAACAAGTCCAACCTCTTTTTGTCCCTATCTGGGGAAATATCTTTATTGATTAGAGTGTCACCTGATCCATTAACAGAAAGACTAACCAGTGTATTCAGAGAGTAAACAGCTTGCTGTTGGTTCTGCTGGGGAAGAACGTAGGCCCAGTCATCTCCCCCCCTGCTCAGAGGTGACTCTTTGCTCTGCACAGTTTCACCTGACTGCTTTATTCTCATGCCCCATCCCAATCCTTCTTAATAAGTGTTGACTTGAATGATGCGTCAAGGTGAGTCTTTATCCATGGTGATTTTGGTTCTTCACCATGCAAAGGAGTCTAGTGTATGCATCGAGATATGATGGCTAGCATTGAGTGGAATGCATTGTGGCATGAAATTGAACCATCTCTCTCCCCCCCCCCCGTTTCCTTTGGTAGTCCCCCCCCCCAAAAGAAAAACTTTATTGGAATGACAGAGAAACATTGATGCCATGAATCACTTCTGCTAATTGTCACTGTCAGGGACGTGCCCTCCCCTGTCAGTCCGGCACTGAGTGGTCTGAGTGCCCTCCCCTGTCAGTCCAGCACTGAGCAGCCTCAGCCTCTGTTGTCCACGGACACATCTCCCAGTGAGTCTGCCAGCTCCTCCCTGGGGGAGGAGGAGTTGCCAAGTGGGAAGGGGTCTCCAGGATGATGCAGAGAGACCCAGCATTGCTCAGCAGACCCACTCTGATGGGGAGACACCATTTCCGGCTCCTGCTTTATGCAGAGGGGTCAGGGGAGTAAGGAGGCAGCACTTTAGGTTGCCGAGACCCTGGTGTTGGCGCCGCAACAGGAGGGGGGCACTTCCGGATTCTGCTAGCGACTAGGTGGTCATGTTTTAGGATAGCTCTGCACTGTACATACGTTGCACAATAAAATAGTTGAAAGAAAAGAATGACTTGGTCTTTACTCATGAGCAACTGTTAAGCGAATCTGACAGCCACATTGCCCTATAAAGGTGTAGATGGCAGAATTTTGTGGATTTCTATATGCACATAGTTATAATTTCTATAGCATTACCTTGATATAATAATCAATGCTCTTTTTCAGCTGGAACTCACCAGAACTCAGTTCCGGCAATTCTCAGGTGGGGGCCATTGCAATTATAAGAGAACAAGGGAGGCATTTATGATGAGTTTCTGCATCTCATTTCTAGAAAAATAGCACAGAAAATAGGGATTATAGTGGTGGGATGTTCCATCATGCACTTTTTTTAAAATCTGGGAGAAATCTTTTATTCTGTTTTCTTTAAACATTTGGGCTCTAAATGTGAAGATTTCTTTACTTCATTCCCTTTAGCGGTGAATCTGTTTTCTATACCATATAGCAAGTCATCCCACTCAACTCAGAGTCTGTTGAAGCAGCATTTATTTGTATTTCATTTTCTAAAACATATAGAACATTTATCCTGCAAAATAGGCAATCCTAGGGGCTTTTAACGATACTGCTAAAACGATGACAGAAATTAACAGAGTGAATGAATCCAAAATAATAAAATAGTGGCTACAGAGGAAAACAAGTACCACGAAATACACCAAGAGATAGAAAATGAAGCTTTCTGAGCTGTTTTGAAGTCTTCACATCCGGGTTTGAACTGGAATTTCTTGCTTCTCTCTGCAATCTTCCTCCTCCTTGAAAAGTCTCTGGAGTATGACCTTCATGCTCTCCCTAGATCGAGCCCTCTTGTTTCTCCCAATCAGGAAATAAATCAGTGGGTTAATACTGCTATTCAGGCAGCTGCATAACAACCCAACAGGTACTGCATCATATTGCACTTTATATTCTATAAGTGGAGAGAAAAAACGGATTAATAAAATGCAAGTAAATGGGAAAGCCAAGAAGAGGAAGAAGAGGAGGGCAAGTAGGATGGCTGTTACAGCTTTTCCCTTCTTCCTCTGTTGTGATCTAAAGTAAACTTTTATAAACAGGACCAGAGTGGAAAGAGTCATGAGTGGGAGGCAAAGTATAGCATTCACTAGAAGCAGGTACAAAAGGGCATACATTGTAACTTCAATATAAAGAATCGTGAAAATTACAATGAGCAGGAAAGCCACGATCCATAATATGGCACAAACAAGGGTGGAAAAGTGTGGTGGTCTGTGGCATCGATGCCAAAGGGGAAAGACGACAGAAATACACCTGTCCATGCTAATGGCTGTCAACAGATATTGACCAGTGTTGTGCATGAATAAAAAAGGAATGCAACACCACAATTGAAAATAAAAATTAAATGAGAATGAAAACGACCACCAAAGATATATAATGGAAATAATAAATAAGCATATGAGTGTCCCAAGGTCAGCAGCAGCCAGATGGAGGATGAAGGTGGTGAAAGGATTCCTCTTCATGCAAAAGCCAAGAAACCAGATGACAGTTCCATTCCCCATAAGTCCAAAAATGCTAATAAGTAAAATGAAGATGAAGATAAGAATGTCTGCTATAGGATATAGTGGTAATCCATGATCAGAACCATCCTTTGGGGTTTGGAGGTCAGTTCCATTGTCGGTTCTATTATCCTCCCCTGCACCATTCAAAGGGGACCAGGTTCCCAGGCTACCATTGCTCATCTTGCTTAATCACTGCTTTTGAGCTATTTCTTGTATGGATCTTCCTACCAGGAGAAAAGAAACAAATGTGGAGTCAGTTTTGGCTATAAAGCTCATATATATTTAAAAAATAAAAAAAAAAATAGTCCACTAGCACCTTAAAGGTAAATGTACCCCTGACCGTTAGGTCCAGTGGCGGACAACTCTGGGGTTGCGCACTCATCTCGCTCTATAGGCCGAGGGAGCCGGCGTTTGTCCACAGAAAGCTTCTGGGACATGTGGCCAGCAAGAGCAGCGAACCAGAGCAGCGCATGGAAATGCTGTTTACCTTCCCCCTGGAGCGGTCCCTATTTATCTACTTGCACTTTGACGTGCTTTCAAACTGCTAGGTGGGCAGGAGCTGGGACCAAGCAATGGGAGCTCAACCCCTTGCAGGGATTCGAACCTCCAACCTTCTGATCGGGAAGCCCTAGGCTCAGTGGTTTAGACCACAGCGCCACTCACGTCCCTTAGAGACCTACTAAGTTTGTTCTTGGTATAAGCTTTTGTACCCCACCCATCTGGCTGGGTATCCAGTCTAGCTGCCGCATTCTGGATTAATTGTAGTTTCCGGGTCACCTTCAAAGGTAGCCCCACGTAGAGCGCATTGCAGTACTAGTCCAAGCCGGAGATAACAAGAGCATGCACCACTCTGGTGAGACAGTCTGCGGGCAGGTAGGATCTCAGCCTGCGTACCAGATGGAGCTGGTTGACAGTCATCCTGGACACAGAATTAACCTGCGCCTCCATGGACAGCTGTGAGTCCAAAATGATTCCCCGGCTGCGCACCTGGTCCTTCAGGGGCACAGTTACCGCATTCAGAACCAGGGAGTCCCCCACACCCGCTCGCACCCTGTCCCCCAAAAACAGTACTTCTGTCTTGTCAGGATTCAACCTCAATCTGTTAGCCGCCATCCATCCTCAAACCACCTCCAGGCACTCACACAGGACCTTCACCTTTTGTGTGCATGCACAGGTATCTGAAGAATTGTGCATGTCACGAAAGCTTATACGAAGAACAAACTTACTTGGTCTCAAAGGTGCTACTGGACAATTTTGTTATTTTGTTAACAATTTAAAGTGAGATACTCGTATGAGTATCTCACTTTAAATTGTTAAAGAAATAATAATAAAAGAGACATGCTATAGTGGGAATTCATGACTGATAAACAAACCAACAATTTAGGAATATTGTTCACTGGAATTTGTATCAAAACTTATCAGTTTCAAAGGTTGTGGTGGGGAATGCAGTTGGCCAATGGGTTATATATTTCTTCCTCCAATAAAATATCTGCAGGCACAGCACTAGTAAGCATATCATTTTTGAACTAATCCCCCCCTTCTTCTCTCTGACTCAGCCTTAACATCCGAAACTAACGTGTTGAGTCCTAAACATTGAGAATGGAATGGTTGGATGGGCTCAGTGCTTCAAATCTGGAGTGAAACTGAGGAACAGGAGAAGAAGTTGAAAAGCTCTAGTGATCAGGAAAACAAAAGCCATTATTATTATTATTATTAGTAGTAGTAGTAGTAGTAGTAGTAGTAGTAGTACCCTGTCCATCTGACTGGGTTCCCCAGCCACAGTGGGCAGGTTCAAACATATGTTATAAAAACATAACAAAAACCTCTGCCCAATCCCAGATGCATCAATTCTTCAAAGTCTCTATTTATTGATATGGACAGTGCTTTTTTCTGGGGTGTGGGGTGGAACAAAGGGGTTGGCATACCCCTAAACATAACAAATCAATGCATTGTGAAGGCATGTAATGTTGTATTATTATTATTAAAATGTGATTTTTAACAAAACCATAAGAAATAAAACTCAAGTCAAATCCACTGTCCTGGTCTCACAGGTCAAACAGATGCTTAAAGGAAGCCTACAACCAGCGTCAGTACACAAATGTCCTCTCCTCTGCTGTGGTTTTCTGCTTCCCCAGCAGCTCTTTGATTTCCCAACCCCACTTGGGGTAACTTTGACATTTGTTGGAGACCAACCTGCTTTTTTAGGGACGTGGGTGGCTCTGTGGGTTAAACCACTGTGCCACTTGGGCTTGCCGATTGAAAGGTCGGGGGTTTGAACCCCCACGGCAGGGTGAACTCCTGTTCCTCTGTCCCAGCTCCTGCCAACCTAGCAGTTCGAAAGCACATCAGAGTGCAAGTAGATAAATAGGTAACCGCTCTGGTTTGAAGGTAAACAGCATTTCCATTCACTGCTCTGGTTTCGCCAGGAGCGGCTTAGTCATGCTGAACACATGACCCGGAAAAACTGTCTGTGGAAGCGGACAAACGGCGGCTCCCTTGGCCTGTAAAGCAAGATGAGTGCCGCAACCCCGGGTCATTCACGACTGAATTTAATTGTCAGGGGTACCTTTACCTTTTTTTTTACGAGGGCATGGGGACACTTCTGTCCAATCCCAGATACGATAACATGCCCCCTAACATTCCTCAGATAAAAATAGGGACATTTTTCACTCATTTTCTATTGACTCTCCTCGAACTCCATTATTTTTCCCCGGGGGCGGAGGAAGGTGGGGGTGATGGGAGTGCCCAGCCCCCATTGGCGCGATCCTGGGCATTCTATCATGGCTGCCCCCACCCCTGCTGGGCGCCCTGCCCCCGCTGGGTGCCCCGCCCCCACAGGCAGGGTGCCCCACCCCCAGAACGCGAGCCACACCCCAGTGGGAGGCCCGGCCCACCCCCGTATGCTTCCCACCCCTGGTGCCAGAGAATTAAGCTCCACCTCTGTTTATCCCCCATAGTATTTCCTAATATGAGAAGGATAAGTGCCACCTACAATAAATGGTTTATGGTAAAAACAAAATGAACTATAACAGAAAAATAAAACACAAGTTAAAGTGAGTTTAAAGCAGCAAAATGAGAGCTATTGTGTGTGTGTGTGTGTGTGTCTGTGCGTGCGTGATGAGCCTGACATTTTAATTTAAAAATAATAAAGTTGTACCCCTGTTGTAGAACACTTGTGAGGCAGTTTATTGGTTTGCCCAGCCCAGTATTCCCTTCTCCAGGGATTCAACCTGGACTTTTCTGCCTGCAATGCATGTACACTTCTGCCTTTGGTTCCCCTTCGAATTTTGCAAATGAACTATGTCAACTTCAGACATTCACATACCTGTGAGCAGTTGTTGATCAGCAGTCTGAAGACAAGGTGAGTTGGAGGCAGCAAGAAGCACAAAATCATGTGCTGGAATGTGGAGGAAGCCAGAAGATTGGCAGAATGGACTACAGCTCCAAGGATGAGAAAATAGATGTATCACCAAGCTCTCCGCAAGATGGTTAGTGCTCCACCCATTACTCTTCATCTGTTCTTAAGCAATTTGCCAACATCCTGCGGCAAGAAGAATGATGCTCATTGGTTGTCGAGAGAGCTGATTAAACAGGAGGTTCTTGCCTCCAAAGTCTCGATGTCATAGAGAAGCATTCTTGAGAAAAGTGAGTAAATAAGTTGCAGGGAGCAATTGGGTGAGGTGAAAACTACAATGCCTGGGATTCTTTGTGGGGGGTATTATGCTTTGAATGCATGGTGTGTATGGAGCCCCACAGACGTAACTATGGAAACTGGAAATCGGATGGGGGGGCTTCTGAATGTCTAAGAGGGGGAAAATGGAGAACCAGGTGGGAGCGGAGAACAGAATGGAATGGCTGGATAAGATGTGAGATACACATATGTTTGTAAAGTTCTATGCAGGATATATAACATGGCATACTCTGGCTAGATCATTTTCCTTGTTCCAATTTAGGACTCATCCACACTTCCACCAGTTCCATTCCAAAACGGCATAGTTTCATGCCTTTTCCAGGGACCTTCCAGGCAGTGGTGCAAGTGACCTATATCTTAAAAACAAAAGGAGAGTCCTGCTAGATCAGGTCAGTGGCCCTTGCATTCAATTGTCCTGGTCTCACAGTGGCCAAACAGTTGCTTCAAGGAAGCCCACAAACAGCTTCTGAACACAACAGTACTCTCCTCCCCCGTGATGTTCTGCTGGCAGGCCTTAATCGCCTTAATTTTCCAACTCCCTTGGGACAACTTTAACATTTGTGGGAGGACAATCTGTGTTTTTGGGTGGGACTTGGGCACTCTTCTGCCCAGTCCCAGATGCATTAATTCTTTAAAACCTCTATTTTTCTTTTTCTTTTTTGAGTACTCATCATTCCATCCTGGGGGAAAATATCTCAGTCTGAACAAGGCTTAGCCATGCCATAAGATGTTATTTCTGGCATATTTTTGTGGGAGAGAGAAAAAGATAGAAGGAGAGAAAGCCACTCCATTCTATGCCACTCCAACCCATTCTCAGTCCCCCCCCCCTCACTCATTCAACATTCCATCCCACTCAGTTTTCATTGGGGTGTTCAGAGATTTTTATGCCCCTCTCAGAGCTACCGTAATCTACTGAAGCATACCTCTTATGTAAAGGTTGTACAGTTTTGGCTACAGGAGCCCAAATATGGGAAGTATCAACTTGGTGTTACTGCATATGAGCCTGATATATACAAATATGTATGACATACTGGGCACATGTTCTTGACAGTTAAACACCAGGACATTATTATCTGCCGTCAGAGCTATCTTGCTTGGGGATGTGCAGATGACAGCCAGTTCTTTCCTGTCGATGAAGATAGTTACAATATGTCATGTGAAAAGTAACTATATACAAAAGCATTCCCAAGCAGCCTTCAGCAAAATAAATAAATAATCACTAGACTTGTCAAAACTCTTTTGACTCATCTCAAAGTTTTGCCTGAGAGAGCCACGAACCTTGTCCTTGCCTGCACATTTGCATTCCAGAATCATGCACTGAGGTCGAATTTAGAGTGCTGGACCAAGAGTGGAGAGAGCTGGATTGAAATCAATATTGAGCAATGGCACTTAGTGAGTTTCCTTGATTCAGTCACACACTCACCCTAACCTACCTCACAGAATTGTTGTAAGGATAAACTGAAAGGTGATGTGTACCATGTATACCATATTTTAAGGGACGTGGGTGGCACTGTGGTCTAAACCGAATGGCTGCCGAATGCTGAAGCAGGGTTTGAGCCCTAAGGCCAACTCTAAGGCAAGTTTTGCTTTATAACCAACCCTCAGCACTTGTTTTTATCCTCTCCTTTGTTTTACTTTTTAAACTCCTTTTAGTGCCTAACTTTGTTGTTTTAATTTATTATTTTATCCCACTGTTTCACTGTTTTACTGAAACTGCAAAGGCTGCACGAAGCTGGGCTGGGTTGAGCACTTTGCTTGCCAGTACCAAACGCCAGGTCGAGTCAAAGTTTATAAGATACTAGCTATAAATTAAAGAAGAGAAACATCTTAATTATCAGAACTGTGGACGAGCGAGCCCAGGTGGCAGCTGCAGACAGTTTCCAAAACGCTCCCTTTCTGCTTGACGGAATTGACTCCGGACTTGTAAGTTCAAGGTCGCCACATTTGGAGTAAAGTGACTTCTGCAAACTGCCAACAAATAATCATAATTAATATGGTACTTACTAGAAAGAACTGCAAAGATCTGGGAATCATGCCGGACTCGTTAATCAGCTCCCTGGAACCCCGAAGGAGACAGAGCAAAATCACACAGTATTTTCTCCAAAAGGAGGAGAGTAAGAGGGAGCTGAATGAGTTAATCTTAGACGAGGTCATTCCTCCTCCTTCCACTGTTTTGGACTGGTCAACTTCTCTTAAAGAGCTCCGGCAAGATTCTGAAAATATTAACTACCCAACAAGCCTGGCTCAAGAACTAGCCTTAGCTGAGAAATCCTATAAGGCAAATATAACTGATAAAATGACCCAGAGGCCACCTGCTGAGCTTGTAAAAAACTTTCAAAGTCAACAGGTTACTTCCAAATATACCCAAACAGAGGAGAGAGATAGCTACCCTCAGGACCAGTTCCATTTCATATGTACGGACCTCTCCAGCATGAAAAAATTTCTAACGATAACAAATGGGCTACTTCTCACTCTAGTGGAAAATTTTACTCCTCAAGAAAGAGGCATAGAGCCAAATAACACTGACCAAATGAACACCCCACCTGAACCAGCAGACACAAATCACCCAGTAACCAGCAAGAAATCACAACGATACAAACCAGAAGCAAAGAAAAAGAAAAGCAAAAATATCAAAACACTAAGGAAATCAAAGATAATCTATCGCACCCACAAAAAACAATGGCAGAAACTTTACAACCTACTTCCACCATCCTCTACACCCGGCCCTATCATTATAAACAAGAGAACTCAAAATTAAAAAAGAAAAGCACACCCTTACATGACTTGCAATGCCCTGTGAGCAAGCAAAAGGACAATTTCTCCATAGAAGAAAACACCCTAATAAGTCAATTCTGGTCATTCCCGTCCTCAATCCAAGATGAAATTTTAGAAAGACTGGAAACATTAAGAAACACACTGACTAGGAAAGACGCATATAAAGAGACTAACGAGGACGACTCAAAAAGGGGCCAGATCTCCTCCAAAATGACTCCTTTATCGACCACAAAAAAGTCCATTCCCCTCACAGCCTTTCCTGCCCCTCTGGAATTCAACTACACAACCCATACAACAAAACCCTTATCCAATGAAGAGTGGACATTAAGTCTGTTCCTGACCCCAGAAGAAATGGGCCCTCCAGCACCCCCCTCAATACCTCAAACAATAACACACCAAGTTGAATTAGCTGTGCCAATGATCGGAAACGGCTCAATCTTTGTGGATGACCTAGGATTTCTAGATGCCATTCAGGTGGAAGACTGAAACACGGATACGGTGGATGGACACCTTGACAGAGAAACTAAACACACCAAATCAGCCCCCATCACAAATGGTCTTACTATCCCATCCCACCTTCCTACAAATATGCCGGTCTCCACCGCCCTAAAGACTCAACAGCCGAAAATCCTCGAGGGTGCCCAAAATCCAAAAGAATCAACCAATGTCATAAATATTCTTTCCTGGAATGTGGCTGGCTGGTCCAGATGTTTATCACAATCTACAGATACTCCATTCTATCGTCAAAACTTTAACATCATCGCCCTCCAAGAGACCTGGGCAGCAGAAACTCCAGCTTTGGGAGGTTTCTATCCCTATGCAATAAGAGCTGTTCCGGGGAGAGGTCCGGGGAGGCTAAAAGGGGGGCTTTGCATCTTGATCTCCCAATGTCTAAATGCCACCTGTAAAGAGTTGCCCTCCTTAGACCAACTAGCAATGGCCGTACTCTTGTCATGGGGAAGATGTAAAGTGCTACTTATAAATGTCTATATTCCCCCAACCAGCTTGAATATTGACATCGACAGGAAGTGGAAAAGACTAGAAACCTTTGTTAAGTTGCTAATCTCAGACTACCCGGGGGCAATGGTGCTGCTCGTGGGCGATCTAAATGCAAGGCTAGGGCCAGATGACTCCAGTCTAGCAACCAAATACAGGTGCAAAATCGGGTTCCCCGAGACATCTAGCCCAGAAGCCCGCCAGACCCCAAGGCTATCTAAGGACCAATATTCAAACTATGCTGGCGCCTGCCTCTTTAAATTCTTGAGGCAGCTAAGCCTACACATTCTAAATGGCCGCACAAGAGGCGATATTCCTGGGGAATATACATTCCTGTCAGGGGCAAAAACTAGCACAGTTGACTACATATTGGTCGATAGCGAACTACTAACAAAAACTGTCCGATTGCAAGTGCTCCCATATGTAGAAGGGGGTCACTTCCCATTACATCTGCAGGTATCCTTTAAAAACAAGACAATATTTCTCAAAACAATATATTCTGCAGAGATTACTGCTCTAGAGCACCCTGGCTGTCGAGCCAAATGGACCCCTGCACTGGACATCCAAATAAAGGAGATCCTAGCTTCTGAAAAACCATACACATCTACAAAGGGGTCTAGGAGCAACCTCTTTTCAGAAGATCCCCTTGCGGAATATGAGCGCTTGCTCCAACGCCTAAGACCCTACCCTAACATCTCAGAGAAGAGGCCAACACAATCGAAAGCAGCAAACAAACCTTGGTTTGACCATACCTGCTTTCAGGCCAAGAAAATGCTACAAACCGCCTATAAAGCTGCCCGGACAGCTGATAACAACACTAGACAACAAGCCTATCTCTCCGTCCGTGCTCTAAAAAAAGAGTACAAAGCCCTAATAATCCGCCAAAAGTATGCCTACAGCAGAAAATGCTGGTCGAACCTAATTAGTGCCGCAAAGGGGAAAAACCAGTCGCTATTTTGGAAATTGGTCACCTCTGGCCCCCCCAAGGCTGTTTCCCCTCTATCCACACAAATCCCACCTGACCACTGGGTCTCCTATTTTCAAGCCCTGTATGAAGATGCCGAATATCCCATCCAGGAACATGAAGTAGAGCATCTGGCAAAATGGCCAGCAGTATCGGAAACAGAAGTGAAGTCACATATAAACCAACTGAAAATGGCTAAAGCTCCGGGACCTGATGGCATCCTTCCAGAAATGCTAAAATCGCGGGCGGATTGGTGGGCCCCTTTCCTAGCCACCCTTTTCACCCACATTGACAATACAGGTCGCATCCCAAGGGACTGGGGCACAGCCATAGTTGTTCCATTCTACAAAAAAGGCAATAGATGGGATCCATCAAATTACAGGCCTATCAGCTTATTAAGTGAAATTAGCAAACTCTACACAAAACATCTGCTGGGAAAATTCACAGGGTGGCTGGAGGATAAAGACATTCTGGCAGCAGAACAAGCGGGATTTAGACCCGGCAGATCCACGCTAGATCACTGCCTAACCCTACAACACCTTATAGAAAAATACAACTCAGGAGGGCAGGCCTCACTATATGCAGCCTTTGTTGATCTAAAAGCAGCCTTCGACTCTGTCCCTAGAAAGAGACTCTGGGACAAGCTTCGGGCCACTTCCATCGATAGAAGGCTACTATACTTAATTCAGGCAGTGCATTCAAACATGGCCCTCAGAGTCAGGTGCAGTCGGCTAGGGCATCTAACAGATCCCATCAAAACATTTAAGGGTGTTAGGCAAGGATGCCTCCTGGCCCCTTTATTATTTAACTTCTATCTAAACAACCTGGTAACTACCCTTTACAACTTCGACTTCCACCCTCCGAAGTTAGCAACCCGGCACATCACGGCTCTGCTTTACACAGACGACACGGTAATAGTAGCCAGAACCCCTATTGGGCTTAGAAGAGCACTAACAAAATTGGCAGCCTATTTTGAGACAGAATGCCTCAAAATAAATTTCCAGAAGACCAAAATTCTTGCTTTTGGGAAAAAACCAAAGCTCAGAAACTGGAAACTTCAAGGCCAAAAGCTGGAACAAGTCTCAAACTACATATATTTAGGAATGGCAGTCCAGGCGTCAGGATCCAACAAAATCCACATTAACTCAAATGGGTGTGCCGGAGAAAGATCTGCAAATGCTATCCTTAATTTTTTTAGAACTCAAGGAGGTTTTTATGTTCCCGCAGCACCAAAATTGTACAAAGCCAAAACGCTGGCACAGATCCTATATGGCTCCTTTCTGGGCCCACCTCCCTCCTCGTTCATCCCCCTTGAAAGAGTGCAGTCCAAGTTCCTCAGAGCCCTTCTTCAAGTTCTGAGATGTGTCTCCAATGCAGGGTCAGGCTAGAAACAGGGATGATGAAAGTCAAAGCCCACATTAGCTTAACATCAATATATAAGTGGCTAACTTTGAATCTGCTCCCCCGAGGAATACCCCCATTGATTCTGAGCGACCAGTTTCAGTCTGGCTGGAAGACATCAGTCCTAAACACGCTCCAGAAACTGGGCCTTGCTCCCCAAACCCTCTTAACGATGGGCTTGGGCCAAGCTAGATCTGTGGTCAGGCAAAGAATAATGGACATAGAGAGACAACAGGACTGTGCAAGGGTTCCCGATTATAAAATAATAGAAAATAGGAGATATGTAACCGCTCCAGCAACACATCTCTACTTCCTTACATCCAGAGATGCAAGAAGGGCTTTCACTCTCGCCAGAAGCTCGGCCCTGCCCTCACCGGTTCTGGAAGGCTCCTATGGAAGAGCCCCGTATGCACAGAGACTTTGCACCTGCCCATTAGGGGAAATAGGAAGCCCCGAACATATATATTTTTAGATGCCCTCTTTACGCTGAGATTCGTAGAGAAACCATAGATCCTTTGCTGAAGAGGCTTGTCGACCTTACATACAAGTCCAAACTAAACTTGCTCCTTATGGGCAGTGATCATAAAACTACCTGGCTGGTAGCCAGATTCTGTGCCCAGATTTGCAAACTCAGATTATCCTCTAGAATAAAATAGCTTTCTAGGGAAAAGCTGAAGCCCCTTTTGGGGCGTCTTAGGATCAGGTTTTTTGTTTGTTTCTTTTTTGGTCCCCTTCCCCCTCTGTCCAGATCTCAGTCGTATGGATGTATGTATATTTTAACTTTAACCCCTGAGCAATTGTTGCAATCCATTTTAATTGTATATTTTATCTCTATGAATGCTGTTACTATTGTGACATGCAAGCTGGTCTCTGACCGTAATAAACAAATTCAATTCACTGAACTTCTTGGGCTTGCTGATTAGAAGGTCAGCGGTTTGAATCCCCATGACAGGATGAGCTCCCGTTGCTCTGTCCCACCTCCTGCTGACCTAGTAGTTTGAAAGCACACCGGTGCAAGTAGATAAATAGGTACCGCTGCATCGGGAAGGTAAACGATGTTTCCATGCACTCTGGTTTCCGTCATGGTGTTTCATTGCACCAGAAGCGGTTTAGTCATGCTGGCCGCATGACCCAGAAAGCCATCTGTGGACAAACGCCGGCTCCCTCAGCCAGAAAGCACACACACCATAGTCACCTTTGACTGGACTTTGACTGGACTTCGACCATAGTCACCTTTGACTGGACTTAACCATCCAGGGGTCCTTTACCTTTACTTATACCATATTTAGTTGGCATGGCAGAAATGCATACTTCTTATCCCAGGCCTCATCCTGAAAGAGAGTAGGGAGGCTTTCCTGGTATCCCCATGCCTTTGCATGCTGGTGAGGCATTCCTTATCTGGCTCCTAAAAGCTATTGCTAAACAAACACTGCTGGCAAGAAGCTTTGGGGAAGAGGTAGATTAAATCTTCCTCCCCTCGTGTGCACCAGTTGCATGTGAGTTGGGGGCAGGGGCAGAAAAAGTATCTGATATGTCCAGCTGCAATTGCATGACATCACCTCAGAGTTCTCTGTGTTTACTTTCAGTCAGGGTGAAGCATGGAGTCCCATGCAAAGTGCTCTCAATGAGTTTGATTAATAGTGCTCTGATGGGAGGTGGCGGGGGGAGGTTTAAGCCGGGACTTTTGCCCTGGATGAAACTGTCAGGGGCTGGCCGGTTTCCGAAGCGGTGCCAGAGGAGACAGCTGACCTAGATAGGGCTCCGCTGACGCCCGAAGAGTTATTGAGGGTCTGGGATCAGGAACAGGCACAGCCCCTGCTGACGCCAGAGCAGGTAGTGCAGCAATGGGAGGAAAGCTCCACCAGAGCGCTAGCACAGCCAATGGGAAGGGATCAGAATATGGAGACCGAGGAGGAGTTGAGGCTTAGAGAGCCTACCGGAGCATCAGATACCACAAACGGGGAAGGTGAAAGCGAAAGGGAAGGGGGAGCCGTAGGGCTGCCCAGGTCAAGGGCGCGGAAGCGGAAAAAGGAGAGGCGGAGACTAGGCTTTCCGAAGCTCCTATGCTGGGGGCGGAGCCGCAAATCCGTACTAGAAGGATCTGACTCCGAGGGGTCGGATGCATAATCGCAAGGTCTGGATTATCAATGTTATGAAATAAAGTGATTAGTTTAGCAGACTGCGTTTTGTGGATGCTTACTTCCGAGGAGACACCCATCCGTCTCACAGAAACCTCCAGGGGGTACCATTGATGCTCCTAGCCTGCCAATCATTTTACTGCCTGGGCTTTAGAACAGTTCTCCCTGCACCTCTCTGTGTGTGCGACCGAGAGTGGGAATGTGGGTAGGGAGAAGACTCTTTCCAAATCCTTTCCCTCCTCCTTCCTTTTCTCCCACCCAGATTCTGGACCTCTCTGCCACAATCTCTTCCTGCTCACTAAACCCTGTTACCTCTTCAGCTTCTAACACCTCCTCCTCCCAGTCTCCTCTGAGAGCCAGTGTGGTGTAGTGGTTAAAAGCGGTAGACTCTTAATCTGGTGAAATGGGTTCGCGTTTACGCTTCTCCACATGCAGCTGCTGGGTGACCTTGGGCTAGTCACACTTCTTTGAAGTCTCTCAGCCCCACTCATCTCACAGAGTGTTTGTTGTGGGGGAGGAAGGGAAAGGAGAATGTTAGCCGTTTTGAGACTCCTTCGGGTAGTGATAAAGCAGGATATCAAATCCAAACTCTTCTTCTTCTTCCTCCCTCTGACCACTCATGGTTGTCCCACCACCAATACCCTGGCTCCGAGTCTTCTTCCCTGGGGGGTTCTTCAGCTCGTGCCTCCCACCACTTCTATGCCCCCACCAAGTCCATGACAGCATTTTACAACAGCAATGCAAACAAGTATAGACATGTTTCAGCTAGATGCAAACTTATATTAGAAACAGTGGCTTACAAAGGGTGATTATACAAGGGGTGTATAAAGGGGCGATTATACAAGGGGTGATAACACAAGGGGTGATTATACATACAAGATTATATCAAATATAGATGAGGGTTTTTTCCATTCATGATTCTGGTAATTAGTTGTAAAACAGAGACATGGTTTTGATGGTATAGCATGCTTTGCTTCATAACTCTACAATACTTAGAATAATTAAGAGTTTCACAGTTCATCTAGTTCATCCACCTGCTGAAATTCTAAACACATCCTGGAAGCAATAGCCCACACTGAATACAGGTCAAGAAAAGTACTGGTAATGGAAACCAAAATTACACAGATATGCTTCAAAGAAACTAGGATTATAAATCTTTTGGAGCCATCAAAACTTAATCTCAGCAGTGGAATACAAATATACACTTGTTTACTTAGTAGGAGCTAGAACGACATATAGTAACCAGAGTGGTATAGCTATAAGTTTTACTCTTTCAAAGCCATCACAAGGGACTTAAAACACAAGTCTCCACTTCCTCTGTATGGTTTTCTTCTTCCTTGAAAATATTTTGGAGTATGGCTTTCATGCCTTTTACATGTCCGCCTCTCTTTCGTCTCCCAAACATAAAATAGATCAAAGGGTTAACGCTGCTGTTCAGAGTGCTGCACAAGTAGCCATATTGCAAGCGATGCAAAGTTGGAATATGGAAAACATAATGGCCAATGTAAAAGGCATTCAGTGGAAATGAAAGAACGATGAAGAAGAAAAGAGTGAGGAGGATGACTATGATGAGCTTCCCCCGCTTTTGCTGTTGTATTTTAAAGCAGACCTTGATGAACAGGATCAAAGTGGAGAAAGTTATTAGTGGGAGACAAAGGAAGCCATTCACAATGTACTGGTAGAGTCTTATGTGATTGTGATATTTCTTAACAGTCAGGTAGAGAATGAAATGTGTTCCAGGGAGAAGGAAAGAAAACACCCATATTAAGGCACACACAACAGTGGACAAATATGGTGGTCGGTGGCATCCATACCAAACTGGGAAGAGTATAGACACACACCTGTCAATGCTGATGGCCGTCAGCAGAAACTGACCTGTGTTGTACATGAATTGGAAAATATCTTCAAAGAATTCAAACACCACACCCTCATCCTGTTCGCGATTCTGAAGCCAGCGTATTTCTAGAATAAGGTCCACAGCAAGTAAGCCAAAGTCTGCAACGGCGAGGTTCAGGATGTATGTGGTGAACGGAGTCCTCTTAATACGGAATCCAAGCAGCCAGATGACAGTTCCATTCCCCAAGCATCCCAAAATGCAAACTATAATTATTGATACACACACTATATACATTGTTACTGTCCTGTATACAAATTCTGGATCATCATTACTGTGGCTACTGTTGGGGTAAGTGCTTGCGTTGAATGCTGCATAATATTTCTCTCCAGCATCCAAATGGGACAGGGATGTTGGGCTGGAGCTGGCCATTGTGCTCAACCCTTCCTTTTGTTTTTCGTCTGGTGTGGATAGTCCTGCTGGAAGACATGGGAGAAAAGTGGGAATAGTCTTTGCAGTTTGTCAGCAATAATAAAAAGTAACACGTTCATTGGAGTCGACAAAGAGACCATGTCAAGAAGGGGTCAGATTGCCAGCAGAAGCAGTGAGAGTGGGGAAAAGAACAATAGTATTCAATATGAATAATATTCACTGTGGTTAGCAAGTGGGAATAACCATAGCAATAATTTCAGAAGGCTGGCTAATATGCCCACAAGCTTTGGCTGGCTGGCTGGCTCACTAATTAGTAAGAATATATATAACCCCAGAGGGACCCAGGTGGCGCTGTGGGTTAAACCACAGAGTCTAGGGCTTGCTGATCAGAAGGTTGGTGGTTCGAATTCCTGCGACGGGGTGAGCTCCCGTTGCTCGGTCCCAGCTCCTGCCCACCTAGCAGTTCGAAAGCATGTCAAAGTGCAAGTAGATAAATAGGTACCGCTCCGGCGGGAAGGTAAACGGCGTTTCCGTGCGCTGCTCTGGTTCGCCAGAAGCAGCTTTGTCATGCTGGCCACATGACCCGGAAGGTGTCTGCGGACAAACGCCGGCTCCCTCGACCTACAGAGCGAGATGAGCGCGCAACCCCAAAGTCGGACACGACTGGACCTGATGGTCAGGGGTCCCTTTACCTTTACCTTTATATAACCCCAGTAGGCTAAACTACCCAAGCTGGCTGCTTCATGTTGTTTGTTTGTTGTTAGCAATTTCTAATGCTTCTGCTGCTGGTAGTAATAATTCTTAGCAATGAGAACAGAATAAAAATATGTTTAAAAATGCAAAATGTTTTGGATTTCTTTTCTTTCTCTTTTTTAAGGATGGGAGAAGAATTAATTTGGAAAGGTTAGAAAGCAAAGAAAAGCTGGACAAATGACAACAAACACAGCATTTGCAAAAGAGTCCTGCATTTAAAAAAATTAAGACTTCACCACCTTACCCCAAGTACTGTGACTGGAGAGTTTGGGGTAAGGTGATAAGACTTTTAAGCTGGTCTTGCAGATCTCAACAATTAAAACAATAATTAATTTGATTTTGGGTAAAGGCACATAGATTTATTTTGTTTAGGATAAAGATGAAGAAGTCAAGCCAAAAGATTTTAGAGGAAACACTGGCTTTGAGAAGAGGAGTGAAGGAAAAGAATGGAAAGTGACCTCCAAGATGAGGAAATTGTGCCATCAGGAAAAGATCCTCTACAAAACATTCCCTACCTTATTCCAACCACAGATGTTTGCTCACAAGGTTTGAGATGTTCTCTGATCCTTCTAGGTTATCAGTTGATATCTCTTCTCTGTGTTCAAAATAAAATGCTCATCCAGAAGTCAGCACACATTCTGAGCAGAGAATGTCAAATGGAAGAGTTGTTTGTTCAGCAAGTGTGGGGCAGATAACGGAAATCCTGTTAAAAAGTGCAAATCCATTAGTTGGTGCCCAACTTAGGCACGGATTCTCTTTTACTTCCTGATTCTTGAAGAATCTCCTGTTGGTGTGTGTTATTTTATAACTTACAAAAAACTCAGGCTATATATGCACTTTATGCTTACAAGTGTTTCTAGGGTCACAGCTGATAGTAAAATTTGATAGGGTCTTAAATTTTTGGACTCTGGACAATCAACTGGCAGATGACCTGGACACTGGGAGATCAATAGCTCAAGTGAACTTTACTCTAGTAAACATGCAATTTCTTCTTTAGTCAATATATGCATGTACCTAAGGGAGGGGGAAGTGGATTTAGAGTGAGCTGTTTCTATGCCATGCCCTTTGCCGGACCCCAAGAAGACATATTGGGCAAATGCTGAGATTCTGAAAATGAACAGATGCAGGAATCATTAGCTGAGATTCCTGCATTGCAGGGGGTTGGGCCAAATGACCCTTGGGGCCCCTTCCAACTCTACAGTTCTATGATGCTATGAAATGCATCATAACATTTTAACCACAAACTGCCAAGCTAGCTCTTTTAAAAGGTAAACATGCTAGTGTGGCTGAGGGCTGAAATATATACAGAGAGACCAATAGCTGGGTTGGATAAGGTCCATTTCATTAAAGGTTAGACGTAAACCTGCAGAAAAGAGTTATAGGTGAGGGAACTGTCTATGACTAAGAAATTCCATAGCTATTAGGGCAAACAACCCCCTGCTGGGTCAATGGCAAGCCTATCTTCTTACCTAGCCACACTAGGTTCTGTGCCAACCACCACCCAAAAGTCAACCATTAAGAATAAACCAGGTACTGGCTAAGGCTACTGCCTGGTGCAACTATAAACTCCACAAGACCTAACCAGCCATAGGCCATAGGTTTATTAACATCTGGGCCTGAAGTCTTCCGCTCAAAATGATCACAAAGCCAATGCCCCCCAAGTGTCCCTATTTTCCAGGGATATTCCTGGATTTACAGATGTCGGTCCAGTTTCTGATTTGATCCCAGAATGTCCCACTTTTCCTTAGGATGTCCCTATTTCCACTGGATAAGTGTTGGAGTGTATAGGGTTATGTGATACCCAAGGCAAGGAGATAAGTAACTATACAACCTTTAGAAGACATCTGAAGGCAGCCCTGTATAGGAAGGGCAGAATATAAAAAGTATAATAATAATAATAATAATAATAATAATAATAATAATAATAATAATATAGAATAGGTCATCCTATTTCCATCTGAGAAATGTTCAAGGGCATGCTCAATGTGCTGAAGCCAGGCCTGCTCTAACATGGCTGGCGCTGGGCTCTATAGCTGAAGTGGGTCTAAAATAGCACAGCCATGACCAGAGCTAATGGGGAAGTTCAGGTGGCTGCAGTGGTAGAGCAAGTCGATTGGATGCCTGCGGCAGCGCGCGTGCCCTGCACCCAGGAGTGGGGAGAGCCAGGGCAGGATGCTTTGCGGGGCTTCCGGACTCTGCCTGCCTCCTCCCACTCAGCTGCCTTACAGCTGAGGGGTAGGGGGCGGGCGGACGATTTGGGGACGCGCGGAGCCTGTGGACACTCAAGCCACCGCGTCACTCCCAGGAGAGATGTGTGGCTCGGGTGCGCTAAAGGCCCTGCGGTGAGTGCCGCCCGGCATTTTGTCACCCCCCTCAGTGTTGACACCTGGGGTGACCCACCCCCACCGCACCCCTCTTCCTCCGCCACTGGGTGGCTGATGCACACACTCAAATCTGAGAGAGCGATGGCCATGGAGCCCTGAACTGCAACACTCGTGGCACAAGCCAAACCAGCCACCAAGGGGACAGCTCTTTGGGGTGTGTGCTGCCCAAGTCCCACATTGTTCTTTCGACCAAGCTGCCCAGCAGGGGCTCACATGCCTGAAAGACACAGAGCTGGAGGAGGTAACCAAGCTCAAGGCTTGCCTATCTGCCAACTCAGAAAGTGTCCTGCCAGCTTCCCACGCTAAATGGAGCTCAAACGCCCCAAGAGACACCAGCAGTAAAAACAGAGCAGTGGAGTCAGTGATTTTGAATAGCTATTTTATTAGCAAGCAGATACCTATATAAGTACAACATCCATCAAACACCATTTAACACTCTAACTGAATAAGCTAAGCGACTGGCTTGTTCTCAGTAGTCTATTCATCCTAAAGATACATTAATATATCCCAGCAGTGAGTGCACATGCAAATGGTGCTTCAGAATAGGACAGAGGAGGGTGTATGGAAATGGGGCAGGTCTGTGTGCAAGGGAGAGTTGAAAAAAGGAGGAAAGAAGAGGTAGAAAAGGGGGGGTGAACATGATACTGGTGTGCTTGCAAAGGGGGCTGTGTTTGTTTGTTTGCCAGCCTTCATCTGAGTATCACAGTGTGGTTTACAGTATAAAAACACAAGATAATGACACAAAAACAATGCCCCCCCACATACACAATTCAAAAGGCCATAGATTGTTTAACTAGCCAGAGGTCTGGGAAAAGAGGAATGATCCCTCCCTCTCCCTCCAGGCACCTGATGATATGTAAGGAAGGCACCAGGCAAGATTCCCTGGGGAGAAGTTTCCACAAGTGGGGAGCCATCACAGAAAAGGTTCATTTTCATGTTGCCACCCTCTGGACTGCTCATAGGGGAGACAAACAAAGAAGGACCTGATTATGATTTCAGGGTCTGGGTGGGTTCATATGAGGAGAGGTGGTCCTTGAGGTATTGCAGTTACAGGCTGTTGTTTCTCTCTCTCTCTCTCTCTCTCTCTCTCTCTCTCTCTCTCTCTCTCCGCCCCTCCTTTAAATCCTGTGCCTGGATGCTTCTTTAGAGGCCCTCAACCTCTTATTTATGTTCATCTATGTGCACTCTGTGAGCAGGATGTGCAATCTATGAGCAGGATGGAATGCATCCCAAGAGTTCCTCTTCTTCTCTCCAGCTTCTCTCAGATTTCCTCTTTCTGCATTAGGCACAGAAAGGGGTTGATCTCTGTGAAACGGAGACTGGGGGGGGGGGAGGAAAACGGTGGAGGAGAAAGGGGTGAATGTGAAAAATGGGGTGCTAAGGGGCTTACAACAAAGCAGGGAGGAGGATGCATGGGGATGAGGTTGAGAGCAGGGGCATGAAAAGGGTGGAGAATAGGAGGGGTGTGTGTGTGTGTGAAAGAAGGAGGTGCAGCCTCTACTTTACTTATTAGATGGTGACATCTATCCCCTGCCCCATTCCTCCATTCCTCTCTCAGCTGGTTTCATGGTATAGCCCCAATTCCTGCAGAGGCAGGTGGGAACCATCTTGAAGAGGCAAGCTCAATGTAGGTTCTACTACAAATAATCCTGTATTCTTTGAAGAAACGGAAGGTGATTCTTGAGCACAGGGGCTAAGAATGTGTGATTGCATGGTTGATAAATCTTTTGGAGCCATCACAACTTAGTTTCAGCAGAGGGTTCCACTTCATCCGGACGACTTTCTTCCTCTTTGAAAACATTCTGAAGTATGACTTTCATGTTTCTCCTAGGTTTGCCTCTCTTTTGTCTCCCAACCAGGAAATAGATAAAAGGGTTAACGCTGCTGTTCAGAGTGGCGCACAAGTAGCCATATTGTAAGCGATGCAAAGTTGGCGACTCAAAAACGTAATGGCTTATGTAAAAGGCATTCATTGGAAAAGAAAAAGTAAGAAAGAAGAGGAGTGTGAGCAGGATGACCGTGATCAGCTTTCTCCGCCTTATCCGTTGTGTTTTAAAGCAGAACTTGATAAAAAGGATCAAAGTGGAGAAAGTCATGAGTGGGAGGCAAATGAAGCCGTTCACAATATACTGGTAGCAACTTATATACTTGTGTTCCTTCTTAGCAGCCAGGAAGAGAATGAAGTGAATTCCAGGGAAAATGAAAGAAAATATCCATATCAAGGCACACAAAATCTTAGACAAATGTGGCGGCCGGTGGCATCGATACCAAAGGGGGAACAGGATACAAACACACCTGTCGATGCTGATGGCCGTCAGCAGAAACTGACCAGTGTTGTACATGGATTGGAAAATATTTTCAAAGAATTCAAACACCATGCCTTCATCATCTTTACGGTTTTGAAGCCAGCGTATTTCTAAAATAAAGTCAACAGCAAGTAAACCAAAGTCCGCAATGGCGAGGTTCAGGATGTATGTGGTGAAGGGATTCCTCTTAATATGGAAGCCAAGCAGCCAGATGACAGTTCCATTCCCCAAGCATCCCAAAATGCAAACTATAATTATTGATACACACACTATATACATTGTTACTGTCATATATATAAATTCTGGGTCGTCATTACTGTGGCTGTTGTTGGAAAAAACACTTGCATTGGATGTTCCATAGTATTTCTCTCCAGCATTCAAAGGGTACAGGAGTGTTGGGCTGAAACTCGCCATTGTGTTCAACTTTGGCTTTTGTGTTTTTTCTGGTGTAGAGATTCCTGCTGGGAGAAGTGCGAGAAAAGGTCACGTTAGCCTTTTGCTAACAAGGTGAACAAACCTTTTCAGTCTAGTCTTTCTTGCTTCAGTCTGAGAAACCACTGTTAAGGTGAAATGCTTCTTATTATACCCTCTCCAGTTAAAGTTGCATTTTCAGAAAGACACACAGAGATAATAAAGTTATCCTACCACTTTCCATTGTTTCATTTTTCTACCCCATTGTTTGCAGAGGACATGAAACTATCCCAATTGGACTTGCTGGTCTACTGTGAATGTGGCCAGCCAGAGCAGTAATTGAGGCAAGGCAGGTGAATGAATGGAAGGTTCTGAAACAGAAATCATGCAGTGATAGACGACAGTTTCACTCTTGCTGTCAATGTGTCCTTTCAAATAGTAGAATTTCGTTTTCTTTTCTCCCTCTTAAAAAGTGTGTGTGTGTGTGTGTGTGTGTGTGTGTGTGTGTGTGTTGTTTTTGCTTGTTTGCATTTCATACTATCCTGGTTCTAGTAGAGTTCAGTTTTTTCCTCTGTAAGCAGTGAATTTTCTCCCTTTAATAGTATCCTGGTTCTATACTTGTAACCCCAAAACCAGCTCTCTCTTTTTGCACTTAATCAACTGCACATAGCTGAACTGGAATGGAGGTGCCCCAACCATCTCAAGAGTGCCCCATCCAAAAATACCCAGAAGCAGCAATATCACTGGGGAAAACATGGGGACTGCAAGGGTAACAGTCACCATCCTGCCGTGACTTTGATCCATGGGGAAATATCAGAGGAACACACTGTTTAAATGACAACAGCAGAGAAGGCAATTTGGAAAGGAAGAGATGAATATGAGCAAAGGCATTTGGAAATAATTTCCCTTCATTCTGGATGGAGGTGAAGAGGTTAAGCCCAAAGCTTTTGTCTTTAAGGTGGGGTGTGGTGGAAGGGATAATTGAATGTGGCCTCAAAGAAGAGGAAAATGTGTCATCAAGGGGTGAAAATCTGGACAGAATGTCCTACCTTAATTCCAAGCACAGATGTTTGCTCTCAAGGCTGTTCTCTTAGAATTCTAAGGTCTGAGCCAGTATTTCTTCTCCGTTTTCAAAACAAGTTGCCGATCCAGATGTCAGCACTCAGCTTTGAGCAGAGAACATCAGATAGAATATCATGTTGGTTCAGCAAGGGTGGGGCAGGTAATTGATATCCTGTTAAAATGTGCAAATCCATTAGCTGGTGTTCCAAAAAAGGCGAGGTTAGGGTTAACTTTCTTTCCCGGGATGCATCAGCAAACCCCTGTGTGTGCTTCAAATTGTTTTGGTTGTAACTTAGCAAAGCCTCAGAAGATATTGGCAGTTTGTACTTGCAGATGTTTCAAGCTTAGTGGCATGTTGCATTAATAGTCAGATTCTGTGCTGAATCAACGGCGGCAATGGAGCTTTTCAATCTGTTGCATCTTCAGGCAGAGCTGTAAAAGGCTGTTGCCAGAAATCCTGGAGAACACTGTCAATCAGTGTTAACAGTACTGAACAAGAACCATAGAGTGGTAGAGTTGGACTGGTTCCCAAGGCCCATGTAATCCAATCCCCTGTGATGCAGGATAACTAGATGGAGCAATCAGTTTAACTTAGTATAAGGCAGCTTTCCTATGTTCCCACATTCACAGACTTGCACATATACGTACCCTAAGAATTGAGCTGTGGACATGATGAAGGCCAAAACAGACTGAAGGAGAGATCAGGACAAAGAAATCAAACCAAGGGCTTTTCTGCAAATGCTGCTTTGGAAGAGGAGTGTAACAAAAGAGAGAGAAGCGGAGGCAGCACAGAGAAGGAGAAAAGAGCAGCGAGGAAAGATGCATCAGTGCCAGCCCATTAAAAAATGCTGCTTTAAAAGGATTCCAACTGATACTGCAAATGCTTTCTTGCTGCCTTGTTAAATCATCAGTTCCTGATTATGCACTCACATTGCTGTAATTCTATCTCTGCAAGCAGCTGCTTTATGCTCTTGCCCAATTTTATATACACTGCATCTGGGATGAAAGAAGCCTGAGGGATTTCAAGCCTCAAACATCCTACTTCCAACCAATCATTTGATCACAGATGAGAACAGGCAGGTTTGAGATATTCAGAACTTCATACAAGACTCCCCTCTCGCAAGTGTGTTACGTGTCAAATGTAATATGATCATACACTTGAGTTGGCAGAAACACACACCCCATAGGAACATGGACTTGGTTCCTTAGAGCATACAAAGGTTCCAGGTTCAGTCTTAGAATTTTCAGGTAGGGCTGGGGGAACACCAAGCGGTGATGGGGGTGTCTTCAATTGTGTCTGTCTCCATGTGCACCCATTGTTTCGTCTCATCCTATAGGATTATGCGGCGCACTTGGTTGGCGATGTAGTGGTGCCAGTGTGGTGTAGTGGTTAAGAGCGGTAGACTCGTAATCTGGGGAACCGGGTTTGATTCCCCGCTCCTCCACATGCAACTGCTGGGTGACCTTGGGCTAGTCACACTTCTCTGAAGTCTCTCAGCCCCACTCACCTCACAGAGTGTTTGTTGTGGGGGAGGAAGGGAAAGGAGAATGTTAGCCGCTTTGAGACTCCTCAGGGTAGTGATAAAGCGGGATACCAAATCCAAACTCTTCTTCTTCTTCTTCTAGTAGAGTTCTATATTGGGAATCCCCCACCCTCCCCCTCACACATGCCAACAAAACTCACTGCCGTCAACTGAAGGCAAGCAACCATGCTCTGGGCTCCCCACAACTTCTTTCACTGCCATCAAAAACTAATAAATGAATGGAAAAAGAACCTGCCCACACGACGGTGACACAAAAACCTTGCACATACATTATGTCAAAGAATGAAAGTTCTTTGCCTCTCTCCCATCCTCATACGGTCTATAACATTAGTGTCTCCCATTGAATATAACTGATCTCTAGAAAGGAAATGAACTGAAAACAGAGATGCTGCATGTACTTTTGTTACCCAAAGAAATCTTAATAAAAACGATTTTTAAAAATCTGGGCAAGCCACTAACAGTCAGTATAATAATAATAATAATAATAATAATAATAATAATAATAATAATAATAATTTATTATTTGTACCCCACCCATCTGGCCGGGTCTCCCCAGCCACTCTGGGTGGCCTCCAACAGATATTAAAATACATTAAAATATCACAGGTTAAAAACTTCCCTAAACAGGGCTGCCTTCAGGTATTTTCTAAATGTCAGGTAGTTGTTTATCGCTTTGACCTCTGCTGGGAGGGCGTTCCACAGGGCGGGCGCCACTACCGAGAAGGCCCTCTGCCTGGTTCCCTGTAGCTTTGCTTCTCGCAGTGAGGGAACTGCCAGAAGGCCCTCGGCGCTGGATCTCAGTGTCCGGGCTGAATGGTGGAGGTAGAGACGCTCCTTCAGGTATACAGGACCGAGGCCGTTTAGGGCTTTAAAGGTCAGCACCAACACTTTGAATTGTGCTCGGAAACGTACTATAGACAATATTGAGCAAGATGGACCAGTTATCTGACTAAGTGTTATTGCTGTCTACTTTCACCACCCTCAGACGTTCAGGCTGAGTGCAAGGAGAGATAACTTCTGTGTTGCACATACTAAGTTGTGATATTGCCTCCCTACACAGATGCATCTGGTACCTTCATTATGCACATTTTACCATATACAGATCCTGCACCTCTTTATCCTGGCCTTTGACACCTGGGAGTCTGGTGTCAGGTGCTTTTAACATGCTTTATTAATAGTGCTCTTCCACAAATGCTTTCAGTGAAAAGTCTATTTGATCCAGATGAATGCAATTATGCAGTACTGATATTAATATAAACATTTGAAATCATTAATCAAGAAACAAACTGGTCTACAGGATGGCACTCAAGATGGATCTCTGTTTCACAATTAATATTGCTTTTACAGTACTTTGTTCTTCGATTCAGGAAGTTTACCTTTCTCTAAACTCGCATTCTTATCCCAACTAATTGTTGCATTAAAACAATAATATAATAATAAGGCAATCTCTTTCATGCATGAATCATATAATTCACATTGCATCATGAATCACGTTGCAGGATCTCCAGATAGCCATTCTTGCTGCTCTCTGGGTAACCACAGTATAGCAAGCATCACAATCTAAAAACATCACTCAGCAGTTGAAAAAATAAAATAAGTGGACATCTCTGAAGCTCTTCAGACACATACACTCTATGGTAAATACATTTGTTTGAATAAAAAGCTGAAAGGAGCATGCACTACAGGTATAATCAGAAGAGAAATGCAAAAGTTTCTGATTACTTTGAAGACATCATACCAGGTTTTGCTCCTGGAACTCTAGCTCCTCTGTATCTTGCTTCTCCTTCAAAAGAATCTGGAGTATGACCTATATGTTCTGCTTAGATCAGCCCCTTTTCTTTCTTCCAAACAGGAAACACATCAGTGGATGAAATATGATATTTAGACAGCTGCATAAGAACTAAAATTGTGTAAGAGTCGAATGAAGAAATGATCAGTTAAGAAAAACAAAATGAACAGGAAAGCTAAGTTAAGGAAGAAGCAGAGTACAAGCAGAATGGCAGCATCCTCTGTTGTCATCTCAAAGATAGTCTTATGAACAGGATAAGAGTGGAGATAGCCCTTAGTGAGAGGCCACACACAGTGCTATTTTTCTAGACAAAGAGGTGCCAGAACTTGCCATGAATGCCTCCTTTGTTCTCTTATAATGGAAATGGCACCCACCTGTGAGGTGCCAGAACTGAGTTCCAATGAGTTCTGATGGGAAGAAAAGCCCTGACCACACATGTAATAAAATTAAACCCACTTTTCAGAAGAGGCATGGAGGAGGCACTAGAGAGGTCTTTGTTGTTCTCCTGATCTGTAGATCACTGCTATAGTAACTTCATCAGGATAAATCTCTTTATTGATTATAGTTATGCCTTGATTTTATATTTCCATGCTTAAGCTGCTTAGCAGAATCATGGATGCACAACCCAAAACCCATGATATCAGATAATGTACAGTTTCAGATGGTGCCACAAATAGCACTTCGATGGGGATAATAAAAGCACGGCATGTAAAGAACTTGCGACATTTTTTCTTGGTAACTGAATGTTTTATCTGTTGTACAAAAATGGAAAACTTTACAGGATTTCTGTGATGCTCTTGCATAAGAAATGTATGGAAGACTAATCCTTCTGAGAAGATTATATACTACTTTAAGGCTGCAAAGATTGGCTAAAGGTACTCCATTTCAAGGGACCCAGGTGGCACTGTGGGTTAAACCACAGAGCCTAGGGCTTGCTGATCAGAAGGTCGGCAGTTCGAATCCCTGCGACGGGGTGAGCTCCCGTTGCTTGGTCCCAGCTCCTGCCCACCTAGCAGTTCGAAAGCATGTCAGAGTGCAAGTAGATAAATAGGAACCACTCCGGCGGGAAGGTAAACGGCGTTTCCGTGCGCTGCTCTGGTTCGCCAGAAGTGGCTTTGTCATGCTGGCCACATGACCTGGAAGCTGTACACTGGCTCTTGGCCAATAAAGCAAGATGAGCGCCGCAACCCCAGAGTCGGACACGACTGGACCAAACGGTCAGGGGTCCCTTTACCTTTACTCCATTTCAAGATATATGGCAGCATTTTATTACATGTGTAAACATGCATCTTTTACATCAACAGCTCCCAACAGTAACATTGAAACTTTTGAATTCCTAAATCTACTGGATTTATTTCATGAAGCAATATGCTACTATACATATCTCCTCTTATTAAGATTATTACTTTTGTTAAATAAAAATGAATTTTTTTTTTTAAACCACTCACATATATACATACAAGATTACAACCTAAGAATCATCATAACAAAATCCATTCTGGCAAACTGGAAAGTGGGAAAGATATCCCTCCCTTACTGACATTTTCTAAGTTGGTCGTATAGCAGCATCAGTGGAAAATGGAGGAAGAATTGGCAGTGTCCCCCTCAACTCCATTATTCCTTGTACTTTGCTTCCCGTGTTTAGTCAGTCATGGTGCTTCTTCTTGCACAAATATCCTGCCATTCTTCTCCATCTCCTCAGTTAAAAAAATGGTTCAATTTCTCAATGATCATCTCCTGCATGGTTTACTTTCATCTCTGGGCTTCCTCACTGTTCCACTTTATCCAAAACTTGGCTGCCCCAACCATTCACATCTCCGGCCATTCACACCCTCTGTTGTCTCTCCCTAATTCCCTTTCACCGCTTCTCAGTCCTTTCCACCATTGGTAAAACTCTGTATCCCTGTTGCTGGATCTGAGCCGGTCTATAAGACAGTCACATGTGAACTTCTATGCTAGTAAAAGCCATATTACTGTGTATTTGGAACTGCACCCAAAAGGTCAGCAAGAGCAAAACTAGAAGCAACTTTGGAGACAAAACACAAATGCGATTGAAGAGATTTCTCAAAGGGTTTCTGTGTGTCCCTAGGTTGTCAGTGGGCTTTTCCAGATATGCAGTTGACATCTGCTAGCTTTCCCTTGAAGGGAATCAAAATGATTTTGACATGACTCAGAATGCTCCTAGGGAAGGTCTTTTTTTTAACATAGTCATTTTTCTCATGGCATGGGTTTTGTATCAAATGCTGTTGTAACTGCCTTCACCACAGAAAACACTCAAATCTAATCTGTACACGTCAAAGCCATGCTGATAGACCAAAACTTCCTGGCATTTAACAGCCAAGAGCATGTGCCCAGTATAATAATAATAATAAATTTTATTTATACCCCACCCTCCCCAGCCAAGACCAGGCTCAGGGTGGCTAACACCAAGTATAAAAATAATTGATTAAAATACAATTTAAAAACAAATTAAAAACTACATTAAAGTGCAGCCTCATTTCAGTAGAAACTCAAATCAAAACTATTTGGGGAAGAAACCGTCAAATCTTCACCAAGGTTGACTATCCAGACTGGTCCTACATGGGTCAGAAAAATGCCAGGGAAGTCCCCAAATAGGAGTTCCATCTCAGGAGGGAAAAAGGAAAGAGGGGGGAGGGGATCAAATTGATTCCAAGCCAAAGGCCAGGTGGAACAGCTCTGTCTTACAGGCCCTGTGGAAAGAAATCAGATCCTGCAGGGCCCTGATCTCATGAGACAGGGCGTTCCACCAGGTCGGAGCCAGTGTTGAGAAGGCCCTGGCTCTGGTTGAGGCTAATCTAACTTCCTTAAGGCCCAGGACCTCTAGAGTGTTGCTATTTATGGACCTTAAGGTCCTCCGTGGGGCATGCCAGGAGAGGCGGTCCCGTAGGTATAGCATGTTCTTCATTCTGTTTGGTTTTATGGTGAATTATTATTATTATATTCTCTATATTGTGTGTAGGGGAAGGGATGTAGTTCAGTGCTAGAACATTTGTCTTGCTTGCAGGGCATCCCAGGTTCAATCCCTGGCATCTCCAGATAGGGCTGTGAAAGACTCCTGCCAGTCAGCATAGGTGCCAACTCCAAGGGGCCATGGGGGCTTCAGCCCCCACAATAAAATATTTGAGGGGACCGGGCCCCTGCAAAGTCGATGGGCATTGCCATTCAAATGGCGGGTGTGCACTGCACCATGTGATTGATAATATGGGGCAGGGCTTACCTGGGCCCCCACAATATTTCATTCCAGTTTGCACCCCTGCCAGTCAATGTATACAATACACTGAAGGTTGGCAGTTTGAACCCCTGCGACGGGGTGAGCTCCCGTTGTTCTGTCCCAGCTCCTGCCAACCTAGCAGTTCGAAAGCACACCAGTGCAAGTAGATAAATAGGTAGTGCCGTGGTGGGAAGGTAAACAGCGGCGTTTCCGTGCACTCTGGTTTCCATCACGGTGTACTGTTGCACCAGAAACAGTTCAGTCATGCTGGCCACATGACCCGGAAAGCTGTCTGTGGACAAACGCTGGCTCCCTTGGCTTGAAAGTGATATGAGCACGGCACCCCCATATTCACCTTTGACTGGACTTAACAGTCCAGGGGTCCTTTACCTTTTCTTTTTTTTTACAATACAGAGCTATATGGTCCAATGGTTGCTTAGCTCTCTATGCTCCTTTGGTATATGATTAGCTGAACTATAAATGTCCTTAATACAGTAAATAAGTTTTCATATGTAGAACTTCTCATGTTTGGACCTAGGTAGCCAAACCTCATTCCCTTGAACAAGAAAGAAATATCAGCAGATTTGGGATACATATCTAACTAAGTAGAAACTATAGTGTCTTATCGTAACTAGAGTGATACAGCTAAAACCTATATTCTTTGGAGTCATCATAAGCGAATTTCAACAGAGGTCTCCACTTACTTTGTAGAGATTTCTTCCTCTTTGAAAACATTCTGGAGCCTGGCTTCCATGCTCTCCCTAGGTCTGCCTCTCTTCTGTCTCCCAATCAGGAAATATATCAAAGGGTTCACACTGCTGTTCAGAGCAGTGTTTAAGTAGCAATAACGTAAGGAATAGGGCTTTGGTGAATGAAAAATATAAATGGACATGTAATAGGCATTCATTGGAAAAGAGAAAAAGATGAAGAAGAACAGAGTAAGCAGGATAACCATTAGTAGTTTCCCCCGCTTCCGTTGTTGTGATTTAAAGCAGACCTTGATAAACAGGATCAGGGTGGAGATAGTCATGAGTGGTAGGCAAAAGAAGCCATTAAAAGTATACTGATAGTATTTTATGAGATCCTGTTTTTCCTTAAAAGTCAGGAGGGCAATGTAGTGAATTCCAGGGAGAAGGAAAGACAACACCCATATTAAGGCACACACAACGGTGGGCAAATGTGGCGGACGGTGGCATCGGTACCAAAGTGGGAACTGAACAGACAGACACCTGTCAAGGCTGATAGCTGTCAGCAGAAACTGACCGGCATTGTACATGGATTGGAAAACATCATCAAGGAACACATTCAGAAGGCTCTCCTTCAGACTTCCTACAGCCCAAACTACTTCTATCATCAATTCAACTGTGAGTAAGCCAAAGTCAGCAATGGCAAGGTTCAGGATGTACACGGTAAAAGGACTCCTCTTAATATGGAAGCCAAGCAACCAGATGACATTTCCAGTCCCCCAGCACCCCAAAAGGCAAATTATAATTATTAATACAAACACAACATATATTTCTAATCCATAATGCACAAACGATTTTGGGTCATCATTACTGTTGCTGCTGTTAGAAAAAGCAGTTTCATTGTATGAAAGGGACAAAGATGTTAGGTTGAAACTGGTCATCATCTTCAATCTTTGTTTCCGTGCTTCTTCTGGTGTATCTATTCCTGCTGGAAGTAAAGAATCAAGGGTGGAATTAGTCTTTGCTAATGAAGCTGAGCAAATGAAGATTGAATTAAAGCTTTCTGTTTACTCTAGTCTTTCTTGCGTCATCCATTATAGCAATTTCATAAAATATTGTTGAAGTGAAATAATTCTTCCTGGCTCATCTCCAGTTACTGTTGCATTTTCAGGAACACACATAAAAAAATAATGATAATTATTAGCCTGGATAGTTCAGTTGGTTAGAGCTTGATACTGGCAACGTCAAGGTTGCAGGTTCAATCCCTGTATGGGACTGCTGCAGATTCCTGCATTGCAGGGGATTGGACTAGATGATCCTCAGGGTTCCTTCCAGCTCTACAGTTCTATGATTCTATGACCTTATTCTATGTGCCCTGAATTGATTAATTTTTCTATCTTTCCATACATTCCTGTAGATTTTTTTTTTTTTAATTCCAGGTTGAAACTGAACTGCAGATAGTTGCTGAGATAATCCCTCTTCCTTCTCCATTCCTGCAGAGCATGGAATCATAGAATCATAGAGTTGGAAACAGAGTTGCACCCTCAATACGGGTCTCCAATGAGGGTGACCAAGGCTGATTCAGTCCGCAAACTGCACCTGAACCCAAATTGAAGTGCCCTGAAAATTCTTACAGCATGTTGCTATGTGTGCTAATACCAAAGAATACGATTTATCAGTAAACAAACATGCTTAGCTACAAGTGTGCTCTGAAATTTATTATTTATTATTATCATTTATCAATTAAATTTCCTTCATTTGAGGATCACAGGGTGGTTTACAATATTAAAAAACCACAAAAATACATACCATCATAACAAACAAAAACAATATCCCACCCCAGGTTAAAAGGCCAACTATTATTTAATTAGCCAAAGACCTGAAGGAAGATAAATGTATTTTCCTAAAGATATGTAATGAAGGCACCAGGTGGGTCTCTCTGGGGAGAACATTCCATACACGTAACATTATTAATTGTGCAACATGCCCAGCTTGGGGGTGAGGGGAATCTGCTCTGAACAAATGTTGCTTAAATTTGCATAAAGGTAAAGGTAAAGGACCCCTGACCGTTAAGTCCAGTCGCGGACGGGTTGCAGCACTCATCTCGATTTACTGGCCGAGGGAGCCGCCGTTTGTCCGCAGACAGTTTTTCCAGGTCATGTGGCCAGCATGACTAAGCCGCTTCTGGCGAAACCAGAGCAGTGCACGGAAATGCCGTTTACCTCCCCGCTGGAGCGGTACCTATTTATCTACTTGCACTTTGACTTGCTTTCGAACTGCTAGGTTGGCAGGAGCTGGGACCAAGCAACGGGAGCTCACCTCGTCGCAGGGATTTGAACCGCTGACCTTCCGATCAGCAAGCCCTAGGCTTTGTGTTTAGACCACAGTGCCACCCGCGTCCCACTTTGCATAAACTGCCCTAAAATGCTGAATAATCTTCATTTGAATTTTTTATTTTAAGAAATAGCAAGTTACTGCAGAAGTGTGGAGAACTGAATTTAATGATAAAAAAAAAGAGGAATGGGAAAACTGAAATTGACAGATTCTGCCATCCCCAGAGGAAACAAATGAGAAGATGTGATGGAAGATTATACAATTTATCTCTTTCTGGACAGCATGGGGGAGACAACTGGGGAGAGTTGGGGGGAGGGGAAGAATATGCCATCAAGAATATGCACACACCCGGATTGCAGAATTTTTGTCTTCTTCCCCATTAAATAATGGTTGCTTGCAGAGAACATGAAGTCCTGGTGGGACTTGGTCACCTACTTCATATGCAGCCACGTGGTATGATCTTTTGAGGCCACTAGAGGAGTCAAGGCAAGCAAATGAATGGGTGGTTCTGCAACAGATACCATGCAACAATAGCTGTTTATTTATTTATTGGTTTTGACCTTTAAAGCCCTTCGCGGCCTAGGACCCTCGTACCTACGGGACCGCCTCTCCTGGTATGCCCCACGGAGGACCTTAAGGTCCATAAATAGCAACATTCTAGAGGTCCCAGGCCCTAAGGAAGTTAGATTAGCCTCAAACAGAGCCAGGGCCTTCTCAACACTGGCTCCGACCTGGTGGAACGCCCTGTCTCATGAGACCAGGGCCCTGCAGGATCTGATTTCTTTCCGCAGGGCCTGTAAGACAGAGCTGTTCTGCCTGGCCTTTGGCTTGGAATCAATTTGATCCCCTCCTCCCTCTTTCCTTTTTTCCTCCTGAGATGGAACTCCTATTTGGGGACTTCCCTGGCATTTTTCTGGCCCATGTAGGACCAGTCTGGATAGTTGGCCTTGCTGAAGATTTGACGGTTTCTTCCCCAAATAGTTTTTGATTTGAGTTTCTACTGAAATGAGGCTACACTTTAATGTTGTATTTTAATCTTGTTTTTAAGTTGCATTTTAATCAATTGTTTTTATACTTGGTGTTCGCCGCCCTGAGCTAAATAATAAATATTATTATTATTATTATTATTATTATTATTATTATTATTAAACATTTACGCAGTATGATCATGTTCCATGGGTGGTGTGCATCTACAAAGAAATGCATATACTCGAACCACTTCTTTGGAACTGCCCCCATTCTTATCTTTCTAGGACCATGCACGGCGTGGGCCTTACGTGAGAGCATCCTGGATAATGTTATGCAAGGCAGAGAGCTTGAAAGCTCTTTCTGCACCAGGAAAACCCTGTACAAAAAAAGAGTTTTTAAGCTCCCCGCCTTCCATGCATTTCATCTGTGTGAGTTCTTGTTTCAACGGGCTTTTGGGATCTGACGGCTTTTAACAAAAGTGCTGGTGCTGTGTTGCTTTCATTGTAATTATTTGTAAGGTTTTAATAGATTATGTGTATACAGTTTTAATTCTATCAATGTTTTATTGTTTTTTAATGATCTCTTTTTTTCTGTGTTTTTAGTGGTTTGTATTTTTACCTGTAAGCCACCTTGAGTCAGGCCAGCGAAAAAGGTAGGGTATAAATAAATCTATAATAATAATAATAATAATAATAGTTTACACTGGCTGGCCTTCAGCCACATAAAGTCCAATTCACACACGTTAAACGTGTGTAAGTTGCAATCATATGTATAATTGTAAAAAAGAAACACTCAAAGTGGTTTACAAAAAATAGCATAGATACAGCATGACAATTTCTCCTTCGGAATAGAATTTAGTTTTCCTTTTTCTCCTCCCACCCTGTTTTTAGTATTATCTTGCACTATGGTGGTTACTAGAAAACAAGCTTTTCCCTTGCAGTTAGTCATCTTTGCAAAGCTGCTCAAAGAGGGTACATACAAACTTTAAGGTATGTGCCATCCAAAATACCCAAGTAGTGTGGATCTCATTGAGGGGAAAGATAGAGATAACATACATATGTGTCAGTGACCGTCCTGCTATTACTTGGGTCCATGGTCACACTTAGAGAAATTTCAGAGGAACCCACCACTTAAATGTCAAAAACAGAGAAGCAGATCTGGAAAGGAATACAGTAGATGAATATGAGCAAAGTCATTTAGAAATGGGTTCCTTTCATTTTGGTAAGGATGATGACAAAGAAGTTAAGCCAAAATCTTTAGAGAACAGGTTTTCTTTGAGGAGGATGTGAAGGAAGGGAGAATAGGAAGTGGCCTCAAAGAAGAGGAAAATGAGCCACCCATAAAAGGTTCTCTGCACTAAATATCCTACCTTATTCAATCCCACCTGGTTTCCCCCCACAAGGCTTGGGATCTTCTCTTAGAAATCTTGGATCTGAATCAATATCTCTTTTCTGTTTTCAAAAGAGATGTTGCCCATTCAGAAGGCAGCACTCAACCTTGGTCAGAGAACATCAGATATATTTGTGTTTGTTCAGGAAAGGTGGGGCAGATAATTGATATCCTGTTAAAATGTGCAAATCCATTAGCAGGTGCCTCAAATGGCATGTGCAGGTTCTCTTTCTGGGTTCTTCAGCAATCTTCAGCATGTGTGAGCTGATTCCCTATTTTGCATGGGTTGAGTTATGCAATGTATTGCTGGGTTGATATTGTGTATAATTTGATGTGTTGCATTGTATGTGTCATTCGTTATGTGTTATGTACCATTGTGCATTATGCATTACAGTGCAATCATCACCCACAAGAATTCTGTTACAGGTGAAGTGTGTTTGTGCAAAACCCATACATAACCAAAAGCCTCTGGCTGGCAAGCTCGGCTGATGCCCTGCACAAAGGCTCTCCCTGTGTCTCCACTGCTTTACAGTCGTATCTCCGGTTATGAACTTAATTCGTTCCGGAGGTCTGTTCATAACATGAAACCGTTCTTAACCTGAGGTGCGCTTTCGCTAATGGGGCCTCCCGCTGCCGCCGTGCCACCGACACGCGACTTCTGCTCGCATCCCGGGGCAAAGAGTTCACTACCAGGAGCATCTACTTCCAGGTTAGCGGAGCTCGTTACCCAAAGCGTTCGTAAGGGGGAGGTACGTAACTCGAGGTTCCACTGTATTGGGAGGGCATGGAGACCATCTGTGATCGCTACTCCCTTCCAGAATTCGCTGCCCTGTTCTCATGGGACAAAGATAAAATCCGCGAATGGATTTTAGCTAGGGATGAAGCCCTCGATCTAGCACTATCCAACGCGGCCAGATTATCCACGTGGTTTCCTCGCGTGAAGGCAGACAGATCTCCGGCCCATTATCTGAGTGACCTGATAAATCCCACGTTAAGAAGGGCCTTCACACTAGCACGATTCCACGCCATCCCTACAGCATTCCTACAGGGTGTATTTTCCATTACTCCGCTGGATCTTCGACTCTGCCCATAGAGGACTTTATCCATTTTTTATTTTACTGCCCTCTATATGTTACAGTTAGACCCAGGCTTTTCCTCTTAATCCCGGGACAATGATCACATGAAATACATACTGGTAGATGCCAACCCCCTGGTCACACGTGGTGTGGCTATCTACATTTTATAGGCACTGAAACTCAGGGCCACCTCTTTGGCTAACTTGCCCCAGCACTAGACCTATGTAACTTCCTGACATAGTCACTGTCGACATGCCCTGTTATTGCTTCTTATTTTATCCGTTTCATTCAGCATGATTTTATACTTAAAGTTTTTAAATGTATTTGTACAAAATGAATAAAATGTATCTGTTGTATTTTATGTACATTCGCGACAGGTTTCCACCTGGTTTCTCATTATGTGCTATGGCCATATGGCTAATGCAATAAATAATATTTGATTTGTATTGGGAGGGAAGTAGCAAATTGCTTTTTCTCCTCTCCAGTGTGTCAAAGCATGAAGCATGAGCAGGGAATGGCAACCAGACTCCTTCTGCTACACAATGTGTGTGGAAGTCGTGGAGGCAGGCAGAGGAAGAAAAAGAAATCTGACTCCCTCAACTATGGAAGGGATAACAGAGGCAGAGAGAGAGACACACACACATGCAGAAGCTGAAACGCCATTCCAACTCCATTCCGCCTCTCCCCTCCCTTCCGCAACCAATGGAGCCTGGGTTTCTTCTGCCTCAGTCTGCCTCTGACACTTCCATGATCATCTTGCAGTATAAGGATCCAGAAATCTTTTCCCTCTGTCTCTCTCCCTCTTCCATTCATATTATAAGCCTACCTGCCTACCTGCCTAGGGATGCGGGTGGCGCTGTGGGTTAAACCACAGAGCCTAGGGCTTGCCGATCAGAAGGTCAGAGGTTCGAATCCCCGCGACGGGGTGAGCTCCTGTTGCTCGGTCCCTGCTCCTGCCAACCTAGCAGTTCGAATACATGTCAAAGTGCAAGTAGATAGGTACTGCTCCGGTGGGAAGGTAAACAGCGTTTCCGTGTGCTGATCTGGTTCGCCAGAAGCGGCTTAGTCATGCTGGCCACATGACCCGGAAGCTGTACGCCGGCTCCCTCGGCCAATAAAGCGAGATGAGCACCGCAACCCCAGAGTCGGTCACGACTGGACCTAATGGTCAGGGGTCCCTTTACCTTTACCTTTACTTACCTGCCTACTTAATATACAGACCAATTATGTAATCATTTATCCAATTCCTCCTCTACCCTGTGAACTGTTCTTATTTACTGTAAATGATTCTAACTCCACATATTTCAGTGATTTTCCTCCATAGGGAAGAAGGGTGAGATAACAATTTAAAAATAAAGTCTAATTCCACATCTTTAATTGCATTCTTTATCTCTGTTAAATGATGATTATATATCATTTAATCATCAAATATATATAATTGCTTTTCACGTTTCTGTCCTTAACTAACACATTCTATCTAATAGCTACAGCTAAATAAACATATCAGACATCTTCAGGGATTGGGGGATGAGAGCTCCTTAGAATACATTCATTGTCCCAGTGTTACTTCCTACTGCAGAGGAGGTTTGGATTTTCCTGAAAAACGGCCCATGTAGCCTCACATGAACATTGCTGGCCCCACCCCAAAATGTTCCACACATTACTGAGATTGTCTGTCCTGCCCTGAAGAAGTCTACATCTACTTCTGCAAAGCTGTTCAGATACACATGTAAATCCTTCCCCAGTATTTACATTGTCCAATGTTTAGATGATACTGACACCAAAACTAGGATTTGCATGAACAACTCCTTCAATGAAAAGTGCTGTTTTCTTTTGGTTAGAATGCATTGGATAAATTCATGGGTTCATTTAAATTGTCACTGGTAGCTGAAGGGAAGTAAACACAAGCTGTGTTTGGATGATAATTTAAGTCTTTGTAAATTGTTTATGATGCTATAAACAGGCATTGAGGCCAAACACTTCTTGCCATCCTTCACTCTTGCGACCCAAGACTGGGCCACAGTTTCTTGGCGTGAAGAAACAGGGGACTCTAGCACAATACAAGCCAGTATTTGCACCAAAGCTGACATGTCATGTAAGGAGGGAAAGTAGAGGGCAAAAAGGCTGGTTCACCCCAGACTTCATATGGAGCCTCAAAAGTATGCTGCCGTCCACACCTTAAAATGTCCCACACATGGTATGGAGGTCTGCACTGCACTGAAGAAATCCTCTGTCTATGTCTGCAAACCTGTTTGGATACACATGTAAATGCTTCCCCAGCATTTACATTGCCCAATGTTTAGATGACATCAAAACTAGGATTTGAATAAACAGCTCCCTGAATGCAAAATTTTGTTTTCCTTTTGGTTAGAATGTATTTGATAAATGCATAGGTTCATTTAAATTGCCACTGATAGCTGATAGATTTGTATAATGTCATTATGATATCGGCAGTTTTATTTCCAATTCCTTTCCTAATGATCCCTAGCATGGAATTTGCCTTCCAAAGCACATTCTCTTGTATACTCCTGTTTAGAGCTATGCAAAGCCAAACCCACTATGGTTTTCAACACACCTTTGAAGAGAAACAAAGCTGGGAGAAGATAGTGCTATAGATTGGAGGAACCCCCTTTAAACCCTGGAAATTAATAAATGGTAGGATTATGATTATTAGGGATGTGAATCAATATGGTGTCACTGGAGCCCCCTAAAGAAAAGTGGAAATGTTATAAGTAGAGCACAATGGCTAAAATTCTGAACCAAAGACCCACTACACTTCCAGCTAAAGGGTGGCCACAGGTGCCTTCAGACCACAATCCTGGAAAATGTCATTTTTCAGTTATGCAGAGCTGAGTATAGTACTCTCCTTGCTCCTGGCAGCTGGCAGTGTCTTATACAGCAGTACTAGTGAAAAACAATGACTAAAAGAACTACCGGTACTATTATTCTGTCTGCCTAGGTTGGAACCACCGGCTCTCTCTTCTTGCTTATTGACTGCCAATGGCCTTTTGGTTTGCTTTATTGTCTAGGTTTACTGTTTCTGCTCCAGGTAGAAGTATCAGGAGGATCTGGGAAGATCTGCTTGAGGGTTAGCTGAAGGCTGAGTGTCTGCCAGCAATAGTGCAGCTGCAGGATTATTTAACTATGCTGGCCCTCATATATTTGCCTATCTTAAAAGGGACAAGGGTGGCACTGTGGTCTAAGTCACTGAGCCTTGGGGGCTTGCCAATCAGAAAGTTGGCGGTTCAAGTCCTTGTGACGGGGAGAGCTCCCATTGCTCTGTCCCAGCTCCAGCCAACCTAGCAGTTCAAAAGCACACCAGTGCAAGTAGATAAACAGGTACTGTTGTGGTGGGAAGGGTAAATGGCATTTCCGTGTGCTCTGGTTTCCGTCACGGTGTTCCGTTGTGCCAGAAGCGGTTTAGTCATGCTGGCCACATGACCCGGAAAGCTGTCTGTGGACAAACGCTGGCTCCATTGGCCTGAAAGTGAGATGAGCACCAAAACCCCATAGTCACCTTTGACTGGACTTAACCGTCCAGGGGTCATTCACTTTTACCTTTACCTAATAAACACTTGGGATGCTTGCTGATCCTGTGTCTGTCACAGGCTTGTCCTTCAGATCACCAAAGGTACCACCTTGTGATAGTGTTTTAATACAAGTGAAATGACATTTATAGGAAGTATAAATGTTTAATTTATAGGAAGTATAAATGTTTAATAGGCAGTATACTATGACGAACATATACATAGTCAATTTGCAACATGTTTTGCATTTAAACAGAAATATGTTAGCAGTTTACAAATCCCAACAAAAATAAATCAATATTAGGAATACTTTTTTTCCACGTGATGTAGACACCAGTTCAACTGAAACATGGAGGTTATCTGTGATCAATGGTTATCTGTGATTAATATGCCTAATGCTCTGAGAAGAATGTCAATCAACTCTACAGTAAGTCAGGTGCGGCAGGTATGGCCATTTTTCCACTGTCTTGTGGAATCATTTGCAGTTGATGTGGCCTGATGATGTGTACAAGTACTTGTGACTTTGCATCTGACAATGTGCCCTTTGGATCTCTGTCCATCCTAGCTGGTGAAAGCCGGCTGGTGTGTGTGTGTGTGTGTGTGTGTGTGTGTGTGTGTGTGTGTGTGTGTCATTGGCTTCAGGGTTTAGCAAATCACATCATTGCATGATGCGGATAGTACCTTCCATTTTGGGATGAGGTAGCGGAGAGAGTCTTGGTAGTTTAATCCCCTCCAGCTGTTCCTGGAGATGACAGATTACCACAATTTCAATCTGGATCCAGGACTGAGACAGAAGGAGCATGACGCTGCTTCTCTTGGCAGCTTTTGATAACATCGAACATGATATCCTGCTGGACCAGCTCTGTGGGATGGGTCAGATTCTTAGTCATATTGAAGGCTGCTCCTTCAGACAGCTACGCTATACATTTCTACAGGGCTATCCAATGTCAATCTATTTGAGTTTTTACAAAGCAGAAACCAGAATCCTTAGCACTAGAATGTGGAGCACAGAAGCTCTGTTGAAGCTCTTGAGAGAAAGAGTGGGTACAAAAATACCGAATGAAGAGTAAATAAACAATACAGGCATCATAACTAGTTTTCCAGTTCCTCTCTACTCTCTCCCTCCTCCACAAAGATTTTCTTTAGTATACTCTCCATGCTCCTCCTAGTTTTGTCCCTCCTCTGTCTCCCAACCAGGAAATAGATCAATGGATTAACACTGCTGTTTAGGCAGGCACAGAAGTAACCATAACGCATAATATGGGAGGGCAAGGGCTGATTAAGCATTTTCATACAGTGAAAAACATTCAGTGGGAAAGAAAAAATGAGAAAGAAGAGCAGATTCAGCAATATGGCTACCAAACGTTTTCCTCGCTGGTATGGCTGTGACTTAAAATAGACTTTGATGAACAGAGTCAGAGTGGAGATAGTCAAGAATGGGAGACAAATGATGCCATTTATGATGATCTGCAAGTGTCTTAGGAAATAATATTCCAATTCATGTGTCAGGAAGAGAGTGAAGTGAATTGCAGGGAGAAGAATGGACAAGACCCACAGCAGGGCAGAGACAGTGCTGGATAAGTGTGTTGGCCGGTGGCATCGATACCAAAGTGGGAAGAGGACAGACACACACCTGTCAATGCTGATGACTGTCAGCAGAAATTGGCCAACACTGTACATGAATAGGAAGAGGTCATTGAACAATACACTTATAAGGTCACGATGCGAATTAGATATGCTCCAGTATATTAGCAGAATACTTTCAACAATGAGCAACCCAAAGTCAGCAGCGGAGAGGTTCACAATGTATGTCGAGAAAGTGTTCCTCTTAATGCGGACGCCAAGGAGCCAGATGACAGTCCCATTGCCCAACAGCCCAAACACGATGAAGGGAAGAGTGATGGTGAAAAAGATTAGTCTTTCTACATCATATTGATCCTCATTGTTGGTACCATTGTTTGGAAACTCAGTGCCGTTGTATGTCGTTGGATATCCTTTGCTGACATCCAAACAAGGCACGGATGGCTCAATGAAATTAGCCATTCTGTTCAAATTTTGCTTCCGGGTTCTTCTGCTGTAGAATCGCCTCCTAAAAGAACAGAGAGAGGGGGTGGAGTCAGTCCCTACTAGTGAGCTGGACAAATAGATGTCAGGGAAGGCTGGCATGTTTTGTCTCATGTATGAAAATCCATAACTGATATTCTTTTTTTTATATAGAAAAATCTTTATTATGCTTCTTTTTACATAAAATAGGGTGACATCAAAATTAACAAATAAAATACAATACATAAAATACATTATTTCTTGCTTATATACAATATTGCAATACATATTTCCCTTTATAACCCGCCCCTCTTCCCCCTTCCCTCCCTCTACTTCTCAGCCTCTTCCTAATTACCTCTTCTTCTACTTGTTACATTTGCATACCTATTTCTGAAAAAAAATTCTTTTTTCTTTTTCTTTGCTTGAGTCTTTCATGTAGCTGCTAAACAATTGGCATTTACTATCATTTGTCTGATATATTCTCTAAATTTATCCCACTCTTCATTTTTTTTCTCCTGTCTTAGTCCTCTAATCTCTCCATGTCTTGTTTCTAAATTGTAATAATTAAGCATCTTCAATTGCCAATCTTCCTTTGTTGGAACACATTGTGTTTTCCAATTTTTCCCTATTAATAATCTTGCGGCCGCCATTGCGTACATTATTATTACTCTATCTTTCGGTTGAATGTCTTCTTCTATCATTCCTAGTAAAAAGGTCTCTGGCAATTTTTTGAAGGGGTATTTCATAACTGATATTCTTAAATGGAAGTACTGGTGGGCAAGAGAGGGGGGGGGCTTTTTCCCTGGTGGTTCCATGTCTCTGGAACACTTTACTTATTGGCTTTGCTCCATTGTTTTTGGAAGGCTATGTCAGCAACATTTTAGAAAAGCAACATTATTCAGCTGTGGGGGCATTTTATGCACTGATTTTATGTGCTGATTTTATGAGCAACATTTGTAGAATTTATTTGGATAAGTCTTTTGGAGTTTGGGGAGGCTAATTTATTCTGTTACTTTTGTCAGTAGGTGTCAGCTGTGTCCCATTGCTGACAGAAGGGGAGAGCTTGGAGAGACAGGAGGAGGTAATTAGGCAGGAATGCAGAATGAGGGAGGAGCAGCCAGGTTGCAGTAGAACCCTGAGTTCTGAGAACAAGGATGCGTTAAAATTGTGTTATGGTTACTTCTGTGCCTGCCTAAACATCAGTGTTAATCCATTGATCTATTTCCTGGTTGGGAGACAGAGGAGGGACAAAACTAGGAGGAGCATGGAGAGTATACTAAAGAAAATATTTGTGGAGGAGGGAGAGAGTAGAGAGGAAATAAAAGGAGATAACGCAATCCTGTAACTTTTTAAGCACCAGTGTTCTGGGGTTTGTTGTTTTTCTGCTCAACTTTTGTTTTGCTATATTCCCTCCAGACAGCAATAATGTGGTAGTATTTAGGAAGTATCACAGGACAACTCATAAAGTGGAATAAACCCAAATGTTATGCACTATTATTGTAGGAAGAACATGCTGCAGAATGCAGCCATAACAAAACATTTAGTCTGCCAGGGGCTGGAGACACAAGTTTAATGTCAGCAGTGAAAAATATAACTTGGAAAGGAAAAGATGAAAATGAGCAAAGGAATTTAAAAATGGTTTTATTCTCCCTCTTAGTAAGGAAAATGACTAAGGGATTCAGCCGAAAGCTTTAGAGAACTCCCCCCCCCCCCGAAGAGGGGTGTGGTGGAACAAAGGAAAGGAGACTGGGATAGAGACAAAAGACACTGCAGAAGATAATTTCCCATCAAGAAAAGATTCCATGCACAGAATGTCCTACCTTTGTCCAATCACATCTGTTTTCCAGGAAATGGGAGCAGAGAGACTTGCAATATTCTGTTTCTAGAATTTCAGGGTCTTGGTCACAACCTCTTCTCTGCATTCAACACATATGTACATCCACCACTGAACACAAAATATTGAGCAGATAATGTCAGGGAGTGCTTTGTGTTCAATAAGGGCAGGGTGCAGAATCCATATCCTGTTAAAATGTTCATATCCATTAGCTGGTGTCCCAATTAGTCATGGGCAGGTTTCTATTTCCTCAGCCTAGATACTTCAGCAATCTCCTGTGTGTTCAGGAAATCACTTATCAAAGTTTCAAGAGACATATGCACTTTATGCTTGCAGGCGTTTGTTTTTTGGGGGGGCTCTTGCTCATCTGCAGAGCTTTGACTTAGCATGCAGAAAGTCCTGGATTCACTCAGTGGCAGCTCCAGGTAGGGATAGGAATGATTCCTGCTTATATCCCTGCTGTTCAGTGTCAGCAATCTGAGCTCGGTAGAATAATGGTCTGACCTTGTACAAGGCAGTTTCCTATATTTATTTATTCAGAGTTTTGAACATATGCAGGGGAACTGAGAATTGATGTGTGTATGGTTGGACTGGATACCAACACAGACTGAAGGAGAGATGAAGACAAAGGAGTCCAGAGACTTTGCAACAAAGGTTGCCTTTGAGGAGGAGGATGAAGGGGAAAAAATATGCAAGGACACCAAAGAGAAGGAGAAAAAGGCAAAAAGAAAGGATGTGATGTGTTAGTGCTGGTGCAAGACATTTTGCTGCCTGAAGCAGAGGAGCAAATGTCACTCTCAAAGTCTTGCTGCACCTTTCCCTGCCTTCACCCTTCCCATTCACTCCAATTCTGCTACCAGAATTACCTTCCTGCTCTCTCTCCTGCCATGCATAGAATTTTTGTAGCTTGCACCTGGGAGCAAAGAGGCTTGAGAGATCTCAAGCATCCTACTTTTATCCAAACAGGACTCTTTACTTACAAGTGGGAGTAGATTGACTATATGTATTCCCTTCTAGGAGGTTTCCCAGAAAAGAATGAGGTCTATCATCATCCTGCTCTTTCTAGCCCATTAGCTGGGCTCTCTTTCCCCGGGTGTTTTGGAAGTCTCCTGCATGGGGAGCAAAATGCTTCTCAGTGCTTAAGACTTACTTGCAGGCTTTTGGAGTGTAATGGAGACTTGCAAAGCACTTTTGTATATTTTACAAATGGAGCTGTTAGTGTGTATGATCATCAATTTGTCCTTTGGCACTGGGGCATTCCCAGGGGAAGTGAAGGAGGCAGTGATGCGTCCGCTCTTAATGAAAACATCCAGACAGCAAGTGCAGCACTCAGCACTGTAATAAGTAGATGGTCGAAAGACTTGCAGAAACGAATACAACCCAACAGAAATAAAACCAGATATGTCCTCAAGTTCCCTGTATGACGTTCAGGGCTCCACCCACCCTTTTTAAGAATTCTGCCCACATCATGTGACAAGAATATTCTTTTCAACAGTTATCAATATAGTGAATATAGGAAGAGGTTCTTACCTTGTAAGGGTTGATGTCACAGAAAGGCCTTCTTGAGAAAAGTGGGTTAGCAAATTACAGGGAATGAGGAACTAGACAACACTCTGTGATGCAATCAGAACTATTTTTACTGAGTATTGTCATGTCTTGCCTTCATTTTGCTATGTTCTGGCTGGTCAACATGGTCATGAGTACACAAGAAACTCAAAGATATACATGCAAATGTATCTATTTATTATTTCATCTCTTCCTCTCCAAATCTATCAACCACAACTGACTAAAGCCCTGCTACTTCAATAAAGAGCTCTGCTCATTCTCTGATGATGAGCTCAAAATATGGAACTCCCCATCCCTAAGTATCTATCCAGGAAGGAAGCTTTGGCGAAGTTGCAGTACAGAAGTAGGTGGGCATGGGAAACTTCTTCATGTTCCTGGGGTTTCATTTTTCATGTTTCTTCCGCATCCAAATGTAGAAGGCATATGGTGGCTTTTCAGGGATTGGACTAAATGACTCTCAGAGTCCCTTCCACCTCTACAATTCTATGATTCTATTATTCTAAGTCAAAATAATTTTGGCCATACTAGTGGAGTTTGTGCCAAATGCTTTCGGAATTGTCTTCAGTCACAGGAAAAGACTGCAAACTCATCTGTATAAGCTCAAGCAAGACGTGAATACTGAATACAAATTAAGTAGGCTACAGGAAATGCAACCTGAAGTTATGGACATTTGCATAGTAGAAACTAGAATGTCATTGCATAAACTAGATAAAAGTGATGGTCTTCTGGGCCCATCAGAACTTTGTTTCAACAGAGGTCTCCGCTTTCTCTGTTGAGTATTCCTCCTCCTTGAAAACATTCTGTAGGATAGCTTTCATGCTCTTCATAGGTTTGCCTCTCTTCTGTCTCCCAACCAGGAAATAGATCAAAGGGTTAACACTGCTGTTCAGGCAGGCAGATAAGTAGACATAATTTATAGAAATGGTAGAGGGTGAATCAAAAACATAAGCATTGATGCAATAGGCATTCAGTGGAAATGAAAAAATAATGAAGGAAAGAAGAGCAAGCAAGATGGCTATCAAAGCTTTACCCTGCCTTTGCTGTTGCGATTTGAAAGAGACCTTGAGGCACAGAATTAGAGTTGAGATAGTCATGAGCGGGAGGCAAAGGATGCCGTTCACAGCATACTGATTGTTTTTCATTGTATAATTGGCCACCTTTTCAGTCAGGCGGAGGGTGAGGTTAATTCCACAGAGAAGGCTAGAAAGTACCATATTACGGAACACAAAGTGGTGGACAGATTTGTTGGCCGGTGGCATCTATGCCAAATTGGGAAGAGGACTGACACACACATGTCAATGCTGATGGCTGTCAGTAGATACTGACCAGCACTGTACATTACTTGAAAGACATCTTCAAGAAAATGATACAGAGGTCCATCATACACTCCTGTTGCGTACAAAATTACTTCCATAAAAAAGTTAGCTGTGACTACACCCAAGTCTGCAACAGAGAGGTTCAGAATGTAAATGGTGAAAGGGTTCCTCTTAATGCAGAAGCTAAGCAGCCAGACGACAGTCCCATTCCCTAAAAGCCCCCAAATGCAAATTAAAAATGTAAGTATGGACAAAACATCTCCTTCTATGTCAATATCCGAAATCGTTTCTGTATAATCGTTACTCCTATTGTTGGAGAACCAAGTTGCATTGTCTTCTCCATAATATTCTTCTTCATCATTGAAAGGAGACAGCGGCATTGGGCTGAAACTGGCCATTGTACTCAGTTGTTGCTGTTGCATTTCTTCTTGTGTAGATATGTCTGCTGGGGGTGGAGAGGGTGGGATTAGTCTTTGCTAATGAATAAAGATTAAGCTGAAGCTTTTCAACCTACTCTTCCTTGTCTTTGTGAGTTAACTCTTGAGTTAATTCCTAATATGAGAGTTAATTTTTAAGGTGAAATGTTTCATCTGTTTCATCTCCAGTTCAAGCTGTGTCTTCAGTAACAAACCTAATGTCAGGGACTGGCTGGGTGAGGAGGACTGGTGTGAGCTTCCTGCCCTGTAGCCCCCACCCCACCCCAGGAAGACACATACGATGAGGACATTTTTAATCCAGCTGACAACTGTACTGCCACATGGCAACTGAATTGATTTCTCTCCCATCTCTGTCCCTGCAGAGCACAAGGGATGGGGTGGTGTTAGTCCACTTGTCAATCCCCTGACATCACAAGTGTTTCTCACCTGCTTCGAAAGTTACACAAGGGTCTTTGCAGGTACAGTTAGTTAAGCCCATTTTGGCCAACCTCTCCCTTTTCTTCCCCACACAAGCTCTTCCTTTTCTCCCCCCCCCCCACAAACTGAGCTCATGGCATAAATGTGGAAGGTTGACAGGCCATATTTGGCCCATTCGATGGAGTCCCCCCCCCTTTTTTGATAGAGGTACAAAGATGTTTGGGCCATGCATTGGAGCCATCTCCACTTGCCGATGAACAATGGGGTGTTTGCTCCAAGGCTCCTGGTTGTTCCTTTGCAGTTTTACTGGCCAAATTAGGAATCTGGCTAGGACTAAATTTGTCCATGGGTTTGGACAACATCAGGCTCAGTGCAGTCCCTGTCCTACTGGAGAAGACAAGACAGAAATGGGGAACCCAGAACAAGACGAAAAAAGTGGTGAAACTAGTTTACTGAGATAAGCAAGAGACTGCTAGAGGTATTCATTTTATTGTAAAAAGTGGAAATAAGCAGGCAAGAATTTCTAACTTGATCTTTTCGCTTACCTGTGACAAACATTAGATCAGATATCATGATGGACAGAAAGAACCAGAAGTAGATATTCTCGTGTTGGAATAAACAACTAGAAAATTTGCAGACATCAAAGCAACTCCAAAGTCTTGAGGAAACATTCAATGCATTTAAAAGCTCATGGCAAGATGTACAGGAATGTGCCCGTTTGCTTCATTTATGCTTAATCAGTTTGCCAGTATCATGTGACAAGAGAAAAACGATTATCATTGGATTGTCAATAGAGTCATCTGCAAATTTAGGAGGAGATTATTTTTTACAATACCCTAGAATATCACTCTTGCAAAAAGTTGGCTTGCAAGTAGTAGAAAAAAAATGACTTTGAATTGATCAGGTGAAATGTATTTATTAAATAGAATAATAAAAAGCTTCTAAATTTTCATGCTGAAACTGGAATTATGGATGTACAAAAAGCACTAAAACCATGCAATATTATAGCAAATGTAAGAACTTAGGGTGGTATAGGTGAGTATAGGGTAGTATACAAATTAATAATAATAATAATAATAATAATATATGGTGCCATATTATTATTTTTCTCACTGTCCTATAATACTAGATCTCAGGGCCATCCAGTGCATCTGAATTCTGGACAATTCAAGAGAGACAAAAGAAAATACTTCTCTGAAAAGTAAGATACATAAGCTGTGGAATCTACTTCCAAAGTATATACTAATGGCCACCAACTTGCATGACTTTAGAAGAGGACTGGACACATCAATGGATGATCAATTTATATTCTCCCTCCTGTGTGTGATGCAGTATGCCTCTGAATTCCTGTTGCTGAAAATCACAACTGGGGAGAAAGATGTTGTGCTCAGGTCCTGCTTGTGAGCTTCCCATAAACATCTGTTTGACCACTGTCAGAAGAGGTTGCCGGGATGAATGGTTCTTTGGTCTTCTCCAGCTGTTCCCTTCTTATGGTGTGTCCTTATAGCATCAGCAGAGAAGGCAACATGGAGGATGTGGCTTTATTTTGTATTCTTCTCTTTACTTGGTTGTGCATGTTCCGTCAGTTATGTTTTTTTCCTCTGGCACAACATGAAAACAAGCCCTACATTCTTCTCCAATTCCAGTGCTGAAACTTAGTTCACCATCTGGTCATCTCTTGACTTGGCTACACTGACTTTTTCTGCTCTGGACTGAGCTCTTCATTCACTCCTCTGTCCTCTTATTGATCCAAAATTCTGTTTCCAAATCATTCACCTCTGCTACAAGTAGTTAGTAATATCCTGTGCCAGCCATTTACCATTCAGCTGTTGAGGCAACAGCTGTCTGGCATGTGGGATTATAGCCAAAAACATCTGGAAGCAACCACACTTGTTTTTCCTTTCTTATGTCCCTGATGACATAAGAAGAGCTCTCCTGGAGAAGAGCAGAGGTACTGTAGATCTAGTCCATCATTATGTTCTTGCTGTCTAAAGGAAGCACCCAAACAAGATATGTTCCTTCACCACCATTGTCAAATTCACTCAGTGAGGCTTTGCAGTGGACGTATGGAATTCTAGCAGTGCAAGACTCTGCAAAGATCAAATCCAGTTAAGTATGCAATGCTGGACTTTGAATCCTTGCTATTCCACAGACTGGACAGAGGCAAACATCTGCATTGGCAAAGACCAACTCATGTTTAGAGGCACAAACTTTGATGCCAGATTGGAGATTCCTTCTAGACCGAAGCAGGATTGCCCTGCCCACAAGGCAAGGTGAGGAGACCACCTTAGGTGGCAGGAACCACATGGACAGCAGATACCAATGTTGATTTTTCATGACTGCACTGTTTTCAGGACTTCTTCATCCACAGGAAACCACCGATATCTCATCTGCATGTGTCCAAGATAGACCATAACATTTAACTGCCAAGATCATGCGGTCAGTATATGTATCGGTATATAGCAGGATGTAGATATTGCTGTCTGAGATCTCTCTTTGTGTCTTGCTCTGCTTCCCCAGAGACTTTCTGCATCTTTGCATTATAATGTGTCAAACTGGAAAAAGAATTGACCCAAAGGAAGGTCAGCTTCATATTTTGGTTTAATACAGTTTGTACAGGGGGGTGAGGACTTGGCCCCATTAATTTTCCCTTCCTATTGGTTAAATTATTCTTCTAAATAACAGTTTATACTCAAACAGTGTATCTCATAATAAAGCCTTCCTACCAGGATGTCAGAGATATGGCCAGCAGAGAGGACTCTGCAGAAGGGGAGGAAGAGGCAGAGGAAAACAGTAACTTGGTTCATTCACACCACAAAAGTGGAAGAAGAAGAGGAAGAAGAGTTTGGATTTGATATCCCACTTTATCACTACCCGAAGGATTTCAAAGCGGCTAACATTCTCCATTCCCTTCCTCCCCCACAGCAAACACTCTGTGAGGTGAGTGGGGCTGAGAGACTTCAAAGAAGTGTGACTAGCCCAAGGTCACCCAGCAGCTGCATGTGGAGGAGCGGAGATGCGAACCCGGTTCCCCATATTACGAGTCTACCACCCTTAACCACTACACCACACTGGCTCTTCTCGCTCTGCATGGCTGCCTGTAAACCTTCGCAGCAGCACAGAGATGAAGGAGCAGGATGCAGGTAGGAGGTGGATTCAAGTCCAGAGGAGGAGGAATTGGCTGCACCTGAGTCTCCAAGAAGTAGGAGGCGGAGCAAGCGATTAGAACAAAGGAGGACCAGCAGGAAGTGGGGGCGGGTTTGGAGTATATCTGGCCTTGGAAGGGGCCAGAAGCCAGTCGAGTCAACTGATTCTGACAGTGAGGTACGAGTTGTGGGAAGCTTGGATTGCTGAAAGTCTGTTGTGGATAATAAACCTCAAGTAGTAGCACTGCCACCGTGTCGTGTCTTGTGTGGGAGAAGTGCTAAACCTGACACAGGATTAATGGTGCAGTAGCCATTCACCTGATAAATGGAATCTGTGTTATAATAAAATCCTTATGAATTCCAGGAAATATTTATTCATATATTTGTATTTCTTGACATTTGTAAGTCTCCTTTCTTCAAAAATAGAACTCAAGATGGAAAACATATGTTTCCCAGGATGTCTCCCATCCACGCACTGACCAGACTCAGACCTGCTAGGGGATAGCCACACATGCCTGGAAAAAGTAGTCATTTTGGTATGACCTGTCCAGGCTGTTTAAGGCTTCAACTTTTATATTCAGGTATGTAGCCGTGTTGGTCGAAATATATATATATAAAATTGTCCAATAGCACCTTAGAGACCAACTAAGTTTGTTCTTGTATAAGCTTTTGTGTGTATGCACACTTCTGAAGAACAAACTTAGTTGTTCTCTAAGGTGCTACTGGACATTTATAAATATATATATCAACTTTTATATTGTCATGGAAGTGACTAAGAAATCATTCATAAATAAATAAATAAATAAAGTGATATTGGTGGTGTCAGAGTGCTGTTTGTCAAAATTAAAGTGGAGATTACACTCTAAAGTCTCAGTTTTGCAGAAAGAAATTACTGAGAAAAGTTAGTTTGCAAGTGGTAGGGAAGGGAGAACCAGCTAATGGCTCTGTGACTTGATCAAGTGAAATTCATTTATTGATTAAAATCATACCATGCTTTTATATTTCCATGCTCAATCTGCTTAACGGAATCAGAACAAATGTACCCCCCCCCCCAAAAAAAGTACAAAAACACATTTTAGCCAATGTAAAAACTACCATAAGGGACATGAATAGTTGCAGCTGGTAATTTGTGATTTCCTGTAATTTTTCTTATGCACTCATAATACTAAAACTTGAGATTGAAATACAGTACTCAAGCAAGGTATTTCTTCACACAGCATCTGTGCCTTTTTGGTTTTTTATCATGGTCGTCCTTCTTTAAAGTTTATACCTGTAGTCAACCATGTCCCACTGGTTTTCTCCATTCCAACAGGCTTCTTTTATGCTCACTATGTGAATGCCATCTGGACATATTGCAGCAGACAGGTAGGACAGTCACATGTGCTCTTCTGTATCAGTAATGGCCAGAGCACATCTCAAGCTGCAACCAAAATGTCAGCAAAAACAGAGCTTGAAGCAAATTTGGAGACTCCTTCAAAGATGAAGCATGTGAAGAATTTCAAAGAAAGCCAAAAGATGGGATGAAAGGTACCTCAAAGGGTGTCTGGTTATCCCTAGGTTGTCAGTGGGTTTTGCCAAAGGGGAATTTTAGAACATGGTTGATGGCTCACTGACATTTTTTTCCAAATGAGTCAAAATAATTTTTTGAGAAGTTTTTTCCCCACCGGAGAAGTTTATTGTTTTTGATATAACAATAATCCTGTATCAGGCAATGTAAACAACAGTAACTACACTGTGTAATCAGAATTACAGTGATAAAGACAAAAGCGATTATCTTTTGGAGCTATCATAACTGAGTTTCCACAGGTGCATCCACTACCTCTTTGAGGATTTCCTCCTCCTTGAAAGCATTCTGGAGTATGGCTTTCATGCTCCTCCTAAGTCTGCCTCTTTTCTGTCTTCCAACCAGGAAATAAATCAAAGGGTTAATACAGCTATTCAGACAGGAGTATAGGAAGGTATGTTGTAAGAAAGAAGGAGGCTTTAAATGAAGAATATAAAAAGTGATGACAAGGGCATTAATTGGAAAAGAAAAAATGATGAAGAAGAAGAGAGCAAGCAGGACTATAATTAGAAGTTTTCCCCTCCTCCTCTGGTGTGATTTAAAGCAGACCTTGACGAAAAGGATCAGAGTGGAGATAGTCATGAGTGGGAGGCAAAGGAAGCCATTCACAATAAGCTGAATGCTCTGTATGCTATAGATATTGAAATCAGCCAGAAGGAGAGTGAAGTCAATTGCAGGGGAAATAGAAGAAAGTACCCATATTGAGGCACACACAGTGGTGGACATATCTGGTGGCCGGTGGCATCGATGCCAAAGTGGGAAGAGGACAGCCACACACCTATCAATGCTGATGGCTGTCAGTAGAAATTGACCAGCGGTGTAGATAAATAGGAAAATCAACCCAAGCATGGCATCTGCAAAGTAAGTGAAGGGATCTGCTACCACTATCAAACATATTCTACTAATAAACACAACTGTGAGGAAACCAAAGTCAGCCACGGAGAGGTTCAGGATGTAAGTGGTGAAAGGAGTCCTCTTAAGGCAGAAGCCAAGCAGCCAGATAACAGTCCCATTCCACCAAAGTCCAAAAATGCTTATTAAAAAATAACTGATATGCCATATATATTGTCCTAATGTCAATCCAGAATCATTGTTAGAGAGAACAGTTTCATTGTATGTTCCATTATATTCCTCTCCAGCCTTTAAAGAGGGCAGCGACGGGAGGGTGTAATTCATCATTGCAATAAACCGTTGCTTTTATGCTTCTTTTGGTGTAGAAACAGCTGCTGGAAGAAATGAGAAAATGGTGGAGCTGGTCTTTGTTAATCAAAATACACGAATAAAGAGTAAGGTAAAGATTTCCAGCTTCGACTTCTGAGCCTTTATCTGTCAGTGAAATGATTCTTCCTATTTTATTTCCAGGAAAAGATGCTGGTGGAACTAGCACAGCTATGGAAATATATGCAGGTCTAGCCCAAGATATTTAAGCACCTAAGGAAGACCCAGAAATGTCCCTCCTCCCTACCAGGAAATAAGAGGGTGTACACCAAGAACACATGGGGGGGGGGAGAGAGACTGACAGCAGGATCTGCTGCCCTGGGTGAACCTTGCTATTTGAGGTGGTTGCCTCATCTTGCTTCATGGGCTGGCCAGCCATGAATATATAAGAGATTTCAGAAAGTCTCTGTGAAACCCACCATCACCTTGAACTTCATAGCATAAGCCTTCAGTTCCCATGCCTATAATTCAGGCTAAGTATAGGTAATTGAAATAACTGGCTAATCTTTTCTTCTTAGCCTCACCTCATTTGTTCAGTTTTAGATCGTAAGCTCCTTGGGTCTATGTATGTAATAAAGAAGCATACATGAAATGCCCTACCTGAACAGAATGGTCTTGATCTTGAAAAATTATGTGTTGAGGAAAACTATCTGTATGCCATAGGGCACGTTTTCAGCCCATCTGGAAGCAGGATTGGCACAAGCGTGTCTAGAAGTGGCTAATCTGAAACAAGAAGTGGGGACGTGGCATGCGTCCCGGGGGCATGATGCGCCGCCCACAGGGGCATGGCACCCTGCGTGGTGGGGGGTGCATGGTGCGTGTCCAGGGGGTGGACGCGGTGGCATCCCCCTCCCCGATGGTGCTGGGGGAGGTGTGCTCCCCCCGTTCCCTCCACTAGTGGGTACGACACTCATCTCACTTTTCAGGCCGAGGGAGCTGGCGTTTGTCCACAGACACCAGGTCATGTGGCCAGCATGACTAAACCACTTTTGGCACAATGGGACACTGTGATGAGTGCCAGAGCGCACAGAAATGCCATTTACCTTCCCGCTGCAGTGGTACCTATTTATCTGCTTGCTCTGATGTGCTTTTGAACTGCTAGGTTGGCAGGAGCAGGGACCGAGCAACAGGAACTCACCCCATGGTGCGGATTCAAACTACTGACCTTCCAATTGGCAAGCCCAAGAAGCTCAGTGGTTTAGACCACAGCGCCACTTGCTTTGCTTTGAAACAAGATGTACGCTAGCTGGGCATATGTGGTTGACTGACATCAATCAAGGAACGTCTCAGTTTTCTTTTGATTAATGAGCAGGGGAAGATCCTTGGAGGAAGGGTTCCTGAGGGACATTAAACTGGATGAACATATGTAATTGAATATATGATGATGTGTCATATTAGTCCTCTTCCCATAAAAGACCATGCATATAAGTGCATAGGAGGGGGCAGGATAGTGAAAGCAGATCTTTACTGTGACTGCACATTCAGCTGAATTTGTGCATAGAGTCAGGCACATTTATAATTATGCACAGTTAGGCTCTGCCAAGCATTCAGGAACTCTACCTTTTGATATTTCCCTAATCACATGGATGGATATATGTGTAACCCAATACTTTGGATGCTATTTGATTGAGCCATACTCTGAATTGACCCACTGAAATCAAGGCACTTGGTTGTGACTTATTGAAGTCGGTTGATATTGACTTAGTTAAGAAGTTGGCTTACACCAATTCAGATCATTTGTTGAGCTAGTTTAGTAATACCTACTGAGCTAGGGAAAGCATCCTGAAAAGACTGGTAATAGATCCTCACATTTCAGACAGGGTCACTCCCAACCCTACCTGGCAGAGACTGAATCTGGAATCTTCTGCACGCAAACCACTAGACCTCAGATTTTGGATACAAAATCCACACTTCCATTTGAACTGTGATTTCTACTCAAGGATATGAGAGGTTATTCCTTTGTGCCATTGCTTATTCCCATGAAAACCTGCTATTTACTGTTGATTTGAGACAAACATCAGTAGGGTTTTGTAAGGGACATTCAAAGCCCTAGTGTTGGACCTGAAGCTACTAAGGCTATCAGGCACTGAGATCTCCAGAACTCATTCTTTCCTAGTCCTGCCACCTGGGATCCCTATAACTCCTGCCACCCTTGCAGATGAAATATGTTCACATACCTGTGAGAATCTGTGTCTCAGATATCATGAGCGGAAGGAAGCAGGAGTAACAGCGTTCTGTGCTGGGAAAAGTAGGCAATCAAAGGATTTGCAGGAATCAATGCAATCCCCAAATCACAAGGAAAACTTGTAAGTCTGACCAAGCTGGCTTCAAGATGTCCTGTAAATTATCCTCTCCTCTTCATCTGCTCTTAATCAGTTTGCCAACATCTTGTGACAAGAAGAAACCGTTTCTTTACTGGTGATCAAGATAGCCATCAGCAAAATTAGGAGGAGGTTGTTGCCGCCTTAAGTATCACTGTGGTCGAAAGTACACTTGAGAAAAGTTGGTTTCCTAATCATCGGGAAGCAGAAAGCAGCTAACAACTCTGTGACTTGATCAAGTGATATTCATTTATTGATTAATAGCATAGTATGCTTCTATCTTTCCATGCTCAACTTGGCTAACATAATAATGTATATACAAAAAAGTACATAAATACATTGAACATTGCAACCAACGGATACAGTAGCGTAAGAGCCACGAGAGGTTTCTTCTGGAAAGTGGCAATTTCCTGTAGATTTTCCCCCACTCCCACATGTCACCCTCTGCTAACTACTCAAAACTCTGCCATTGTTTAAAACCTCCACTTTCCTCATATCAGATTCCCCCAAGGATGCAGCATCCTCAAATATACCATTGCTTGAAGGTATTTAACTCAAACCATTCCTTTGTTTAAAATTGCCATTTTCCCCTCTCAGTTCCCTCCATCCTTGCTTTACTCAAATGTCCGCTGTTGTTTTAAGTCACCATTTCCCCCTTGAAAAGTGCCTCTTCTTTCGTTGGTATCTCTTCTTGATTCCATCTTTGGGCTAATAATATTCTTGCTGCAGTTGTTGCATATAAAAACAATGTTTTATCTTGCTTATGTATTTCTCTACCTACAATACCTAATAAGAAGGCTTCTGTTTTATGTAAATAAATGTATATTTCAATTTTTTTTAAAGTTCATTATATATCATTTCCCTGAAAGCCTTCACCTCCTTACACACCCACCACATATGATAAAAGGTACCATCTCTTTCTTTACATTTCCAACATTGGTTATTTATTCTATACATTTTTACTAGTTTCACTGGTGTTAAATACCATCTATACATCATTTTCATTACATTTTATTTGAGCACATTGCATGCAGTAAAATTTATTCGATCTTTTCCACAATCTTTCCCAATCTTCTAACTGTATGTTATGACCAATATCTTTTGCCCACTGTATCATTACAGATTTAGCTTCTTCATCTTTCGTATGCCATTCCAAAAGTAACTTACACATTTTTGACAACATTTTAACTTTATTACTTAATAAATCCAATTCAAACCTAGATCTTATATATTCACATCCATTTTTCTTTTTGTCTACTTTAAACACTTCATTTATTTGACGATAATGCTTCTTAATAAGTATTGACTTGAATGATGTGTCAAGGTGAGCCTTTATTCATGGTGATTTTGGTTCTTCACCATGCAAGGAGTCTAGTGTATGCATCAAGATATAGGCTTGATGACTAGCATTGAGTGGAATGCATTGTGACATGATATGGAACCCCCCCCCCCGTTTCCTCTGGTGTTTCCCCCCCAAAAAAACTTTATTGGAAAGATAGAGAAACATTGATGTCATGAATCAATTCTGCTAATTGTCACATTGCCCTATAAAGGTGTAGCTGGCAGAATTTTGTGGATTTCTATATGCACATAGTTATAATTTCGAGATCACTACCTCTATATAATAAGCAGTGCTCTTTTTCAGTTGAACTCACCAGAACTCAGTTCCGGCAATTCTCAGGTGGGGGCCATTGCAATTATAAGAGAACAAGGGAGGCGTTTATGATGAGTTTCTGCATCTCGTTTTTAGAAAAATAGCACAGAAAATAGGGATTATAGTGGTGGAATGTTCCATCATGCACTTTTCTAAATATCTGGGAGAAATCTTTTATTTTGTTTACTTCTAACATTTGGGCTCTAAATGTGAAGATTTCTTTACTTCATTCCCTTTAGCAGTCAATCTGTTTTCTATACCATAAAACAAGTCATGCCACTCAACTCACAGTCTGTTGAAGCGGCATTTATTTTTATTTCATTTCCTGAAACATATAAAACATTTATCCTGCAAAATAGGCAATCCTAGGGGCTTTTAACAATACTGCTAAAATGAGGACAGAAATCAACAGAGTAAATGAATCCAAAATAATAAAATAGTGAGTACAGAGGAAAACAAGTACCAAGAAATACACCAAGAGATAGAAAATGAAGCTTTCTGAGCTATTTTGAAATCTTCACATCCGGGTTTGAACTGGAACTTCTTGCTTCTCTCTGCAATCTTCCTCCTCTTTGAAAAGTCTCTGGAGTATGACCTTCATGCTCTCCCTAGATCGAGTCCTCTTGTTTCTCCCAATCAGGAAATAAATCAGTGGGTTAATACTGCTATTCAGGCAGCTGCATAAGTACCCAACAAGTAGTAAAATAAAATGTACTTCATCGTCTATAAGTGGAGTGGAAAAACGGATTAATAAAATGCAAGTAAATGGGAAAGCTAAGAAGAGGAAGAAGAGCAGGGCAAGTAGGATGGCTGTTATAGCTTTTCCCTTCTTCCTCTGTTGTGATCTAAAGTAAACTTTTATAAACAGGACCAGAGTGGAAACAGTCATGAGTGGGAGGCAAAGGAGAGCATTCATTAGAAGCTGGTAGAAAATGGGACCACTGTTAGGCAGAAAAATAGAAATAATCCAACAGATTACATTAAGCAGGAAAGAAATGATCCATATTAAGGCACAAACAAGGGTGGAAAAGTATGGTGGTCGGTGGCACCTGTGCCAAAGGGGGAAGATGACAGAAACACACCTGTCCATGCTAATGGCTGTCAACAGATATTGACCAGTGCTGTACATGAACATGAAGAAAAAATCGAACAAATCAAAAAAAATGTGAAAATCCATAGGTAAGGATGAAAATAACATCAGAAGAATTGCAATGGAAAAAGGAAATAAGCATATGAGAGTCCAAAGGTCAGCAACAGCCAGATGGAGGATGAAAGTGGTGAAAGGATTCCTCTTCATGCAAAAGCCAAGAAACCAGATGACAGTTCCATTCCCCATAAGTCCAAAAATGCTAATAATGAAAATGAAGACATTGAGAACAATTTCCACTATAAAATGTAGTGATAATTCATGATCAAAATCATCCTGGGAGGTTAGGAGGTCAGTTCCATTTTCTGCTTCAATATATTCCCATGAAGCATTCAAAGTGGACCCGGATCCCAGGCCATCATTGCTCATCTTGCTGTATCTCTACTTTTGAGCTTTTTCTTATATTGAAAATTTGAGCTTACTAGCAGGAGAAAATAAACAAATGTGGAGTTAGTTTTAGCTATAAAGACCAACCATATTTAACTGAGAAACTCAAACAATAATAAAAGAGAAATGCTATTGTGGAAATTCATGACCGAGAAACAAACAAACAAGCATGCCCCCCATCATTCCTCAGATGAAAATAGGGACATTTTTCACTCCACTCTTATTGACCCTCCTTGACCCCATTTCTTTGTCTCTCACATAGCATTTACTAACTTAAGAAAGACAAGTGCCACCACCATTAAACTGTTTATGAAAAAAACAATATGAAGTATAACAGAAAAATAAAACACAAGTTAAAGTGAATTCAAACAGCACAATGATACCTAGTAAATGTATATATAGAGAGAGATGCTGATGAACCTCACCTTGAGATTTTTTATAAAATAATGTTGTATCCCTATTGTAGAGCACTTGTGAGGCAGATGATTGGTATGTCCAGCCCTGTATTCCCTTCCCCAGGGATTCAACCTAGGATTTTCTGCCTTCAATGCATGTACACTTCTGTCTATGGTTCCCCAAACCCTTTTGCTAATGAACTATGTCAACTTGAGACATCTACATACCTGTGAGCAATTGCTGATCAGCAGTCTAGTACAACATCAAGTTCAGTGCAGTCCCTGTCCTGCTGGAGAAGGCAAAACAGAAATGGGGAACACAGAACAAGATGAAAAAAGTGGTGAAACTGATTGAGTGAGATAAGCAAGAGACTGCTAGAGGTATTCATGGTATTTTAAAAAGTGGACATAAGTGGGCAAGTGACAGCAATAATGGCTTTTCTCATATTTGCTTTGCTTTTAAAAAACAGATCCAGGTAATTGAAAAGAAATGATATACTTGAATATATGCCTTATATTAGCCCCCTCTTCACCCGTCATGCATTCAGTGAGTGCATAGGAGGGAGAGCATATTTGTCAAAGCAGATCCTGCCTGTGACCTCCACACAGCCATCTGGAGACATTTGTGGAGCCATTCAGATTTACAGGAGTGAACACATAGGCTCTGTCCATTAAAAAAACTATTATCAATAGACACTTATTCCACCAACAAATCATTAGTAGAATTTTACATGTACACACATACACAAATAGTTCCCCCCTTCCTTGGCAGCCTAAGCCTAAGTGGTAAGTTACTCATGAATGCGACTAATTCAAGTTAGTTGATATCAGTGTATCTTTTGTGAGAATGATTTCATTGGCACCACCTTTTATGTATGGTTTTAGCTATCCTATGGAGGTCAAGATATGGGGGCAGAGGCACAACCAGTAATTTCTCTCTCTCTCTCTCTCTCTCTCTCTCTCTCTCTCTCTCTCTCTCTCTCTTTCTCTGCTGGTACTCACCATGAAGTAGTTACAATAAGTGCCACACTTTAAACATTTGTTGGGAAAAGGTGCTGGTACTGTGTACCTTTGAGTACCCCCATAAAAAAGCACTGGTCACAAGCCTTCAGTCCTCTGCACAATCCTAAATGTGAGCAGACTCCTAGTGAGGCAGACCAATGCTTCCCACTTAACAGGCATTGAGTCCCCGAAACCTCATACAGAGTGTTTATCACTCCTGCCACCTTCTACCCTATTACCTCTGGGGGGTTGAACCTAGTCCTAGTTCGAGTGTGTCAGTTGCTTCCTAGGGCAAGGAACGTGGCTCTGTGGTACAGTATCTGCCTCATGTGCAGAAGGGTTCAATCCCTGGCATCAGCAAGTAGGGCATACCCTTATCTGAAACCCTTGAGAAGTGCTGTCAGCCAGAGTCACAGAACCATAGAATCTTAGGGTTGGAAGGGATCCAAAGGTCATCCAGTCCAATCCCATTGCAATGCAATACCAAAGCAAGACTGGGCAAGTTGGAAAGAGCCAATGTGGCATTGTGACTCCAATTTTGGAGTAAGATCTGGGAGATTAGCGTTCAAATACTCACACAGACAGAAAACTTGCTGGATAACCTCGGACCAGTCAGAGTCCTTCAACCTAACCTACCTGACAGGTTTGTTGTGAAGATAAAAAGAGGAGCAAACAAACCATGTAAGACAAACATTGAACTCCTTGGAGGAAAGGTGGGGTGTAAATAAATAAATGGACTGAATTTTAGAAGGTATATTCCTATACTTTTCTGTTCCTAAAACCTCATACAGAATCTTTCACAGCTGTGTTATCTTTTAACCTTTTAACCCCAGGGGTTGAAGCTATGCGTGTCAATCATCATCATCATCAGTGCTTAATTCTGCCACACCAATTAATCCTCTTTCAGCTCTTGCAAGAGAAGAATTTCTAACGAGCTTTTCACTTACCTTTGACTAATGTTGGATCAGATATTGTGATAGAGAGAGAGAGAACCAGAAGTATGGTATCCTGTGCTGGCATAAACAACCAGAAGATTTGCAGACACCAATGCACCTCCCAAGTCTTGAGGAAACATTCAATGCCTTTAAGAGCTCACGACAAGATGTGCTGGAATGTGCTTGGTTGCCTTCATTTATGCTTAATCCGTTTTCCAGTGTCATGTGACAAGAGAAAAACAATTATCATTGGGTTGTCAATATAGTGTATAGAGGATTGTGATCATGCACACTAACTGCTCCATTTGTACCATATACAAAAGTGCTTCGAAAGGCTCAATTACACTTCAAAAGCCAGGAAGTAAGTTTTAAGAACTGAGAAGCACTTTGCTCCCCATGCAGGAGATTTCCAAAACACCTGGGGAAAGAGAGCCCAGCTAATGGGCTGGAAAGAGCAGGGTGATGGTACAGTACGGATACAGAACCTTTTTCCAGTAAGAGGGCCTCAGTCTTTTCTGGGAAACCTCATGGACGGATATACTGTACATATAGCCAATTTACTCCCACTTTTAAGCAGAGAGTTCTGTTTGGATAAAAATAAAGGTAAAGGTAAAGGGACCCCTGGCCATTAGGTCCAGTCGTGGATGACTCTGGGGTTGCGGTGCAGTATCTCGCTATACTGGCCGAGGGAGCCGGCCTACAGCTTCCGGGTCATGTGGCCAGCACGACTAAGCCGCTTCTGGCGAAACCAGAGCAGCGCACGGAAACGCCGTTTACCTTCCCGCTGGAGCAGTACCTATTTATCTACTTGCACTGCGTGCTTTCGAACTGCTAGGTTGGCAGGAGCAGGGACTGAGCAACGGGAGCTCACCCCATCGCGGGGATTTGAACCGCCGACCTCCCGATCGGCAAGCCCTAGGTTCTGTTGTTTAACCCACAGTGCCACCCGCATCCTTGGATAAAAGTAGGGTGCTTGAAATCTCTCAAGCCTCTTTGCTCCCAGGTGCAAGCTACAAAAATTCTATGCATGGCAGGAGAGAGTGCAGGAAGGTAAGGAGTTTGTGAGTGACATTTGGTCCTCTGTTTCTAGCTGCAAAATGTATTGCACCAGCACTAACACATCACACCCTTTCTTCTTGATTTTTTCTCCTTCTCTTTGGTGTCCTCACATATTTCTTTTCCTTCATGCTCCTCCTCAAAGCCAACCTTTATGGTGAAGCTTCTGGACTCCTTTGTCTTCATCTCTCCTTCAGTCTGTGTTTGTATCCAGCCCAACCATACACACATCAATTCTCAAGCCATGTATACGTTCAAAACTCTGAATAAATAAATATAGAAAACTGCCTTGTACAAGGCAAGACAGTTATTCTACGTAGCTCAGATTGCTGACAATGTCCAGAAGGGATATAAGCAGGAATCTTTCTTTTCCATACCTTGAGATGCCACTGACTGAATTCAGGACTTTCTGCATGCTAAGTCAAAGCTCTGCAGATGAGCAAGAGCCCTCAAAACATCTGCAAGCATAAAGTGCATATGTCTCTTGAGACTTTGATAAGTGTTTTCTTTTTTTCTTTTCTTTTTTGAAAATAATTCTTGTTGTTGTTATAAGTTCCTTTCCTGAACACACAGGAGATTGCTGAAGTATCTAGGCTGAGAAAAAAGAAATCTGCCCATGACTAATTGGAACATCAACTAGTGGATATGAACATTTTAATAGGATATGAATTAGCCCTACCTAGCAGAGTAAAAAGATATGGAAAGGGGGTTTACCTCTATGTCTCTCCAGATATATACAATCTGGAAATTAACAAATAGATTTATAACAAGACACACCTAAGTAGAATAGACGCATTGCCACCCAATCCTTCCTCACTCACAGTTACCCCCTCCACCTCTTTCCCCTTTTTCTTCCTAATGTATCACTAATGTCTCAACAAATGAAATTTGGAAAAAGAGACATTGCACATACTTTTGTAAACCAAGAAATCTTTACTAAAATATATATTTGAAGAAGAGGAGGAGCAGGAGGAGGAGGAGGTGGAGGAGGAGGAAGAGGAGGAGGAGGAGATACTGAGTTCAGAGTAGAACAATACCAATATATATAAGAAGCTTTCTGGTGGGAAATTAACCAGTCTTTTTATTATTATTAAAGTATTTGTGTTACAAAGCAAATAGATAAACAGGGAAAGGTATATCTGTCGTCTCCACTTTCGGTTTACAATCTGTGGATATTAACAAATAGATTTATAATAATAAGATACTGATTGTTCACAGTAGAACAAGTACCAATAATATAAGAAGAGATAGAAAATGAAGCTTTCTGGGGGGAAATATAATCAGTTTTTTTATTAACGCCTTTGTGTTACAAAACAAACATATAAACAGGGAAAGATAGATCTACCGTCTCCACTTTCAGTTCATAGTCTTTTTCACGGCTTGATTCTTTTTTGCAGTCGTCAGATCTGGGTTTGGACCGGAACGTCTTCCTTCTTTTTGCAATCTTCCTCCTCCTTGAAAACCCTCTGGAATATGACCTTCAAGCTCTCCCTTGACGGACTGTGTTTCTTCCTTCCAACCAGGAAATAAATCAGTGGGTTAACACTGCTGTTTAGGCAGCTGCATAAGAGCCCAAGAAGTGCTTCAGAATTGTCTTGAGCATTACGGGACAAATGGATTAATAAAATGCATGTATATGGGAAAGCTAAGAAGAGGAAGAAGAGGAGGGCAAGTAGGATGGCTGTTACAGCTTTCCCCTTCTTCCTCTGTTGTGATCTAAAGTGAACTTTTATAAACAGGACCAGAGTGGAAACAGTCATGAGTGAGAGGCAAAGTACAGCATTCATTAGAAGTAGGTAGAAAGTGAGATCCATTATATTAGTAAAAATAATATGAATCTGGCAGATTACAATGAGCAGGACAGAAATGATCCATATTGTGGCACAAACAAGTGTGGAAATGTATGGCGGTCGGTGGCATCTATGCCAAAGGGGGAAGATGACAGAAACACACCTGTCTATGCTAATGGCTGTCAACAGATATTGACCAGTGTGGTACATGAACAAAAGAGGGAAAAGGCCCCACAAATTATACAAATCACCATCAAACAAAGGTAAGGGTAAAAATGACCCCAAAAGATATATAATGGAAATAATAAATAAGCATATGAGTGTCCCAAGGTCAGCAGCAGCCAGGTGGAGGATGAAGGTGGTGAAAGGAGTCCTTTTCATGCAAAAGCCAAGAAACCAGATAACAGTTCCATTCCCCATAAATCCAAAAATGCTAATAAGTAAAATGAAGATGGAGATAAGAATGTTTGCTATATGATATTGTGGTAATCCATTATAAAAACCATCCTGGGGGGTTAGGGGGTATGTTCCATTTTCTGCTCCAATATAGTCCCCTGAAGCATCCAAAGTATACCAGGATCCCAAGCCATCATTGCTCATTTTGCTTAATCTCTGCTTTTGAGCTATTTCTTGTATGGATCTTCCTACCAGGAGAAAACAAAAAAATGTGGAGTCAGTTTTGGCTATAAAGCTCAACCATATTAAACTGAGACACTCAAACAATAACAAAAGAGACATGCTATAGTGGGAATTCCTGACTTATAAAGAAACAAAGACAGAAAGAAACTCTTTAGGAATATTGTTCTTTGGAATGTTTTTCAAAATTTATCAGTTTCAAAGGCTTGGGGGGGTTGGAAATGGGGTTATGGATTTTTCCTCCAAATAAAGAATCTGCAGGCACAGCATCAGTAAGCATATCATTTTTGAACTAAAATCCCCCTCTTCTGCTCTCTAAGTCAGACATAGCATCTGAAATTAACATGTTGTGTGCTATACATTGAGAGTGGGGCGGTTGGATGGGGTCAATGTTTCAAATCTGGAGTGGAGAAGAGGAACGGGAGAAGGAGTTGAAGAAAACTCTTGGGTTTGGAAATGTGTGAGGGTTGGAGTGGGATAAAGAGGATATATTTTGATTTGGTTTTTCCTTTATAACTGGCTAAAATGAATGGATCTCAATACTGGCGTTAAAGAATATATGTTTAAAAATTAGGAGGATAGAGGTGGGAAAAATACCGGTAGCTAAAAATTTTGAGACCGAAGGGAGGAAGGGGTGTAAAAAGAAGAAATTTAGGAGTTTAAATTTAGGTTGGAGTAAGGGAAATTGTTAAGTGTTAAGGAAAGTATCAGAAGTAGTTAGGAGCCGAGGTATAGGAACAGAATTAATAATATAATAATAATAATAATTTCTTATTTGTACCCCGCCCATCTGGCCGGGTCCACCCAGCCACTCTGGGCGGCTTCCAACAAATATTAAAATACATCAAAATCACAAGATAAAAACTTCCCTAAACAGGGCTGCCTTCAGGTATTTTCTGTATGTAGGATAGTTGTTGATCCCTTTAACCTCTGCTGGGAGGGCGTTCCACAGGGTGGGCGCCACTACTGAGAAGGCCTTCTGCCTGGTTCCCTGTAGCTTTGCTTCTCGCAGTGAGGGAACCGCCAGAAGGCCCTCGGCGCTGGATCTCAGTGTCCGGACTGAACGGTGGGGGTGGAGACGCTCCTTCAGGTATACAGGACCGAGGCTGTTTAGGGCTTTAAAGGTCAGCACCAACACTTTGAATTGTGCTCGGAAACGTACTGGGAGCCAATGTAGTTCTCTCAGGACCGGTGTTATGTGGTCCCAGCGGCCACTCCCAGTCACCAGTCTAGCTGCCGCATTCTGGATTAATTGTAGTTTCCGGGTCACATTCAAAGGTAGCCCAACGTAGAGCGCATTGTAGTAGTCCAAGCGGGAGATAACTAGAGCATGTACCACTCTGGCGAGACAGTCCGCGGGCAGGTAGGGTCTCAGCCTGCGTACCAGATGGAGCTGGTAGACAGCTGCCCTGGACACAGAATTAACCTGCGCCTCCATGGACAGCTGTGAGTCCAAAATGACTCCCAGGCTGCGCACCTGGTCCTTCAGGGGCACAGTTACCCTATTCAGGACCAGGGAGTCCCCCATACCCGCTCGCACCCTGTCCCCCAAAAACAGTACTTCTGTCTTGTCAGGATTCAACCTCAATCTGTTAGCCGCCATCCATCCTCCAACCGCCTCCAGGCACTCACACAGGACCTTCACTGCCTTCACTGGTTCTGATTTAAAAGAGAGGTAGAGCTGGGTATCATCCGCATACTGATGAACACCCAGCCCAAACCCCCTGATGATCTCTCCCAGTGGCTTCATATAGATGTTAAAAAGCATGGGGGAGAGGACGGAACCCTGAGGCACCCCACAAGTGAGAGCCCAGGGGTCTGAACACTCATCCCCCACCACCACTTTCTGAACACGGCCCAGGAGGAAGGAGCGGAACCACTGTATAACAGTGGCCCCAGCTCCCAACTGCTCTAGGCGGTCCAGTAGGATGTTATGGTCGATGGTGTCAAAGGCCGCTGAGAGATCCAGCAGGACTAGGAAACAGCTCTCACCTTTGTCCCTAGCCCGCCGGAGATCATCAACCAGCGCGACCAAGGCAGTTTCAGTCCCATGATGAGGCCTGAATCCGGATTGGAAGGGATCCAAATGGTCCGCATCCTCCAGGCGTGCCTGGAGTTGTTCAGCAACCACCCGCTCAATCACCTTGCCCAAGAATGGTAAATTTGAGACTGGGCGATAGTTGGCCATATTGGCCGGGTCTAAAGATGTTTTTTTAAGAAGCGGTTTAATGACCGCCTCTTTCAGCGGGTCTGGGAAGACTCCCTCACAGAGGGAAGCATTCACCACCCCGCGGAGTCCATCGCCCAGCCCACTTAGATATGTTTCGAATTTGGGAAACTGATAAAGAGGATTGACAATGAATTCAACAGGGGGGACTTGAGGAAGTCAAACGAAAAATGAAATTGAGGAAAGGGAAAATACTTGGCCTACAGAAATGGGCCAGACTCAAGCAATGATATGGACTATATTAGTTATGTGAAATGTTTATTATCTTTCCCGGTGAGAGAGGGGATTGGAAATTTGCTTCCCCCAGTGAGAGGGGGGGGGAAAGGATGAAAATTTAACGATAATGTAAAGTGCTTAAAATCGTTAAAATCAATTGAAAAAAATTGGAAAAAAAGGAGTTGAAGAAAACAAAAGCCATTATTATTAGTAGTACCCCAGCCACAGTGGAAAGCTTCCAACATATATAAAAGCATAACAAAACAATGAACTGGGAAGGCATGTGTAAGTTTTTATTATTATTAAAATGTGATTTTTAACAAAACCAGATTAAATAATACTCATATCAAATCCACTGTCCTGGTCTTACAGTCACCAAACATATGATTAAGGGAAGCCTACAAACAGCTTTGGAACACAAAAGTCTTCTCCTCTGCTATGGTTTTCTGCTGGACCACCAGTTCTTTGATTTCCCAACCCCACTCGGGGCAACTTTGACATTTGTAGAGACCAACCTGCTTTTTTACGAGGGCTTGGGGACACTTCTGTCCCATCCCAGATACGTTTACATACCACCCAACATTACTCAGATGAAAATAGGGACGTTTTTCACTCCTCTCCTATTGACCATCCTTGACCCCCATTATTTGTCTCCCACTTAGCATTTCCTAACATAAGAAGTGTCACCACCAGTAAATGGTTTATGAAAAAAACCCAATATGAATTATAACAGAAAAATAAAACACAAGTTAAAATGAGTTTAAAGCACAAATTGAGTGTGTGTGTGTGTGTGCTTGTTTGCGTCTGTGCATGCGTGCTGATGAGCCTGGCACTGAGATTTAAAAATAATAATGTTGCACCCCTATGGTAAAGCACTTGTGAGGCAGATTATTGGCTTGTCCAGGTCTGTATTCCCTTCCCCAGGGATCCAACCTGGGATTTTCTGCCTGCAATGCATGTACACTTCAGCCTATGGGTCCCCTTCCGTTTTTGTGAATGAAATATGTCAACTTGAGACATCTACATACCTGTGAGCAACTGTTGATCAGCAGCCTAGTACAACATTAAGCTCAGTGCAGTCCCTGTCCTACTGGAGAAGGCAAAACAGAAATGAGGAACAAGATGAAAAAAGTGGTGAAACTGATTGACTGAAATAAGCAAGAGACTGCTAGAGGTATTCATGGTATTCTAAAATGTGGAAATAAGCGGGCAAGTGACATCAATAAAGGCTTTTCTCATATTTGCTTTGATTTAAGAAAAGAAAACAGATCCAGGTAATTGAAAATAAATTATATACTTGAATATATGCCTTATATTAGCCCCCTCTTCACGTGTCATGCATTCAGTAAGTGCATAGGAGGGAGAGCATATTTGTCAAAGCAGATCCTGCCTGTGACCTCCACACAGCCATCTGGAGACCTATGTGGGAGTTACTCAGATGTGCAGGAGTGAACACATAGGCTCTGCCCATTCATTCTGGGATGCTCCCTTTTGAAGTTTCCCTTCGCACATGGATAACGCAATACTCTGGGTGGTTTTATTTGTTTATTGGACCTGTTAGCTGCTTGTTTCCCAAAGATCTCAAAGTGATGCACAACAGACTTCAAAAACTTTATGATCAATAGGCAATTATACCAACAAATCATCAATAAAATTTTAAATGTACACACATACACAAATAGATCCCCCTTCCTTGGCAGTGTTAAGTTACTCGTGAATGTGACTGATTCAAGTTAGTTCATATCATTGGATCTTTTGTGAGAATGATTTCATTGGCACCACATTTTATGTATAGTTTTAGCTATCACATGAAGGTCAAGATATGGAGGAATAGGCACAACCAGTAATATCTCTCTCTCCCTCTCCCTCTCTCTCTTTCTCTTTCTCTCTGATAAAATGATGTCTCATAGGGCAAGGACCATAGCTCTGTGGTACAGCATCTGTCTCATGTGCAGAAGGGTTCAATCCCTGGCATCAGCAAGTAGGGCATACCCTTATCTGAAACCCTTGAGAAGTGTTCTCGGTCAGAGGCATAGAATCATATAATCTTAGAGTTGGAAGGGACCCAAAGGTCATGCTACAGTTTAGTCACTCACATGACAAAGAAAGGAATTAAAGAGAGTGCATATGTTTATATATTAAGCTGAATTCCATGATTGTGTTTGCTTCTAGGAACATGGATATGTGCTCCCTTCCTATTGCCTTAATAAAACCAACTTTCCCAAGACTTCACTGGTCAGTCATGGGAGAATTGCCTTCACTGGACTTGGTTCACTTGAAATGACCCAGTCTATTCTGCAGTACCTATTAAGATACATTCATCTCAATGTGTCTGGATACAATGTTTGCTCTCTCTCTTGGCAAAATCTCAGGAAGTGACTTTATACTAAGTCACACTATTGGTCTATCGAGATCAGGACTTATCAAACTGACTCTCAGTGCCACTCTCTAGCATTTTAAAAAGTGGTCTTTCCAACCCTACCTGGAGGTGCTGGGAATTAACCTTCCGCAAGCATCTCAGCTATAGCCATTCCTGTAAATGTTTCACCCATCCTTGTGACTAACTGCAGATCAGCAATCTTCAGAGATGGTGAGTGCAAGAGAACAAGGACACAGCATCTTGCACTTGGGATGGTAGGTCCCAAGGACTTAAGAGACAGAAAAAGTGGCCCTGCTCATGCCCCAGGGGAAAATGTAAAATCTTACCAGTCTCACTCAAAGGTGCAAAACGGTCCCTCCTGTTCTTCGTCTGGGTTTAATTTGATTCTCTGCCTCATAGCACAAGAGGATGTTCTTTAATTGGATATGAAGATAATTATCAGTTCACCAAGGAGGAGGAGACTATTGTCACTTATGTCCCAAAAGGCTACAGTCATGAAGACTAGGTTTGTAATTGGTTCTGGACGAAGCAGCTCATGTCTCATGTACATCTTTATCTGTACCAGACAAATGGGATAAATCAAGATCTCATCCCCACATTTCTAATCTAGGCTGTCTAAGAAAGATAACAACTTCCTGACCTTTTAACGGCCAAATGCATTTGTCCCTATGTGCCCTTTATTGGGTGGGGGAGGAGACTATTGGTGGGGAGAAATGATTACCTATGGCAAGAGGGAAGGTTGCTCTTGAGTACCCAACTAGGTGGAGGGGGGCAAGGAGTCAGAGCCATTTGCCGTGACTCATGGAAGGGAGCTGATGCACCAGGTCATCCGTCATGCCCCCCTTCATTAGCAGGCAATTCCATGGTAACCAATGTAATGTTTATTTCTTTTCACTTATTTCATAAAATTTATACACTGCTTGATTGTAAAAAAAGAAAAAAAACACACCCCAAAGCAGCTTACAAAAGAATAAACAGGAAAATCAAGAAAAATCACAACCATACTTTAAAACATGCAAAAGTTAAAATACTGGAGCAGATTGAATAGATACTAAGCTTTGTTATGATATATTGTGCTGATGGTAATATTATTTGAACTCCAATTAACATTATTGTCTATTTAATATATATATCAAGCCATTGGATGTGGTCATTAGGAGTTTTGGAGCAAGGTATGTTAAAACATAACTCTCCTTTTCCATAACATATCATTCGGGAGAGGCTGTGAAAGCTTTGAAACAGTGTATAGATGCAGTGTATAGATGCAGTTGAGTTGAGTGGTCTGGATGAGGGTTGATCAACTGTTTTTGAATTGCAGGAAGATGGGGCTCTTTGGGTGTGTGGTCCCCATGTTTTGGAAATTGGCAAGTTTCCTTTTCTGAGTGGAGTTGCAGTACCTTGGAAGGAGCGAGTATAAAGTTTGGGGGTACTTTGGATACAGCTCTGTCACTAGATGCTCAGATGTCCTCTGTGTCCACTGTTCACAACCCTTTTCAATAACCAACTTACGATCCAGTTCCTGCTGAGGGATGATTCCTCTGCCCTCACTAGAGCTATGGCTCAATATCTGACTAGGGTTTTTGAGATTAAGACCAGTATATTTAGCCTTTCCAATAGTGACTTAATGAGGATCTTTTTATCTTTTTCTATTTATTGCATGCTTTTAGAAATTTTATATTATATAGAAATATTATATAAATAGATGGTTTGTATGTCTCCTTTTTATATACGCCAATAAAGGTGTTGAGTTGAGTTGAGATGTACACACATACACAAATAGTTTCCCCCTTCCTTGGCAGCCTAAGTGGTAAGTTACTCGTGAATGCGAATAATTCAAGTTAGTTGATATCAGTGGATCTTTTGTAAGAATGATTTCATTGGCACCACTTTTTAGTTTTAGATATCACATGAAGGTCAAGATATGGGGGAATAGGCACAACCAGTAATCTCTCTCTCTCTCTCTCTCTCTTAATAGAAAAAAAGGTGCCGATACTCAGCATGAAGTTGTTACAATAAGTGCCACACTTTAAACATTTGCAGGGAAAGGGGGCTGGTACTGTGTACCTTTGAGTTACCCCCAGAAAAAAGCATTGGTCACAAGCCTTCAATCCTCTGCACAATCCTAAATGTGAGCAGACTCCTAGTGAGGCAGACCAATGCTTCCCACTAAACAAGCACTGAGTCCCCGAAACCTCATACAGAGTGTTTACCACTCCTGCCACCTTCTACCCTATTAACTCTGGGGGTTGAACCTAGTCCTAGTCCGAGTGTGTCAGTTGCTTCCTAGGGCAAGGAACGTGGCTCTGTGGTACAGCATCTGCCTCATGTGCAGAAGGGTTCCATCCCTGGCATCAGCAAGTCGGGCATACCCTTATGTGAAACCCTTGAGAAGTGCTGTCAGCCAGAGTCACAGAATCATAGAATCTTAGGGTTGGAAGGGACCCAAAGGTCATCCAGTCCAACCCCATTGCCATGCAATACCAAAGCAATACTGGGCAAGTTGGAAAGAGCCAATGTGGCATTGTGATTCCAATTTTGGAGTATGATCTGGGAGACCAGCATTCAAATTCCCACACAGTGATTTAATCCCTTGACATACGATCTGGTTTTCCTGGACATTTTGCCAATTTCGTGAAAATCCACCTGGACGTCATTATGCTGCCCAATTCCTGGACGTGTCCTGTAAAATCCAGACATATGGCATCCTTACTCTATGAAAATCATCATCTTCCTGAAGTCCTTGGCATAAGCCCTCAATTCCCTTTCCCCGTTAAGCTTGTAACCCAACCTAAATACATCTTATTGAAATCACTGGCTAATCTTTCCCTGTTCACCTCACCTTGCATTATTTTTTTGTTTGGTTCTACATTGTTCAATTTTAGATTGAACACAGCCTCTCAAACTGTGTCCAATCCAATGTGAATGCAATTGTTTTGTTCCCCTTTTCTATACATTTATGAAAAGTTGCCTGTTGAGAAAAAGGCTACATTTTTAGTCCAGCCGGAAGCATGGCTGTCACAAGACTGCATAAATACCCCTCCATTCTCTGTCTATGTAAAGCAGTTTCATGCCATGTGTGTAAAATGCATGCATAATTCTTCCACTGAACCATGGCTCACCTGCGACCCTTCCAAATAAAGTATGTTCACATATGTACTGTACCTGTGAGAAGCTGTGGATCAGATATCATGAGAAGGAGAAAGCAGGAGTCACAGCATTCTGTGCCAGGAAAAGTAGGCAATTGGAGGATTTGGAGGAACTAATGCAATTGCGCTTCAAGGCCCCCAGGCCACAACTTTATCTAAATACAACCATGTGAGCGGTATTGGCTTAGGCATTGGCTAACTGACCTCACCTTCTGATTGGTAGTCTAATAGGGCAAACCCAGCGAGGGAGCAACATCGATGAAGACCAACCGAAGCTCACCCCGGGGTCCTGGCATGGCCCTAGCCCCTCGAGCGGACTTTGGATGAGATCCAGGACCCCCAGATTCCTTTGCCAGAATACCCTATTCCTGCAGGAGCAGGTGATGGCCGCACCTCCCCTTCCCCACATTTCAATGAGCCAATGCCTAACCACCACCTTACAAGTTATGATGATTGCTGAGGGGTAGGCGAAAACCAAGTGGCTATAGTCAATCTGCCGAATGGAAAAATTCCTACCCAGCCCCTGTTCCAAAACAGGCGACCCAAACCAAAGCCAGGCCAAAGCAAAACTGCCTAACACATGGGAGGGAAGGTGGGTGTTTGGCAGAGCGATGAAAGTGCCCCAGTTGCATCGCGCTGCCGCCTTTAACGATCCCTGGAATCACGCTACCCCAGCCGATTGGCTCAGACAGCCTTGCGTGATTCCAGGGACCAGGCTAGGGCTCGGGCTACACCCCTCTTAACACATTAACCCTTGGTGTGCCCTGTGAGCCCGCGCGCCACCAGGACCCTCAATTAGGAGGATCCCATTTCCCAACTCGCAAGGGAAACATCTAAGTCTGACCGAGCTGATTGCAAGCTGATTATTATAGGCTTCCAAGCCGCTATCTCTTGCAATGTCTCTGGAGAGATGAAGCTGTAAGCCCGTGGGCTGAAAGGATCCATAAGAAAATGATGGCATATGGCTTGTTTCCATCGGACCTATTAAAACTAGATCCCATCTCAGCCAAAAGAGCCATTATACAAAAACTTGACGAGGTTGACTTTCAACAAAACATCTCAAGGGGAAGCGGCACCTGCTCTCCGCTAAATCTAGGCATCTGGCCCACTTTGCTGATTCCATCATACCTGTCATCTTTGACAGTTGCGGCTCACAGATTTGCCTTCGCCAAAGCCAGATTCAACGTCTTTCCATCAAACGTCATGCGAAACAGGTTCTCCAATGGACAAATCTCAGCCTTATGTGTATGTGACAATAGAACCATTGAATCTCTTCACCACATACTTGTAGGCTGTCCTTTGCACAGGGCTGCTCGGTCCCGATTTTTACTCCCTTTAATTTCAGAGACTTTGGGAATGACAGTGGAGGCCCAGTTAGCATATCTCCTACAGGACAGGGATCCGAGCAAATCACTGCTAGTGGCAAGATTTTTGATTGTAGTCCTTTCATACAAAAAGAAAAATGGCCTACTCTATGAATATTGATCTTTTTCTAAATGTATCCAAATAGAGTCCTGTAGACTGTAAAATTTGAAATGTACTCGTTCAATAGTTCTTTTTAATTTGCCGGGTCACAAGTAACTGTACGAACTTGTTTGCTGATTTTAAACTCGTCAAATCATATCTAAACTATCCTTATTTAAATTGTTAAAGTGATGTTGTATAAGCTGTATATGGTTCTTAAACACCTCTGTGGGCCTATGGCCGTAAATAAATAAATATATAAATATATAAGCTGATTATTATCTTCAGCGGTGCTTAATCAGCTTGTCAACATCTTGTGACAAGAAGAAACTGCATTTACTGGTGAACAAGATAGTCATCAACAAAATTAGGAGGAGGATGTTGCCCTCTAAGTCTCACTGTTGTAGAAAGTACTCTTGAGAAAAGCTGGTTTGCCAGTGATAGGGAAGGGGGAAGCAGCTAACACCTTTCTGACTTGATCAGATGTAATTCATTTATGGAGTAAAACCATACTTAATTTGCACCACCTCCTGGTGGTTAGTAATGCTGGATCACATCCACCCTATTGCTCGATGAGTGTTATGTGCAATGGGAGAAAGAGGAAAGGAACAGAAACACAGAAAAAAAGATGAAGAAAGTGATGGAGCTAGAACAAAAGGCATTATAAAAGAGGGAGAAAGAAGTGGAAGGATGACAGATTGGCGTATCAGCTAGGACCATGCAGCAGATTTGGCCGAAGCCCAACCGTGTGTTGAATTGCACTGATTTTAGCAGAACTGGACTCTGGCTGCGTGGGATGAAGACAGACCCAAATTTTCCCAAGTCAGAGCATTGAGAGCAATATCCCATTCTGAGCAATTTGAGGCTGTCAGAAATGGGAGGTATCTGGGGAGTGGCAGAGAAGGGGAGGCAAGCAGCCTTTGCAAGGTTTTAAGAACAGGGTCAGATTCTTTGCCAAAATCGTCTTGCACAGGAATGCATACATGCAACCAAGCGGAGTAGGATTGAGCAAGATGCTTCAATACTTCTGACTTCAAGACATATGTGGACAACTGACAAAAACAAAGGCATATTTGACATTCACTTTGATTTAAGTGTGTGTGAGACAGGGTGGTGATGGTGGTATGCAGCCAAGTGCACAACCCAAGTCAGGTTAATGATCTTATTTGCTTGAACATATGAAGCCATCCACATTTTAAACTCAAGCATTTCAAGGATTTCAGCAGCAGATCTTTCCTATGAACTCCACCTGTTCAACCGAACATCTGCATTTGTACACATGCAACGGTGCACACATGTCCTGTGCTTTAGCATTAAAACTCAGTCTTTTGAAGTTTCCTGAATCACACCGAGAGAGCTACCTGCCACTAAGTATTCTGAATGGCTTCCTACTTAGTCATACCCAGAAATCAACCCAGAAATATAACTTAAGTCCACTGAAATCAATGGACTTAAGTTATATTCAAATGATTTAAGTCTGTTGATTTCAGTGGGGCTGCTGTAAAGCAGCAGGTACAACCCTTCTAAAGTATTAAATATTATTCCAAAATATCCACATATTCCCTTAATGAATCAGAACAATGTTCCGTAGCCCAACTAGCAATGCATGCCCAAGACCTCATACAGAGTCATTCCCAGCCCTACCCGCATGGTATCCTTCTGTCTCCAGGGGCTGAACCTGAGCAAAATGGGGGCCTACCTCTGCAGCTTTGCTGTGGCTCCAATCGAATTCTTGCAAATGAATTACCTGAACACGAGATGTTCATATACCTGTGAGAAATTGTCTCAGATATCATGAGCAGAAGAAAACAAGAGACGGAGAATGCTGTGCTTGAATAAGTAGGCAGTAGATGTAAATCCAAGCCCTGAGGGTAGATTCAAGATCTCATCAAACTCACTGCATGACTGACAAACTCTTCTTCCTATGCTCTTGATCAACTTGCCAGCATCATGCGATAAGAAGAAAAATGTTTTTCATTTTTCATGTTTTTCATTGGTTATCTAGAAGAGCACTGGCAAACTCAATCACTTCCTTCTAGGTCTTGACGTTATTAGTAAGCACTGCTTTAAGCCGTTAACATACTGTCTTCTCTTGTATATCATTTACTACAAATATTTTGACAGTAAAGTCCAGCTCCAATTTGATGGATGGGTTCATTCATTATACTGTATTTATTCATTTAAATACATTAAATTAATTTGTATTTCACCCTTCCTCTAGAGCAGCCCGGGGTGGCACAACTGAAAAATTCAAAGGAGCAGAGCTAGTGGAGGAGTCAGAAGCTTTTATCATGTTCCTCTCCTTTAAGACATCCATTATACAGTCACTAATGCCCGTTACCTGAGTGAGAATCCAGCGATATTCTGCAGCAGGGTTGAATACCTGTGAAAAAGCGTAGCCTTCAGATACGGTGCGTGGGAAGCCGCAGGGCTATTGTAGTCTGTGCCAGAATGATGAATGGTGGACAGACTTGTGGGGAAAACATTGCAACTATGAAATTTACATGATTTTGACTAAATTCACTGCAAGATGCACAGCTGATTCCATTGATCTCTACATCTTCTTAGCTTGCCAGCCTCATACAGGGAGAATGAAATGTTATTTTATCACCTGTCAATATAGTCATTGGTGACCTTAGAGGAGGAGCCTCTTGCCACATGACGTTTTCTCTCCTAAAGGAGCAGAGTGGGTTTTCTGCTTTAGGCAGCTGGTTTTTGGTATCCTGTATTTGCCCAGGCAGGTGCATTACGTGACCCAAAGCAAAATGGGTGTGAGCTCCAGGGGAAGCAGCCTTGCATAGGCTTCCCCCTCCCCTCTTTGCCCGGTATTTTGCTGCAATCTATGGGCCACATTGCCACTGGGCAAAGGCACCCCATGCTTATCGGACATGGAACGGGGCTTATCAGATTCACATCCTGTTCTGCCATTAGCACAGCAGATAACAAGCCCACTACTGTAAAGGCCAGTTACAGGAAATGAGAGTCATCATATGGAAAATAAACCTTATTCTGAAGTTGGTGAGCTGGTTTTAGACACCTGTTCTCACAGTAGCACATTTGGAGCTATGATGATGTGCTACGGCAGCCTTGGAGTGAAAGTCTGCATGGTTTTCCTGTCCAGAAACTGGCTTGCATTGAAGTTGTAGGGTATAGTCCTTTCTGTAGTCCTTTCTTTGGTAACTTGGAGATTGGATTACTGTAATGAAGTCTATGTGCAGCTGACCTTGGCATGGGCTGTAAATGTCAGCTGGTACTGAACACAGCAACTTGACTGCTGATGGGAACAAATGGGGACTCCTTCCTTGCTAAGTAAGTCTTGGGTATGTGAACCCAACAGGCACATCTGGGCCCCAGAGTCCACCATTCGCCAAGGTGACCCAAGAGAGCCAGTGTGTTGTAGTGGTTAAGAGCGGTGGACTCGTAATCTGGTGAATTGGGTTCGCTTCCCTGCTCCTCCACATGCAGCTACTGGGTGACCTTGAGCTAGTCACACTTCTTTGAAGTCTCTCAGCCCCACTCACCTCACAGAGGGTTTTTTGTGGGGGAGGAAGGGAAAGGAGAATGTTAGACGCTTTGAGACTCCGCTTTGAGCAGGATATCAAATCAAAGCTCTTCTTCTTCTTAAACCTAATAATGCCTGCCAAGATCCATTCCTGTAAATGAGACCAATTCATGTCTTCTCCCCCACACCCATCCCCAAAAAAGGTTTTTTGGCAAATTCACCCCTGCTATATATCTTTTTCTCCTTTTTTGGAATAATTTTTATTTAGGATTTACAAAGAGAAGAGGATTTACAAAGAGAGGGTGTATGGGAAGGATGAAGGCTGGGAAAAGTGCAGCAAGACTTTGTGAGTGACATTTGGTCCTCTGCTTCAGGCAGCAAAATGTCTTGCACCAGCACTAACACATCTCATCCTTTCTTCTTGCTTTTTTCTGCTTCTTGCAAGGACAATTACCCTCAAATCGTCCTTGTTTATCATCCATGATCAATTCTTCATTAACATGGGAGCTGCCTTCATTATGGCAGAAATCACCAGAAGTCTCAGGCTTCACTCATATGAGACCTCCGGGTATAGGGCAGTACATAAATTCAATAAATAATAATAATATATACATTCAATAAATAATGATCTGCAGATAAAAAAAATGGAAAGGGAGTTTACATTTATGTCTCTCTAGAGATATACAATCAGTAGAAATTAACAAATAGATTTATAACAAGATACAGTCATACCTCAAGTTACGGCTGCTTCAAGTTGTGCAATTTTGGGTTATGAACCCAAAAGTACCAGAACAGGTGTACTGCTGGGTTTTGGCACTCACACATGTGCAGAAGCCCTGAATTGCGACCCGCACGTGCGCAGACACAGCGCTGCGGGTTGCAAACGTGCCTCACACATGGATCACGTTCGCAACTCGAGCGTCCACTGTACACTAATTAGAATAGAAGCATTGCCACCCAACCCCACCTAACTCATGTTTAGCCCTCCACCTCTTTCCCCCTTTTCTTCCCAATGTATCACTAATGTCTCAACAAATGAAATTTGAAAAAGAGAAATTGCACATACTTTGTAAACCAAGAAATCTTTGATAACAATGTTTTAAGAAGAGGAGGAGGGGGAGATACTGAGTTCAAAGTAGAACAAGTACCAAGAAATATACAGTAAGAAGCTTGGGGGGGGGGATTAATCAGTCTTTTTTTATTAAATACTTTCTGTTACAAAGCAAACAGATAAGCAGGGAAAGGTATATAGGTCATCTCCACTTTCAGTTCTTAGTCTTTTTCACGGCTCAATTCTTTTTTGAAGTCATCAGATCCGGGTTTGGACTTGAATGTCTCGCTTCTTTCTCCCATCTTCCTCCTCCTTAAAAAGCCTCTGTAATATGACCTTCAAGCTCTCCCTTGACCGACTGTGTTTCTTTCTTCCAACCAGGAAATAAATCAGTGGGTTAACACTGCTGTTTAGGCAGCTGCATAAGAGCCCAAGAAATATTGCAGTATAATTTACATCTATCCTGGTAAAACTGATTAATAAAATGCAAGTAAATGGGAAGGCTAAGAAGAGGAAGAAGAAGAGGGCAAGTAGGATGGCTGTTACAGCTTTCCCCTTCTTCCTCTGTTGTGATCTAAAATAAACTTTTATAAACAGGACCAGAGTGGAAACAGTCATGAGTGGGAGGCAAAGTATAGCATTCATTAGAAGCTGGTAGATAAGGGAACGCAGTGTAATGTTAGAAATAAAAAGACTCAAGTTGATTGCAGTGAGCAAGAAAGAAATGATCCACATTGTGGCACAAACAAGGGTGGAAAAGTGTGGTGGTCGGTGGCATCTATGCCAAAGGGGGAAGAGGACGGAAACACACCTGTCCATGCTAATGGCTGTCAACAGATATTGACCAGTGTTGTACATGAACAATAAAGGAAACATGCCAAATGATATAAACAAAAAATAATCAAAGGAAGGTAATAATAAAAATGAGTCCAGAAGATCTATAATGGAAAAAGTAAATAAGCATATGAGTGTCCCAAGGTCAGCAGCAGCCAGATGGAGGATGAAGGTGGTGAAAGGATTCCTCTTCAAGCAAAAGCCAAGAAACCAGATGACAGTTCCATTCCCCATAAGTCCAAAAATGCTAATAAGTAAAATGAAGATGGAGATAAGAATGTATGCTATAGGATATTGTGTCAATCCATCATCAATACCATTCTGGGGTTTTCGGAGGTCAGTTCCATTTTCTGCTCCAATATCATCCCCTGAAGCAGCCAAAGTGGACCAGGATCCCAGGCTACTGTTGCTCATGTTGCTGGATCTCTACTTTCGAGTTTTTTCTTCTATGAATCTTCCTACCAAGAGAAAATAAACTTGTTAAGGTGAAATGACTTGTTCTTTAATTGCCAGGTAAAGGGCCAGTGAGGCTTGCAGCTACCTGAATATATTTGGGGTTTGAGAGAGTCTCTATGATAGGGTTCCCATATTCCCAAAAGTGAAAAATGCTTCCTAGGGCAAGGAACATAGCTCTGTGGTGCAACATCTGCCTCCTGTGCAGAAGGGTTCCATTCCTGGCATCAGCAAGTAGGGCAAAAACTTATCTGAAACCCTTGAGAAGTGCTCTCAGTCAGAGTCACAGAATCATAGAATCTTAGAGTTGGAAGGGGCCCAAGGGTCATCTAGACCAACCCCCTGCAATGCAATACCAAAGCAATACTGGACAAGTTGAAGAGCCAATGTGGCATGGTGATTCCAATTTTGGAGTAGGATCTCGGACACCAGTGTTCAAATTCCCACACAGACATAAAACTCACTGGATAACTTCAGACCAGAGTTCCTCAGCTGGACTTACAGTGTACCTCACAGGTTTGTTGTGAGGATAAAAAGAGGAGCAATGTCAGGGGCTGGCCGGGTTCCGAAGCGGTGCCAGAGGAGACAGCGGACCTAGACAGAGCCCCGCTGACGCCCGAGGAGTTATTGAGGGTCTGGGACCAGGAGCAGGCACAGCCCCTGCTGACACCAGAGCATATGGTGCAGCAATGGGAGGAAGCCTCCACCAGAGGGCTAGCACAGCCAATGGGAAGGGACCAGGAGAGGGAGTCCGAGGAGGAGGGGAGGCTTAGAGAGCCTGCCAGAGCATCAGACACAACCAGCGTGGAGGGCGAAAGCGAAAGGGAAGAGGGGGCAGGAGGACCACCTAGGTCAAGGGCACGGAAGCGGAAAAAGGAGAGGCGGAGACTAGGGTTTCCGAAGCTCCTCTGCTGGGGGCGGAGCCGCAAATCAGTACTCGAAGGATCTGACTCCGAGGGGTCGGATGCATAGCCGTGAAGTCTGGACTGTTCAATGTTATAAAATAAAGTGATTAGTTAATAGACGGCGTTTGTGGATGCTTACTTCCGAGGAGACACACATCCGTCTCACAGCATCCTTCGAGTCTTCGTCACCTCCTCAGAAGTAAAGCACAACCAGCATGAGCAACGCGGAGGAAGCCGCAGCGTTAGCTGCCCATAATAATAAGCTAGAGGTACTGTACCGAATTAGTCAAGCCAGGTTGGAGGAGGCAAGAATTCACGCTGAGCAGGGCAGGAGTGCGCAGGCGGCAAGGCGAATCACCATGCTAGCCAGCAGGTTTCAGGGCAAGCCGGAACAGTACATAGGTTTTAGAACGGACATGCTGTATACCCTGGAACTGCAAAAAGACTCATTTAAAAATGAGGAGGAGCAGGTTGGATTTGTAATTTCGCATTTTGAATTAGCTGCTCGTGATTGGGTGAGGCCACTGATTTTGGCCAGGGACCCAGCGCTTCAGAGAGTAAAAGAGTTCTTTAAAGCGATGGACGCGGTTTATACTAGCCGCTCTGAACAGGAATTGGAATCGCAGGAACTCCTGCTTTTGAGGCAAGGGACTATGACGGTGCGACAGTACCAGGCAAGGTTTTCGTTGTTGAGTCATCGTCTGGGATGGGACACCAATACGCCTCAAATGATAGCGCTCTTTAAGTTAGGTCTGGCCGATGAAGTAAAGGACTCTTTGGCGAGAGGGGGTCCCTACAATGACATGAAAAGTCTCACAGAAGCAGCGATGGCAATCGGCATTAGACTGGAGCTCAGAGACAAAAGCAGGAAGGAGGGGAAGGCGGGAAGGTGGTTCAACTTCCGCATTCCAACACAAGCAGAGAGACCGGCTGCAGCGCAAACGCACCTCCCGGAAGAAACGCCTATGGAATTGGGGGGAGCGCGCGCGCGCCCTTTTTCAAACGCAACGGTTGCCAAGGGGAGTGACACGCAAGGCGGGAAGGCGCCCAGGAAGTGCTTTGTATGTCACCAAATCGGACACCTAGCCAAGGCGTGTAATAAAAAGAAGGTGTGGCAAGGCATGACGGGGGCTGTAACAGGAGAGGGGGAGGAGCAGATGGCAAGGCAGGGAAACGGGAATGCCGGCTGGCAAGTCACGGGGACGGCCAGCCCGGCTCAGGAGCAGTAAAATGTCCCCCCAGCAACGCACCCGAGACGCCCCCCCCCAGCCCGCCCGAGCGCACCCCCCCCACCCTCCCAAGCCAGGCATCGTGATGGAAGTCACACTGGAGCTGCCCAATGGCTTCACCATGCAAGTCCCCGCCCTCGTCGATTCGGGAGCCTCGGCAGACTTCCTGGATATAGACTTTGCCCGGCAACACCAGCTTCACCTCCTGCCTTTGCATTTCCCCTTGCAAGTCACCACAATTGATGGGAGGGAGTTGAAAGGAGGGGCTGTCACACAAAGCACTCCACCCATGCGGATGGGGATTGGAAGGCACTCTGAAGTTATTGCCTTCCACGTCACCACGTTAGCAGGTCCCCCCATCATACTGGGGATGGGGTGGCTGGACAGACATGACCCAGTAGTGAGCTGGCATCAGCGCTCTCTAACGTTTGGTTCTGCGTATTGCATGGAGAATTGCTTGCAGCAGATGCGTCCCAAGGGGCAAGCAGATGCAGCCATGATGCAAGCAGGGGAAGTCACGCTCCCTGCGCAATATGCGGAGTTTCAGCAGGTGTTTAGTGAAAGGGAAGCGGACAAGCTACCTCCCCACCGCCCCTACGACTGCCGAATTGACCTGGTGCCAGGAGCTCAGCTGCCACCAGGCAAGCTTTATTCAATGTCGGAGCAGGAGATAGCAGATCTGAAAGACTTCATTGACAAAAACCTGGCCAGAGGGTTCATCAGGGAAAGCAAGGCTGTAGGGGGCAGCCCAGTGTTCTGGGTGGACAAACGTGACACCCCCCAACGGAGGCTCGTATGCGATTACCGGATCCTAAACTCCCAGACCCTCCCTGTCTCCTACCCCATGCCGAGAATCGACGACCTGCTGGCGGCGGTACGCAAGGGCAGGATCTTCACCAAGCTGGACCTGAGAGGAGCGTACAACCTCATCAGGATCAGGGAGGGGGATGAGTGGAAAACTACTATGTTCACACCCCTGGGGCCTTATGAGTTCCTAGTCATGCCCTTCGGCCTCCAGTCAGGCAGCCAATGCTTCCAAGCGTTCATGCATCACGTGTTGGGACCCCTGTTGTACAAACAGGCAGTGGTCTATTTAGATGACATTCTGGTGTACTCTCAGACCCCGGAGGAGCACGTGCAACACGTCAAGGAGGTTCTGCAGAGGCTCCAGGAGCACCAACTATGTGTCAAGCTGGAGAAGTGCCAGTTCCACACCACAGAAGTGGACTTCCTGGGCTACCGCCTCTCAGATGAGGGAATAGCCATGGACACCGACAAGGTAGAGGCGATCTTACAATGGAAGAGCCCCAAGACCAAGAAAGACGTGCAAAGGTTCGTCGGCTTCGCAAATTTCTATAGAAAGTTCGTCCCGGCGTTCGCACACATGACGGCACCAATTACAGACTGCTTGAGAGGCAAGAAGAAGTTCCAGTGGACAGAGAAGGCGCAGCAAGCCTTTGAAACACTCAAGAAGGTCTTCGCCTCAGAGGAGCAGTTGCTGCACGTGAACCCCAGCAAGCCCATCAGGATAGAGACAGATGCATCAGATCGCGCCATAGGAGCTATACTACTGCAGCAGGATCCAGCAAGGGAATGGCGGCCCTGTGCGTTCTATTCCAGGAAGCTGAGCCGGTCGGAGGCGAACTACGCTATTTGGGACAAAGAGCTATTGGCAGTGGTAGCGGCATTCAAACACTGGCGTCACTTTTTGGCGGGGGCGCAGCACCAAATCCAGGTACGCACGGATCACAAGAACCTGGAGTACTGGCGCACGGCGAGGGTGCTCAACCAGCGCCAAATGCGATGGGCAGAGTTCTTCGCGGACTTCAACTTCCACATCCAGTATGTGCCGGGCGAGCAGAACAGCAGGGCGGACGCCCTATCCAGGAAGCCGGAGTACATGGAAGACGAAGGACCTCCAGTGGCCAGGGCCATCTTCAAACCTGAACAGTGGCGGTGTGGGGCGGCACTGGGTGGTCGGGAAGAACTGGTGCGCCTCACACAGGCCGATGCCTTTGCCCAGAATAAGCTCAGGGAACTCAAGGAAGGGGATCCCAAGGCAGGAGGGTTTGAGGAACAGGAGGGGCTGCTGTTGTACAAAGGGGCACTGTATGTGCCAGGGGAGGACATGAGGGCCAAAATTCTCAGACAGCTCCATGACAATCCCACAGCGGGGCACTTTGGGCAATTCAAAACCATGATACTGGTCACGAGAGAATTCTGGTGGCCGAAAATCAGACAGGACGTCAGGGACTACGTCAGGGGGTGTGAGGTTTGCCAAAGGGCCAAGGGGGAGAGGAGGGTACCAGCAGGGCTACTGGAACCGCTTCCCACCCCGAGCAAGCCCTGGGAAGCGGTTTCGCTGGACTTTGTCACGGATCTCCCCCGGTCCAAAGGCCACACGGCTGTACTGGTCGTAGTGGATCTCCTGACCAAGATGGCCCACTTCATTGCCTGCCCCAAAGTGGTGTCGGCGGAGGAGACGGCCCGGTTATTTGTGCAGCATGTGTTTAAGCTGCATGGTATGCCCGCGAGAGTAATTTCGGATCGCGGAGCCCAATTTACCTCCCGTTTCTGGCGCAAGCTCATGCAGATCTTGCAGGTGCAGGTGTGTCTGTCCTCCGCACGCCATCCACAGACCAACGGTCAATCGGAGCGTGTTAATTCCATTCTGCAGCAGTATCTGCGTTGTTACGCTTCCCAGCAACACAACGACTGGAGTGACAAGCTATCCCTTGCAGAGTTTTCGTACAACAATGCTCAACACTCCTCGGCAGGCATGTCCCCGTTCCAGGCGAACTACGGCAGTCACCCCAGAGCCTTTCCGGGAAGGGAGGGGGAACAGGGGGATGGAGACGTGCCAGCCGCACAGAGCTTTGCTGAGGAGTTGGAAGCATTGCATCAATTGCTCAGTGACAATTTGGAGCGAGCAAAAGAAGCTTACAAAACGGCAGCGGACCGGCACCGCAGGGAAGGGGAGGACATCCAGGTGGGAGATATGGTATGGTTGTCCACGCAAGGGTTGCCTATCCGCGGCGGGTGCAAGAAGCTGCAGCAACGTAGACTGGGGCCTTTTGAGGTAGTGGAGCAGATTAACCCCGTGGCTTTCAAACTGCGACTGACGGACGACATGAGGATTCACCCGGTGTTCCACAGGTCTCTCCTGTCCAAGTACAGGGAACCTCACAGGTACCAACAGGGCTACCAGCAGGGGTCACAGGGGTTACCGCTGCTGGAACCGGAACTGTTCAACGAGGCCACCGAGATTTTGGACTCCAGGTGGCAAGGGGATGAACTGCAGTATTTGGTAGCGTGGGAGGGGGAGCCAGCTTCGGAAAATGCATGGGTCCCGGCAGAGGAAGTCACCAAGGAGCATCTGGTGTGGGAGTTTCACGAACTATTCCCGCACAAGCCCAAACCATACCGTTGGCAACTAAGAGACGTGTTTCAACCCACAGACTCGGAGGAAGGGGACTTCTGGGGTTTCCCGCCATCAGAGGGGGGTGACGGGTACCCTATGGTAGGAGAAGGAAGTGAAAGTGCAGAACCCTTCTCTCCACCCATGGCCAGGGAGGACTGGGAAGACGTGTTTAACTCTTCGTCCAGTGGTGACACCACAATATTCTTAGGTTTCCCTTCCTCCCCTGACACAGCAGATGAGTCTTGGGGGGAGCTGGGGGATCTGGCGAGGGAATCCGACACCGATCGACCTCAACCCTGTGCGCCTTCTCAGGAGGGGAAGGGGGGCTTGGAAGGGGGGGTGGATGTCAGGGGCTGGCCGGGTTCCGAAGCGGTGCCAGAGGAGACAGCGGACCTAGACAGAGCCCCGCTGACGCCCGAGGAGTTATTGAGGGTCTGGGACCAGGAGCAGGCACAGCCCCTGCTGACACCAGAGCAGATGGTGCAGCAATGGGAGGAAGCCTCCACCAGAGGGCTAGCACAGCCAATGGGAAGGGACCAGGAGAGGGAGTCCGAGGAGGAGGGGAGGCTTAGAGAGCCTGCCAGAGCATCAGACACAACCAGCGTGGAGGGCGAAAGCGAAAGGGAAGAGGGGGCAGGAGGACCACCTAGGTCAAGGGCACGGAAGCGGAAAAAGGAGAGGCGGAGACTAGGGTTTCCGAAGCTCCTCTGCTGGGGGCGGAGCCGCAAATCAGTACTCGAAGGATCTGACTCCGAGGGGTCGGATGCATAGCCGTGAAGTCTGGACTGTTCAATGTTATAAAATAAAGTGATTAGTTAATAGACGGCGTTTGTGGATGCTTACTTCCGAGGAGACACACATCCGTCTCACAAGCAAGACAAACCATGTATGCCACCTTGAACTATTTGGAGGAAAAGTGGGGTGTAAATAAATAAATGGACAGAATTTTAGAAAGCAGCTTCCTATACTTTCATGTTTCTAAAACCTCATACAGAACCTTTCACAGTTCTGTTATCTTTGAACCTTTTAACCCCAGGGATCAAATCGGTACATGTTAATAATATTAATATTAATAGGTGCTTAATTCTGCCACACCAATTACTCTTCTTTCTGCTCTTGCAATCGAAGAATTTCTAACTTGAGGTTTGCGCTTACCTGTGACTAACATTGGATCAGATATTGTGATAGAGAGAGAGAGAACCAGAAGTAAGTAATCCTGTGCTGGAATAAACAACCAGAAGATTTGCAGACACCAATGCAACTCCCAAGTCTTGAGGAAACATTCAATGCCTTTAAGAGCTCACGACAAGATGTGCTGGAATGTGCCTGTTTGCCTTCATTTATGGTTAATGAGTTTGCCAGTGTCATAAAAGGGCTTTTACGGGTATGTCCGTAGCATAAGGAAGAACAAGGAAACAGTGGGGTCACTTAGAGGAGAAGGTGAAATGCGAACAGGGGACAAAGAAAGGGCAGAACTCCTCAATACCTTCTTTGCCTCAGTCTTCTCCAAAAAAAGAAAACAATGCCCGACCTAAAGAATATGGAGCAGATGATTCAGCAGGGGAAACACAGCCCAGAATAAGTAAGGAGGTAGTACAAGAACACTTGGCTAGTTTAGATGTATTCAAGTCTCCAGGGCCATATGAACTGCATCACAGAGTATTAAAAGAACTGGCAGAGGTGATTTCAGAACCACTGGCAGTAATCTTTGAGAATTCCTGGAGAACAGGGGAAGTCCCAGCAGACTGGAGGAGGGCAAATGTTTTCCTTATTTTCAAAAAGGGGAAAAGAGAGGACCCAAACATTAAGCAAATGGTCTGTGAGCACCTAGAAAGGAACGCTGTGATCACTAAAAGTCAGCATGGGTTTTAGAAAAATAAGTCATGTCAGACTAATCTGATCTCATTTTTTGACAGAATTACAAGCCTGGTAGACGAAGGGTACACTGTGGATGTAGCCTCTCTTGATTTCAGCAAGGCCTTTGACAAGGTGCCCCATGATATTCTTGCAAAGAAGCTGGTAAAATGCGGGCTAGACAATGCTACCATTCAGTGGATTTGTAACTGGCTGACTGACTGAAACCAAAGGATGCTCATCAGTGGCTCCTCTGCATCCTGGAGAGAAGTGACTAGTGGGGTGCCACAGGGTTCTGTCTTGGGCCCAGTCTTATTCAACATATTTATCAATGACTTGGATGATGGGCTTGAGGGCATCCTGATCAAGTTTGCGGATGACACCAAATTGGGAGGGGTGGCTAATACCCCATAGGACAGGATCACACTTCAAAATGACCTTAACAGATTAGAGAATTGGGCCAAAGGAAACAAGATTAATTTTAACGGGGAGAAATGTAAAGTACTACACTTGGGCAAAATAAATGAAAGACACAAATACAGGATGGGTGACACCTGGCTTGAGAGCAGTACATGTGAAAAGGATCTAGGAGTCTTGGTAGACCACAAACTTGACATGAGTCAACAGTGTGATGCAGCAGCTAAAAAAGCCAATGCAATTCTGGGCTGCATCAATAGGAGTATAGCATCTAGATCAAGGGAAGTAATAGTACCACTGTATTCTGCTCTGGTCAGACCTCACCTGGAATACTGTGTCCAGTTCTGGGCACCACAGTTCAAGTAGGATACTGACAAGCTGGAACGTGTCCAGAGGAGGGCAACCAAAATGGTCAAAGGCCTGGAAAAGATGCCTTATGAGGAACGGCTTAGGGAGCTGGGTATGTTTAGCCTGGAGAAGAGAAGGTTAAAGGGTGATATGATAGCCATGTTCAAATATATTAAAGGATGTCATATAGAGGAGGGAGAAAGGTTGTTTTCTGCTGCTCCAGAGAAGTGGACACAGAGCAATGGATTCAAACTACAAGAAAGAAGATTCCACCTAAACATTAGAAAGAACTTCCTGACAGTAAGAGCTTTCGACAGTGGAATTTGCTGCCAAGGAGTGTGGTGGAGTCTCCTTCTTTGGAGGTCTTTAAGCAGAGGCTTGACAGCCACCTGTCAGGAATGCTTTGATGGTGTTTCCTGCTTGGCAGGGGGTTGGACTGGATGGCCCTAGTGGTCTCTTCCAACTCTATGATTCTATGTGACAAGAGAAAAACGTTTATCATTGGGTTGTCAATATAGTCTTTAGAGGATTGTGATCATATGCACTTGTAAAATATACAAAAGTGTTTTGAAAGTCTCCATTACACTTCAAAAACCTGCAAGTAAGTTTTAAGCACTGAGAAGCACTTTATTCCCCACGCAGGAGATTTCCAAAACACCCGGGGAAAGAAAGCCCAGCTAATGGGCTGGAAAGAGCAGGATGATGGTACAGTAGAGAAACAGAACCTTTTTCCAAGAAGAGGAGCTCATTCTTTTCTGGGAAACCTCCTAGAAGGGAATACATATAGCCAATCTACTCCCACTTGTAAGCAGAGAGTTCTGTTTGGATAAAAGTAGGATGCTTGAAATTTCTCAAGCCTCTTTGCTCTCAGGTGCAAGCTACAAAAATTCTATGCATGGCAGGAGAGAGTTCAGGAAGGTAAGGAAGGCACTTCTCATGGCAGAATTGGGGTGTTTTGGAAGGATGAAGACTGGAAAAGGTGCAGCAAGAGTTTGTGAGTGACATTGGGTCCTCTGCTTCAGGAAGAAAAATATCCTTGCTTCTCCTTTGTTGAATTTTAGGTCACTTCAGAGTCTCTCAGTTTCTCTAAGAAACAAGCATACAATATATGCTCGATTCTGCCTGCTTTGAATGTTCTTCATTTTTTTTGGTTGTTGTTATTACACTCCTGAAGAGATCTCTGCTGAGGAAATCTAAACTTGCAGGGACCCAGTGGAACCAAAGCCAAGGACTTGCATTTGATGTCAGTTTTAAACGTTCCTGAATAGAAACAAGGCTTCCAGATGAATAACTAGGAATGAACTTTGATGCTCCCGATTGTTCCTTAACAAACAATCCTTTACTTGCACACTGATGTTATATATCATCAGCTGTAGGGCATGACTGGGGGGAGATAGCCTGATACTCCAAATTAAGACTGTTGCTCAGATTAATTTGCACCACCTCCTGGTGGTTAGTAATGCTGGATCACATCCACCCTACTGCTCGATGAGTGTTCTGTCCAATGGGAGAAAGAGGAAAGGAACAGAAACACAGAAAAAAAGATGAAGCAAGTGATGGAGCTGGAACAAAAGGCATTATAAAAGAGAGAGAAAGAAGCTGAAAGATGACTGATTGGTGTATCAGCTAGGGCCATACAGCAGATTTGGCTGAAGCCCTACAGTGAACTGAATTACACCGATTTTGTCAGAACTGGATTTCGACTGAATGTGGTCAAGAGAGACCCCAATCTTCCCAAGTCAGAACATTGAGAGCAATTTCCCATTCAGAGCAGTTTGAGGCTGTCAGAAAGGGGAGGCATCTGGGGATGGCAGAGAAGGGGAGGCAGGCAGCCTTTGCAAGGTTTTAAGAACAGGGTCAGATTCTTTGCCAAAATTGTCTTGCACGGGAATGCATACATGCAACCAAGCGGAGAAGGATTGAGCAAGAGGCTTCAATACTTCTGACTTCAAGACATATGTGGACAACTGAAAACAACAAAGGTATATTTGACATTCGCTTTGATTTAAGCATGAGTGTGAGCCAGGGGAGGGGCGGTGATGGTGGTATGCAGTCAACTGCACAACCCAAGTCAGGTTAATGATCTTATTTGCTTAAACATATGAAGCTGCCTTTTATTAGCCATCCACACTTTAAACTCAAGCATTCAGTAAATGCATAGAAGGGGTAGCAGGACTGCAGCAGTAGATCTTTCCTATGAACTCCACCTGTTCAACTGAACACCCACATTTGTACACATGCAACAGTGCACACATAGCCTGTGCTTTAGCATTAAAACTCAGTCTTTTGAAGTTTCCTGAATCAGACCGAGAGAGCTACCTGCCACTAAGTATTCTGAATGGCTTCCTACTAAGTCAGGGGTCAGCAACATTTTTCAGGAGTGGGCCAGTCCACCATCACTCAGACCAAGTGGTGGGCTGGACTATATTTTGGGGGTGGGAAGTGAACGAATTCCTATGCCCCAGAAATAACCCAGAGATTCATTTTAAATAAAAAAGCACACTGATTCCAGGACCGTCCGTGGGCCAGATTGAGAAGGCAATTGGGCTGCATCCAGCCCATGGGCCTTAGGTTGCCTACCACTGTACTAAGTCATACCCAGATATCAACCCAGAAATATAACTGAAGTCCACAGGTACAACCCTTCAAAAATATCCACATATTCCCTTAATGAATCAGACCAATGTTCCGCAGCCCAACTAGCAATGCATGTCGAAGACCTCAAACAGAATCATTCCCAGTCCTGCCCACATGGTATCCTTCTATCTCCAGGGGCTGAACCTGAGCAAAATGGGGGCCTACCTCTGCAGCTCTGCTGTGGCTACAATCGACTTCTTGCAAATGAATTACCTGAACACGAGATGTTCATATACCTGTGAGAAATTGCTCAGATATCATGAGCAGAAGAAAACAAGAGGCAGAGAATGCTGTGCTTGAATAAGTAGGCAGTCAGAAGATCTGCAGAAATAAATCCAAGCCCTGAGGGTAGATTCAAGATCTCATCAAATCCACTGCATGACTGAGAAACTCTTCTTCTTATGCTCTTAATCAACTTGCCAGCATCATGCGATAAGAAGAAAAATGCTTTTCATTGGTTATCAAGAAGAGCACAGGCAAACTCAATCACTTCCTTCTAGGACTTGATGTCATTAGTAAGCACTCTTGGGAGAAGTTGATTTGGAAACAGTAGGGAAGGGGGAGACCTTATTCAGGTGAACTGCCTTCACTGAGTAGGATCTTGTCATGGTTCTATATTTTCATGTTCAACATGGTGAAAAGAGTTATGAATATACAACACACACAGAGACAGAGAGAGGGAGGGAGGGAGGGAGGGAGGGAGAGAGAGAGAGAGAGAGAGAGAGAGAGAGAGAGAGAGAGAGAGAGAGAGAGAAATGTGGTCATTGTAACAAGTACCATGAAGATTATGGCAAGTTGTAGAGTATCACCCCACTGTTACAGACAATTGGTAATGTCTTATAGCTTTTCTCTCTCTCTTATAATGGTAGAACTTGAGGCATTCAATTGTTTTGTTGCTGTTGTTGCTTTCTGCTGCTGTTGCTTTCTGCTGTTGTTGTTAAATTTCTTACCTGTACTTCATCAGCAGGTCCCAGGACAGGTTAGAACCATTTCAAATTAATAACAGATTTATAAAGAATAAAATCACAGGAATGGGACTGTGAAGAGGTATGTGTGAATCTGAACTTATGATACGTTTCTTCACTCTAGCACCAAAAATGTTATCTGCATGTGTCAAAGCAAGATAGCCATGATGATAGACCACAACTGCCTAGCAGTGAACTGCTGAGAAGATATATAGATTACTATCTGAAAACTGCCTATTTGTCTTGCTCTGTTTCCCCAGAGGCTTTCTGCATAAATACATATCCATCTACAAGCAGAATTGGCCAGAAAGGAAAGCCTGCTTCATATTTTGGTTCAACACAATAGTTGCAGGATGAGAACTTGGCTTCATGACTGCTTCCTTTCATTTTGATTAACCCAAGAAATTATTTCCCTTCCAACAATTTGTATAGGGCCCCATCTCTTCCCAGTTTTCTCCATCAGTCTCCCTAAGCTTTGAGCCTTCCTTGGACAACCAGTAACAGACTTACTGATGCTATTACGGAAGGCAGCATCCATGACTGACAGGGCTGTAAGAATTTGAATAGGATGAAGGATTGAAATTCTTGCCTAGGTCTTCAATGTCTTTCTTTCTCATTTCTAACATGGAATTCATGTTTAAAACAAGAAAGGGAAAGACAATGGAACAGGAGAGAGAGGGGGGAGAGCGAATAATGATGACTATTAGCAAAGACATTTGGAGATTTTGGTTAGGATAAGAACTTAAATCAAAGGTTTAGAGAAAAGTTTTTTTTTGTGAGAGTTGTGCAGGAGGAGAAAAAAGGAGATGGTGCTGCAAAAAGAGGAATGTGGTATGGGGAGGAGAGAATACTTACCTAGAATGTCCTACTTACCTTCTTTGAGCCACAGCCAGTTTGCTCACAAGTGAAAGTGACAATAAAACAATGAACAGGGTGGTGATACAATGACTACTGCAATTGACAAAAAATATGGTGGACAGATATATCTCTGCTTTAAGCCGTTTACAGACTGTCTTCTCTTGTATATCATTTACTACAAATATTTTGACAGTAAAGTCCAGCTGCAATTTGATGGATGGATTCATTCATTATATTTATTCATTTAAATACATTAAATTAATTTGTATCTCACCCTTTCCGCAAGAGCAGCCCAGGGTGGCACAACTGCAAAATTCAAAGGAGCAGAGCTAGTGGAGGAGTCAGAAGCTTTTATAGCTTTCCTCTCCTTTAAGGCATCCATTATACAGTCACTAATGCCTGTTACCTGAGTGAGAATCCAGTGAGCAACACATTACTCTGAGAGAGAAAAAGTGGAATGAAGGGATACATTTTGAAGATACAGTGTCCACGTTTATAACCCAAGTGTAACAGGTTTTCCTTGAGGTTCACAGTTTTATTACTGGTACATTTGTATCCCCCTTCAGGCAAGATTTGACACCCTATTGTTGTGTTAACAGTTGTTATCAGTTGTTAATGAGGCATTAGGAGTTCTATTGGCAATTGAGGCATGCAGATGGTTCCATTTGGCCATGGCCACAAGGAAGTGAATAAGGAAAAAAGGCTTTGATAGGCACAGATATAAAATCAGTGGTGTTCACATTCGCCCTTTCTCCTGCCTCTCCTCCTCCTCCTCTTGCTCCGGAGTTCCCCATCCACAGGCATCCACAAACGTGAGTGAGTTCTCCCTCTCTCTTCCTTCCTTCCCTCCCTCTTTCAACTTTAATAAAATATTGGGGGGAGGGAGAGACTGGTGAGCCCCACCTCACATGCCCATCAACATTGGGGGGGGGGCGGCTCTCTCAATTACAATATTTACCAGTAATTGGGGGGGGGCACCTAGGCTTCTAGGAGTTGCCTGCTATGCTTAGGACAATTCAAGAAAGCAAAATGATGCATATGCTATAATATACCAGTAATATCACTGTATTTTCTTGCAGAAAACCTCCCCCACTCTGATCAGGATGATAAAGCAGACAAGACTAGCATTTAAGATTCCTTAAATTGAATAAATGTGGATTGCTGTACCATACTTAATAAAAATAAGACATCCCCCGAAAATAAGCCATACTGTGTTTTTTTGGAGGGAAAAAGAATATAAGACGGTGTCTTATTTTTGGAGAAACACGGGTATATATTTTCTCCTTTTTTGGAATAATTTTTATTTAGAATTTACAAAGAGAAATACAAAGCTTTATATCTTATATATTCACCCCTCTAAAGCTAAAACATTGATCTGAAAACAATAAGAACATAGAGAAAAGGAAAAGCAGGAAATATAGAACAAGAGAGATTGAAATAAAGAAGGAGAAACAGCCATATTTCTGATTACACCTTCCATAATCTGAGTGTTCAGGAAAAACACTTAGAGCTTTAAGTTACCTCAGATATGGACAGGCAAGACACACAGCCAAAATCTGTGGAACATGAACTCAAAACTTGTGGTTCTTTTCCTCAGTTTATATTCTCTTAGGATTATAGATAACCACACAATCATGCACACAAGACATATAACAAAAAAGTCTGCTTTTATTACTTTGATTTTTCACAAAATTTACAGTACAGTGGTACCTCAGGTTACATACACTTCAGGTTATGAACTCTGTTAACCCAGAAATATTGCTTCAGGTTAAGAACTTTGCTTCAGGACAAGAACAGAAATTGTGCTCTGGCGGCGCAGCGGCAGCAGGAGGCCCCATTAGCTAAAGTGGTGCTTCAGGTTAAGAACAGTTTCAGGTTAAGAATGGACCTCCAGAATGAATTAAGTACTTAACCCGAGGTACCACTGTATATACTACACGATTGTAAGAAAAAACCCCTCAAAGCAGTTTACAAAAAGAACAAAGCAATAAAATTCACACAAAAAACAATTTGATATGTCTATGATGCAGTAAAAGAATCAAAGATTAGTATAATTGGAAGGGATCTTGAGGATCATCTAATCGAACCACCTGGTATGCAGGAATCTCGGCTAAATAATCCCTGACAGATGGCCATCCAACCTCTATTTAAAAACCTCTAAGGAAGGAGAGTTCCACTGTTGAACAGCTCTTACCATCAGAAAGTTATTCCTGATGTTTAGCCGGAATCATTTCCTGTAATTTGAATCCATTGGTTTGGTTCCTACCCTCCGGAGCTGGAGAAAACAAGCTTGCTCCATTTCCCATGTGACAGCACTTGAGATATTTGAAGAAGGATATGCTATCTCCTCTCAGTATCCTCTGCCCCAGGCTAAACATGCCCAATTCCCTCAACCGTTCCTCATAAGGCTTGGTTTCCAGACCCTTGATTATCTTGGTTGCCCTCCTCTGCACACATTCCAGCTTGTCAGCATCCTTCTTAAATGGTGGTGGACGCAGTGTTCAAAGTATGCTGCAGTGACACCCTCCCTTTTCTGATGGAATAAGATATTCTCTGTATCTTCTTTGATATGAAGAAATGTTTCATAACTTTATGAGACTTTTACTTATATTGTTTTAAACTATGAAAGCCTTGATTCACTTGATGCTTCCATATTATCTGAACTACAATTTCCACTACAGTTGATGGAGGGAACCAAGAGTGGGAAGGCTGAACTATAAACTCAAAGGAGGAGAACTTAAACTTCTATTTAGCCTATTAAATTTTGACTGGGGAACTCCGTTTTCTCTCTGCTTTCTTCCTCCTCCTTTAAGATATTCTCAAGTATACTTTTAATTAACTCCCACAAACGACGGCCCTTCTGTCTTCCTACCAGGAAATAAATCACTGGGTTAACAGTGCTGTTAAGAGAGGAACATATGAACGCATATTCTAGGATGTAGGGATTTTCATGAAACAGGATCAGGTACTGAACAGCATCCATTGGGATAGCAAGGAGGAGAAAGAGCAGCAGAGTAAGCAAGATGGCTGTTAAAAGCTTCCTCTGCTTACACTGTTGTGGTCTGAAGTAGACCTTCCAGGACAGGGTTGCAGTGGAGAGGGACATTAACAGGGTACAAAGCAGGCCATTGGCAAGAAACTGGTAGGAGCTTAGATAACAATATTCCCCAGTTAGAAAGAGCGTGATGTGAATTACAGAAGGCAGGAAGGCAAGGATCCATATTGTGGCACACACAATGACGGACAGGTGTTTGTGCTTATGTAAGTGATACCAGATTGGGAGAAAGACACACACGCACCTGTCAATGCTGATGACCGTCAGTAGAAACTGGCTAGCACTGTACGTGAATAGGAAGCCAGTGTAAAACAATGACCTTAGATGATCAAAATGCAAGGGATACGACTTACATACAATCCAATTCAAATCAATAGCAACTACAGCAGTGAGTACGCCAAAGTCAGCAATGGCGAGGTTCAGGATGTAGGTGCTGAAATGATTCTTCTTGATGCGGAATGTTAGGAGCCAGATGACTGTCCCATTTCCCACAAATCCAAAAAGGCAGATAAGCAAAGTAAAGGTGATCATGAAAAACATTTCTAAAGTACTAGTGGCACAGCTGTTATTCGTTGGGGACTCCGTGATACTTTGCGTTCCATTGTGTTCTTTTCCAGCATCCAGCTGAGATAGGAGCGACTGGCAGAAATTTGCCATCCTGGTCAGTTTCTGCTTTGCTGTTCCCTGTGATGTAGAGAGACCTGCTAGAAGAAAAGAAACATAATTTCAAAAGTATTGAAATATATATTATAGTATTTGCGGTGGTCATTTCCTGCCTGAAGAATTGTGCAATTACCTACAGGTATACATGTCAATAATCATGTCTCTAAAACAGTCAACTTCTGCCTTAAATTATTTGCAGAGGTAAACAAATTGGTTGGACATATTCACAGCATTGTTGATGTACCAGTTCTTAGATATTAATGCAGAAAGCTGCTATTAGATATTTGGTGGAAACTGCTTTGAGGTCAAGCTGAGAAACAAGTACAGTTTTGCCATGAAACCACAACAGGGTGAAACATGGCATTGCCTGAACAATTTAATTTTGTAAGAAACTGAGGTTTTATTTTAGGGGGGAATCTTCCAACTTCTTTGCCTTTATTGTTGCCAGAAAAGATGAATTATGAAAATGCAGTTGAAAATCATCGAAGAGAAGATTTCAGAAAACATGCAAACAGAAGATCTGGGCAGCGGCTCATCACATTCTCCATCTTGTTACCAAAGTAGCCAGATAAGTACCTACGGAAGCCCTCCAGCAGAATCCAACTGCAATAGCTCCCTCATATGAGATTCCTAGCAACTGGCATTCAGAGACATACTGCCTACAACAATGAAGGGTGAAACACAGCCAGCATGGCTAGAAGCTTTTAAGACAACTGTGAGGGTTATACTAACCCCCCCCCCTGTTTCTTTATTCCTTCCCCTCACCGGGGTACCTCAGGGCTCTGCGTTTGAAACCCTCTTGCCACCCGTGGGATCTCCCTTCCTGGGTTCCCACCTACTGCAATTTGCCTTCCCTTTAGGCACAGTAGTGGCTCACTTGGCTTCACTCTCCAGCCCTCTGTATGACGTAAGACTAAGCAACCAGTTTCCTCTTCTCTCAGGAAAGCTTGGCTCTCTCCTCTTTGTCACACCTCTCAAGGCACTGACACTCTGCCAGAGTCAATGAACGTTTAAGCACATTTAACTTTATTGTGGTAACACGAAAACATGGATGTCTTGGGCTGTTACGGTTACAAGTCTTCCTTTCATAGGCTTCAGCTTTGTTATAACATATCCTATGTTTCTTTAGTTACTTTTCAAAGCCTATCCTCCCAGTTTCCCTCTCTAAACCTCCAACCCAACTGCCAACCTTCCAACTGCCTTTCCACCATTCTTTTTCTCCTTTTAGAATGCCCACAAGCTCCGCCTCCCAGAGCACACCTGCCCAACTGGGGAGTGATAAATTAACCCATACTGAGCCTGAACCATCAGCAGGCATCATTCCGCCACAGCAACCATTACAGAGTCATTAGCATTCATCTCTGAGTTGGGAGTCCAGAAAATTTCTCCAGCAGGTTTTCATACCTGTAAGTAAGCACCGATCAGCAGTCTTCAGATGTGTTGTGGGAAGAGCAGCAATGGTGTTGTATCTGGAATGCGAGTGCTGTGGGGAGTCCTGAAGAGAAAATGCTCCAACCATCAAGGGAATATGATGTGATTTCCACCAAATTCGTTGCAAGATGCACCATAGATTCTGCTTGCTTGCCAGCCTGGCTTTTTCAGCTTGCCAGCCTCATAGAAGGGAAATAATGTGTCGCTTTATTGCCGACGAAGATAGCAATCACTGATTTTAGGGGGAGGAACCTCTTGCCATGTAAGTCTTTCTGTCCTAAAAAGGTCTAGTCCTTTCATTAGGCAGAGTGAGGTTGCCAGTTCAGGAAGCAGGGTTTTTCCCTTGTTTTCGTTCATCAGGTTCATGTGCTATCGTTTCATTATCAGCGTACACACCCATGATTACGTATGTAAACTGTAGGAAACAAGAGTGTCATCATTTGCCAGCACACCCTTCAAGAAGAACCAAGAAACCATAACTGGTGTAAAATGATAAATTTATTCAAATATAATGAGATGGAGGATCTGCAAAGCAACAAATAAATATAATTATCCGAATCAAAATATAAGCCAGGCAACGATGTTTCCTAAAGCAGGAGTCATCAACTCACTTCCCAATTCCTAGACACATGTTCAGGTGCCACCTGTGACCCAGTAGCAAAGGATGGGAAGTGATACTTCCCCTCCTCACTATGAGAACCATGTGGATGTGAATCGTGACCACAGACTTTTTTGTGCAGTTGCATGGCTTCATTACCAACCTGGGAACATTCTGCTGAAATTCTGGAAAAAAAATATGCCACGACACAAATGCTCCAGCTTATTTTTTTGTCCCACTTTTGTTCAGCTCTAGCCCATCCTTGCAGCAGGGATATGGTAGCACTGGAGAAGTATCGCAGAACAAAGTAAAGTAGAATAAACCATTACTTATTTATTTAGATCTTTTGCAATCTGCCCAACACTCAGAGGTCTCAGGGTGACTGGGTAGGAACATATGCATATTGGAACAAGGTAGTGCACTAAAAGAGAATATTACACAGTCAATATAAGTCACCATAAAAATCACAGAACACTATTTACTGTGGGGGTGGGCTCGGAGTAGTGGGAAAGGTGGCAATGCATCAAAGGGATGTACCAGGTGTCCAGGCAGGTGTGTGGGTACGGGTGGGTGTGCGGGCACAAGGTGTGACTGGACAATTTGGTGAATCGTCACAGAAATCGGACAGCGAGAAATATTTGAACATACAATCGGCATCGGAAACCCACACAATGCTCACAATTGTGTACAGAGATGAAGCTGTAACTCAAAAGACAGTTTATGAGTGGTTTCTAGCATTTCTGTGAAGGGTGGAAAACTATTGAAGATGACCCTTGGTCTGGCAGACCGCCGCCGAGCAGAACGACAGCAAATGTTGACAGAGTTCGTGACTTATTGATGCAGGATTGGCGTTTCTCCATCCAAATGATGGCGGAAGAATTGCATCTTCCATGTGAAATCATTACTGAAGTTACTGAGTTGTCCCACCCTCTATATTCTCCCGATCTGTCCCCACCAGATTTCTTTATTTTTCCAAAACTGAAATCTGCACTGAAAGGGCACAGTCCAAGCTGCTGTGATGAGGGAACTGAAGGCAGTACGAAAAGAGGACTTCTCCAGAAGTTTCCAACAGTTCTACGAACGTTGTCAACGGTGCCTTATATCAGAGGGGTCTACTTTGAAGGCCTGTAAGGTATGTATGTTTGAATATTTCTCGTTGTCTGATTTCTGCACACACACAACTTTCCATAATCCAAGTCCTCACCTCAAACACTCAGTGTAAGGGGCAGCTTGTAGCTACCTCCAATATAGAAAAACAGACCAAGCAAAAGTCTGTGGAACATTCACACAAACATTGTGGTTCTTTCCTGATTTCCATGCACAGCATCGGTTTATATGCTCTTAGCATCACATATAACTGCACAAGTGTGCATGCACACACAGCGTATAATATGAAAGGTGCTCATGGCCAGCCATACTTCCAGTTTGAGCCCATATCAGTATGATCCCCTAGGGCAGTGATGGCTAACCTTGACACTCCAGATGTTTTGGGACTACAACTCTCATCATCCCTGACCACTGATCCTGTTAGCTAGGGATGATGGGAGTTGTAGTTCCAAAACATCTGGAGTGTCAAGGTTAGCCATCACTGCCCTAGGGTATATTTTCAATGTTGCAACTCTGTGCTGCCGAGTTCAGAGTCTGTTGCATTAGAATCTTCTCTCTTCAAAAGCAAGCAGTATCTTATTAGATATGAATAAATGTTTGGTAACTTTAAATAATCTGTACATGTATTTTTTAAAAACAACAACAACTAGGAAAATATTCTGCCACTTAGACTAAAACTTCCATAACACCAGATAGAGGGCACAGACTGGGGGAAGGCTCAACTGTAATAACAAAAGGAGACAGCTTGAGCTTCTATGGAGGCTTCAATATTTATTTCCACTGGGCAAATCCAATTCCCCTTTGCTGTCTCCCTCCTCCTTTAAAACATTCTCAAGTATACTCTTAATTCTCCCCCGGGAAAGATGTCTTTTCTTCCTTCCTACCAGGAAATAAATCGCAGGATTAACGGTGCTGTTAAGAGAGGCACATATAAATGCATATTCTAGGAGGTAGGGATCATTATGAAACAGGGCCAGGTACTGAACAGCATCCATTGGGATAGCAAGGAGGAGAAAGAAGAGGAGTGTAAGCAAGATGGCCATTATAAGCTTCCCCCGCTTACACTCATGTGGTTTTAAGTAGACCTTCATGGACAGGGTTACGGTGGAGAGGGACATTAACAGGGTGCAGAGCAGGGCAATGACAAGAAACTGGTAGGAGCTTAGATTACAATATTTCCCAGTTAGCAAGAGTGTGATGTGAATTCCAGAAGACATGAATGCAAGGATCCATATTGCGGCGCACATGATGATGGACAGGTGTTTGTGCTTATTGAAGCGATACCAAATGGGGAAAAAGATGCACACAAACCTGTCAATGCTGATAACCGTCAGGAGAAGCTGGCTAGCACTGTATGTGAATAGGAAGCCAGTGTAAAACAATGACTTTAGAAGCTCAAAATGCCAGGGATGTGACTTACATACAACCCAATTCAAATCAATAGCAACTACAGCAGTGAGTACGCCAAAGTCAGCAATGGCGAGGTTCAGGATGTAGGTGGTGAAGTGATTCCTCTTGATGCGGAATGCCAGGAGCCAGATGACCGTCCCATTTCCCACAAATCCAAAAAGGCATAGAAGCAAAGTGAAGGTGATCATAAAAAACATTTCTAAAGAACTAGCGGCACAGCTCCTTGGATCACTGCTCTTATTCCTTGCGGACTCCGTGATGCTTTGCGTTCCATTGTGTTCTTTTCCAGCATCCAGCTGCGACAGGAGCGACTGGCAGAAATTTGCCATCCTGGTCAGTTTCTGCCTCCTAGAAGAAAAGAGAAGAGTTTGATTTGTTTCTTGCTTTGGGGCTAAATGCATAATGATGCTGCTCAAGTTCTCAGCTGGGTCTTCTTTGCTCCCCACTATTGATCAACTTTCAATGCCATTTAGATTATTTCAGGTCTGTGTTATTTTCAGATCAGTTCATATTCATACTATACTGCTCCAGAGAAAATTTCTCAGGTGCAGAGCGGTTGCAGAAAGAACCACAAAACAATTAAAACAATAGAAATGAAAGTACAGCTCCTTTCATTTAGAGAGTAATTCTACTCATAGGACAATTCAGCTGATGAAACTCAAAGAGTAATTTCTAACGCACCGTCCAAACATGAAGATGCATGCTGGAATTGCAACTTTCGTGGGGTTGGAAACATAGGAAGCTTTCATATTTGGAATATACCTTGCTTGTATAGTCTATACTAAGTTGAATCCATATTAAATGAGTTACAATTAGTTTCCATTGAAATCAGTGGGATTTAAGTCATGGATTGGGTCAGCTTACTTGACTACCACTCCAATTACCTGGGAATAAATTTATTTGAATTCATTGGAACTTGAAGTGGGCATGGTGAGGATTGCATTGTGAGCTATTCCTTAACTCTAGCTTTCAGAAATTTCTTCCAACCAACTATTTTTTGCACATACTTTTTGACTAAAGCACACATTTCTGCATTTTATTTTCATTGATATCTTTATTTCAATCCACAATTTCACTTAAATATATGTGTTAGTTTAAGCATTCTTCGGTTGAAGAACTGCACCACAAAATTCAGATAAGTGTGAATTTTGAAGGACAGTTCTATTTCAGTTCACTTATGGTTCCAGTAAGTGTTAATTTGATAAATTCAGCTTAAAATGCACATTGAATCAATTTCTCCCCCATTTCTAAGAATGAGGACTATGAGGATGGGCCAAAGGCGTTAGAGAAAATATTATCTTTGAATAGGAATCAAAGAAAGAGTAAATGAGAGCATGTTGGAACCACAGGAGAATTGACCATTAATAAAAGTTGTCACGCGCAGAATGTCCTACCTTTACAAATCACACCTGTTGGCTCACAACTGGGTATAGATATACTTCTGATGCTCTCCTCCTTGATTTTCAGGATCTCAAGCCATACGTCTCCTCTCTGCTTCAAAAAAGTGCTTTCCCAACTACAACATGCCCATGTACACTGAGCATACTACCTGGAGCCGGGAGGGTCAGGGATGGGCTTTATGTTCAGACAGGGTGGGGCACAATCTTCACATCATGATGAAATGTACAAGAAATCCATTAGTTGGTGCCTCAATAACCAAGGTCAGGGCTCCGCAACTTTCTGTGTGGGCAGGAAAAAAAAATGCTTCTCAAATGTAAAGTCTCAAGGGAAGTTTGCACTTATCTTTGCAGGTGTTTCAAAGCATGCTCCAACTCTCTAGGGTGAGAATTGAGATCTTATTTATTACACTGATTTTGACCACCATGCCCTAACAAAGAAATGAATTTTGCTCAATCACATTCAATCAAATTACACATTCTAAAATTCTCAGAGTAGACAAGACCCCCTAAGACCTGATAAACTGGTGATGACCCCTTTCCCTGTACTTTCTACCTGGGCATCTTTTATTCATGGACAAAGGGCCCTTCATGAGGTGTTTCTGAAATTCTCCTTCTTCCAGAATATTGGACTTCTGAATCATCTGGTCTATTTTCTCATTTTTGATCTTGACTTCCCCCACTATTTCCTGCACAGCTTCCTGTTCCATTCAGTTACTTCATTCCATCCTCTCTCTATACCATCAAAACACGTAGGCCCATTGATTTTAAAAATGGTTGTATGGGGAGAAAACCTAATACATGATCATATGAAGAAAATTGTGAGCATTTGAGAAGTATTGCTCTCAAAAGCAAACACCTATGCTTGAATGCTTGGAATAAGATAAGTACAGCCTTGACTGTGTTATCGTGAGGCAAATTGCTGAATCATTCAGCCCAGTTTTGTCTTTTTCGGGGCTGCTATCTAAGATCCTTTTAACTAGAGAGTGAACCCAGGAAATTATACTTGCCACATTTTTGCTCTATCATTGGATTAAGATCATTTTGCCCCCTTTGAACCACACCCATTTCCTTTACAACACCATGTCCCCTTTAGCATGCTTTGCCTGGTAAATGGTTCTGAGTTACTGATATTTTCCTTCATACATTATGAGAGGAAATGATTTTAATTCCGCCATGTAAGTATTTCCTGACTTCTTTCTCCCATTAAATGTGCAGCACATAAATGAATTCCTCTCTCCCCCGCCCCATTGTACTTTTGCAGAAGCCAGTTGCAGCAAGTTCTGCTTATGACTTCTGCTAAAGCTTTGTACAAGGCCACAGAAAGAACTCCCGTTTGCCTTCCCGACTTCTCTTCAAACCCCCCAAAACAAGCGAAGATTCGCAGCAACATTCAATAACGGATAGACGATGAAGTCAGAACTAATTTCAGCACATAAATTCTTAGAGCTTCTCATATTCATTATTTTCCATCTTTAATAAACACTACTGTTCTGAATTGTAGCAGTCATAGAATCACAGAATCATAGAATTGCACAGTTGTAATCCCAAAGGATCATCTTTTTCTCGCTTGTTTCAAGTTCTCTTCACAGTTGAGAGGAGAGAAGGTTATGTTGATATCAAACAATGGATGGAATCAAACTTTGCAGATATTGTTGTTGTTCAGTCGTTCAGTCGTGTCCGACTCTTCGTGACCCCACGGACCAGAGCACGCCAGGCACGCCTATCCTTCACTGCCTCTCGCAGTTTGGCCAAACTCATGTTAGTAGCTTCGAGAACACTGTCCAACCATCTCATCTTCTGTCGTCCCCTTCTCCTTGTGCCCTCAATCTTTCCCAACATCTTTTCTAGGGAGTCTTCTCTTCTCATGAGGTGGCCAAAGTACTGGAGCCTCAACTTCAGGATCTGTCCTTCTAGTGAGCACTCAGGGCTGATTTCTTTAAGAATGGATAGGTTTGATCTTCTTGCAGTCCAGGGGACTCTCAAGAGTCTCCTCCAGCTGTCCGGATATAACCACTGACTAATCAATGGGTACAAAAAATAAATAAATCACATAGCCATCTTGGTTGAAGGGCATCACTGCCTCCTGTGGAACTTGGATGTGAGGCTGAGGAAGGGCAAAGCTCTCTCAGATGAGAGCTAGAACAGGGGTCAGCAACCCTTTTCAGCCGTGGGCCGGTCCACAATCCCTCAGACCATGTGGTGGGCTGGACTTTGTTTTTTGGGGAGAAATGAACGAATCCCTATGCCCCACAAATAACCCAGAGATGCATTTTAAATAAAAGCACATATTCTACTCATGTAAAAACACCAGGAAGGCCCCACAAATCACCCAGAGATGCATTTTAAATAGAAGGACACATTCTACTCATGTAAAAACACGCTTCCTGGACCGTCCGCAGGCCGGATTGAGACGGCGATTGGGCCGCATCCGGCCCACGGGCCTTAGGTTGCCTACCCCTGAGCTAGAAGGATTCAAGCCGCTGTATATGGATTGGCGATTAAGATAAAATGGTGATAAAGGCATACATATACTTATGTATAATTTTGTGTTTTATTAGGATCATTATGTTTGTTATTTTCTTTCTTTCTTTCTTTCTTTCTTTCTTTCTTTCTTTCTTTCTTTCTTTTATATATTCTTATTTATTATTCCTTTCCGGACTAGTTTGGTTCTTTATTGTATAATAAGTTGAAGACCTTCAATAAAATTGATTTAAAATAAATAAATAATATATGCCTCACAAAGAATACCCTATCTTCTTCAGTTTGCTGTGTTTGTTGACAAGTGGGAGTAGACAAGAGTCAGATTTTCTCCTCCTAGAATGTAGGATCTTGAGTCTTAAGTCCCCTCTCTTCTTCCAAAAGCACTGAGCACACAAGCTTGGGCAGAAGATTTCGGGAAGAGGCTTTATGCATTTACATCATGATGAATGTGCAAATAATTGGTATATGTTCAATTAGCAAAGCCAGGACTCTTCTAATTTTCCTGGGTGCTCCAGAAATTGCCTGTGCACAGGAGAAATTGCTTCCTAAAGTCTCAAGAGTGGTGTGTGCCTTATACATGCACTTCATTCAAAGTGCTTTACAGCACTTTGTGCAATTTGAACATAGTGCTCTTAGCACATAGATCTGATCTCTGGGCTCTGCAAAACACATATTTTCAGTAGAAAGCTCAATCACACAAATGCCCACTTTTTAACTCTGATGGCACAGAAGAGAAATGAACCACAAATTTGACCATCAAGAGATGGGCAGAACTAGAACTACAGTCCTTTAACATTCTTGGTTAAATGGTAGCATTAGGAACCTGCATCATTATATTAGGATTATTAATTTCATTTCTATACTGCTTTATATTTTTAAGGGGAAAATATCTAAGTGGTTTCTAACCCACATTAAAACGGTCCAGCATAGGTCCAATGGGCGGGGGTCACTTCGATGGTGCACCCCACCCCTGGCACCATCGAGGAACATTCCACCAATACAACTGGACAAAGTAAATTTATTCTTCATGCCCAAAGAGTGATATTGATGCACTGGAAAGAGAAATCTATGTCCCTCTTTAGTGAATGGATTGCATATATGATAACATTTGCAACTTATGAATGGATTGCTTACAGACATAGATTTTGTATGCAATTTAACAGCTAGAATAGAATAGAATAGAATAGAATAGAATAGAATATATTTTATTGTCATTGTCCCCTTTGGGACATTTTGTATGGAGAAGTATAATGTTATTTGGAATGCATTTATTAAAAATATAGTAGGTTATAAAGGTCACATGGATTGCAAGAAGATCAAACCTATCCATTCTGAAGGAAATCAGCCCTGAGTGCTCACTGGAAGGACAGATCCTGAAGCTGAGGCTCCAATACTTTGGCCACATCATGAGAAGAAAAGACTCCCTGGAAAAGACCCTGATGTTGGGAAAGATGGAGGGCACAAGGAGAAGGGGACGACAGAGGACAAGATGGTTGGACAGTGTTCTCAAAGCTACCAACATGAGTCTGACCAAACTGCGGGAGGCAGTGGAAGACAGGAGTGCCTGGTGTGCTCTGGTCCATGGGGTCACGAAGACTCGGACACGACTAAACTACTAAACAACAACAAGGTTATAAAGAACCACATATGTATTTGGATCATAATAAAACCTATATACCAGAAAGACATATATGAAATTGCATGCATGCATGCATGATGAAACAATATACCTTTTTCTTTTCTTTTTTCTTTTTATGTACTTTTAATTTTCATTTCATTGAAATACTTTCATTTTTTAAACTTTACATTCAAAGCAACATAATTAGCAGAAAAGTAATATATTATCTTAAAGTTTTCAAAATAAAACATTGCAAAGGAAGTCAGCTACAGAATGCACATTTAATGCAGCAACGTTAAGAAAATAAAACTTTACTAAAAGAAGTCAAATATAAAATGCACATTTAAAATGGCATACTTTGCAAGGGAATAAAATATTATCATAAACATAGAACAATCCTGCCAATGGTGGTTCGTAATGGTGGGTAATGTTTGTAGAAGCTTAGGCTTGATAATTTGGGTCTGCACTAGGAGACAGTCAAGACATCAAATAGATTGGTGAGCCTTTTTTAAAGCACTGTGCAGAAGTCATACCTGGGCTTCTGCTGGGGTGATGGTGGTTCCAATTCCTCTATTTCTACCTCAATTGATACAATCACTCTGTTTCTCACTGTTTCCTTGTATAGCATTAAAGTTTGAAGTTGCATCTGTGAAGAAGAGGAGGAGGAGGAGGAGGAGGAGGAGGAGGAGGAGGAGGTGGAGTTTGGATTTGATATCCTGCTTTATCACTACCCTAAGGAGTCTCAAAGTGACTAACAATCTCCTTTCCCTTCCTCCCCCACAACAAACACTCTGTGAGGTGAATGAGGCTGAGAGACTTCAGAGAAGTGTGACTAGCCCAAGGTCACCCAGCAGCTGCATGTGGAGGAGCCGGGACGCGAACCCGGTTCACCAGATTACAAGTCCACCACTCTTAACCACTACACCACACTGGAAGGGCATCAAAGGTGACACGGGAAATAATCCTCCCTCTCTACAGCATTCCTCTTCCTGGAAAAGTGTGCCCTCATGCTTTTCCTACAACAACCACTCTTCTTTCTACAAGGTTGGTAATAAACCAATGGTTTAATGCTGGCGTTATTGCAAGCACATAGGAAGCAAAACTCTGTTACAGAGTAACTGCTCATATAGAGTTCTGTAAAGTGAAAGGGGATGTGTGGAAACGTAAGGAGGTAAGAGAGTAGAGTGAACAAATATGTTTTTAAGAGCAGCTGGTGTTCTGATTTAAAAGAGATTCCGAGGAAAAGTGTCACAGAGGAGACAATCATGAATTTTGTGGAAATTAACATGTTGGTAATAAAGCAGGGCATTAGGAAAGAACTGGCAAAGGGATCAGTAATATCCAGAGCAACTTGGATTCCAGAGAGTAGGAAAACAAAGACCCATATTATGGCACATGCTTTGAAGGACAACTCTGGGGCCAGGCTGAGACTGTGCCGATTTGGAAACAGGACAGACTCACAGAGGTGAATGCTGATGCCTGTCAGTAGAAGTTGACCAATGGTGTACAGAGACTGGAACAGCCCACAAAACACCAAGAAAAGCTCAGATTGGACAACATAACTTGTTTTCTAAATACTTAGAACTTGGGATATAAGAATGAGAAAGGGGGGGAAGGAGCACAAGCAAGTCAGCAACAGTAAAATTCATCATGTAGGTCTTGAAAGGATTCCTTGTTATATGGAAGCCAAGAAGCCAGATGATGGCTCCATTTGCTAGAAGTCTCCAAACACAGATAATGATAATGAAGGTCCAGATAGAAAAATCTGCCACGTTCTCATAGAAATATACAACGAAGCCAAGAAAATAGTGATATTCATGGAGGCCACTACTGCCATCCTTGTTCCGTTTAAAACTGGCCATTATCCTCAGATGTTTTCTTTTGGCACGTTGATTCCTCTTCCACTATAGATAGTCCTACAATGCAAAAAGAGATGGGTCCATTCAGTTCCTGCTGTCACTCTAACAAAGGAATGCTCCACAAGGCTCTAGCAATCTATTTATTAGTGCTTTGCCCAAACCTGCCCTCCAAATTCTCTGTTCCCCTCACCTCCATCAAGGGGCAGGGGTGACGTCTAGCCCTTGGAATTGTGGGTGCCCACCACCGTAGTGCAGACAAGGTAGTGCATATGGTGTCAGAGGTGTTTGCCTCTGACATTACACATCTGCATTGCAGCAGTGGTGACTGGCTCCTCTTTCTCCTCCTCTCTGAAAGGGGCTTGGATTCGAAGGCAGAGAGAAAAGCGTGCCATGCTCGCTGGCTGCGGAGGGCAGAGCTGAACTGCTTCTCTCTCAGCAGCAGCGCTGCAGAGGTTGGCTGGCTGCCTCTCTCTTGGAGGCAGTGCTGCTGCCACCTGCCAGCTTTGCTCATTGACTTTGTGGGTGCTCAGCCCCATAATTATATTATTGTCGGTGCCCAAGAACCCATGGCCTGCTGGAGTTGACTCCTATGTTAAGGCGATTCCCTTTTTTCTTCCTTTTCCTCAGGGCACTTTAGTATTGTTTTTTCTTTAAAAAAATATGTGTGCAGGGTTTGAGATTCCTCTTTCGTTGTGAGCTAATGTGTGTCTTAACCTAACCTAAATCATTATTTAGGCACCTAAAGATTCAAGCAACATGTCAATCAAACAGAATTGTTCCTAGGGTATGGTCTGAAACAATATGAGGCCACCACTTTGCTGAAGGTTGGTGCTAATAATAATAATAGTAATAATAATAATAATAATAATAATAATAATAATAATAATAATTTATTATTTATACCCCGCCCATCTGGCTGCGTTTCCCCAGCCACTCTGGGCGGCTTTCAACAGAACATTAAAATACAACAATCTATTAAACATTAAAAGCCTCCCTAAACAGGGCTGCCTTCAGATGTCTTCTAAAGGTCTGGTAGTTGAGGGCTTCCGGAGCGGCGCGCTCGGCAGCGGGTGGAGGTCCGCGCTCCTGCAAGCTCGAGGCGGACGGGTGCTACGAGAGGCGAAACGGGAAGACTAAGTGTGAGTCTACCGACCCCAGGGGGGGAACCTGGGGGCAAAGCCCATTGGCAAAGCCCACGGCAGCACAGGATGGGGTCCCCCATTAAAAACGAGGAGCACAAAATCGCAAAATATTAAGCAACGGGAGGACACCAGTGCAAAAGGGCAGAACCCCTCCGTAGCACAAACGCTCACAAAAACCCGAGAGAGCTGTGCCGAACTCTCCAATATCGAAAGACATTTGAAAATATATCTCCCCCTTTGAACAGGAATTCAGGAATTAGAAACAAGCCGACCAGAACACCCAGAGGGTGCTCGGAAAGGGGAGAAAGGGGGAGAGAGTAAACAGACATTTTAACGAATGGACATAAGAGATTAGTAAAAAAGGGGACTACAGCGCAGTGTGAATGTATTTGTCCAAACTTCCATAGTGATTTAACTCTCCAAGGAAATATAAACCACCCCTGAACTTTTAAAAGGATAATTGGAGAAGATAGTAGAAACCAATCAACTACCAAACGCACAGAATAAAGAAAGACTGGAAAATCTGTAATGGGGGCAGATTACTGTATAAGCGTTTGAGGAAATTAAGTTAACCCTCAGAATATCCAAGTGTTAAATTTAAAAAGGACAAAGATACCTGGTGGTGGAGAGGATTGCAGTGACGGAGCTGGAACTGTGCTGAGTCAGAGGCGGAAGGACGCCATTACAGGCACAGTGAAAATCAGGGAACTAGAGAAGGAGTGGAGGAGAACAGGACAACAGCGGCCACACGTGGAGACTTTTGTAACTGCAGGGTGAAACCCATTTGTCCAAGCTAGAAAGAAGGGCTTCTCGCAGCCATTGAAAGTGGATGGGAGCCAAAAGAGGACAGAATTCAAATAGTTACTTAGCGACGCCAAACCAACAGCGGAGATTATCTACAATTGAAAGTGAGAACAACATGACTCTGAAGGAGCTAGTAGTAGCGATGGAAAGATTGGAGAAGAGTTTGGGCGATAAAATCACCATACTTGACACAAACATTAAGATTCTAGATGGGAAAATGGAATCTATGGGTACAAAGATTGAAAAAAATGCAACTCTAATAACAGACCTCGCAAGCCAAGTAAATCAAATGACAATTAAACAGCAAGAACTAGAGGGGTCTGTCCATGACACCAAAGACAAGATACAGAAACAGGAAGAAAATATTAAAAAAATAGAGACGGATCAAAGAGATATGAGGAGATATCAGGAAAAGGACAGAAGGGAGATTGATGAAATGAGGAAGATCCAAGAGGATATTTGGGATGCTCTCGCTGTCTTAGAGATGAAACAGAAAGAATTAATTCTCCGCATGAGGGGCGTCAAAGAAAGCAGAGACGAGGATATACCAACAATAATAACAAAAGCCCTTGCGGAATGGTTGGGGGTAGAAGAAGAGGATTTGAAATTGGACATAGAAAAGATATTTCGAATCAGACCAAACAAAACCAAACCCAGGAAAGGACCTGGAGATTGCCTCATCTTTTTAAATTCGAGACTGTTGAGAGAAAAAATGTTGATCAAAGGAAGAAGGGAACCCCTACAGATGTATGGAAACCTAGTGGAGATAATGAAAGAAGTTCCACCACGTCTTCTTAAGAAAAGAGAAAATTACAGGTTTATCACAACTGCTTTAAAGAAAAATAGGATCCCCTTTAAATGGGAATTCCCCGAGGGCTTGTCATTCACATTCAGAGAAAGAAGAAGATTCTTCAAATCTGTAAACGACCTGGAGATGTTCTGGAAAAAATACGGGGAAGAGTTAGGAGGAGGATCACGTCCTGAGAGGAGTATTCAGAATCTCTAAAGAAAAAGACGGAGGATTAATAACAATATAAGAAAGAACTTTTGATTGTCAGAACTTATTGTTGATATTGGAGAACACAGATCAAATAATATAGACGGAAGGCTTCTTCCTTTCTTTCTATCTTCAACTGCGCAACAAGTCCCTTTTTTAATACTATTGTGTTTGTTTGTTTTCTGTTTTCTTTTTTTTTCTTTTTGGTTTGAATAGATTTGACAAAGTTGAATTTAATAAAGTAACATGCAGTTGAAATGTATCTCATGGAACGTGAATGGGATGAATAGCAAGGTAAAGAGGAATAAATTAGAATGTATATTAAGGAAAAAGAGGTGGGGCAGCCAATGGGATGTTATCTGTATTCAGGAAACTCATATTTCAAAAACTCATGTAAGATTATTGGAAAATGCTAGACTGGGGAAAGAATTTGTTTCGGCAGGTGCAGAGAAAAAAAGGGGAGTGGCCATATATATAAACCCGATATTGAAACCAAATTTATTATTTGACGATGGGGAAGGGAGAACGATAGCGGTGGAAATACAAACAGATGAAGGGAAAATTATTGTGGTCGGCATCTACGCCCCAAATAATAAGAAAGATGAATTTTACAGGAAATTAGAGAGTAAACTTTGGGAATATTTAGGAGAAAATATGTTAATCTTGGGGAACTTTAATGGGGTGGTTTCCAATGAAATGGATAGAACAGACAGAAATAAAGATATAAAGTCAGGGAAACTACCGCTGTCGTTCTTCAATCTAGCATCAAATTTTGATCTATATGATGTATGGAGGTTAAAAAATCCAACGACAAGAGATATCACACATTACTCAGAGGTGCATAACTCTGGAGGCAGAATTGATGCGATTTGGGCAACAAAAAGACTAACCTTGAAAATAAATAAAGCAGAGATAATAAATAAATCAATTTCAGATCATAACCCGGTAGCAATTCACATACAATCAAAAAAATTGACGAGGGGAAGATGGAGACTAAATGATGAAATTTGGAGAGATGATGTAAGAATAGACAAGATGAAGGAGGCACTAAAAGAATTTTTTGAAATAAATGAAAATCAGGAGACAGAAAAGACGATAATTTGGGACACAAGTAAGGCATTTATGAGGGGGGTGGGATTTAAACAAATGGGGGAAATAAAGAAAAAAAAAGATACAAACCTGGCCGAAATAAACAGGCAAATACGAGATAAAGAAAGAGAATTAGTTAAGAATCCGAGGAACACCGAAATATTACAGACTTTAAAAGACTTACAAACACATTTGAACACAATGATTAATAGAGAAGTAGAAAAGAAAATTTGTTGGATTAAACAGAAGTATTTCGAACATGCAAATAAGCCAGGAAAAATGCTTGCATGGTTGGTTAAGGAGAAACAAACAAATAAGGTAATAAACAGAATAATAGAAGGCGACAGGGAAATAACTGATCCCGAACAAATTAAAGATGTTTTCAGAGAATATTATAAGAATTTATACAAATCGGAAGGAAATAATGAGGAAAAAGAAACCTTAGAATATATTAAGAATAACGGATTACCTACTATAAGTGATGAGGAATATAACTTAATCAATTCTGAAATAACAACAGAGGAAGTCTATGAGGTCATTAATAAGATGAAAATAGGTAAATCGCCAGGCCCCGACAGAATACCGGTAATTTATTATAAAAGTTTAAAAGAGATTGTGGCGCCAAAATTAAAAGAATTAATGAATCGAATTTTAGAGACTGGGATATTACCGGACTCCTGGCGGGAGGCCTTGATTACACTTCTTCCAAAGCCTGGTATAAATTCAAATTCGGTAAAGAATTTTAGACCTATTTCTTTATTGAATATAGATTACAAAATATACACTGGAGTGATAGCAAATAGATTAAAAATTATTTTAGGAAGGATAATCAAAAAAGAGCAAGCCGGCTTCCTCCCGGGTAGGCAAATAAAAGACAATACAAGAGTCATCATCGACCTTTTGGAGTTTATTGAAATGAAACCAAGTAGGAAAATAGTAATGCTGCTGGTCGATGCCGAAAAGGCCTTCGATAGTTTGTCTTGGAACTTTATGTTAAAGACTTTAGAAGGCCTGGAGGTAGGAGAGAGAGCGCTGAAAGGAATAACAGCTATCTATAAAGAACAGACAGCAAAGTTGATCATAAATAATGAGATTACGGAAGGCTTCAGAATAGAAAGAGGAGTAAGGCAGGGTTGCCCGCTGTCACCTCTTCTATTTATCATGGCATTGGAGATACTCCTTAACATAATAAGAGAGGACAAAAGGATTAAAGGAATAACAGTGGCAAATCAAGAACATAAGGTAAGGGCCTACGCCGACGATGTGATAATAACAATGGAAGATCCGGCAGAGAGTACAATTAGAGTTTTAGAGAGATTGAAGGAGTTCGGGAAATTTTCGGGATTTAAACTGAATAGAGAAAAATCCAAATTATTGGTAAAAAATCTATCAGAGAAAGAGAAGGCAAAATTGGAGAAGGAATCTAAATTAAAAATAGAATCAAAGGTGAATTACTTAGGGTTATGCATTACAAATAATAATAGTGATTTATTTAAAAATAATTACATCAAAAAATGGAAGGAGATTAAAGTAATTTTGAAAAAATGGGAGAAATTAAATTTATCACTATTGGGTAGAATATCAATGATAAAGATGACAATACTCCCAAAATTAACATTTTTGTTTCAGACTGCACCAATAATTATAGGTTTAAAATATTTGAAAGAATGTCAGAGGGACCTCGCCAGATTTATCTGGCAGGGAAGAAAAGCGAGGGTTAAACATGAGATAATGATTGGTTTCAGAGAGAAGGGTGGCTTTGGAGTTCCTGATGTGAAGACGTACTATGAAGCTGCTTGCTGGGTATGGCTGAGAGACTGGATAGAGTTGAGAAATAATGAGATACTAGGATTGGAAGGTTGGGATCTTTGTTATGGTTGGCACGGATATTTGTTATACAATAAGGTTAAGTTGCATAAAAATTTTAAAAACCATTTGATAAGGAAGGCCCTTTTTGAAGTCTGGGAAAGAACATATAAAAAAGTAATATACAAAACACCGTGGTGGGCGTCTCCGATAGAGGCAAATTGGATATTAAAAAATAATAAAGATAGGATTTGGCCAACATATGAAAATTTGGTAAAAGAACGGAATGATGAACCTAACTTGAAAGATCAAGAGAGTTTAAAAGCAATTGGAATTAATTGGCTGGAATATTACCAATTAAAAGCCACATTCGAAAAAGATCTGAAAGATAAAGGATTTCAAAACAAAATAACAAGATTAGATGAAGTTTTAATGAGTAAACAGAAAACATTGGCAAAAATGTACAAATTATTAATAGATAATCAAATAAAAGATGAGGTGAAAAGTAATAATATGTTGAAATGGGAGAGAGATATAGGATATGAAATAGAATACAAGAAATGGGAAAAATTTTGGTCAGAAACAATAAAATTTACGGCATCATATCAAATAAAGGAGAGCTTCTTGAAGATCCATCATAGATGGTACATGGATCCTGTTAAAATAGCCAGAATTAGTAAATCTACAAATGAAAAGTGCTGGAGATGTAATGAAAAGGTTGGATCTTTCTTTCACATGTGGTGGACTTGCCCTGAGGTAAAAAATTTCTGGAATATAATTCATGATGAAATTAAAAAACTAATACAGACAACTCATAATAAGAAAGCAGAAACATATTTATTGGGGATTCTAGACAAAGAAATTCCAAAAGAAAAAATAGACATCTTTCTATATGCAACCACAGCGGCAAGGAATTTAATAGCCCAAAATTGGAAAGGGAACCACGTACCCTCAAAAAGAGAATGGCAGAGTAAAATCTCAGAATACCTGGAACTCGCAAAGTTAACCGAGATCATAAGAGGAAAAACAAAAAATACAATACAAAAACATTGGAACTGCTTAAATGAGTACATGAATAAACAAGGATTGTATGGTAAATACTGGTTAAGCATGGAATAAATTATAAATTATAAATATACTCAAAACAGATAAATAAGATATATATAGATATAATTTATTGAGATAATGATAGAAAGGACAAAAGAAAGGAGTCAAGAAATATGAAAAGAAAAAACACTGTATACTGTAGTGGAAGTCTTTAGTATATTTAAATGTAAAGCATTGAGCTCGTTAAGAAAGGAAATTCTGGTAAAGAATTATCCGAATCTTTGCTTGCTTTTCAATATTTATCCTATTAAGTTATTTCGCATTTGACACTTATTTTCTATTTTCACTCTTTTTCTCCTTCTTTTGCCTTTTCTTTTCTTTTCTTTTTTCCTTCTTTTTTTCTTTTTTTCCTTTTTGCATGATTAATTGTTTTAAAGTGCAATGTATAAGGATGGATTGAAAGGAACTGTGTAATAATGGTTTTGTGAATCTTATCTTATCAATAAAATAAAATAAAATTAAAAAAATAATAATAAATAAATAAAGGTCTGGTAGTTGTTGTTCTCTTTGACATCTGGTGGAAGGGCGTTCCACAGGACGGGCACCACTACTGAGAAGGCCCTCTGCCTGGTTCCCTGTAACTTGGCTTCTCGCAGTGAGGGAACCGCCAGAAGGCCCTCGGAGCTGAACCTCAGTGTCTGGGCAGAACAGTGGGGGTGGAGACGCTCCTTCAAGAATACTGGGCCGAGGCCATTTAGGGCATTAAAAGTCAGCACCAAAGCGCTAGAATCAAGGCTGTTTCCATCACAGGCTTCCATAAATCATCCTTCAGGCATTAGCATATGAAGTTGGCTTAAGGAGGCACCCCTTGTGATTTAATCAGACTGCTCGTCAGTCTAACCTTGCATCTGTATCTTTTCTTCAGAGCAGCAGCGACTCCCAAGTGTCCCAACCACTCTTTTCATGTTAATTCCCTCAATAACCAGCAACTTGGATCAGTTACAGGTAGGTAGCCGTGTTGGTCTGCCATAGTCAAAACAAAATAAAAAAATTCCTTCCAGTAACACCTTAGAGACCAACTGAGTTTGTTCTTCGTATGAGCTTTCGTGTGCATGCAGTGAGGAATCTGAAGAAGTGTGCATACCAAGCTCATACCAAGAACAAACTTAGTTGGTCTTGAAGGTGCTATTGGAAGGAATTTTTATTTTATTTTGCACCAACTTGGAATTAACCTGGGACATTCTCCATGCAAGGACTGTATGCTTCCAATGAGTTATGGGATATCTCCTCTTTTCACTTGGCTGAAATGAAGAACAGATCAGCAATCTTCATAAAGGATGATGAGAAGTCAAAAGTGTGGAACAATATCCTGTGATGAAAAGGCAGGGGTTGGGAGGACATGCAGAAATATTTCTGTACACCTCAGGTCCCAAGCAGGAGAGGGAATTGGGTTGTTTTTGAAACTCACAGCAAGATGTAGAATGGAAAGCCCCACCATCCCTTCGTCATGACTTTATCAGCTGCCAGATTCATACCACAAAAGGAAAATGCTCCTTTTCTGGTCAACAAGATAACCATCTATGAATTGAGGAGGAAGAGACCCTTCTTGTGCAAGACTAGATATAACCTTCAGAAAGCTGCAGAGTCTCATCCTATTAGATCAACCTCAGTAAAGACTCGTGGGACCCAGGTGGCGCTGTGGGTTAAACCACAGAGCCTAGGGGTTGCTGATCAGAAGGTCGGCGGTTCGAATCCCTGCGACGGGGTGAGCTCCCGTTGCTCGGTCCCAGCTCCTGCCCACCTAGCAGTTCGAAAGCACGTCAAAGTGCAAGTAGATAAATAGGTACCGCTCCGACGGGAAGGTAAACGGCGTTTCCGTGCGCTGCTCTGGTTCGGCAGAAGTGGCTTTGTCATGCTGGCCACATGACCTGGAAGCTGTACACCGGCTCTCGGCCAATAAAGCGAGATGAGCGCCGCAACCCCAGAGTCGGACATGACTGGACCTAATGGTCAGGGGTCCCTTTACCTTTAACTTTTACAGTAAAGACTCAGCTATCTCCTAGTGGTTGAGAAAAAAGACTCCTGGACTTTCTGGGTGAAGAAATTCCTGGCAGATATGGCTACTATTGTCCAAAAAGTTTTCACCCCGTTAGAAGTTGAATCCCTCTGCCCATTTTATTTTGCACAAGTATTTTAAATACGTTCTTAAATTTTTTTTTAAAGATGACTTAATACTACCAGCTTGTCTAATCCATCTTAGCACAGCTTGACCCTGAGCAGCATAGCTTTTCTGTTTTCTGGAGTTCTCTAATATATGGCATTAGTAATTATCCATTAGTAAACAGAGAGCAGGAAAGGAAGATGCAAATCTGGCCATGGTGATGGGTAAACTTCAGGAAAATGAGATGAAGCAGGAAGGATACTCCATTAAAATAACAGCACATGAAATAGAACCAAGAAAACAGCTTTGCATTGAAATGAGTTCTTCTCTCTATATTAATTTACTCCAGTAAGCATGTGGATATGTAGCAAAGAACCAGCACTACCCCCAAAGAAAAGTCAAGTTAAAGTTTAATAAAAACAACAACTGACAAGTTGTGGAATATTGTAACTATTCATTTAATATAAAATAGTGATATAAAATAGTAAATCATATGAAAATTATTACAGTATAACAGATGAAACGTTTTTGGGGAGCTACTACAGACATCAAATAAATGAAATATAGGGCTATTTGCATCTATTGCTTAAACAGAAAGTCAAAGGTGAAACCTGAAATATAAGAAGGCAAGTGGGGAAACCCAGCCAGATGGGTGGGGTATAAACAATAAATTGTTGTTGTTGTTGTTGTTGTTGTTGTTGTTGTTGTTGTTGTTGTTATATCCTTCTAATACCTTCTGTCCAGTTCATGTACCTGAAGAGTAAAAGCAGTAAGAGTGTTCTACTACATTGTAAAGTCATATATGCAATGTATTAAGCAACACAGGAATATTTATGTAAGATTTTAAAAAGTAAATAATATGTAGAATCCATGCATGTGTATATAAATAGAGAAATAGAGCCTATGAAACATCTAGCCCCTATAAACATTGTCCTTGGAGGGTAATATGCTAACTACACTATGAATCTTCCTTTCCCTTTTTGGGGAACTGTAGTTGAAGGGAAGACCTGAATTTTCAAATGATTCTGCTTCTTCTCTACAGCACCACAGGGCCCAGGAAATAAGTCTCAAAGGGAAATAGCTAATGCCTGAAAGGCTCACTTCCCAAAAAGGATCAACAGTTCCAAACTAGCCAGTTGAGTTGAAAGCCAAAATGAAGAGATGGCTTAAAGTCTCACTGGGAAGTTGGTTCTAAGGCCACAGAGCAATTTACATAAATGCCATGGTTCTCATTGTATGCATTTTCATCTGTAGGTTCAGCTTCTTGGAAGACCCTCTGGAGAGAAACCTTCATGCTTCCCCAAGAACAATCCATTTTTTGTCTCCCGACTAGGTAATAAAGTAATGGCCTAGTACTGCAGTTGCAGGTAGCAGCTAGGAAGTAAAGCCTTTGTGTAAAATAAGGATGCCAAAATACGTCAATGTTGAAAATGACAGTCCACAGATAACTAAAGAAAAGGGAGTAGAGAAGAGTAAGCAAGATCACTTTTAAAAACTTTGCCAGTTTCTGCCATTGTGATTTCAATGAAATTTTGATGAAAGTTGTCAGAGTGGAGATAGTCATGATCTTCAGGGAGATGGTGTTGACAATGAAACTGGGTCTTAGGAAAAAAATCATAGGGTCATCAGTAACACGGGAAACAGTTTGAATCCCAGTGAACAAGAAGGAGAGGGCCCAGATGATGGCACATGCCTTGGTGTTTGAATGTGATGACTGATTGACACCTTTCAAAATTGGAAAGAGGAAAGACCCACAGAGGTCCACGCTGATGGTTGTCAACAGTAGTTGAGCAGTCAGGTACATAAACCAAAGAAGCCCATTAAAAACTTCAGAAAAAACAAGGAAGTTAAGATCATATGGTGTATTACTATCCACAATGCACAGGAGCCAGAAAACAAAGTACAACATGAGGACTCCCAAGTCAGCAACAGCCAAGTTCAACATGTAGGTCTTGAAAGGAATCTTTTCCTTCTGGAACTGAAGAACCAGGATGACTATTCCATTCCCCACAAGTCCAAAAATGGTGGCAAACAAACTAATATACCCAATGATACAAGAGAACAATATGGGATCAATGTTGAAACTACTCATTATGCTCCGGTGTTTTCTTTGGGGAAGCCTTAATTTCTCTTCCTATATAATAGATGCACCTGGTAAGACAAATGAGATGGGTGAGATGGGTGGATTTAATTGAAATTAAATATAGATAAAGTGGATTGTGGACGGAATCATTGGGAAGTATTCAACTAAACCATCAGTCAACCAAGGATTACTGCTAGTGCAGTGGACTCCCCCCCCCCCCAAAAAAAAATCCAGCCATGGGTGTCCCCCTACTCCACCAATTTCTTCTGGGGGTTAGGAAAACCCTATAACTGATTTATGAGGGGAGGGGAGGGTAGAAAAGATGTGTGACACAAACAGAAAAATCTTGTGATTAAGTAAAATAGAAACATTGCCACCCGACTCCACCCCCACTCACCATGGCCCCCTCCACCTCTTTCCCTCTTTTCTTCCTAATGTAGCACTAACGTCTCAACAAATGAAACTGATCTGTAGAAAATGTAACTTGAAAAAAGAGACATTGCACATACTTTTGTAAAACAAGAAATATTTAATAAAAAAGTACGTTGAAAAAAGAAAAATCTTGTGATGAGTAAACTACTGACTTAGCATTACCTTCAACACAAGCCAATATATTTAAAGTGAGTTCCAAAATATTTGCTCCTTCCAACCTAGGCTGTTGAAGCATACATAGAATCAATATAGATACTGGAAAATATGAGAGATTTCTCATAAAGACCTGTTTTATCAATCTATTAGTAGATTTAAATGACCTTAACTGAGGACTTCTGCCTGCCCCCCTGCTTTTCCCCAGAGAAAATAACATTTAAGTGCTCAATCAGAGCAAATTGTAATTTGGGTTTTCTCCAGATTGATATTTGCTTCAATTTAGCACTAAAGAGTGGGTTTTCCCTGGGAAAGGAGTGCGGAAAAACACTCAAAGGGTGGTATTTGGTTCTAGTCCTACTCAGAGTAGACACACTGAAATTAATGGACACATGCCTAATATAGATTCATTAATTTTAATGGGTCTACACTCAGTAGAATATAGCAGAAAATGACCCTGGATTTTTGAAAATTGGATTGGGGCGATAAAGCCCCATCATTGCATATATTGTATTATACATAAAATACATTTTAAACACATAAATCCCAATTTGTGACTATGGAATAGATGTCAATGATTGATTGACCTCTTCCATCTGCTGTTGGCCATCCATGAAACAGTCTATCATCATATACCTATTTGAAGAATTCAACTGGGTGGTTTATATAAAATGTCAACTCTGTGAATATGGTGATTTATTTGACATTTGCTTTGCATCCTAAAATGTCCCAGCCAACTAGAAATAATAATTTCCTTGTTACAGCCAAAGTTATATTTCATACATGCACATATAAAGCTGCCTTTCCCTTATTCAGACCATTCATCAGTTTAGACCTGAATTTGTCTCTTCAGAACCCAAAGGTTGCAGCCATCCTTTCCCAGCTAAACTTGCAATATCCATATTACTGGGAAATAACCTGAGGCCTTCTCAATGTGATGAATGCAAACTGCTGATGGGTGATGGTGGTATTTCACCTTTTTTCACATACCTGAGAGGAGGAACCGATCAACCGTCTTCAGATAGGATGATGACAACACAAAAGTGCTGAACAATATTGTGTGCTGGAAATACAGGTACTGGCAGGACATGCGGACAAATCCTTGTGCACCTCAAGTCCAAGAGGGATGAGAAATTGTCTTGTTTTTATAGCTCACTGCAAGATGTAGAAGACCCTCCCACCCTTCATCACGGCTTTATCAGTTGCCAGCTTCATATCACAAGAAGAAAATGTATTTTTTGTCATCAAGATAATTTTCTGTGAACTTAAGAGGAGGAGACTATTCTTGTGAAAGACTCCATATTCTAAGATATAATATTCAGATGAACAGCTACGCATTAGGTGAGGAAAAGGAAGCCAACCGGACTAATCATTTCGTGATTAGATAAATCGATAGGCTTCTCTTTCTCAAAACAGTTACAAATATCTATAAAAGATTATTTGAAGCATCACACACACATGCACACACGCACACACACACACACACACACACACAGACACACACACTCCTCTCGGCTCTATTTCCTCTCAGCTCTATTTCTTAACCAGTTCCTGAATAAAAGAGAGCCTCTCCTTTTATTTTATGGGTGCTAATCAAACACAGTAGGCTTTATTGAGATACTTTGCCTCTTCTTCTCTCCCACTCCTTGACAGCCCCAGGTTGTTCTAGGCAGCCCAACCTGGTTCCTCCCAATTTAACCTGGTACAGTTCAGGATTTGGGCTTCAGCGAAATCCAGTGCACAGCCCTAATGAATATACATTGAAACGTGAAAACAAAATCCTGTGCTTCAGAGCTCAGATTTCAAGTCATATATTATTGCCAGACAATAGCTTGGAGAGTATTGCATTTGTGAAGGGCAAAATTTCTCCTGATAATGTATGAGAGGAAAGTTCTTCTCCACTTAAGGGGATACTGAAGCACCTTTCTAGAATACCAACAAACTAACCCATGACTAATGGGGTGCCCAGGGGTGTAGGAAGTGAGAGGCAGGGGGCGGGCCACCCCAGGTTCCATCATGGAGGGGGTGACAAATTATCAAGGAACCATTACTGCCCTAGTAGGGTGGTTCATAAAAAACTTTTTTAAAAAAAATGCCTGCTCCAAAGGTCTTATCTTACTACACTAGGGATTATACAGCTATATATGAAATTTCATGCATATCAGTTAATATCTTGACCCTCCTCCACAAAAATAGCTGTTTACTTGGCTGTTTTCCTATGTCGTGAAGGCTGAAATTTCAATTCAGTGGAGCACTTCCTGTTCCCAACCCTAACCCTGCGGGAAGCCATCTAATTAGACTTTAATTTGATTTTGACATGTTTTTAGGAGGTAATTTAATTATTGTTTGATGTTATATCAATGTTATGTATCTGATGTTAGCCACCCTGAGCCCAACATCGGCAGGGGAGGGTGGGATATAAATAAAAGTTTATTTTTACTTATTATTATTCCTTTGTAAGAAAATATGAAATAACGTAAAACCATTTTTGCAGGCCAAAAAAAAATAAATCAATGTGTGTGGGGGGTGACAAGAAATTTTCCGCACCGGGTACCACCTGACCTTCCTACGCCTCTGGGGGTGCCACTTAATAGAATGGTAAATTTCATCCTGAGGTGGTGTTTGTGCCCCACCCTTGATGTCTGAAACATTCTCTCTCCAGGTTGGGGAGCTCAGAGCTGGATAATGTCTTTTTCATCCAGATAAGGGTGAGGCTGCCCAGGATTCTCCTGCCTGAGTGCCCACAGGACCTCTCCCTGCCTTTCTCCATCTGGCCCAGGGCGGGGCTTGGTGGGCCTCAAAAGGACTGCAAACACGGCTGCTGCTGGTGAGGCTGCCCAGGATTCTCCTGCCTGAGTGCCCACAGGACCTCTCCCTGCCTTTCTCCATCTGGCCCAGGGCGGGGCTTGGTGGGCCTCAAAAGGACTGCAAACACGGCTGCTGCTGGTGAGGCTGCCCAGGACTCTCCTGCCTGACTGCCCACAGGACCTCTCCCTGCCTCTCTCCATCTGGCCCAGGATGGGGCCTGTTGAGTCTCAAAGGGCTGCTGCTACTGCTGCCCAGCAGAACCTATTTCTGCTGGGCACAGAGTTCTTTTTAGAATGTTTTAAAATGTTTTGTTTGTTTGTTTGTTTTAATTCTTTCTGGTAGGGTGGTTGGGATGGATTTTTAGTTGGTTTGGGAAGTTGTTTAATTTTGTTATATTTGTAGCTTTTATTGTTTTTGGTTTATATTGTTTTATTGTTTTTTGTGTTTTTTGCTTGTGAGTAATTTTGTTGTTGTTTTTTATATAGGTTTTACTTTGTTCTTAAGGGGTGGGATCAGGGCTGCCCGGGAGTGGGCCCCAGCCAACAGAATGGCTGGGGCAAGTTCCACAGGGGGGATGCACTGGGACATCCGATCTCAGTGATCATGGGCAGGAGGAGGAGTCACGCTAGGACCAGACCATGTCATTACCGAGGAGGCAGGCTTAGTCGTTGTTTGAGGACTATCCCTGCCTCTGGGTCTGGCCCTGACTGGATGGGTACCGGAATCAACAAGGGATACCCACATGACCTGAAGGTGTTGCTGTGTAATGCCAGGTCAATGATGAACAAAACAACTGCCATCCACGACCTGATTGTGGATGGAGGATTTGACCTGGCATGTGTGACAGAGACTTGGTTGGATGAGGCAGATGGGCCAGTCCTTGCCGCTGCGTGTCCACCAGGTTTATCTTACGCACATGAACCCAGGCCATCTGGGCGGGGAGGGGGGGTTGCAGTGATTTTTAGGAAGTCATTAGTTTGCACCAGGCGTCCTATTGGAAAGACCAGGTTTTCTGAGTGCATGTTCTGGAAGTTGGGCAATAGGGGCAGTACAGGATTCCTTTTGGTGTACCGACCTCCCCGCTGCACCAAGGATTCCCTGCCCGAGCTGCTTCAGGTCGTGGCGGACGTGCTCCTGGAGACACCTAGCTTGGTTGTCTTAGGAGATTTTAATATCCATGCCGACACGACCTTACAAGGGGCCGCTCGGGACTTCGTGGAAAACATGGCCTCCATGGGGCTGTCCCTGAATAAGTTTGGCCCAACTCATAGCCGCGGACATGCCTTAGACCTGGTGTTTACCTCTATGGATGTGGGTGATCTGACACTAAGTAAAAGCAAAACAAAAGAAGTGCCATGGTCAGATCACTTCCTGGTGCAACTAGACTTCTCCGCGACCCTTCCCCTCTGCCGGGAGGTGGGACCGATTCGGATGGTCCGCCCCCGCCACTTAATGGATCCAAATGGTTTCCAGAGAGTGGTAGGGGATGTTTTATCCCATGTTGATGGCCTTTCAGCCGATTCCCTGGTGGCCCGCTGGAATGTGGAGTTAACCAGGGCTATTGACTGTCTGGCTCCGAAGCGCCCTCTCCGATTGCATGGAGCCCGGACAGCCCCGTGGTTTTCCCCGGAGCTGAGGGCGATGAAACAGTCGCTGAGACGGCTAGAGCGCCGGTGGCGGAAAACTCATTCTGAATCAGACCGGACACGGGCTAGAGCTCAACTTTGAGCCTACCAAGTGGCAATGGCGACGGCGAAGAGGACCTTCTTCACCGTTTCTATTGCATCTGCAGAAAACAGCAGCAGGAGACTCTTCCAGGTGGTTCGCAATCTAGCAGAACCACCTTCGTCATCGGGGTCTGGTAGGGACCCCAAGATCTCCTGCAATGCTTTTGCAAAGTTTTTTGCAGATAAAGTCGCTCAGATTCGGAAGGAGGTAGACTCCACCGTGGGAGCAGATCCGGGGCGGGAGAGTGCTAGAGCCCTGTCTAGTCATGTTTCATGGGATCAATTCCAATCTGTTACTTCCGAGGATGTGGACAGGCTGCTTGGACGAGTGAAACCGACCACCTGTCTTCTTGATCCTTGCCCATCCTGGCTAATAAAAGCTAGCCGGGAAGGGCTGGGCGATGGGCTCCGTGGGGTGGTGAATGCTTCCCTCTGTGAGGGAGTCTTCCCAGACCCGCTGAAAGAGGCGGTCATTAAACTGCTTCTTAAAAAAACATCTTTAGACCCGGCCAATATGGCCAACTATCGCCCAGTCTCAAATTTACCATTCTTGGGCAAGGTGATTGAGCGGGTGGTTGCTGAACAACTCCAGGCACGCCTGGAGGATGCGGACCATTTGGATCCCTTCCAATCCGGATTCAGGCCTCATCATGGGACTGAAACTGCCTTGGTCGCGTTGGTTGATGATCTCCGGCAGGCTAGGGACAAAGGTGAGAGCTGTTTCCTAGTCCTGCTGGATCTCTCAGCGGCCTTTGACACCATCAACCATAACATCCTACTGGACCGCCTAGAGCGGTTGGGAGCTGGGGGCACTGTTATACAGTGGTTCCGCTCCTTCCTCCTGGGCCGTGTTCAGAAAGTGGTGGTGGGGGATGAGTGTTCAGACCCCTGGGTTCTCACTTGTGGGGTGCCTCAGGGTTCCGTCCTCTCCCCCATGCTTTTTAACATCTATATGAAGCCACTGGGAGAGATCATCAGGGGGTTTGGGCTGGGTGTTCATCAGTATGCAGATGATACCCAGCTCTACCTCTCTTTCAAATCAGAACCAGTGAAGGCAGTGAAGGTCCTGTGTGAGTGCCTGGAGGCGGTTGGAGGATGGATGGCGGCTAACAGATTGAGGTTGAATCCTGACAAGACAGAAGTACTGTTTTTGGGGGACAGGGTGCGAGCGGGTGTGGGGGATTCCCTGGTCCTGAATAGGGTAACTGTGCCCCTGAAGGACCAGGTGGGCAGCCTGGGAGTCATTTTGGACTCACAGCTGTCCATGGAGGCGCAGGTTAATTCTGTGTCCAGGGCAGCTGTCTACCAGCTCCATCTGGTACGCAGGCTGAGACCCTACCTGCCCGCAGACTGTCTCGCCAGAGTGGTACATGCTCTAGTTATCTCCCGCTTGGACTACTGCAATGCGCTCTACATTGGGCTACCTTTGAATGTGACCCGGAAACTACAATTAATCCAGAATGCGGCAGCTAGACTGGTGACTGGGAGTGGCCGCTGGGACCACATAACACCGGTCCTGAGAGAACTACATTGGCTCCCAGTACGTTTCCGAGCACAATTCAAAGTGTTGGTGCTGACCTTTAAAGCCCTAAACGGCCTCGGTCCTGTATACCTGAAGGAGCGTCTCCACCCCCACCGTTCAGCCCAGACACTGAGATCCAGCGCCGAGGGCCTTCTGGCGGTTCCCTCATTGCGAGAAGCAAAGCTACAGGGAACCAGGCAGAAGGCCTTCTCGGTAGTGGCGCCCACCCTGTGGAACGCCCTCCCAGCAGAGGTTAAAGGGATCAACAACTATCCTACATTCAGAAAATACATGAAGGCAGCCCTGTTTAGGGAAGTTTTTAACTTGTGATTTTGATGTATTTTAATATTTGTTGGAAGCCGCCCAGAGTGGCTGGGAGACCCGGCCAGATGGGCGGGGTACAAATAAAAAATTATTATTATTATTATTATAAGAGATTGCAGCCGTGATCCAGTTGCAAATGTTTGGATTGGAAGAAGGAAGGGCATACTCTGTCATGACATTTTAAAAGGGTAATTCTCCTGGTTTGTGATGCTCTCTCTCCTCCTGCATAGGCAATCCTTTGTTTCCAAGACATAATGTTTCCATAAAAGCAACATGTTTCCTGCTTAGAAATTGTAGCTCCAGTGAAGCTGATGCAGTGGTACCTCAGGTTAAGTACGCTTCAGATAAGTACGCTTCAGGTTAAGAACGGACCTCCGGAACAAATTAAGTACTTAACCCAAGGTACCACTGTAGGTGTATTCTCGTTACTCAAATATATTAGAACAACCAGCTTTTGTCTACAAGGTTGTCCATCGCTAGGAGCGTGCAGGGGTGATGACTCAATCCTCTTGAATAGGTCCACTCCTCCTATGAGGTGAGGTGAGGTGAGGTGAGGCAGTAGCCTCACAGGGAGGCAGGGTTTGGTCAGCCAGGGGAGGTGGCAGATCTGGCTTCAACTCTTCAACCAACTCCTCCTCCACTCCATGCCCCCATCCACCTGTCTATTGCCACACATCTTCGTTGCCACACACACTCATTGCTGCCAGGCATGCAGAGGAGGAGGAGGAAGAGGAGGAGGGAGACAGGGGGCGGTGGTTTTGCAGCTTTAAGAAGTGTTATGCTGTTTTTCACCACAGATGCTTCAATAATCCATATTTAAATGAGAAAAAGAAGAGAGTCCAAGTGTCCTGTTTAACAGAGGGTTAAATATAATTGTTTAATTCACACTGAAAAGAAGAATACCTGTGTGTGTTACTGAAGGCTTTAACATGGGGATTTTCCATGGGGCTATACTAAGAAGAAGAGTTTGGATTTGATACCCCGCTTTATCACTACCCGAAGGAGTCTCAAAACGGCTAACATTCTCCTTTCCCTTCCTCCCCCACAACAAACATTCTGTGAGGTGAGTGGGGCTGAGAGACTTCAAAGAAGTGTGACTAGCCCAACGTAGTCCAAGGCAGCTGCATGTGGAGGAGAGGGGATGTGAACCCAGTTCCCCAGATTACAAGTCTACTGCTCTTAACCACTACAACACACTGGCTCTCTGAGCGTCTAGATGGGTTGATAATTAGCTCTTCTTTTACTTTTTTGTGATACACATTTTTCAATATACCAGATTTGAAGAAAGTAGCATGTTTTTGTTTTGTTTTGTTTTTAAAAAAGAAGTGTGTTGTGCCCAACTAGAAGAGTGCCTCACCTATGGAAGCAGAAGGTGGTGGAAATCATGACCAAACACACTGGGGGAAAAATTCTCACTACAGCCATCCAAAGACAATCGACCACACCTTAGGCCACCCCAACCTCTCTCACCACCAACGGTGGAGCAAGCCAATTGGGCGCCTGGGGCGGCGTGCGTGCCCTGTGCCCAGGGGCGGGGCCAGCCACCCACGGGACCTCTGAGGAGTCTGCCTGCTTCCTCCCACTCAGCCGCCCTACAGCTGAGGGAGAGGTGGGGGGCAGACCATCTGGGGCAGTGAGGAGCCGGCAGGCGCCCAAGCCACCGTGTCACTCCCAGGAGAGACCCATGGCTTGGGCGCGCTGCAGGCCACATGGTGAATGCCTCCCGGCATTTTGTCACCCCCCTCATTGGTGACACCTGGGGTGGCCCGCACCCACCGCACTCCCTTTTCCTACCCCTGCTCTCCACCAAGGAAATATAACAAGAGAATAGATAGAGAACCCACACAATAGATGCTGACACAAAACTCCACACATACACTAAGTAGAAAAATAGAAGCATTGCCACCCACCCCACTTTTCTTCCCAACCTAATACTGCATGCAACACTAATGTCTCACAACAAATGCAACTGATCTGTAGAAAACACAACTTGAAAAAAGAGACAATGCACACATTTTTGTAAACTAAGAAATATTTAATAAACATTATTAAAAACAACCATAACACCTACCCACACTATGGACTTCAGTGCATCCACAGTTGGGTAGCATGCATTGGAAAAATCAGAATTAAATTGGAGCAAGGTGTTATGGTACCTGAGGATGTCAGGCCGAAAGCCAGCAGGCAGCTGCCAGAAGATCGTACCGGTAGTGTCTCCACAGCACATTTGTTGCAGACGCTGCAGACTGGGGAAGCCAGTTTCCTTAAATAGGCGACTCACTCCCACGTTTCCTGTGAGTTACAGCTGTCTCCAATTGTTGTCTTCGCTTATCAGCTCAGCGTTCTACAGCTGAGAAGGGAGGAGGGGAGGGGATCGGCCGATTCCCCTGACTGGGTCCTGCTCCTGTCTCAACTTCTTCCTGTAGCTCTGAACTTCCCTCCTCCCTGTCAGCTTCCTCCTCCTCTTCCGAGGAGTGCCGCCACCAGTCTTCCCCAGGTACAAATTCCTCAGATTCCTCTGTGGGTGCTGCCTTGTCAGGGGGGGCTTGCCACCACTCCTCCTCATCTGTCTCGACCCTGACACAAGGGTAGTCTGCCACTTGGGTGGGGACGACAACAAGTGGACAATGGAAATAATATGAAAAACTATATTGTACTGCATACGCATCCATCCATAGTCTAGCAACAGCTAGTATTCTCCCAGGACACGCTTCATAGCGGCTAGACTTTTCATTCAGTTATTTTCCTTTATTTTTAAATTTTCTTAATACCCGCCATAGAACATCAATCATACACATAACTCTCCCAGTTGGAACAGTAGAACTAACAACAAGAAATTTGGTAGATAAGGAACTTTTTGAACATTCCATGGAAGTAATGGCAGGGACCTACCATTTTCTGGGAGATTTTTCTTCTGCACCTTTATATGGTTAATATTTTAAATTTGCAATCAACTGTCCTCATTATTCCTCATATACATTAAATCTATCTCAATATTAGGAGAAAATAAACATTATAAATATCTTGTATTCTCTTTAAAATCTTATGTAACTTTTCCTCTGTTGCTTAATATATTGCATAGATGACTTTACAATGTAGTAAAACTGTCTTCATACTTTTGATCTGAAGATACATGTACAAACTGCAGAGAAGGTATTAGAAAGACAGTTGCTTTCCTCTATGTCAGGTTTCGTCTATGATTTTTTTGTTATAATTGAAGTAATAGATGCAAATAGTCTTATATTTCTTTCTTCAATCTTCCTAGTAACTTAGTTGTAAATGATCATCTATTATACTACAATCCTTTTAATGCTATTTTGTAAAAGTATACTATTTTGCATCATACTTTTCAATACTTACTTTTTTGTCAGTTCTTTTTACTAAACTTTTACTTGACTTTATTTGTGAGGTGGATCTGGATTTTTGATCAATATCTATATGCTCACTGTAGCAAATAGAACTGAGAACTCTCACTAACTTTATTAAGAAATGCCTTTATTATTGTTTCTAAGTGATGCTCACTGTAGTCTCGGATGGCAGTTACAACAAAGTCCCGTATGCAGACGGACTTTGTATTTGTGGTCAAACTCAGGGAGAAGATATCACTCATTATCTGTTAGTCTGCCAGGAGCTTTCCGTATTTATGGAAGCATTACAACTGTTCTTGAACTGGGAGTTCCAGCTCATCTCTACAGACCTCTTCTTCCTTAAAAACATTTTGGAGAATGACCTTTATGCTCTCCCTACATAGATCTACCTTCTGTTTCCCAACCTGGAAATAAATCAGTGGCTTAACACTGCTGTTGAAGGAGGCAGAAAATAAACGCAACTCCATGTGATGGGCATGTGGAACAGGGAAATACGTGATGTATAAGGCATTCAGTGGCAAATCAAACAAGAGAGAGAAAAGGAGGATAAATAAGACAGCTGTTAAAAGTTTCCGTGGTTGTTGCTGCTGTGATTTCAGGTAAACTTTGTTGAAGAGGCTGAGAGCAGAGATAATCATGACCGGGGTGCAAACCAAGACACTCACAATAAACTGGTAGTACATTTGGGGATAAAATTCAGTATGGAGAGTAAGGACAATTGCACAAATCAGGAAGGAGAAGAGCCATATTACAGCACACAAACCAGTGGACCACTGTAGGGGGCGGTGACAATGATGCCAAGCTGGGTAATAGACTGACACACACCCGTCAATGCTGACGGCCATCATTAGAAGCTGACTGACACTGTACATCAACAGGAAGAGCTCTAGAGCTATTGGGAAAATAACTGAAGGAATGAAGGTGCCTTCATTAAAAAATCCTACAGCAAGAAATGTGATAAGGCAGACCAGGACCCCAAAGTCAGCAGCAGCCACGTTCAGGATGTAGGTGCTGAAAGGATTCTTTGCAATGCAGAAGCTAAGAAACCAAAAGACAGTTCCATTGCCCAGAAGTCCAAAAATGCAGATTAAAAAGATGAAGACAGAAAAAACAATCCTTCCTAAATTGTTGTAGAAAATCCCCTCTGTCCTATTATCAGAGGGGTTATTGACCGGAATTGCAGTGGTATATATTCCGTAATAACCCAGGTCCACATCCATTGGGAACATAAGCACATGGCTGATATTGGTTACCATGTTCAATATCTGCTTCAATTTTTTCACCCTCTTCTGAGACAAGTACTGGCACTAAGGTAAAAGAAGAGAGAGAAGAATTAATTTCCTGGCATGGTGCTTAATAAGCAATGATGTGGCTAAAATGTCCAGCCTGGTATAAGTGACCTAATGCACTGAGACCATTTGAAAAATGCATTATTAATGCATTTTACTTAAGATGAAATGTTCGATTGGAGGGGTTTGGGTTTTTTAACCCTGTATGCTTACTGCATTTCCTTCCCCCTCCAACCATGCTGCAGAGAGCAGGAGTTGTACAATGTTGCTTTGCCAGCACAAACCCTATGAAGGACAAGCTAGAAAAGAAGGAGGAGGAGGAGGAGGAGGAAGAAGAGGAAGAAGAGTTTGGATTTGATATCCCGCTTTATCACTACCCAAAGGAGTCTCAAAGCAGCTAACATTCTCCTTTCCCTTCCTCCCCCACAACAAACACTCTGTGAGGCGAGTGGGGCTGAGAGACTTCAAAGAAGTGTGACTAGCCCAAGGTCACCCAGCAGCTGCATGTGGAGGAGCGGAGACGTGAACCCAGTTCACCAGATTACGAGTCCACCACTCTTAACCACTACACCACACTTTCCCTGTACCCAGCCGTGCCACACTGCTTGCAAGAGGGCTTTCAAACAGCCCTATATTGCACTTTGGCTGTGTCTGCCTGTTCGCAGCAAGAGAACACATGTGCATAGTCAAACTGAGGAACATTGAACATTCTGCTCACCACTTGCAATCTCAGTATTTTTGTTTGTTCCTTAGAACCCCTGAGCAACACTGGGTGCTTTTGGGGGTCATCAGTTCAGTGCTTACTTTAGAGGTGGAGTGTGGTGCAGATTTTTCATTTCCTTTTTAGCACCTATTACTCCTGAAAAATTCTGCGTGCTACTCCCGATGGTTGTTTGCCTGTGCAATGTCGCTACCAGCTCTTTATTTCCCTTTCTAAAACGTCTATAATTTAAAATCCCGGTGTCTGTCTGCCTGTGCAGGTGACCATTGCTATATCCCCCCCCCCAATGCCTCCGGATAATGCTAGCATTGTGATGGGCATCACGGTACATCATGGGTGGGGAACTGGTGGCCCTACAGATGTTGTTGGTCAGCAGTCAGCGATGATGGGCGTTCTCCAACTGAAGTGCCACAGGTTATCCACCTCTCCTGCCTATGGAGCTTTATACAGTAGCATAAGAAAAAGAGATCATTTCCTGTCCTAAGGAACATGCAGTGTAATTATTAAAAGTGGGTAGCAGAAGAAAAGGAATGGGAGAGGAGAGACTAGAGTAACAAACAACAAAACAGTAAGCAATAACATTGAACATATAAGTTTGGAAATAGCTGGGGTTTATTACGGTTAAGATGATTTCAAGCTAAAGGCCTCTCAGGATTTATGCCAGGAGTAGTCAACAATATACCCTCAAGTTGCTGCTTGACTACAACTCCCATAATCCCTGACAATTGGTTATGCTGGCTGGAGCTGATGTGAGTTGAGGTCCATAACATCTGGAGAGCAGCACATTGGTTAGCCTATACTGAAGGAGCAGTGGTGGAAGAAGAAGAAGAAGAAGAAGAAGAAGAAGAAGAAGAAGAAGAAGAAGGGGAGGAGGAGGAGGAGGAGAAGGAGGAGGAGGAGGAGGAGGAGGAGGAGGAGGAGGAGGAGGAGGAGGGAGAGAGAAATGGGACCACAACAGAGAAGACATCCCAATAAAATATATAATTTCCTACCTTCTACTTATACAAACTTTTCAAAACAGGGAGAAAACAGGTCTGAGATGCACTCCACAATTTCATCGCCCCAGTCTCCAAGATGTCCTCTGGCTTCAAAAATGCTTTCCCCTCAATCAGCATTGAGCACCTCTCTGAAGAAACTCAGCATGGCATCTGGTTCAGGCAGGGTGGAGCACAGAACACACATCATAGTGCAATTACCAACCAAAGCATTAGTGGATGCTCCATTAGCAATGGGCAGAGTTCTTTACTCTTCCTGGATGATTTGGCAACCTTCTAAGTGTGGGGCAAATTGTCTGCTGAAATGTAGGTCTCAAGAGAAATTTGCACTTTGGACCTGAGAAAACTGCGCGTGCTTCCAAGGCATGATAAAACACTGAAAGATGTACGTTATGCTTTGTGTCTTGGCTTAATCAGTTGGCCAACAACATATGACAAGAAGACATCCTTTCACTGGCTGTCAAGATAACCACCAATGAGTTTAGGAGGAGATTCTAGCCATGAAAGTCTTTGTGTTCTCTAACATTTAACTTCCACAGCCTAGCACCCTTGCTAGCTGGAATAGAATCTAATAATTCAGTACTATGCTTCTCTTGGAACAAACACTTCATATAAGCAGAGTTCAGCTGCTGGAATTATGTTTAATGTGACATAAAATGCAGTATTTAAAATCACATTATGTTTGAGTTGGGGGAAAAAATCTATAATTTTCTGTGATGTATTTCCACACAAGGGGGGGCAGGCTAGGTCTTGTGACTTAGATCACAAGTGTTAGGGCTGTAACTTGAGTATTATACCAAAGTTTGCATGTGCTAATAGGGTTTGGCTCAGAGCAGAGTCACGCAGAAATAGCATAAAAGCAGCGTCCCTCCCTGGGCAGCGGCTGAAGCACAGAGGCGAACAAGAGGAAGAAAATACTTTGGTTTCTAGCATGTTGTTGTTGTTTAGTCGTTTAGTCATGTCCGACTCTTCATGACCCCATGGACCAGAGCACACCAGGCACTCCTGTCTTCCACTGCCTCCCGCAGTTTGGTCAGACTCATGTTGGTAGCTTCAAGAACACTTCCCAACTATCTCGTCCTCTGTCATCCCCTTCTCCTTGTGTCCTCAGTCTTTCCCAACACCAGGGTCTCTTCCAGGGAGTCTTCTCTTCTCATGAGGTGGCCAAAGTCTTGGATCCTCAGCTTCAGGATGTGTCCTTCCAGTGAGCACTCCGGGCTGATTTCCTTCAGAATGGATAGGTTTGATCTTCTTGCAGTCCATGGTACTCTCAAGAGTCTCCTCCAGCACCATAATTCAAAAGCATCAATTCTTCAGCGATCAGCCTTCTTTATGGTCCAGCTCTCACTTCCATACATCACTACTGGGAAAACCATAACTTTAACTATACGGACCTTTGTCGGCAAGGTGATGTCTCTGCTTTTTTTCTAGCAGAATAGATATATTTTATTATGTAAATATGTTTAGAATAATCACACTAGGACCAGTGTAGACTGAGTTTGTAAGACTGGAACAATTGCAAAAGATTTATTGTTTTTGTAACAGTGGAACGAAGTTTCAGCAAGTAAAGCTTGAAAACGTATATTTCTTGTGTTGAATAATTCATTTCTGCACAAGAGTCAGATTAGAGAGAAATATTCCGCTCACAATATATATCTGGCAACCACCACCACAAGATAAACAAAAAAGTTAAGAATTCATAATAGTCATACAACTCTTTGGCAGAGCAACCAACGTGACTTTGCAGAGGAGCCTACATTTCATCTATGGAAAAGTCAATGATTTCTGCATACACCTCTTTCCATCCCTTATTGAGATAAGCAAGCTATATCATTGCAGCATGAAGAAATATCACAGTCAGACAACAGCATTCTTATGTAAGGATCATAAGTGGATTTGAAATGGGACGGTCCATTTCCTGTCCATTGTCTTCCTCCACATTCAAAGCCCTCTGGAGAATGACCTGCAGGCTCTCCTTGGATCGACCTCGCTTCCTCCTCCCAACCAGAAAATAGATCAAGGGGTTAGCACTGCTGTTTAGGGTGGCACACAGAAAGGCATAATGGTGTAGATCAGGAATTTCAAAAGCTAGAAAATGATTAAGGGCAATAAGGGCATCAAGTGGAAAAGCAAGTATGAGGAAGAAGAGAAGAGTAAGTAAAATAACCATTAAAAGCCTTCCCCGCTTTTGCTGGTGTGATTTAAAGCAGACTTTGATGAATAAGATCACCGTTGAAATTGTCATCAGTGCAAGGCAAAGCAGGGCAGACAAGAGTAATTGGAAACTTGCTGTGACGTAATAACTAAAGATGCTAAATAATTGGAGAATGTAGAGAAATATGGTGAACAGAAAGCAGAGGACCCATATGAGGGAACACACAGTGGTGGACAGATGTGTCGGCCGGTGGCACCGATGCCAAATAGGGAAGAGCACAGACACACATCTGTCAATGCTGATGGCTGTTAGGAGAAGTAGATCAGTGTTGTACGTGAACATTAAGAGATGAAGAGTTATTAAAGAAGCATCTTTGCCTAGACCAGTCAAATCAATACAATGATAGATCTCTACAGTCATGAGGAAGGCAAAGTCAGCAACAGCCAAGTTCAGGATGTAGGTGGTGAACTGGTTCTTCTTAGTGCAGAAACTAAGAAGCCAGATGGTGGTTCCATTTCCCAAAAATCCAGCACAACAGATAACCAAACTGAACATATAGAAAATAGCTTCTTTTAATGGATTATACCAGTCATTTTCTTGGCCAGCGTATGAGCTATTATCATGCTCATAACCCATCCAAGCCTCCATATCAGATCTGGAAGTCCAGCTGCTATTTACCATCATGCTCACTTGCTCCTTGTGGGATCCTTCTTCTGGAGATCTTCTTCTGGAGTATGAGTGCCCACTAAGAGAAAGGAAATGTTACAGAGAACATTTCAAGTGGAACAGTTCAAGTGGAATTCCATACATGACCCAGAATGATGAGTTCTTTTCAGTTTGGCTTTGCTCAGAGACTTGAGGGTGGTGCTATTGCAAAGGAATCAGAAAAGGTCATTGTTGTCCATGCTGTCTTACTTCGATCAAAATCCACTCCCATCAGTAGACACTCTAGCAGATCCCTTTCAATATCCTTCCAGAATAGATGCTGTATAGGGGCATTACCCTCCAATAACCTATAAGAATAAGATTGGTGGAACATTTTGATTGCCAATGGACACAATGACCCATCACCAATCTTCTGGGAGACAAATGTCAAAGTAGGTATGACTGAACCCAACCAATTCATTTCCAATTGCCTCATTAAATACATCATCATCTCTTTACAAGGTATTCATTATTTATTCCCCTTTCATTGATGTCCACCCCTTTTGAGATACCATATTAATTTCCACCCCTTCCACCCACATCTGCTTTCCCTCTTTCTCTTCCACCCATATGAGAACATGTCTGCTTTGTATTCAGAAGGTACAAAAGGTACAAAAACCGACCCCCAGAATTTCCAGGTAGATATGGGAATGCCCTCCCTGAACCATTGAGATCCACTACGAGCCAGGGAAGATAATAATAGTTATTCAGTATCATGCTCCCACCTAGAGCATCAGACTGGTCGAGCAAGAGACTCTTAATCTCAGGTGTGTGAGTTTGAGCCCCACTTTGGTTGAAGGATTCCTGTATTGCAGGGGCTTGGACGAGATTATCTTCATGATCCTTTCCAACTCTACAATTCTATGATTTTATGATGTATTCTACAATACCTGAAAAAACACACCATGCACTTATTGACTCTGGATCCCATGTTCTCTCTCTCTCCTCGCCCCTAAGAATCTGCCTTAAACTGAGTATGATCATTGGTCCATCTAGTTCACATTGACTACCAGACATTCCTAGGGATATCAAAGAAGGTTGTCTCTGATCCCAGCTGGAGACTAAAATGGAGACATTTCATATGCAAAGTAGATGCTCTGCACTGAGCTACTTGGCCATTTCTTCCTACATCTTTTCCCATGCATGCATCTAATTTGCTCCGTCACTAAGCTTCACCCAGCCATCCAGAGGGTAGTTATTTTACAACTTGCTGACAAAGTATGGATTGGGAGTCAACATATATGGTGATCAGAAGACAACAGGGACAAAGTATCCTGCAACAGAATGGTAGGTACTAAGGTATTAGAAAGGAAATGAGGCACCAACCATTCCTCAAAGAAAAATGGAAAATCTTACCAATCTCAGGCCGCTCCCACCCATTCTTTGTCTTGGCTTAATCTGTTTCCCTGCCTCATGCGGCAAGATCATGTTCTTTTAGTGGCCATGAGGATAAATACCATCTCGCCTTGGAGGAGGAAACTCTTGTCATTTAAAGATCTATTTCCCCAAATGCCAGTTTGTAATGGGTTGTGAAGGGGAAACAAACACATGTCTCATGTGCTTCTTTATCTGTAACGGCCAAATAAAACATCTCAGGACCTCTCATGATAACAGATAAAACCATCCTGGCCCTTTAACGGCAAAAAAACATTTGCCCAATATTGGACATTTTGTAGGGAGGGGGTGAGCACAGAAGGGAAAATAAGATTTTCCAAAATGCCTTGATGATTCTTCCCTGTGTAAAACCAGAGATGAGAAGTGGAGTGGGATGCAAGAGCAGTCGGTTCTTCTGAAATTTGACTGGTGGGTCTTCTGAGGATGTATTTGGGGGCAGAGTGGGGCATTTCAATGATTCACTTCTGCATTCAGAGGTGCTTGATAATTTGGCACTCTATGTATGCCCTGGAACTCATTGACTCCTTTATTTCTTTCTACAGGTGACTGGGCAATGAGAGTGACAGTTCTTTGCTAGCTACATAAGTCACTGAAGCCCATTTTAACTTTAGCCGGCTGTTCTCCTTATCAGGAGATTGGGTAAGGCAGGCAGCCCAGATATATTCTGATACCGTGTGTGTGTTTGCATGTTTGTGACATTTTATAAAGAAGCCACACCCATGGTTCAACGAGATATGTTTACAGCCCTGTGACTTAGAAGGGAAAAGTGTCACCCTGCAAGTCCCAGGGACAAACGAAAAATCCTACCCATCAAACATTGGCATGTACAGCAGATCCCACTTGTTCTCTGTCTTGCCTTCATCTCTTTGCATGCCTCCAAGGATGAGGACCTGCTCTTTATTGGCTGTGAAGATGATTATTAGTTCCCATTGGAGGAGGTGTCTTCAACTGTTCAATGTCTATCATTATGGAAAGCTTTGTTTGCATATGGTGCTGGACTCATCCTTCTTGTTACAGGTAGGAAGCCGTGTAGGTCTGCCATAGTCAAAACAAAATAAAAAATAATTTTTTCCCCTTCCAGTAGCACCTTCAAGACCAACTAAGTTTTTTCTTGGTATGAGCTTTCGTGTGCATGCACACTTCTTCATTATCTGAAGAAGTGTGCATGCACTCGAAAGCTCATACCAAGAACAAACTTAGTTGGTCTCGAAGGTGCTACTGGAAGGAAAAATTTTTTATTTTTTATTTTGATTTGTGAAATATCTCACCCCTTCATCTGCACATTTCTAAGAAAGGCTGCTATCACAATTACTATCTTTTATCAACCAAAAACATTTTCACAGTATGTGCCACATGCCCTGGGGCTTTTACTTAGGGGTGACCAATGGATATGGTTCTTCCAAATCTGTTCTTGTTTATTCCCAAGCAGTTTTCTGAATTAGAAAACAAATACACCAAGCCAAATTGCCCCCATTCACAACCCTGGATCATATTTTGGTTGACACTTGCGCCAAGACTTTTACAAATGACGAGACATGAAAAAAATGCTTGGACTTAAAACGAGCAGTGTTTATTTAACACAGTTAAAGGTTTGCAAATGGGTAATAGTTTCTAAATAAAGGAATTCCCAACAGCACAAACTCCTTTGCATCTGAGGTATAGTGGTGTTCTACCTATCACTTCAAATTGTTGGGCAAGTTCCATTGACTCAGGGCCCCAGAGTTGTTAATTGCCTGCTCATAGCTATTCCTTGCATGTACATTAACAGTGCAATCCAAACCAAGATCTGCTGGGATTAATGAGTTTAAAATTTCATTTCATTCATTTTATTCCCCCCCCCCATTTTTCTACACTAAAAACCCAGGCCCAAAGTGGCTTAGACCAAAAAAAAGAAAACAGGGATGTGTTTCAAACAAACACTAAAAAAAACAATTTCATAATAACAGAACAACAAAGTAATAATTTCATAATAACACAGTAAGACGAAAATATAATAACATAAAATAAACCACATTTCAATAATATAACAAGCTCACTTAAACAGCATGTAGCATCCAACAGCAAAAATAAAAAGAGAGCTTCCCAGTAACTCTCTCATTCAAGGGAATATTTTTTACAACCATGTGACTTAGCAATCTTCAGATTTGGAGAGCAGAGGACAAGGGCAGCATGGTGGGATGGCAAGTGCTAAGGACTGGGGAGGGGGGAATTGTGACAAAAGTTGTGCCCCAAGGAAGATTATACAACATTTCTATTCACAGTCCAAGTTGTAGAGATGATTCCACCCAATCGTTGTCTTGACTATTTCATCTTGTGCAATATAGGTGCACAGTGTGGAGCATTTTTGAGCCGCAGGGCTTCATATCTTCATGGCCAACATTTTAGGGGCTCTATACCATAGGTGGGTGGGGCACAGAAGAAAATTGGGAGAACCAAAGAGGTGACCCCTCCCTTTGTAGACTAGGATACATTTCAGCTACACAAACCCCAAAATTTTCAACCAAAGCCTCTTTTTCTGGTGACCAAGAGTCATCAATGCAGTCCAAGGACACATTACAGCCGGACCAAAGAACTCTCATGGAAAGTTCCTAAGTGCGTTTGAACCAGGAGGGTCCATTTCCTCTCTGTCATTCTCGTCCTCGTTCAAAACCCGCTGGAGGATGACCATTAGGCTCTCCCTAGATCGACCTCCCTTCTTCCTCCCAACCAGAAAATAGAGCAAGGGGTTCACACTGCTGTTGAGGGAGGCACACAAAAAGCCATAACGGAGTGGAATAGTATTATCCGGGCCTATAATTGATATAGCAAGGATCATGGCATTGAGTGGAAAAGCAAGCATGAGGAAGAAGAGGAGTGTAAGCAAAATTACTGTTAAAAGCCTTCCCCGCTTTCGCTGGTGTGATTTAAAAGAGACTTTGATAAAAAGGATCAGAGTTGAAATTGTCATAAGTGGGAGGCAAAGCAGTCCAGTGAAGAAATAATGGCCTGTTCCTAAGGACAAATATGGAAAGCTGTACATTTCCATTCATGAGTGGGAAGCAAAGCAGTCCAGTTAATAGAAATTGGCCTGTTTCTGATAACCAATATGGAAAGGTGTAAATTATTTCAAGAATGTAGAAGATTAGGCAGAGCAATAAGGAGAGGACCCATATGAGGGCACACACAGTGGTGGACAAATGTGTCAGCCGGACACACTGATGCCAGATAGGGAAGAGGACAGACACACATCTGTCAATGCTGATGGCTGTAAGAAGAAGTTGTCCAGTGCTGTATGTGAAGCTAAAGAGATATTGAGTAATTTTCTGAAGAACAAAATAAGGAAACTGAATAAAATAAAAGAACTCTAGGCTCAGGAGGAATGCAAAGTCAGCAACAGCCAAATTAAGGATGTAGGTGGTGAACGGTTTCCTCCTAATGCAGAAACCAAGAAGCCAGATGACGGTTCCATTCCCCAAAAATCCCATACAGCAGATAAGTAAAATGAAGCCATAACCATCCTTCAAATGGGTTATACTGGAAATCTTGTTGGTCATTATTTGAATTATTGTAAGTTTCATGATACTCATTATCTGTCACAGCATCCGCAGCAGATTGTAAAGTCCCATTGATATGTCTTTCCATAATGAATGACTGCTTGTGGAAATCTTGTCTCCTCTTCTGGAACAGAAGTTTCCTCTAGGAAATGGAAAGTATCAGAAAGAAGTTTGACTCAATAGGAATTCTGCACAAAACACAGAATGGTGAGACCCATGAACCCATTGAACCACACATACACCCACAACTTCTGTCTATCAAGCCAAAAGTCATTTATGTTCAATAATGTGCAATATAACTGAACCCCCCACATGGGCCACACCCCTCTGGATTTCTTCTCATAGAGCTGTTTTTATAATTTAGTGAGTTAGTTTACCAGGAAATTGTGTTTCATTGGTGTCAAGAGGTCAGAACAGCATTCCCTGGTCTCCTTGCCCTATTGTCTAATTTGTAATTTTTCTCCAAAATTGAGATGCAATCTTAAATTCCTTTTACTATAGCCAAGCTCAACATCTCTGCTTAGGAAGAGATATCACGAAGGATGAAGGAGACGGTGAGAGGCAGAGTGGCAGAGACTCCACCTGGTTCAGGGAAAGTGTGATAAAAAGTTCTATAGCAGTGAATTTCACTTACCTACTGCATATATGCATCCAGGTGGGTGGGACTATCTTCCAATGCAAAAAGAGCAGGCTAGGAATGAGTGAGGATTTGCAGGGTGTTCTGAAAGATAGGTGAAGCAGTAATGTAACATGTTTTCTTTTTATAATTCAGTGTTCTTTTTGTTGCTCAGTCCCTAGGCTTCCCCCCCCCCAAATAGAGCAAACTTTCTGATATGTCTATATTGGCTCCCCCCTAACCACGGAGGCTGTTTTGGGTAGATGGGAGCCAGACAGGTTTGGGGGGCAGGTGTTTACCCAAGTAGTAGTAGCACCGTTAAGAAGCAAATATACTTGATAGATAAACAAATGAACAGATACCCCTGGTGGTGGTGAGGGCAGAAGGTTTACAATACTCTCCCCTCCAAATGCCCCAGCCATTTTCCTAGTACAAGGCAACTGAGAATTAGCACTTGGGGCTGTTGCTTTAGCTGCAGTTGAGAGCTGGTGGCATCACACCTTCCTGGCTTTCAGCCTGGCCCTAATCCAGGCAGCTGTTTACATCTATGGTACATCCCCTTCCTCCACAGTAGCCTCATACACAACATGCTGGGAAGACTTAGCAGTCCTCCTTGCCTACGACGGTCTCTGCTTCTGTAGTCCTGGGGGTGATGGGGAAATTTCCAAGAGCTGGCAAGAAACCAAAGTAACTAGTGTGGAGACCTCTGATGATGGAATAGAGATGTAACTAGCTTTCACATGTAAGGACCAAAAGTAAAAAAAGAGCTCTGCTGGCATACTGAGAGTTGACTCAATAACTGACTAATAGAAAGAGGGGGAAAGAAATCATCAGTGGGATAACTATTGTTCTGTATCTTCATGCTAGGGATTTAATCACTCACAGAATAGAGAAAGGCATACAAGAATCAAAGGCTAGATAAGTTTATTTAATATGCAGATTCTCCCCAATGTGTTTGCTGCTGGGAATATGGAAATTTGGTCCCTCCTTAATATAAACTATTATTATTATATATAATAAAAACCCCACTTCCCCAAAACTTCACTGATCAGTCATGGGTGAATTGCCTGCCCTGATTTATTTGAACTTACCCGGTCTAGTCTACAGTACCTGTTAAAGTACATTAATCTTATTGAGTATGGATACAATTGTTGTTCTCTTGCTCTCTCGGAACGTAAGAAGTGACTTTATATTGAGTCAAAATATTGGTCTGTTTAGCTCATTGCTGGTCAGACTGACTCACAGTGGTCTTTCCAATCCCACCTGGAGGTGCTGGGGTTTGAACCAGGGAACTTCTGCATGCCACTGAGCTGTGTCCTTTCCCTCAGAAATTTCAACAAGCAATAAATCTTCTCGTTCACTGAGCAGCAGCCACACCCATGCTTCAACTAGATAGTTTTACAGCCCTGTGACTTAGAAGGAAAAAGTGTCTTCCCGCAAGTTCCAGGGAAAAATGAAAAATCTTACCCATCAAACTTCGGCAGATCCCACTTGTTCTCTGTCTTGCCTTCATTCTCTTTGCCTACCTCCTAAGATGAGGACCTGCTCTTTATTGGCTGTGAAGAGGATTATCAGTTCTCATTGGAGGAGGTGTCTAAAGCTGTTCAAAGTCCATCTCACTATGGATAACTTTGTCTGCCTTTGGAGCTGAACAGAGAAACCAACTCATCCTTCCTGTTCTGCTTTATCTCAAATTGCAAAATGAAATATCTCACCCCTTCATCTGCACATTTCTAAGCAAGGCTGCTATCACAATTACTATCTTTTATCAACCAAAAACATTTTCACAGTATGTGTCACATGCACTTTGACTTTTACTTAGGGGTGACCAATGGATATGGTTCTTCTAAATCTGTTCTTGTTTATTCCCAAGCAGTTTTCTGAATTAGAAAACAAATACACCAAGCCAAATTGCCCCCATTCACAACCCTGGGTCATATTTTGGTCGACACTTGTGCCAAGACTTTTGCAAATGATGAAATGCAAAAACAATGCTTGGACTTAAAATGAGCAGTGTTTATTTAACACTGTTAAAGGTTTGCAAATGGGTAACAGTTACTAAATAAAGGAATTCCCAACAGCACAAGCTCCAATACATGTGAGGTATAGTGGTGTTCTACCTATCGCTTCAAAGTGTTGGGCAAGTTCCAATGACTCAGGGCCCCAAAGTAGTTAATTCCCTGCTCCTAGTCATTCCTTGCATGTACATTAACAGTGCAATCCAAACCAAGATCTGCTGGGATTAATGAGTTTAAAATTTCATTTCATTCATTTTATCCCCCCCCCCATTTTTCCACACTAAAAACCCAGGCCCAGTGTGGCTTAGAACAAAAAAGAAAACAAGGATGTGCTTCAAACAAACACTACAAAAACAATTTCATAATAACAAAACAACAACAACAACATAGTAATAATTTCATGATAACATAGTAAGACGAAAATATAATAACATAAAATAAATCTCATTTCAATACTATAACAAGCTCACTTAAACAGCATGTAGCATCCAACAGCAATAATAACAAGGGAGGTTCCCAGTAGCTCTCTCATTCAAGGGGATATTTTTTACAACCATAGAAATAGAAATACTTTATTGTCACTGTGCCACATGTTTACAGTGAGATTAAACGAGTCCCTCTTCCCCCCCCCACAATCTCTCAGTCCTTCGTACAACCACCGACCCCGAACGTCAGCTGCAATGTTGCTGTCTTCCATTCAGCAGCCTCATGACCCATGGGTAGAAACTGTTCTTTAACTTGTTGGTTCAACTTATGCTACAATAACTCCTGCCCGAGGGCAGGAAATTAAAAAGGTGCTGGCCAGGGTGTGAGTCATCCCTGAGAATGTTCCTCGCTCTTCTGAGGCAATGGTCTTCTGCGATAACATCTAGCGGACTCAGGGGACAGCCCATGATGTGCTGTCTTCACCACCCTCTGTAGGGACTTTCTGTCCATGGTTGTCAAACCAGCGTACCACACTGTGATACAGTATGAAAGAACACTTTCTATCATGGAGTGATAGAAGGAAATCATTAGTTGTTGTCTAACATTGTTCTTTCGCAAGACCCTAAGGAAATGAAGTATGTGTTGGGCCTTCTTGACCACCTGGGCTGTATTGACCTTCCAAGTAAGGTCTTCACTAAAATGGACTCCCAGGAATTTAAAGGAAGAGACTCTCTCCACACACACACACACACACACACACACACACACACACACCGGTATACAACAGGGCTAGCCTCTCTTCCTCCAAAAGTCCAACACCATCTCCTTCGTCTTGCCAATGTTTAGATGCAGATTGTTATCTGAGCACCATGTGGTTACCTTTTCAACCTCCCCCCTGTACGCAGATTCGTCTCCACCTGTAAATAAACCCATTATGGTGGTGTCATCTGCAAACTTAATAATTAGTAGATGGGTCAGATGAATATGTGTGCAAAGAATACAGGTATGGACTTAGCACGCATCCCTGTGGAGTGCCAGTGCTGAGCTTCAGGGAGGTAGATGTAACAGGCCCGATCCTCACTGTTTGTGTCTGGTCTTTCAGAAAGTCTTTAATCCAATCATAGATGTTAGAAGAAAGGTCCAGGTCTTTTAACTTTCCAATGAGAATATCTGGAAGGATGGTATTGAAAGCTGAGCTATAATCAATAAACAGCATCCTGACATAATTCCCTGGTCTCTCCAGATGACTTGCTGCAAGGTGAAAAGCTGTAGCAATGTGACTAAGGCTGGATCAGCAATCTTCGGATTTGGTGAGCAGAAGACAAGGACAGCATGCTGGGATGAAAAGTGCTAAGGACGGGGGGGGGTGAATTGTGGCACACTTTGTGTCCCAAAGAAGATTATACAACATTTCTATTCACAGGCCAAGTTGTAGAGATGATTCCACCCAATCTTTGTCTTGACTATTTCAGTTTGTGCAATATAGGTGAAAGGTGCGGAGCAATTTTGAGCTGCAGGGCTTCATATCTTCATGGCTGTATACCAGGCACCCCAAACTCGGCCCTCCAGATGTTTTGTGACTACAACTCCCATCATCCCTAGCTAACAGGACCAGTGGCCAGGGATGATGGGAATTGTAGTCCCAAAACATCTGGAGGGCCAAGTTTGGGGATGCCTTCTGTATCCCATATGTGGGTGGGGCACAGAAGAAAAATTGGGAGGACCAAAGTGGTGACTCCTCCCTTTGTAAAGTAGGATACATTTCAGCTACACAGACCGAAAAATTTTCAACACAACCCAAGCCTCTTTTTCTGGTGAGCAAGAGCCATCAATGCAATCCAAGGACATATTACAGCCAGACCAAAGAACTCTTATGAAAGGTTCCTAAGTGTGTTCGAACAAGGTGAGTCCATTTCCTGTCTGTCATTCTCCTCCTCATTCAAAACCCGCTGGAGGATGACCATCAGGCTCTCCCTAGATCGACCTCCCTTCTTCCTCCCAACCAGAAAATAGAGCAAGGGGTTCATACTGCTGTTGAGGGAGGCACACAAAAAGCCATAATGGAGTGGAATAGTATTATCCGGGCCTATAATTGATATAGCAAGGATCATGGCATTGAGTGGAAAAGCAAGCATGAGGAAGAAGAGGAGTGAAAGCAAAATTACTGTTAAAAGCCTTCCCCTCTTTCGCGGGTGTGATTTAAAACAGACTTTGATGAAAAGAATCACAGCTGAAATTGTCATAAGTGGGAGGCAAAGCAGTCCAGTCAATAAATATTGGCCTGTTTTTTCTAACCCATATGGTAAAGTGTAATTTTTTTCGAGAATGTAGAGGATTACACAGAGCAGACAGGAGATGACCCATATGAGGGCACACACAGTGGTGGACAAATGTGTTGGCCGGACACACCGATGCCAAATAGGGAAGAGGACAGACACACATCTGTCAATGCTGATGGCTGTCAGAAGAAGTTGTCCAGTGTTGCATGTGAAGGCTAAGAGACATTCAGCAATACTATCAAGAATAGAATAATCTTCAGTAACCATAATAAAATAAAAGAACTCTAGGCTCAGGAGGAATGCAAAGTCAGCAACAGCCAAATTAAAGATGTAGGTGGTGAACGGTTTCCTCCTAATGCGGAAACCAAGAAGCCAGATGACAGTTCCATTCCCCCAAAATCCCATACAGCAGATAACTGAAATGAAGCCATATACTATAGGTATTTCAAATGGGTTATACTGGAAATCTCCTTGATCAGATATCTGACCTTGGAAGGGACTGGAACCCAGTCAAGTCAACTGACTCCGATGTTGTCGATATTTATCAGATCAGATTACACCTGCTATTCCTGCAGTAGGAGCAATTCTGTTCTTTTTTGTTATGGGGACCTTGCTACGTACTAGCTTCAGTGATCCTGGAGTCCTGCCTCGTGCAACACCAGATGAAGCAGCAGATCTTGAAAGACAAATAGAAATTGCAAATGGCTCCAGTTCAGGAGGGTACATTATATGAGCTATTATAAGTTTCATTATTACTCATATTTCACAGCATCCACAGCAGATTGCAAAGTCCCATTGATATGTCTTTCCATGCTGAATGAATGCATGTGGAATCCTTGTCTCCTCTTCTGGAGCAGAAGTTTTGCCTAGGAAATGTATCACAAAAAATGTACCATAAAGAAGTTTGACTCAACAGGAATTCTGTGCAAAACGCAGAATAGTGAGACCCAGGATCCCATTGAACCACACATACACCCACAACTTTCCACAATTTTATTAAGAAATTTCATAATACAATAAAAAACAAACTAAACTAAACAAAAAGAAAAGAAACAAGGAGAGAGAAAGAGACAGTACAATGCAAAGTCCTGTCTCATAAATATATCTTAACTTTTATCCCATACAGAAAAAGGTGAGCCCCCCCCCCTGCTTTCACCTGGGAGCTTGTCTCACCCAGGGAGATCTCCCCTTCCCTTTTTTTCACTCAGGGTCCTTCACTAGCTGTCCATCACCCTCATCTGCATGCAATTCTTTCCTAAACCCAGGACCCAGCCACGCAGTTGCAAATAAAACGTGAATTTTAAGTGCAATGTGCAATGTGGCAATAAATGGCGATGCTGAGCCTTATGGAAAATTCAATGTACTTTTAAAAACACTTTTTTAAAAAAGCATTTTCAGAATGGTTTTTAATTGTGTGTAGACTACAAGGCAACAACAAGAGAAAGCAGATCCAAACAAACACAAAAAGAGTGCTTGCCTCAATATGGTATCATTCTTTGCTTTTTTATTGAATACATATATAGATGATTTTCAAGAAACCAACCCTTCAGATAGCATTGTACAAGTACAAAATGACAACCACCACAAATACAAATCAGGTTGATGTTTTCTTTTGTTTAAAAAGATAAGCATCTGAAATTCTTAATAGTCATTAAAAATATTTTAAAACCAGCAGAAAAATGATAGAGGGTGCTAGATAAAGCTGAACATACTATGAATCGTGTGTGTGTGTGTGTGTGTGTGTGTGTGTGTGTGGTCTTTAGGACATGCTTAAATCTCTATAAGAATGGAACTTGCCTGTTCTCACAGAGAATTGAATTCATAAACCCATGGAATCATACACTCATAGAATCATATCAGTTTGAAGGGGCATCCAGGGGCATCTGGTCCAACCCCATGCAATACAGGAACCTCAACTAAAGCACCACAAGGTTGTTTAATCTTATTTGGAATTGAATTCTGCAAATGTGGAGCCAACATTGGCCTTTTTGTATCTGCCTGTGATTGCTGGCAGGCACCTAAGTAGAATCTCTGAATTAAATCATAAGGTGCAGGTGGATTCACAGGAGTGAAGGAAGCCTTAGAAATAACCTAGTTCTAAATCAGGAAGGTTTATAGGTCAGCAGCACTTCCAAGTGGACTTTGGTTTGCTGTAGGTGCAGAGCTGGTACAATATACAGTAGTTAAATGGTGTGGAGACTCTTTTAGCCACATGGCTTCATATCTTTCTGGCCAACATTTCAGGGGCTGTATACAATAGGTGGGTGGGGCACAAAAGCAAAATAAGGAGAGCAAAAGACGTGAATCCCCCCCCCACTTTGTAGAGTAGGATACATTTGAGCTACACAAACCCCAAAATTTTAAACAAAACCCAGGTGAGAAATAGTCATCAATGCAGTTCAAGGACACATTACAGCCAGACCAAAGAACTCTTAGGAAAGGTTCCTAAGTGGGTTTGAACAAGGAGGTTCCACTTCCTGTCTGTCATTCCCCTCCTCATTAAAAACCCACTGGAGGATGACCATCAGGCTCCCCCTAGGTCGACCTCCCTTCTTCCTCCCAACCAGAAAATAGACCAAGGGGTTCACACTACTGTTGAGGGAGGCACACAAAAAGCCATAAAGGAGTGGAACAGGAGTATCCAGGTCTACAATTGATCTACTGAGAAGAAGGGCATTTAGTGGAAATGCAAATATGAGGAAGAAGAGGAGTGTCAGTAAAATAACCGTTAAAAGCCTTCCCCGCTTTCGCGGGTGTGATTTAAAACAGACTTTGATGAAAAGGATCACAGTTGAAATTGTCATGAGTGGGAGACAAAGCAGTCCAGTCAAGAAAAAATGAAAAGATGCTGTGAGGATATAAAGAAAGATGTTATATGATCTAAGGAAAGATGTTTCTTTGAGAATATAGAGGACTATGGAGAGCAGACAGGAGAGGACCCATATGAGGGCACACACAGTGGTGGACAAATGTGTTGGCTGGACACACCGATGCCAGATAGGGAAGAGGACAGACACACATCTGTCAATGCTGATGGCTGTCAGAAGAAGTTGTCTAGTGTTGTATGTGAAGTCCAAGAGACATTCAACAATACTATCAAGAATAGAATAATCTTCAGTAGCCATAATTAAATAAAAGTTTTCAGTAAAGATAATAAAAGTATAGAACTCTAGGCTCAGGAGGAATGCAAAGTCAGCAACAGCCAAATTTAGGATGTAGGTTGTGAACGGTTTCCTCCTAATGCGGAAACCAAGAAGCCAGATGACAGTTCCATTCCCCAAAAATCCCATACAGCAGATAACTAAAATGAAGCCACATATTATAGATTTTTCATATTTCTTATATTGGAAATATTCTTGGTCATTATACGAGCTATTATAAGTGCCATTATACTCCTTATATGTCGCAGCATCCGCAGCAGATTGCAAAGTCCCATTGATATGTCTTTCCATGATGAATGACTGCATGTGAAAATCTTGTCTCTTCTTCTGGAGCAGAAGTTTCCTCTAGGAAATGGAAAATATCATAAATATGTTTGACTCAGCTGGAATTCTGTGCAAAACCCATAATTGTGAGAGCCAGGAGCCCACTGAACAACACATAAACCCACAACATCTGACTATCAAGCCAAAAGTCATATATGTGCAATTCTCTACAATATAACTGAATCCCCCACATGGGCCAAACCCCTCTGGTTTTTTTCTCATTGAGTTTATTGTTGTTGTTGTTGTTATTTTGGACTTTAGTGAGTTAGTTTACCTGGAAACTGGGTTTGATTGGTGCCAAAAGAAGAAGTCAGCACAGCATTCCCTGAGATATCAGTAAGGATGAAGGAGATGGACTGAGACAGAATGAGAAAGACGCCACCTTGTTTAGGGAAAGATTGATATAAAGTTTTATAGCAGTGAATTTCACTTACCTACTGCATATTCATCCAGGTGTGTGGGACTATATTCCAATGCAATAAGAGCAGGTTAGGAATGAATGAGGGTGGGCAGGAGGTTCTGAAAGAGATGTCATGCAGTAATGTAACATTTTTTCTTATTACTTATAACTCAGTTTCCTTTTTGTTGTTCAGTTCCTAGGATTCGCCCTAAAATAGAGCAAGCTTTCTTATGTGTCTATATTGGCTCTCCCCCAACCGAGGAGGCTGTTTTTGATGCATGGGAAGCAGACATGTTGGGGGGGCAGGTGTTTACACAAGTAGTACTGGCACCTTTAAGAAGCAATCATACTTGATGGATAAACAAATGAACAGATTCTCCTGGTGATGGTGATGACAGAAGGTTTACATTACTCTCCCCTCCAGATGTCTCTGCCATTTTCCTAGTGCAAGGCAACTGAGCATTAGCACTTAGGCTGTTGCTTTAGCTGTATTTGAGTGCTGGTGGCATTACACCTTCCTGGCTTTCAGCCTGGCTCTAATCCAGGCAGCTGTTTACATCTACATCCCTTTCCTCCATAGTAGCCTCATACACAGCATGCTGGGAAGCCTTAGCAGTCCTCCTTGCCTACCAGATTCTCTTTAACTGTAGTTTTGGGGTGATGGGGAAATTTCAAAGAACTGCCAAGAAACCCAAGTGACTAATGTGCAGACTTCTAATGATGGGGTATGGATGTAACTAAACTTCACTTGTAAGGACCTAGAGCAAGGAAAGTGCCCTAGTGACATTCTGAGAGTTAACTCAATAAGTGACTTATGGAAAGGGGATAACTATTATTCTGTAGCTTCACACTACAGTTTGGTCATTCACAGGACAAAGAAAGGAATTAAAGAGAGTGTATATGTTTATTTATTTAGCTGAATTCCATGATTGTGTTTGCTTCTGGGAATATGCTCGCTTTGTATTACATTAATAAAACCAAGTTTCCCAAAACTTCACTGATCAATCATAGCTGAATTGCCTCCACTGGACTTGGTTCACTTGAAATGACCCAGTCTATTCTGCAGTACCTATTAAGATACATTAATCTCATTGTGTCTGGAAACAATGTTTGTTCTCTCCCTTGGCAAAACCTCAGGAAGTGACCTTATACTGAGACTATTAGTCTATCAAGATCTGGACTTGTCAAACTGACTCTCAGTGGCACTCTCTAGCATTTTAAAAAGTGGTCTTTTCAACCCTACCTGGAGGTGCTGGAAATCAACCTTCTGCAAGCACTGTTTACATCTACATACACAATGTATGTAGTCTCATACACAACATGCTAGGTAGACCTAGCAGTCCTCTTTGCTACTAGGTTCGCTTCTTCTGTAGTCCTGAGGTTGATGGGGAAATTTCCAAGAGCTTGCAAGAAACCAAAGTAGCTAATGTGGAGACCTCTGATGATGGGGTAGGGATGTAATTAACCTTCACTTCACTTCCTTATGACCAAGAGTAAGGAAAGTGCTCTACTGGCATTGAGTTACTTAAAGAAAGGGGAGAAACGAAAAAATAAAATAAAAAGAAAGGGGAGAAATGAACTCTTCAGTGGGATAATTATTGTTTTGTAGCTTCATGTTAAGGGTTTAGTCACTCACAGAACAGAGAAAGGAATTCAAGAATTAAAGAGAGTGTATATGTTTATATAGTAAGCAGAATCCCATAATTGTGTTTCCTTCTAGGAAAATGGATATCTGCACCCTTCGTATTGCCTTAATAAAACCAACTTTCCCAAGACTTCACTGATCAATCATAGGTGAATTCCCTGCGCTGGACTTGGATCATTTTAAATGACCCAGTCTATTCTGCGTACCTGCGAGAATTTTTTTTTACAAAAAGTATGAGAATTATCAGATTTAGGGGAAGATTACTGTAGAAGCATAAATGCGATAAATGAGAAGCAATTCGCAAATTTATTAATAAATGGAGATAAAACAGATAGTTTTCCAATAGAGAAAGGCACTAGGCAGGGGTGTCCCCTGTCACCACTTCTTTTCATAGTATCATTGGAAATCTTATTGACAGAAATTAGGAAAGAAAAAGAAATTATGGGAATAACATTAGGAAGGGAGAATTCAAGGTTAAAGCGTTTGCGGATGATATTATCCTAAGAATTGAAAATCCAGAAACAAGTATTATAAAAGCTATAAAGTTAATGGAAGAGTTCGGGAAAGTTTCAGGATTTAAATTAAATAGGAGAAAGACAAAAATTATGGTTAAATATATCCAACCCCAAGAACAAAGAGAATTAGAAGAAAAGGTAGGACTGCAGGTAGTCAAAAAAGCAAAATATTTGGGAGTGGAATTAACTATGAAAAATATAAACCTGTTTCAAAACAATTATGAAAAGGTATGGAAAGGGATAAAAAAAGATTTTGAAAGATGGAAAAGATTGCAATTAACACTATGGGGAAGAATATCCATAATAAAGATGAACATGCTACCAAAAATGCTCTATCTATTCCAAACAATCCTGATTATAAATAAAGAAAATTGCTTTGAGGATTGGAAAAAAGATATTACAAATTTCATTTGGCAGGGAAAGAAACCACGAATAAAATATAAATTATTAACGGATAGAAAGGAGAGAGGTGGATTGGCGTTACCAAATTTTAAATCGTATTACGAAGTAGAATGTTTAATTTGGGTAAGGGATTGGATTAAATTGGAAAAATCAAATGTTTTAGATCCTGAAAGCATCAATAATAGATTTGGTTGGCATGCTTATTTGAATTATGAAAAAGATAAAGTCAATAAAGGGTTTACAAAGCATATATTAAGAGAGGCATTGTATAAAGTTTGGAGTATATACAAAATATTTGTAGAGCCTAACACACCCTGGTGGATTTTCCCGATAGAGGCCTTTAGCATTAAGAAATTGAACACAAGAGCAAATTGGCCAACTTATAAACAATTATTAGAAGAGAAGCAAGGTAAATTTAGATTAAAAACATATGAAGAGTTAAAAGTTTTGGGTTTGGGTAGATGGCACTACATTCAACTGAGAAGTGTGTTTAACACAGACCAAAAAAAAAAGGGATTTCCTAAGGAGGAGTCTAAATTTACGACCGAGGTCATACAAAACAATAAGAAATTATTATCAAAGACATATAACTTATTATTAAATTGGGACCTGATGGATGAAGAAGTGAAGGAGATGATGCTAAAATGGTCAAAGGATCTTGGGTAAATTATCCAATTAGAGCAGTGGAAAAAATTATGGAATTACGATATAAAATTCACAGCCTTGTACACGATTAGAGAAAATTTTATCAAAATGTTTTACAGGTGGCACTTGACACCTGTAAAGCTAGCAAAAATCTATAAGACGAATTCCAACATCTGTTGGAGGTGTGAGAAGGATACAGGGACGGTAATGCATATGTGGTGGAGGTGCGAGATAATCAGGGTTTTTTGGGTAATGATACATGAAGAAATTAAGAAGATGTTAAAATTAACAATAACAAAAAGACTGGAAGCATACCTGTTGGGCATATTAAATCAAGAAATACCACAGAGAAAGGGAAAATTATTTCTACAGTATATGCAAGTACAGCGGCAAAAGTGGTAATAGCTATGAATTGGAAATCACAGAAGATCCCAACAAAGGAAGATTGGATCAACAAATTAAATGAATATTTAACATTGGCTAAATTAACAGCAGCAATAAGAAACCAATCTAACCAAAAGCTAAGAAATGAATGGAAATGCTATGATGAATACTTGGCAAAATACTGCTCAAAAAATAATATGCTAATGTGCCTAGACTAAAATGTGAAGTATATAAAGTAGCATTAAACAGTGATGAATAGTATAGTATGGGGGAGGAGGATAGGATGAAGTAAGGAATGCAAGATGATAATAATTTAAAAGGTTCAATGAAATTGAGTTGGAGATGGAGGGAAGCAACAAGGGTGAAGGGAAAACGGGTGGTGGGTAAAAGTGGTGAAGATAGATATGCAAAAGATATGTATATCTTCTTTTTCTTTGATGATATCTATAATTATATGCAAAGTAAATTTGAATTGAACTATGAATGGAAATAAAATTGATTAAAAAATATGTTGTGTTTCCTGGACAGCAAGCAGTTAACACCATCGTTCTGATTCTGGGAACTCTGCCAAGGTATCCAGGCAACTATCATTTGTCTGAGAGAAGGCGAAGTTGGTTTCACTTTTGCCTTCCCGAGTAGTGTATGCTGTAGTGTGTGTATCGTAGCTATGGAGCTTGACTCCTCAGGTTTTCTTTTGTTTGCGAGTCAATAAATATGTAGTTTAGAATACAACTGTCTGGACCTCAGTTATTCCAGACACAGTGAAGCAGACCTAAAATTGCCAACACAAGGCGCTGCGCGATTCTGCTGAGTGAGAGAGAGAGCCGGCACAACGGAAGCGTGGCTGGACACCATTGCGGAGCCAGGGCTCGTTAAGACGATTTATGGCTGCTCCGGGCAGCAGTCCAAAGAAGAAGAGAGACTCCACTATGGCTACACTCTCACATTTATCACAGGTTATGGAAGCGCCATTAAGAGATAGCACGGCTTTTTTTGGCAAAGCGTCCTGAAGTGATTTATGGCCAGGACGGGAGGTCTGTGTGTCTGCTGCAGCCGGCAGCATGAAAGCCCAGCTGGAGGACTGCTTTGTGCAAGCTTTGAGGCATAAAGCAGGGAAACCTCGCTGGTGAAGAGGAGCCGTTTCCTGGAGCTGGGAGCTGAGAGGCAAGTGCTGAGTTTGCAGCCACGTGAGTTACCTCAAGCCCCAGGGGGGAGATGGCAGAATCCCATGAGAACTTTACACCGCCCTTCCCCAGGCTAAATGGGAGGAATTGGGCTGACTGGTCACGTAAAATGAAGGTCCTCTTAACTGCTAAAGATCTGTGGACTTGTACTGAGGCCCCACCAGTGCAAGACCCTGCTGCTGAAGCAGCTGAGGCCAAGAAGAAAGACGAGAGAGCTACTGCTCACTTAGTCATGGGCATTGAGGAAGAGCAGATGGTGCACATAGACGCTGCCACCAACGCCCACGAGATTTGGGGGGCTCTCCAACGTGTGTTCCAGAGAGATACAGCGGGTGCACGCATTCACACCACCAGGCAGCTGTTTGAGCAACGTTTGCAACCTGGAGGCTGTGTGCGTGAGCACACCAACAAGATGTTGGCAATCTTCAACCGTTTGAGACAGCTGCAGGTTCCATTTACGGAGGAACAGAAAGTTTACATTTTGCTTAGTTCGTTAGACCCCAGTTTTGAGACGCTTTCTCTCACTCTGGAAGCCTTGCCAGCAGCACAACTGAGCATTGATTATGTATCGGGGAGGCTGCAGGATGAACAGGATAGGAGAGAAAGAGAGAAAGGAAAAGCTGTTAAGGGGGGTTGCTCTTTGCCCAGGAGTGGGGGTGCAGAGGCTGCTGAGAGCTCTGTTAAAGCTCTTGCAGTGAAGAAATGTTTTGGCTGTGGGTCAGATAAGCATCTAATCCGGGACTGCAGCCAAGAAAACTTCAAAGCTGGTTTCCATGGCAACCGCCAGAGGAAAGGGAGACCACGTCGTGGAAGGAAAGCACCGTCCAGAGAAGGCAGAGAAGATAAAGCAGCTGCATACGCTTTCGTTGGAAAGACTGTTGCCAACCCCAAGCTGCGTTGGATTGTGGACAGTGGTGCCAGTAGGCATCTAGCACCACCTGGCAGTCAGTTGCGGAACTGCAGGTCGATCCAAGATGCTACCACAGTCACTTTGGCAGATGCAACCACTAAATCTGTCACCAAAGCTGGTGTTTTTTATATGCCTTGTCTGAATGATGACATTGATGTGTTTGTTTTAGATGGCATGAAGTATGGCTTACTTTCTGTTTCAGCTTTAGACCTTGCAGGTTACATGGTCAGTTTTGGTAACCAGGTATGCACCATCTCCAAAGGTGGAAAGCAGTTGGTCCAAGTGAGAGGCCATGATGGGGTGTACATACTGGAAACTGACAACAGCGCCGCAGCGAGGGCGCAGGGTGCTGAAACAGGTAAAAACAGTTTTGAGACGGCACATGCGCATTGTGCCAACAAACCCACCCACGATCAATGTTTACACTTGTGGCATCGCAGGTTTTCGCACGCCAATTGGGGGTACGTGCGCAAGCAGGTAGAGTGCACTGAGGGTTGTAAAATGAAGGAGTGCACTAAATTCCTAGACTGCCGAGCTTGCAAGAGATCGAAGGTGCATTCTTGCAGTTACCCAAGGTCAGACAGGGTGGCCAACCAGGCGTTTGAGCTGATTCACGCCGATCTGTGTGGACCAATGCAGGTTCCCAGCATAGGCCATGCCCGCTTTGTACTATGTCTGATTGACGATTATTCCCGCGCCGGCTGGATTTTCCCGCTCAGGGACAAGGGGCAAGCGGCGAAAGAGATTAAGGAATGGGTGGAGGCAGTAGAGGTGGAATTTGGCACCAAAGTGAAATCTTTTCAGACCGACCGAGGCACTGAGTTTACTTGTGCAAAGTTGCAGGATTTCTTTCGTGCCAAAGGCATTAAGCATAGAAAAACCTCTCCTTACGCTCCCCAGGAGAACGGGGTTGCAGAGCGCAGGAACAGAACCCTGCAGGAGGCAGTTGATGCTATTTTGTTTGATTCGGGTCTGCCAAAATTCTTCTGGGCCGAAGCATGGAAAACTGTATGTCACACCCTGAACAGGACATACAACTCTGTGGTAGGGACCACGCCCTATTTTCTTCTCTACGGAAAGAAGCCCAAGGTGCACTATTTCCGTACCTTCGGGGCAGAGGCCTGGGTCCTGATACCCCGGCAGTTACGTAGAAAGGGCAGCCCGAGGTCACAGAAACTGATTTTCTGCGGCTATGACACAGGGTCGAAAGCCTGGAGATTTGCTTATCCGAGTGGAAATCGTTCTCGGGTGGTGATCAGCCGCAGCGCAGAGTTTTGTGAGCAAGATGGCTGGAAGAGGATTCATGGCAATCCTGAAGTGCTCACAGACTTATTCAGCGGTCTTGACTACCAGGATCAGTCAGGCACATCCACTGGTGGTGCTGATGGTGGTCAACCTGCTGGTGTTTCGGGCCACGATCCCAAACACGACCAGGGTGCAGTGCCAGAGGGAGCAATCCCTAAGACTCAGGTGAAGTCTGAACCCAGCAGCGCACCAACGTCTCCAGGGGAGACAAGAGCTAGGAGACAGAAGCGCAGTAGGTCTCCACGCTCACCTTCAGGCAAGTTCAGTCCAGGAGGGCACAGCAAGCGCAGCAAATCGCTTGGCGGTTCTCCAGATGCCAGGGACTCACAGACTGAGTCCGGCACGTCTGGGTCAGAGGGGGAGTCTCCAGTGGTGCCATGGCGTTCCAAGCGCACCACGAAAGGCAAACCTCCTGACAGGTTCAAAGCCACCACGGTTTGGGCCCATGTTGCTCTGTGCGAACCGGAGAGCTTCGCTGAGGTGCGGAAGTTACCTCAAGCAGAGTCCAGCAAGTGGAAACAAGCGATGGATAAAGAGCTTAGCGCCATGAAATCGCTTGGAGTGTTCACACTTACAACTCTGCCAGCTGACCAGCAAGCTGTGAGTTGTCGCTGGGTCTATAGGTTGAAACCCACTGCAAGTGGAGAGCCACAATACAAAGCGAGATTGGTGGCCAGAGGGTTCAGCCAGAGACCAGGAGTGCATTACTCACAAGTTTATGCACCCACATCCCGCAGTGAGACCATGAGGTTACTGCTAGCGGTAGCAGCACAGAGAGGTGCTGAGGTTGCACATTTCGACATCGACGTCGCCTACCTGAACTCACCGCTGCAGGAGGAAATCTACATGCTACCTCCTCCAGGGTTTGAAGGCGATAGTCCAAATTTGGTTTGGAGACTACACCGTTCCATTTATGGCTTGAGACAATCAGCCAGAAACTGGAATATTTGTCTCAACCAGGCTCTGGAGAAGCTAGGCTTCAGGAAGAGTCGTGCAGACAGTTGTTTGTACCTAAAGGGTTCAGGTCAGCAACAAGAATTGGCATTAATTTTTGTTGACGACATTGTCCTTGTTGCTAGTACAAACAAACAGGTGCAGGAGTTTGCAAGTAAGCTGAGGCAGCACTTCAAACTCAAGGAGTTGGGTCCTGTGAGCATGTATCTAGGGGTTCACATTCACAGAGACCGAGATGGCAGTTTTGTACTTAACCAGAGCTCAAAGATTGATCAGTTGCTCAAGAAATTCAACATGGCAGACTGTAAGGGTGTAAGGACACCAATGGAGACATGCTTTGTTAAAGACAATCAGTCTGATGAAAAGAAAGAGTTTGAGCACAAGGAGGTGTATCAATCTGCTCTGGGCAGCCTGCTCTATTTGTCTCAATGGAGTAGACCCGATATTGCATTTGCAGTCAATCTGCTGAGTCGAGAAGCAGCCAAGCCCAGTGTGATGGCCTGGAACGGGATTAAGAGAGTTCTTAAGTATCTGCAAGAAACCAGAGAGTTTAGCCTCACACTGACAGCCCAGGGCAATGAACAGCTTCAATGTTGGGCTGACGCTGATTGGGCTAGCGACTCAGACAGAAAGTCAATATCTGGGATGGTCATAATGTTCGGAGATTCTGTAATTGGCTGGAGGTCCAAAAAGCAAAGTCTGATTGCACTGTCATCGACTGAGGCAGAATTCAGTGCTCTGTCAGAATTGTGTCGTGAGCTTGAATTCTACAAGTGCCTAGTCGAGGATGTGTGTGAGAAGTGTTACCTGCCCATCACCATATGGGAGGATAACCAACCATGCCTGAAATTGGCGGAATCCGGTCAATTCAATGCACGAACGAAACATTTGGATATTCGGTTCAAAAATGTGCATGAGAGTGTTAGGACAAATGTGGTCAGGTTGAAATATTGTCCTAGTGAAAAGAATCTCGCAGACGGTTTCACCAAACCCCTAAGTTTCCAGAAACATGAAGGTTTCTGTGAGGGATTGAACATGGGTTGAGATGTATATATGTATACCCAGAATTGCGAACGAGAGGGGGTGTTGTGTTTCCTGGACAGCAAGCAGTTAACACCATCGTTCTGATTCTGGGAACTCTGCCAAGGTATCCAGGCAACTATCATTTGTCTGAGAGAAGGCGAAGTTGGTTTCACTTTTGCCTTCCCGAGTAGTGTATGCTGTAGTGTGTGTATCGTAGCTATGGAGCTTGACTCCTCAGGTTTTCTTTTGTTTGCGAGTCAATAAATATGTAGTTTAGAATACAACTGTCTGGACCTCAGTTATTCCAGACACAGTGAAGCAGACCTAAAATTGCCAACACAAGGCGCTGCGCGATTCTGCTGAGTGAGAGAGAGAGCCGGCACAACGGAAGCGTGGCTGGACACCATTGCGGAGCCAGGGCTCGTTAAGACGATTTATGGCTGCTCCGGGCAGCAGTCCAAAGAAGAAGAGAGACTCCACTATGGCTACACTCTCACATTTATCACAAAATACATTAATCTCATTGTGTCTGGATACAATGTTTGTTCTCTCCCTTTGCAAAACCTCAGGATGTGACTTTATGCTAAGTCAGACTATTGGTCTATCAAGATCAGAACTTTTCAAACTGACTCTCAGTGCCACTCTCTAGCATTTTAAAAAGTGGTCTTTCCAACCCCAACTGGAGGTGCTGGGTATTAACCTTCTGCAAAAACCGCAGCTACTGCCTCTCCTGTAAATGTTACACCCAACCTTGTGACTGACTGCAAGATCAGCAATCTTCAGAGATGGTGAGTGCAAGAGAACAAGGACACACCATCTTGCCACGGAATGGCAGGTCATAAGGACTTAAGAGAGGAAAATGTGGCACCACTCATGCCCCATGGAGAAAATGTAAAATCTTACCAGTCTCACTCAAAGATGCGAACTGGTCCTCCTGTTCTTCATCAGGGCTTAGTTTGATTCTGTGCCTCATAGAACAAGAGGATGCTCTTTAACTGGATATAAAGATAATTATCAGTTCACCAAGGGGGAGGAGAGTATTGTCACTTATGTCCCAAAAGGCTACAGTCATGAAGACTAGGTTTGTAATTGGTTCTGGAGGAAGCAGCTCATGTCTCATGTACATCTTTATCTGTACCAGACAAATGGAATAAACCAAGACCTCATCCCCACATTTCTAATCAAGGCTGTCTAAGCAAGATAACAACTTACTGGCCTTTTAACGGCCAAAAGCATTTGTGCCCTCTGTGTCTTGTATTGGGTAGGAGAAGTGACTATTGGTGGGGAGACATGATTACCTAGGGTGGGAGGGGAGGTTGCTCTTGAGTAGGCCAACTAGGTGGAGGGGGCAAGGAGTCAGAGCCATTTGCTGTGACTGGTGGAAGGGATCAGATCCACCAGGTCATCCGTCATGCCCCCCTTCATTGGAGGCAATTCCATGGTAACCAATGTAACATTTATTTCTTTTCATTTCTTCCATAAAATCTATACACTGCTTCATTGTAAAAAGAACAACAAAAAAAAAAAAACCCCACGCCAAAGCAGCTTACAATAGAATAAACTGAAAAATCAAGAAAAATCACAACCATTCATAAAAACATGCAAAAGTTAAAATACTGAAGCAGATCGAATATATGTTAAGCTTCTTTACATGATATATTGTGCTTACAGTATTATCATTTGAACTCCAATTACTACTGCATTCAGACACTGGTTCAAAGCTTTCACAGCCTCTCCCGATTTCTATGTTAAATAAATAGAGAAAATAGAGCAAGGGGGTGGAAGGCCCCATTAGCTAAAGTGGTACCTCAGGTTAATTGTTATTAGGTTAAGAATGGACCTCCAGAATGAATTAGGTTCTTAACCCGAGGTACCACTGTGGTGTAGAGATTTCTGAAGATGGGGTAGGCATGTAACTAGCCTTCACTAGTAAGGACCAAGAGTAAGGAAAGGGCTCTACTGGCATTCTGAGTGTTGACTCAATGAGTGACTTATAGAAAGGGGAGAAATGAACTCTTCAGTGGGATTACTATCATTCTGTAGCTTCACCCTAAGTGTTTAGTCACTCACAGAACAGAGAAAGGAATTCAAGAATTAAAGAGAGTGTATATGGTTATATATTAAGCAGAATCCCATCATTGTGTTTGCTTCTAGGAACATGGATATCTGCTCCCTTCATATTGCCTTAATAAAACCAACTTTCCCAAGGCTTCACTGATCAATCATAGGTGAATTGCCTGCACTGGACTTGGATCACTTGAAATGACCCAGTCTATTCACTGTACCTGTTAAAAGACATTAATCTCATTGTGTCTGGATACAATGTTTGTTCTCTCCCTTGGCAAAACCTCAGGAAGTGACCTTATACTGAATCAGACTATTTGTCTATCAAGATCAGTACTTGTCAAACTGACTCTCAGTGCCACTCTCTAGCATTTTAAAAAGTGGTTTTTCCAACCCTACCTGGAGGTGCTGACAATTAACCTTCTGCAAGCACCACAGCTACAACCTCTATTGTAAATGTTTCACCCAACCTTGTGACTGACTGCAGATCAGCAGTCTTCAGAGATGGTGAATGCAATATAACAAGACACAGCATCTTGCACTGGAATGGCAGGTCCTAAAGACTTAAGAAAAAGAAAATATGGTCCCACTCATGACCCACGGGAAAATGTAAAATCTTACCAGTCTCACTCAAAGATGCAAACCGGTCCCTACTGTTCTTCATCTGTGTTTAATTTGATGCCCCATATGCCAAGAACATTTCTCTTTAATTGGCTATGAAGATAATTATCAGTTCACCAAGGAGGAAGAGACTATTGTCACTTATGTCCCCAAAGGCTACAGTCGTGAAGACCAGGTTTCTAATTGGTTCTGGAGGAAGCATCTCATGTCTCACGTATTTCTTTATTTGTACCAGACAAATGGAATAAACCAAGACCTCATCCGCACATGTGTAATCAATGCTGTCTAAGCAAGATAACAACTTCCTGGCCTTTTAACGGCCAAAAGCATTTGTCCCCTATGCTAATTTTATTGGATAGGAGAGGTGGCTATTGGTGGGGAGAAACGATTTCCTAGGGCGGGAGGGGGGTTGCTCTTGAGTAGGTGGAGGGCGGTAAGGAGTCAGAGCCATTTGCTGTGACTTGTGAAGGGTGAAGATCCATCAGGTCACCCCCCCCCCCCAAGTTTCATTAGTAGGAAATTCCATGGTAACCAATGTAACATTTATCAGTTTTCATTTATTTCATAAAAACTTATACAGTGCTTGATTGTAAAAAAACACACACAAACCTGAAAGCAGCTTACAAAATAATAAACAGAAAATTCAAGAAGAATCACAACCATACTTTAAAACATGCAAAAGTTAAAATACTGAAGCAGATCGAATATATGTTAAGCATCTTTACATGATATATTGTGCTTATGGTAATATCATTTGAACTCCAATTAACATTAATATCTATATGAAGCCATTGGATGTGATCATTAGAGATTTGGGGCAAGGTATCAGCATTGATGTTGACAAGCAGCTCTCCTTTTCCATAACATATGAATTGGAAGAGGCTGTGAAAGCTTTGAACCAGTGTCTGAATGCAGTAGTGGTCTGGATGAGGGCTGAATTCTATGAAGATGGGGGCTCTTTGGTGGGTGGTCCCCATGTTTTGGAAATTGGAATGTTCCCTGTTCTGAGTGGGGTTGCACTCCCTTTGAAGGAGCGAGTGTGAAGTTTGGGGGTACTTCCAGAAACATCATGGTCACTAGATGTTCCGATGTCCTCTGTGTCCCCCCATTTACAACCCTAGATCATATTTTGGTTGACACTTGCACCAGGACATTTGCAAGTGACGAGACATGAAAACTATGCTTGGACTTAAAATGACCAGTGTTTATTTAACACAGTTAAAGGTCTGCAAATGGGTAACAGTTACTATATAAAGGAATTCCCAACGCCATAAGCTCCTAGACATCTGAGGTATAGTGGTGTTGTACCTATCACTTCAAAGTGTTGGGCAAGTTCCATTGACTCAGGACCCCAGAGTAGTTAATTCCCTGCTCATAGTCATTCCTTGAAGGTACATTAACAATGCAATCCAAACCCAAGATCTATCGAGATTAAGGGGTTTAAAATTTCATTTCATTCATTTTATTTTATTTTTTGCATTTTTCCATACAAAAACACATGTCCAAAGTGGCTTTCAACCTCAAAAAACAGGTTTGGATTCCAAACAAACACTACAAAAACAATAGCAAAAGAAAAATATGATAACGTAGAATAAACCTCATTTCAATTCTATAACAAGTCCACATAAACATCATGTAGCACTCAACAGCAAAAATAACAAGAGATCTTCCCAGTGACTCTCATTCATGGGGATATGTCTTAAAGTCATGTGACTGAGGAAGAGGACATTTTTTACAACCATGTTACTAAGCAGTCTTCAGATTTGGTGAACAGAAGACAAGGGCAGCATGCTGGGATGGCAGGTGCTAAGGACTGGGGGGGGGGGAATATGGCAGCAGTTGTGTCCCAAAAAAGATTATACAACATTTCTATTCACAGTCCAAGTTGTAGAGATGATTCCACCCAATCTTTGTCTTTACTATTTCAGCTTGTGCAACATAGGTGCACAGTGTGGAGCATTTTTGAGCCGCAGGGCTTCATATCTCCATGGCCAACATTTCAGGGGCTGTATACCATAGGTGGGTGGAGAACAGAAGAAAAATTGGGAGAACCTAAGAGGTGACTCCTCCTTTTGTAGAGTAGGATACATTTCAGCTACACAAACTCCAAAATTTTCAACACAACCCAGGCCTCTTTTTCTGGTGAGAAAGAGTCATCAATGCAGTTCAAGGACACATTACAGCCAGACCAAAGAACTCTTAGGAAAGGTTCCTAAGTGGGTTTGAACAAGGAGGGTCCATTTCCTGTCTGTCATTCTCCTCCTCATTCAAAACCCGCTGGAGGATGACCATCAGGCTCTCCCTAGATCGACTTCCCTTCTTCCTCCCAACCAGAAAATAGAGCAAGGGGTTCACACTGCTGTTGAGGGAGGCACACAAAAAGCCATAATGGAGTGTAACAGGAGTATCCGGGCCTACAATGGATAGAGCAAGAAGAATGGCATTGAGAGGAAAAGCAAACATGAGGAAGAAGAGCAGTGTAAGTAAAATAACAATTAAAAGCCTTCCTCGCTTTCGCGGGTGTGATTTAAAACAGACTTTGATGAAAAGGATCACAGTTGAAATTGTCATAAGTGGGAGGCAAAGCAGTCCAGTCAAGAAATATTGGCCTCTTCGTGAGAACACACATGGAACGCTGCCAATTTCTCCAAGAAAGTAAAGGATTACGCAGAGCAGACAGGAGAGGACCCATATGAGGGCACACACAGTGGTGGACAAATTTGTTGGCCGGACACACCGATGCCAGATAGGGAAGAGGACAGACACACATCTGTCAATGCTGATGGCTGTCAGAAGTAGTTGCCCAGTGTTGTACGTGAAGTCCAAGAGACATTCAACAATACTATTAAGAAGAGCAGGACCAGATACAGTAAATATAATAAAAGTATTGAACTCTAGGCTCAGGAGGAATGCAAAGTCAGCAACAGCCAAATTAAGGATGTAGGTGGTGAATGGTTTCCTCGTAATGCGGAAACCAAGAAGCCAGATGACAGTTCCATTCCCCCAAAATCCCATACAGCAGGTAACTAAAATGAAGCCATATATTATAAATATTTCAAATGGGTTATACTGGAAATCTCCTTGATCATTATATGAGCTATTATAAGTTTCATTATACTCATCATCTGTCACAGCATCCACAGCAGATTGCAAAGTCCCATTGACATGTCTTTCCATCCTGAATGACTGCATGTGTAATCCTTGTCTCCTCTTCTGGAGCAGAAATTTCCCCTAGGAAATGTATCACAAAGAAAATGTACCACCAAGAAGTTTGACTCAACAGGAATTCTGTGCAAAATGCAGAATGTTGAGACCCAGAAGCCCATTGAAACAAACATACACTCACAACTTTTGTCTATCAAGTCAAAAGACATGTATGGTATGTGCAATTCTCTGCAATATAACTGAATGCTCCAAATGGGACACACCCCTCTGGATTTCTTCTCATAAAGCTGTTTTTGAAGTTTAGTTAGTTTACCAGGAAATTGCGTTTCATTGGTGTCCAGGCACAGCATTCCCTGGTCTCCTTGCCCTATTATCTAATTTGTAATTTCTTTCCAAAATTGGGATTCAATCATATTTATTTTACTATGGCCAAGCTCAACATTCCTGCCTAGGAAGAGATATCAGTAAGGATGAAGGAGATGGACTGAGACAGAGTGAGAAGGACTCCACCTTGTTTAGGGAAAGTTTAATAGAAAATTCTATAGCAGTGAATTTCACTTACCTACTGCATATGCATCCAGGTGGGACTATATTCCAATGCAAAAAGGGGTGTCTAGAAATGAATGAGCCTGTGGAGGAGGTTCTGAAAGAGATGTCAGGCAGTAATGTAACATGTTTTCTTTTTATGTATCACTCAGTATTCTTTTTGTTGCTCAGTTTCTCGGATTCTCCCCATAATAGAGAAACTTTCTAATTTGTCTATACAGTGGTACCTCGGGTTAAGTACTTAATTCGTTCCGGAGGTTCGTTCTTAACCTGAAAAGTACTTAACCTGAAGCACCACTTTAGCTAATAGGACCTCCTGCTGCTGCTGCGCCGTCAGAGCACAATTTCTGTTCTTAGCGGAGTTCTTAACCTGAAGTGTACTTAGAATCATAGAATCATAGAATCATAGAATCATAGAGTTGGAAGAGACCACAAGGGCCATCCAGTCCAACCCCCTGCCAAGCAGGAAACACCATCAAAGCATTCCTGACAGGTGGCTGTCAAGCCTCTGCTTAAAGACCTCCAAAGAAGGAGACTCCACCACACTCCTTGGCAGCAAATTCCACTGTCGAACAGCTCTTACTGTCAGGAAGTTCTTCCTAATGTTTAGGTGGAATCTTCTTTCTTGTAGTTTGAATCCATTGCTCCGTGTCCGCTTCTCTGGAGCAGCAGAAAACAACCTTTCTCCCTCCTCTATATGACATCCTTTTATATATTTGAACATGGCTATCATATCACCCCTTAACCTTCTCTTCTCCAGGCTAAACATACCCAGCTCCCTAAGCCGTTCCTCATAAGGCATCGTTTCCAGGCCTTTGACCATTTTGGTTGCCCTCCTCTGGACACGTTCCAGCTTGTCAATATCCTTCTTGAACTGTGGTGCCCAGAACTGGACACAGTATTCCAGGTGAGGTCTGACCAGAGCGGAATACAGTGGTACTATTACTTCCCTTGATCTAGATGCTATACTCCTATTGATGCAGCCCAGAATTGCATTGGCTTTTTTAGCTGCTGCATCACACTGTTGACTCATGTCAAGTTTGTGGTCTACCAAGACTCCTAGATCCTTTTCACTTGTACTGCTCTCAAGCCAGGTATCACCCATCCTGTATCTGTGCCTTTCATTTTTTTTGCCCAAGTGTAGTACTTTACATTTCTCCCTGTTAAAATTCATCCTGTTTGCCTTGGCCCAGTTCTCTAATCTGTTAAGGTCATTTTGAAGTGTGATCCTGTCCTCTAGGGTATTAGCCACCCCTCCCAATTTGGTGTCATCTGCAAACTTGATCAGGATGCCCTCAAGCCCATCATCCAAGTCATTGATAAAGATGTTGAATAAGACTGGGCCCAAGACAGAACCCTGTGGCACCCCACTAGTCACTTCTCTCCAGGATGAAGAGGAGCCATTGATGAGCACCCTTTGGGTTCGGTCAGTCAGCCAGTTACAAATCCACTGAATGGTAGCATTGTCTAGCCCGCATTTTACCAGCTTCTTTACAAGAATATCATGGGGCACCTTGTCAAAGGCCTTGCTGAAATCAAGATAGGCTACATCCACAGTGTTCCCTTCGTCTACCAGGCTTGTAATTCTGTCAAAAAATGAGATCAGATTAGTCTGACATGACTTATTTTTCAGAAACCCATGCTGACTTTTAGTGATCACAGCGTTCCTTTCTAGGTGCTCGCAGACCGTTTGCTTAATGATCTGCTCTAGAATCTTTCCTGGTATTGATGTCAGGCTGACTGGGCGGTAATTGTTTGGGTCCTCTCTTTTCCCCTTTTTGAAAATAGGGACAACATTTGCCCTCCTCCAGTCTGCTGGGACTTCACCTGTTTTCCAAGAATTCTCAAAGATTACTGCCAGTGGTTCTGAAATCACCTCTGCCAGTTCTTTTAATACTCTGGGATGTAGTTCATCTGGCCCTGGAGACTTGAATACATCTAAACTAGCCAAGTGTGCTTGTACTACCTCCTTACTTATTCTGGGCTGTGTTTCCCCTGCTGAATCATCTGCTCCATATTCTTCAGGTCGGGCATTGTTTTCTTTTTTGGAGAAGACTGAGGCAAAGAAGGTATTGAGGAGTTCTGCCCTTTCTGCGTCCCCTGTTCGCATTTCACCTTCTTCTCCTCTAAGTGACCCCACTGTTTCCTTGTTCTTCCTTTTGCTACGGACATACCCATAAAAACTCTTTTTATTGCTTTTAACCTCTCTAGCAAGCCTGAGTTCATTCTGTGCTTTAGCTTTTCTGACTTTGTCTCTACATGTGCTGGCTATTTGTTTGAATTCCTCTCTGGTGGTTTCCCCCTTTTTCCATTTCTTGTACATATCCCTTTTAAATCTTAACTCAGTTAAAAGTTCATTAGATAGCCACCCTGGCTTCTTTAGGCACCTTCCATGTTTTCGTCTCATTGGTACTGCTTGAAGTTGTGCTTTTAATATCTCCCTTTTAACAAACTCCCATCCATCATGAACTCCCTTCCCTTTTAGTATTACTGACCATGGGATCACACCCAGCATTTCCCTAAGTTTTCTGAAGTCGGCTTTCTTAAAGTCTAGAATTTGAGTCTTAGTATGCTTGGTTGCTCCTTTCTGATGTATAATAAACTCCAGAAGAGCATGATCACTCCCACCTAATGATCCTACCACTTCTACCCCACTAACCAGGTCATCACTATTGGTTAGAACCAGATCTAAAATGGCTGATCCTCTTGTTGCTTCTCCCACTTTCTGGACAATGAAATTGTCTGCAAGGCCCGTGAGGAATCTGTTCGACCTTATGCTCTTGGCTGAGTTTGACATCCAACAAATATCAGGATAGTTGAAATCCCCCATTACTACTATCTCATTTCCTTTTGAATGCTTGGTCATCTGTTCCAGGAAGGCATCATCTATGTCCTCAGTTTGGCTTGGGGATCTATAGTAAACTCCCACCATGAGATCACTGTTATTTTTCTCTCCCTTAATTTTGACCCAGATACTCTCAATTTGGCTTTGGAGTTTTAAATCATGGATCTCTTCACAGGTATACACATCCCTGACATATAACGCCACTCCTCCTCCTTTCCTGTTTGGTCTATTTCTCTTAAATAGATTGTATCCCTCTATTACTACATTCCAATCATGAGACTCATCCCACCAGGTTTCAGTGATGCCTATTATGTCGTATTTAGTTTGCTGTACCAAGAGCTCAAGTTCATCTTGTTTATTTCCCATGCTCTGTGCATTTGTATACAGACATTGAAAACCATTGATCATTCCCCCTAGTCTCCTACTTAAGGATTTTTTCCTCCCACCACTAGGTCTGTGCGCTGTTTGCTCCATTTGGTCCTTGACTTTTGGATGATCATCTTCAGCCTTTGATAGACTCCTACCTTCAGGACCACTGTCTCCCTCCCCCACATAAGTCAGTTTAAAGCCCTCCTGATGAGGTTTTTGAGATTGTTGGCAAAAACATTCCTCCCAACCCTTGTGAGGTGCAGCCCATCACTTGCCAGAAGTCCATCTTCAAGAAACTGCAGACCATGATCTAAGAAACCAAACCGTTCCTGCCGGCACCATTTGCGAAGCCAGTTGTTCACTTCTCCTATTTTCCCCTCTCTTCCTGGGCCACGGCGTTCAACTGGGAGGACAGATGAGATGACAATTTGTGCATTTAATTGCTTCAGCTTCCTGCCCAGAGCCTCATAATCACTTTTGATCTTCTGGAGGCTATGGCTTGCGGTGTCATTGGTTCCCACATGGACTAAAAGGAAGGGGTTTTTATCCGTGGGTTTAATTATTCCTTGCAGCCGTTCTGTAACATCATGGATCTTGGCCCCGGGGAGACAGCATACCTCTCGAGACATCTTGTCAGGCCCACAGATCACTGCTTCCGTACCCCTCAATAGGGAATCCCCTATCACCACTACACGCCTCCTCTTAGGCTTGGTCGGGATTCTTACATGTGCTGTCCCTTCCAAGGTCGCCTGCACATTCCCAGAGGACTGACTATGTTGCTCGTCTTCATATACCTCATCAACTGTGATGAGGGAGAGATCTTCCAATGGAGTCTGTTCTTCATCTTCTAGATTTGAGAGCACTTCAAATCGATTTTGTAGTTCTAAACACTCAGAGCGATCCCTGGGCATTCTACTTCTGTGAGTCACGTTCCTCCATACATCTGGCTCCTGAGTTGGGGAACTGATCTCCTCCTCAGAGATGTGCCCTGTCTCCTGCTTGGTGGAGACAGTGTGCTCTGCTGCATCCAAGAAAAGCTCCAGCTCTTTAATTTTCTGGAGCGTAGATACACGGGCCTGAAGTTGCTGGACCTTGTCTTCGAGTAGGGCAACCAACTTGCAGTTGCTGCAGGTGTAGCTGTCTACAACCTTTGGCAAGAAGGCAAACATTGCGCAGGAATTGCAGGCGACTACAGTTGTTCCCTCCCCGTTCTGAAGTTGCAGGACCTTGTCTTCTAGTAGGGCAACCAACTTGCACTTGCTGCAGGTGTAGTTGCCTACATCCTTTGTCAAGAAGGCAAACATTGCGCAGGAATTGCAGGCAACTACAGTTGTTCCCTCACCCTCCATCTTGAAGCTTGAAGTCAGGACACTCAAAAAAGAAGCCTAGGTCTCCCCAAGTAAACGTTTGAGACTAGCTCTCCTCTATCAAAAGATAGGTCAAACTGCGCGCGCCGCCAGGCGCGCGCCGCTGCCCTCTAGGCACTGATTAGCTCCGCCCACAGCTCGTCACCAGACAAACACACACACACAAGCCAGAAACAAACTCTCTCACACACACAAGCCTGGGAAACACACAAACAAATAAGGAAACAAATAAGCACACAAACTTAATCACACACAGCCCCAAAAAGACAAACCCACAAAACCTACAAGCTCAGCTCACCTTGTGCTCCCTCCTCAGTCGCTGCCCTCCAGGCACTGATTAGCTCCGCCCTACAAGCTCAGCTCACCTTTTGCCTACTTCCTCAGTCGCAGCCCTCTAGGCACTGATTAGCTCCGCCCACAGCTCGTCACCAGACAAACACACACACACAAGCCAGAAACAAACTCTCTCACACACACAAGCCTGGGAAACACACAAACAAATAAGGAAACAAATAAGCACACAAACTTAATCACACACAGCCCCAAAAAGACAAACCCACAAAACCTACAAGCTCAGCTCACCTTGTGCTCCCTCCTCAGTCGCTGCCCTCCAGGCACTGATTAGCTCCGCCCTACAAGCTCAGCTCACCTTTTGCCTACTTCCTCAGTCGCAGCCCTCTAGGCACTGATTAGCTCCGCCCACAGCTCGTCACCAGACAAACACACACACACAAGCCAGAAACAAACTCTCTCACACACACAAGCCTGGGAAACACACAAACAAATAAGGAAACAAATAAGCACACAAACTTAATCACACACAGCCCCAAAAAGACAAACCCACAAAACCTACAAGCTCAGCTCACCTTGTGCTCCCTCCTCAGTCGCTGCCCTCCAGGCACTGATTAGCTCCGCCCTACAAGCTCAGCTCACCTTTTGCCTACTTCCTCAGTCGCAGCCCTCTAGGCACTGATTAGCTCCGCCCACAGCTCGTCACCAGACAAACACACACACACAAGCCAGAAACAAACTCTCTCACACACACAAGCCTGGGAAACACACAAACAAATAAGGAAACAAATAAGCACACAAACTTAATCACACACAGCCCCAAAAAGACAAACCCACAAAACCTACAAGCTCAGCTCACCTTGTGCTCCTCAGTCGCTGCCCTCCAGGCACTGATTAGCTCCGCCCTACAAGCTCAGCTCACCTTTTGCCTACTTCCTCAGTCGCAGCCCTCTAGGCACTGATTAGCTCCGCCCACAGCTCGTCACCAGACAAACACACACACACAAGCCAGAAACAAACTCTCTCACACACACAAGCCTTGTGCTCCCTCCTCAGTCGCTGCCCTCTCACACACACAAGCCTTGTGCTCCCTCCTCAGTCGCTGCCCTACTTAACCCGAGGTACCACTGTATTGGTTCTCCACTCACCAATCAGGCTGTTTTTGATGGATGAGAAGCAAACAGGTTGGGGGAGGCAGGTGTTTACCCAAGTAGTAGTGGCACCTTTAGGAAACAATCATACTTGATTGATAAGCAAATGAACAGATTCTCCTGGTGGTGGTGATGACAGAAGGTTTACATTATTCTCTCCTCCAAATGCCCCTGCCACTTACCTAGTGCTAGGCAACTGAGCATTAGCACTTGGGGCTGTTGTGTTAGCTGCAGCTGAGAGCTGGTGGCATCACATCTTCCTGGCTTTCAGCCTGGACCTAATCCGGGCAGCTGTTTACATCTACATTCCCTTCCTCCATAGTAGCCTCATACACAGCAAACTGATAAGACTTAACCATCCTCCATGCCTACCAGGTTCTCTGCTCCTTTAGTGCTGGGTTGATGGTAACATTTCCAAGAGCTGGCAAGAACCCCAAGTAACAAGTGTGGACACTTCTGATGATGGGGTAGGGATGTAACTATTAAGTAGCCTTCACTTGTAAGGATAAAGAGTCAGGAAAGTGCTATACTGGCATTCTGAGAGTTGACTCAATAAGTGACTTATATATAGAAAGGGGAGAAATGAACTCTTCAATGGGATAACTATTGTTCTGTAGCTTCATGCTACAGTTTAGTCACTCACATGACAAAGAAAGGAATTAAATAATTAAAGAGAGTGTATATGTTTATATCTTAAGCTGAATTCCACGATTGTGTTTGCTTCTAGGAACATGGATATGTGCTCCCTTCCCATTGCCTTAATAAAACCAACTTTCCCAAGACTTCACTGATCAGTAATGAATAGAATAGAATAGAATATATTTTATTGTCATTGTCCCCTTTGGGGACAACGAAATTACTTGGCTGCTCCATCCACCCAGATAGGGCACTCCACGCAAAAACAAAACAACTACAAAAACACTGATTAAAACCATACAATGATAAAACATAACTGGTAAGATTAGATGACTTCAAAGTCCAGGCTTCCCATTCAAGGCCGTGATTGCTCTGGAGAAGAAGCTGTTTCTAAGACGGCTTGTTCTTGTTGTCATTGTCCTGTATCTCCATCCCGATGGCAAAAGTTCTTCAAATCTATTAAGAAATCTATCAAATCGCTCTGGAGAAGAAGCCGACTTCAGAAAACTTAGGGAAACGCTGGGTGTGATCCCATGGTCAGTAATACAAAAAGGGAAGGGAGTTCATGATGGATGGGAGTTTGTTAAAAGGGAGATATTAAAAGTACAACTTCAAGCAGTACCGATGAGACGAAAACATGGAAGGTGCCTAAAGAAGCCAGGGTGGCTATCTAAAGAACTTTTAACTGAGTTAAGATTTAAAAGGGATATGTAGAAAAAAATGGAAAAAGGGGGAAACCACCAGAGACAAATTCAAACAAATAGCCAGCACATGTAGAGACAAAGTCAGAAAAGCTAAAGCACAGAATGAACTCAGGCTTGCTAGAGAGGTTAAAAGCAATAAAAAGGGTTTTTATGGGTATGTCCGTAGCAAAAGGAAAAACAAGGAAACAGTGGGGTCACTTAGAGGGGAAGAAGGTGAAATGCGAACAGGGGACACAGAAAGGGCAGAACTCCTCAATACCTTCTTTGCCTCAGTCTTCTCCAAAAAAGAAAACAATGCCCGACCTGAAGAATATGGAGCAGATGATTCAGCAGGGGAAACACAGCTCAGAATAAGTAAGGAGGTAGTACAAGAACACTTGCCTAGTTTAGATGTATTCAAGTCTCCAGGGCCAGATGAACTACATCCCAGAGTATTAAAAGAACTGGCAGAGGTGATTTCAGAAACACTGGCAGTAATCTTTGGGAATTCCTGGAGAACAGGCAAAGTCCCAGCAGACTAGAGGAGGGCAAATGTTGTTCCTATTTTCAAAAAAGGGAAAAGAGAGGACCCAAACAATTACCGCCCAGTCAGCCTGACATCAATACCAGGAAAGATTCTAGAGCAGATCATTAAGCAAGTGGTCTGTGAGCACCTAGAAAGGAACGCTGTGATCACTAAAAGTCAGCATGGGTTTCTGAAAAATAAGTCATGTCAGACTAATCTGATCTCATTTTTTGACAGAATTACAAGCCTGGTAGATGAAGGGAACGCTGTGGATGGAGCCTATCTTGATTTCAGCAAGGCCTTTGACAAGGTGCCCCATTATATTCTTGTAAAGAAGCTGGTAAAATGCGGGCTAGACAATGCTACCATTCAGTGGATTTGTAACTGGCTGACTGACCGAACCCAAAGGGTGCTCATCAATGGCACCTCTTCATCCTGGAGAGAAGTGACTAGTAGGGTGCCACAGGGTTCTGTCTTGGGTCCAGTCTTATTCAACATCTTTATCAATACAAAATAAAATAAAAAAATCCTTCCAGTAGCACCTTAGAGACCAACTAACTTTGTTCTTGGTATGAGCTTTCGTGTGCATGCACACTTGGATGATGGGCTTGAGGGCATCCTGATCAAGTTTGCAGATGACACCAAATTGGGAGGGGTGGCTAATACCCCAGAGGACAGGATCACACTTCAAAATGACCTTAACAGATTAGAGAATTGGGCCAAAGCAAACAAGATGAATTTTAACAGGGAGAAATGTAAAGTACTACACTTGGGCAAAAAAAAATGAAAGGCACAAATACAGGATGGGTGACACCTGGCTTGAGAGCACTACAAGTGAAAAGGATCTAGGAGTCTTGGTAGACCACAAACTTGACTTGAGTCAACAGTGTGATGCAGCAGCTAAAAAAGCCAATGCAATTCTGGGCTGCATCAATAGGAGTATAGCATCTAGATCAAGGGAAGTAATAGTACCACTGTATTCCGCTCTGGTCAGACCTCGCCTGGAATACGGTGTCCAGTTCTGGGCACCACAGTTCAAGAAGGATACTGACAAGCTGGAACGTGTTCAGAGGAGGGCAACCAAAATGGTCAAAGGCCTGGAAATGATGCCTTATGAGGAACGGCTTAGGGAGCTGGGTATGTTTAGCCTGGAGAAGAGAAGGTTAAGGGGTGATAATAATAATAATAATAATAATAATAATAATAATAATAATAATAATAATAATAATTTATTATTTGTACCCCGCCCATCTGGCCGGGTCTCCCCAGCCACTCTGGGCGGCTTCTACTAATATCAAAATACATTAAAATATCACAGATTAAAAACTTTCCTAAACAGGGCTGCCTTGAGGTATTTTCTAAATGATAGCCATGTTCAAATATATAAAAGGATGTCATATAGAGGAGTGAGAAAGGTTGTTTTTTGCTGCTCCGGAGAAGCGGACACAGAGCAATGGATTCAAACTACAGTACAAGAAAGAAGATTCCACCTAAACATTAGAAAGAACTTCCTGACAGTAAGAGCTGTTCGACAGTGGAATTTGCTGCCAAGGAGTGTGGTGGAGTCTCTTTCTTTGGAGGTCTTTAAGCAGAGGCTTGACAGCCACCTGTCAGGAATGCTTTGATGGTGTTTTCTGCCTGGCAGGGGGTTGGACTGGATGGCCCTTGGGGTCTCTTCCAACTCTATGATTCTATGATTCTATTCTATGAAGCTGTTTCTAAGACGGCTTGTTCTTGTTGTCATTGTCCTGTATCTCCGTCCCGATAGCAAAAGTTCAAGGAGATGCTGACCAGGATGCGATGGATCTTTTACTATGTCCAGTGCCTTTCTGTGGCACCTCATGGCATAAATCTGCTCTAAGGTGGAGAGCGAGCAGCCAACAATGCTCTCTGCTGCCTTAACAACTCTGCACAACCCCATCCTGTCCTTGGTAGTACAGCTTCCGTACCACACACATAAGCCATAAGTGAGCACGCTCTCAATGGCACAGTGATAGAAGGCAAGCAGCAGCTTTTGTGGAAGATGGTTTTTCCTTAGAATTCTCAGGAAGTACAGTCTCTGCTGCGCCTTATTCACAAGCCCCCTTTGCCTCCACTGGACTTGGTTCACTTGAAATGACCCAGTCTATTCTGCAGTATCTATTAAGATACATTAATTTCATTGTGTCTGGAGGCAATGTTTGTTCTCTCTCGGCAAAACCTCAGGAAGTGACCTTATACTAAGTCAGACTATTGGTCAATCAAGAACAGGACTTGTCAAACTGACTCTCAGTGCCACTCTCTAGCATTTTAAAAAGTGGTCTTTTCAACCCTACCTGGAGGTGCTGGGAATTAACCTTCCGCAAGCATCTCAGCTATAGCCATTCCTGTAAATCCTTGCGACTAACTGCAGATCAGCAATCTTCAGTGATGGTGAGTGCAAGAGAACAAGGACACAGCATCTTGCACTTGGGATGGCAGGTCCTAAGAGACAGAAAATGTGGCCCCACTCATCCCCAGGGGAAAATGTAAAATCTTACCAGTATCACTCAAAGGTGCAGAACGGTCCCTCCTGTTCTTCACATGGGTTTAATTTGCTTCTCTGCCTCATAGGACAAAAGGATGCTCTTTAATTCGATATGAAGATAACTATCCGTTAACCAAGGAGGAGGTGACTATTGTCACTTATGTCCCAAAACACTACAGTCTTGAAGAGCAGGTTTGTAATTGGATCTGGAGGAAGCAGCTCATGTCTCATGTACTTCTTTATCTGCACCAGACAAATGGAATAAATCAAGACCTCATCCCCACATTTCTAATCTAGGCTGTCTAAGCAAGATAACAACTTCCTGGCCTTTTAACGGCCAAAAGCATTTGTCCCCTATGCTCATTTTATTGGATAGGAGAGGTGACTATTGGTGGGGAGAAATGATTTCTTAGGGCAGGGGGGGGGGTTGCTCTTGAGTAGGTAGAGGGGGGGCAAGGAGTCAGAGCCATTTGCTGTGACTCGTGAAGGGTGAAGATCCACCAGGTAATCCCCCCTCCCGTTTCATTAGCAGGCAATTCTATGGTAACCAATGTATCATTTATTTCTTTTCATTTACTTAATAAAACTTATACAGTGCTTGATTGTAAAAACAAAACAAAACATACAAACTTCAAAGCAGCTTACAAAAGAATAAACAGAAAATTCAAGAAGAATCACAACCATACTTTAAAACATGCAAAAGTTAAAATACTGAAGCAGATCTGTTAAGCTTCTTTACATGATACAGTATATTGTGCTTACAGTAATATCATTTGAAATCTAATTAACATTAATATCTATTTAATATCTATATGAAGCCATTGGATGCTATCATTAGGAGTTTTGGAGCAAGGTATCAGCAGTGCGGTGATGTTGACACGCAGCTCCCCTTTTCCATAATATATGAATCGGGAGAGACTGTGAAAGCTTGGATGTCGTAGTGGTCTGGATGAGGGCTGATCAACTGTGTTTGAATTCTAGGAAGATGGGAGCTCTTTGGGTGGGGGGGGGTCCCTATGTTTTGGGAATTGGGAAATTAGCTGTTCTGAGTGGGGTTGCACACCCTTTGAAGGAGCAAGTGTGAAGTTTGGGGGTGTTTCTGGATACATCTTTGTCACTAGATGCTCAGGTGTCCTCTGTGACTAGGAGAGTCTTTTAGCAGCTATGGCTGTTCCTGGACAGGGATAGCCTGACCACTGCACACCATGCATTGGTAACTTCGTGGCTGGATTACTATGATGTGCTTGATGTGGGGCTGCTCTTGGGTCTGGTTTGGAAGTTCTAGGAGTTGCAGAATGCTGCTGTCAGATTGCTGATGGGAGCTTTTCGTTGAGAACATGTGACGCCATTGTTAAAACAGCTGCTCTGGCTGTTCCTGATCCAGGTTCTTGTATTGATTGACAGAACCCCAAACAACTTGGCTCTAGGATACCTCAGGGATCACCTGAACCCTTATATTCCAGCTTGAGCAATTAGACCATTTGCATGAGCATCTTTGGTTACTCCCTGGATTATTAAGGCTCATTTGACAACATTTTTTTTAAAGCCCGGTTCTGTGGAACACCCTGCTGATAGAGATTTGGTAGCCACTTTCTGTGCCAACTTTGCCTGCTGAAAACCTTTCTATTCCGCCAGGCCTACATGGGCAATTAAAGCGTACATCCTCCACAATGGTCTATTGATGTTTGTTGTTGTTGTTGTTGTTGTTTTTTAAAAATTCCCTTTAATATCCATACCGCTATTGACATGTTCTATTATCTCTTTTTTATTATTAGTTGGAGTATTTTCAAAGGAGTTATCTGATGTATTTTCAAAGGTTTGGGAGCTGTGTGTGTGTGTGTGTGTGTGTGTGTGTGTGTGTATTATGTTAAGATATAACTGTATATTAAAACATATATATTAAAACCTGGGTAGTTCATCCACTATGAAAATAACCTATTATCTACAAAATTTAGAATCTCCTTACAGACGATTGATGTGGCATGATTCCCCCCCCCCCATTACATCTCTTAAGGAAATATTTAAAGGTGGTGTTTTTTTTTAAAAAAAATGTCCTTCTTTCCAGGAGACTTTTACTATACCCCTGAAATGACACCAAAAATAGTCACAGTAAATTGCTTTAAAATAAGCAAAGAGGAATAAGAAAGTGAAACAAGCACCAAGTACTAAAAGCATCACATATCAGCAGTTGAAGAAATGAGATGAGGGTTCATTTCTGTTCCTCCCCAGGCATATACAATCAACAGTGAAAAGCATCAGGTTTACAAAAAAGAGGGCTAAAGGGAACATAGATTGTCATAGCAAGAGGTGCAATTGTGGAGCTCTCTGATTATTTTGAATGTATCACACCTAGGTCTGGATTGGGACTTCTACCTCCTCTCTGCAGTCTTCCTCCTCCTTGAAAAGCCTCTGGAATATGACTTTCATGCTCTCCCTAGATTGACCCCTCTTTCTCCTCCCAACCAGGAAATAAATCAGTGGCTTAATACTGCTGTTTAGGCAGCAGCATAAGGCCCCAATGTGTAGTGCATTAGGAAAGGTAAGATGGGGAAAAGAAAATATTAAATAAAGGAAAGTAAATGGAAAAGCAAACAAGAGGGAAATTACGAGCAATATTAGGATGGCTATTAAAACAGTTCCTTGCTGCCTCTGCTGTGATGTCAAGCAAACTTTGATGAAGAGGATCAGAGTGGAGATGGTCATGAGTGGGAGGCAAAACACAGCACTCACCAACAACTGGTACCAAGCAAAATCTACTCCAAAGACTACAATGACATTAAGGATGTGCACAAGAGTGAGCAGGAAAGCAAGGCTCCATATGATGGCACACACAATGATGGACAGGTTGGGTGGCCGGCGACATCGATGCCAAATGGGGAAAGCGACAGAAACACAGCTGTCGATGCTGATGGCTGTCAGCAGAAATTGACTGATGAGATTCGTGGAGAAAAAGCAATAGACACTTATGGTCACTAAATAGTAAACGTGGAAAGTGACAAGATGCGGATGAAAATTATCGAGGAAGACAATTATCCTCCAAGGAACTAAGCCTAGGAGGACCCCAAGGTCAGCAACAGCCAAATTCAGGATATAGGTTGCGAAAGCAGTCCTTTTCATGCAAAATCCGAGAAACCAGATGACAGTTCCATTCCCTAAAAGTCCGAGGATGCTAAGGAGGAAAATGCAGACAAGGATAATAATAATTGTTACATCATATGGTCGCATTTCGTCAACAAAATCAGTATAGTCTGGGAGCTCAGTTGCATTGTGTATTCTATTATATTCCTCTTCAGCACCGAAAGGGATTGGAGAGTGCAGGCCATTATTGGCCATGATGTTTAATCTCTTCTCTTTCAGCTACTTATTGCAGAGTCACCTCTTGCAGAGTCTACACCAGTGTGGTGTAGTGGTTAAGAGCTGTAGACTCGTAATCTGGTGAACTGGGTTCGCGTCTCCTCTCCTCCACATGCAGCTGCTGGGTGACCTTGGGCTAGTCACACTTCTTTGAAGTCTCTCAGCCCCACTCACCTCACAGAGTATTTGTTGTGGGGGAGGAAGGGAAAGGAGAATGTTAGCCGCTTTGAGACTCCTTCGGGTAGTGATAAAGCGAGGGATATCAAATCCAAACTCTTCTTCTGTTCTTCTTCTCCTGGGGAAAATAGAGAAAAAACTGAAGTGTGTTTATGCAATAAAGCTGTAAAACATTGCACTGTTTAATGCAATTGGCTATAAATCTCTCATTTTTGTTCTCATTGTCAATTGAAAGGGGTAGAGAGGGGGAGTGATCATTGTGGAGCACTGAGATCTTGCTTCAGTGACGTTACTTTCTTAGGGAGCAACTCTTTGGACTAGAAGCTGTCATAAATCAAGCAGGTTTAAATTCAGCTGGCATATAGTTAGGTCAGATTCAAACCCTGCCTATCAGGTGTGCTGCTTCTGCTCTGTCTAAGCCTGGTAGAAGGAAAACAAGCCTTTTAGGAGCGTATTCTATGCGAAGTTTTCCAGTCACATGACTGAGCTGAATGGGCTTGGGATCCAGCCTAAACCCCCACCTCTCTGAACCCATCCTGAAAACAACCCCTGAACATGCCTTTTCTAGGACTTACGTAGGATTCACTACAAGCAGCCTCAGCTCAGCTGAGATAAAACTGAGATAAAACATTGTATCCCTTATTTCTCTTCTTTTGTTTCTCACCCAACGTTACAACCCTTGACCTGACCCAGTTTATTCTGCAACAGCTGCTAACACTCAACGGACTCAATAATTCAGGACCTAGCACTCCTCCTTTTTGCCATGTGCGTCATTATCACCCAACCTCGGGACTGCTCTGCAAAGTCTGGGGGCTTGCATCGCAGCGCCTGGCGGAGCGGGGCTCCTTGATGCTGCCGCTTCCTCCTCCTTCGCCCATGTTGCTCCCAGGTGGCGGTTTCACTTGGTGGTGTATCGCAGGTGAAACTGCTGCCGCCCCTGTGTGTCCCTCTGCGAACCTGCAAGCTGCCCTGTCACTCCTGTTTGCACGCGCCAGCCGGAGAGGCAGGGGGCAGCTCCGTGGACTGGCAAAACTGACGCACGGGGTCAGGGAGGCTTTTTGGGGGGTTCTTTGGGCTCTGGGGTGGGTCACTTCAGGGTGCTCCCCATTATACGCGATTTTGCGTGTGCGCGCAGTGGCTCGTAGCAGAACCCCCGCGTAAATTGGGGACTCATCTGTACTACAATGTGGCTCACTCCAGAGTAAATTGTATTAGGATTACACCCTTAGACACATGGGCGTAACCAGGAATTATTTCAAGGGGGCAGGCTTTATGTTTGGAGGTGCCAGAACCGAGTTATCTGTGACACAATTAGACATTTAGGTTATTTATTTATTTATTTATTTACTTGATCGGGGGGCAGCTGCTCCCTACACCCCCACCCCTTGCTACACCCATGATTAGACATGAATAAAAACTTCCTTCCAGCATCTCAAAATTTGTGGTTCCTATTTTTATTTTTCAAAGTACCATCAAGTCCCACATTCGGTACTTCCTTCACATCCACGAAGGATAGTGATTCTGTCTTATTTCTTCCCCCTGAGGAGTCAAAAGATAGGAGACTCCATCAAGCACGTATATCAGTTGTCTTCTGGTGGTTCCAGAAAGCTTCACTTCCGTAACGACAATCATTCGTCTTACCTGTAGGAGAGAAAGCAGCGAAGTTCCTCCAGTTGAACTGCGTTACTTCCAGCACTGAGAGATACACTTGCAGCCAGATCAGAAACTTGTTATCCAAAAGGAGCCACGGGGAGTAAACAAAAGGAAAGCCAAACCTAGCAGAGTATTTGAGGACCGGGAAAAACCTCTCTCCACCCTACTTTCCAGAGATATGAAGACGCTCTCTCGAAAAACCGATACCCACCGAGTTAGGAAATGAAAGACGGGGACAAATGAAACTCCAGAAGTTCCCTGGTAGTAACAGCAGCAAGCGGGACAGAGCGATGCGACCCCGTTGCTCTCAGGGTGAGGCTAATTTTGGAAGGAAGACACTAAGTTTGGAAGGCAAATGGGAAGGGAATTGAGGAGGCGGTGGCTCTGGGAAGGGTGTGCAGCGGGAATTAAGGATGTGCGTGAAATAATCTCTGGAGTGGAAGCTGGAAGGGACCTTGTGGGTAAGGAAGAAAGCCTGAAGAGAAGAGGGCGCGTGGAGGGACCTCGGGGATTGTCGCAAGTTCTAGGCAACCCTAAACGCCCTTTCTAAGAAGTGAGTGAGTCTATTGAGCGCAGAGTTCCTGTGCAGTGAACAAGTCATAGGGCTGCACGGAGATAGATCCCAGGACAGGTCGAATATCCGAAAGGATAGTAGTCAGGATTTGTCACAGGAAATGGAACAGGGAAGGAACTAGCAGGTGAGGAAGAAAGAGAAAAGGAGAGAGTTTAAAACATAAATAAATCGAATTTATTGTGGGAATAGTAAGCTTCTACGCAATCCCCAGCCAAGCAGTTCAGGGACACTGTCTGTAACATTTTGACCGCGGAAAGTCTAGCTTCCAAACGTGAAGGATTTAGCTTTGTTACCTTTGCACTGAGCGTATTCTTGGTTGGAGAAAGCAAAGGAGGAACCAGATCTCTGTTTGCATGGAGAAGGTCCCAGGTGTCATTCTTGGCATCTGCAGGTAGGGCTGGGAAAGCCCTGCCTGCAGCGGTGGACAGGTGCTGACAGGCGATGCAAACCAGCATCTCCCACCTGGCATTCTCCAGATGATTTGGACTACAATTCTCATCATCCCTGACCATTAGTCATGCTGGCTGTGGATAGTGGGAGTTGGAGTTTGCAGGGTTTCAGGTAGGGAAAAGGTGTGCTAGGAATGGGGAGCCTCCAGCCAGCAGGCCAAACGAGACTTAATTTTGCTGGTAAGGCTGTTTCTCCAAAGCCTCATCCGCCTGTCACACACATATCATATGTGATATCAACTCTGGGGCATGTAAAGTATACATTACTAGAAAGGAATTATCAGGAGCTGGGTTTGGCATGTAGAGCTCACTGTCAGCTGTTTGGTACAGACAGCAAGCCCCTTTAAAGTTGTCTCTTTGCTGGAAGGATTTGACTGCATACCCTACCTGCAAATGGATAGGTTTCCCCCCTCCTTTGCACACTTGCCAACCTGTTTGCAAAGTCACAGTATCATAGAATTGTAGAGTTGGAAAGCTCCATCTAGTCCACTGCAAGAATCTTTCACCCAAACCCATGACCCTGAGATCGAGTTTCGTGCTCTGCTGATTGAGCTAGGTCTAAAAGGAAGGGGGAAGAAAGCCTGTTTGCAGTGCAGTTTGGATCCAAATCAGTATAATTGTACAGGATATAAAGGAGATTCCTGTACAGTGGTACCTACTTGTAGGAAACAAAATTACTGCTTCAGAAGCTGCAGGTGGCTGCCCCAGAGAAAGTGGAGGCTGTTTAGTTAGGGCAAATGTGGTGGTAATACTAATACTAATACTAATACTAATACTAATACTAATAATAATAATAATAAATTTTATTTATACCCCGCCCTTCCCAGCCAAAACCGGGCTCAGGGCAGCTAACGTCAGTAAAATTACAATAAAGTATAAAAAGAAAAACCGTTAATTAAAATACAGGTTAAAAAGCCAATTTAAAATGCCACTTCATTTAATACCATACCAACCTCCTTCTGTCTGCCTTTCAGCTTCTTTCTCCTTAGTTGACCCTTGTAGAACTCAACGAGGAGGAGGATGGAGCAGAAAACCAAAGTTTGTTGACTCGGCTTGTCATTGGTTCTGGCTCCACCTATCATTGGGCTCGCTGCCCTCCACCTCAATGGTTCTAATGGGTATCACCCACCCTTGCCCAGAGGTATCCTCTTCTCGCTGCATGGATACCCACCTAGTAATAGAGATGATCTTGTGGATCTTCTTGCCATATCTGAATATTGGTTGGCTGGTTGTATTTATATCCCATCCTTTTGAACTTTCTTCTTATACCGCCCACTCGATGTAAAACATACGCACACACCCAAAAACCCCAACTGCAGTCACTAGCAAAAATCAAGTGTAAACACTGTAAATTCAGATATAGGAAACTTAAATACAAATAAATTAACAAGGGATCACTTTTAAGTCAGTTCCATTTTTCCACCAAGTGTGTGTAATATTTGGGGTGTGTGATAACCTTGTATAGTAAGTGTTCAATGGATTGAAACTGGCTGTAAGAACATTTCCCATTTATTCCTAAGTATTATTTGAAAGTTTGATCTCAGAGAGATCAGAATAATAATAATAATAATAATAATAATAATAATAATAATAATAATAATTTATTATTTTTACCCCGCCCATCTGGCCGAGTTTCCTCAGCCACTCTGGGCGGTTTCCAGGCAAATGTTAAAACAATACAGCATTAAATATTAAAAACTTCCCTAAACAGGGCTGCCTTCAGATGTCTTTTAAAAACAGGATAGCTGCTTATTTCCTTGACATCTGCTGGAAGGGCGTTCCACAGGGAGGGTGCCACTACCGAGAAGGCCCTCTGTCTGGTTCCCTGTAACCTCACTTCTCGCAATGAGGGAACCGCCAGAAGGCCCTCGGCACTGGATCTCAGAAGAATTAAAGCAATAGGCAAATGTTTCCACTACATTATTTTTTAAAAAAATAAAATCAATTATAAATTTGTCCCATGTTGCTTCCAGTGTTACAACAATAAAAGCAGCCACATTGCAAAACTTAAATACAATGAGCACAGAGGGGTAAAATAATCACATCTACAAATGTTCAGGGCAAAAAAAAAAAAAAAAAAGCTCTTTGGTCGGTTCTGAGATGAGCCACTTTCTGAACCTCTCTGGGGAGCACTTTCAATACTTTGGGTGCCACTATTAAGAAGATCCTTCATTCCCCCAGGTTTCACCATTAATGATCGGACACCCAGGTTTCTAGTGGTTTCAAAAGGTGAGCACCAACACTTTGGATTATGCTAAGAAATGGCTAAAGGGTCAGTGAATCTGCTTATACCATGGTGAGATAGGTTCACAATGACTAGTCCCATGACGTGTGGCTAGTAATTGTATTTTAAGATGACCAGTCTTCTAAGATAGCCCTACATTAAATGCATAACAGCAATCTAACTACAGCATAAATCATACAGCATTAATCATACTTGTGCCCAAGAGTGGTCCACACCTGGAATCCCAGCTGAACTGGTGGAAGGTCCACCATGCCACTGTAATCACCTGACCTTCCATCAACTATCTAGGAGGACCCCCAGAGTCCATCAACAATCCTGAGTCCAACCTTGATCTTATAGAGGAGTATAACTCAATCCAGAACAGGTTGATCGCCACCTTTCAACCAGGTGAGAAGGAACGGAGAGAGATGGAATTCATTGGTGTTTGTTTGAAGCAAAGGAAATTGGAAAGAGGAGGAGGAAGAGACCAGCAGGCGGATGAAGAGAAGGGAAGCTGAAGGAATAAAAGGCACAAGTTTTACGATTAGAGGAGGTGAAGGGGGGGGGGAGACACAAGACCGAGAGCTCCCAGGTCAATTTTAGCCCCACTTGGCCAAGTACTTTGGTCTTTTTATAGCTGCTTCTGAAATAACATACTGTGCAGGGGAGTGGGAGGGGTGTTGGATGGAGAGGAAGATGACCCTAGATCGCGTGTGCTGCCCATTAGGTCCAAGTAGAATGCAATGCTATATTATGGAGGGTCCAGTAGATGGCAGCATTTGCCTGTTGAAATGGCCCTTGTCACCCACTCTCTCCCCCCCCCCCCATTTTGGCCAGCTCCTAAGCAGATGCGGGTCACTGAACTTCCCAAGATTTAAGTTTATATGGAACATGATTTTTTATCTTTGAGACAATGCCTTTCCCATAGGACTATTGGTTCTCTACCCATCCTTCCTGATTGTGTTGCATTTTTTTCCTATGACATTACTTTTTGCACTTAATTGGCACCTTCTAAATGATTTAAAGGGACGTTGGTGGTGCTGTGGGTTAAACCACAGAGCCTAGGGCTTGCCCATCAGAAGGTCGTCGGTTTGAATCCCTGCGATGGGGTGAGAGCTCCCATTGCTTGGTCCCTGCTCCTGCCAACCTAGCAGTTTGAAAGCACATCAAAGTGCAAGTAGATAAATAGGTACCGCTCTGGCGGGAAGATAAACGGCGTTTCCGTGCGCTGCTCTGGTTCACCAGAAGCAGCTTTTTCATGCTGGCCACATGACCTGGAAGCTGCATGCCGGCTCCCTCGGCCAATAATGTGAGATGAGCGCCTCAACCCCAGAGTTGGAGCTAATGGTCAGGGGTCCCTTTACCTTTACCTGATGTAAGCTGCAATCCATTACCCACTTAGGCTGGAATAAACCCCATTGAACTTAGTGAGACTTATACCTGAGCACACATTTGCAGGGCTGCATTGCAATGCAACGCCCAATCTATTAGCAAACCTGATTGTGTCAATCAGCTCTGCATTTTGCTAGATCAATCCATCAGGTTTATTGCAAGCCTGAAGGTATAATTTAAAAAAGCAGATAATAAATGCAACAGCAAATCAGTGTCAGTGTTCATCATAACAGTTAAATACATTGTTGGCAGAATATAATCCTAACTTGCCATAGCAATTTACTTTTAATAAAATTTATCCTCAAAGTCATTCCTAGCAACAGTTTCTATAGCTGTGGGGAACTTCCTTCTCTTGGACACTAACCAAGTCCAATACAAGTCATCTTCTAGTATGGCTACAAGGTTTTCCAAATAAAACCTTGCTTTATTGCTGGCTAGTTTTGAATTGTGGTTGTTGTTGTTGTTGTTTTCCCACCTTTCTCCCAAGTTGGGATTCAAGACAGCTTGTAACATTTAAAAACACATTATAAAATACAAAGCAGTAAAAACAAACTAGTTAAAAACAATAGTTAAAATACATTAAAAGATTTAAAACCAGCAATTTAGGTTCAAGGATGCTTACACACCTTAGTATGTTGAAGACCAAACCATAGACTCCCATCATCCCTAGCTAACAGGACCAGTGGCCAGGGATGATGGGAATTGTAGTCCCAAAACTTCTGGAGGGCCGGGTTTGGGAATGCCTGCCATAGGCAGTTGCTTGAAATCGGCCATATAAAATTAAAAACCAGGGATTAGGAGAAAGAACCATAGCTCAGTGGTAGAACAACTGCCTTGCATGTAGAAGGCCCCAGGTTCAATCCTTGGCCTCTGCCTCCATTAGCCATTGGCAGATTGCATTTGACAGGGTGAGGTGGCAGCTGCAGGTGGTGGGTGCTGGGGAGCGGGGTAGGATGTTTGAAGACAGAGCTGTGTGCATGTCATATGACATGCCTGTGCCCCTCTGCAATCAGCTGCAGTGGGAGACATCATCCCACCACCAAATTTCTAAAACATTAAATGAAAAGTGGATGTCATCTTGCCCTTTGCCTCTGGCAGCAACATGTCTTTGCCCTGCTCTGCCAGGTTCTGATGTTTTTTCCTGGCTGCTTCAGCAACATCATTAAGTTTTAAGGAAATTTATTTCCAAAGATTTTTCCAAGGGATGGTTTATACTTGGAAAGTTAATGGGAGTCTTGAATGCATGATTCTGCAGAAGGCTACATCTTGGAAATTAATACCAAGTACGGTAGGTTTTATCTTTGCTTTAACAGGGGCTATAACTGTTCAATTGTGTCTCTGATCCTGCATTTTGGAGTGGTCCTAGTCAAACCCAGATCTGAGCCCCCAAATGCCCAGTCATGGGAGAGAGGAGGAATATCTCCTCCTCTCTCCCACACATAAGCTTACTTTGAACTAACACACCTGTTGCAAGAACTCTGGAGCTCCTCATCATTCCACTAACCCCATTCTTTGCTTCCAAGCTGCTATAACATATTTCAGGAAGGGTACTCTTTAAATTGGGGGGGGGGGATAATCAAAGAACTAAGACAAGCATTGTGTTGCTGCTACCATCTATCTGTCCCAGGAAACAATGGAAGATTTCACCTTTGTAGGTGAAGTCAAACTCTTGGAGAGTTACAGCACCTGCTGTGGCTGTAGAGACCAATACAGGAGAGACATGTTTTGTTGCAGTTGGGGAAGATGAAGGCATCCAGTTATGCTGCTGCAGATGCGTTTCTTCTCTTTGTGCTCCTCCAAGTGGTCATTCTTCCTCTGGTCACTGCTGTGGATGCACAACCTGGCTATTTGTCTCCAGGCACTGAGGTCATCTGCAGAGATTACCACATGGCGGGTTTGACGTTGCCAGCCTTCGTGTCATGTTTGCAGACATCTTTGTAATGAAGAGTTGGCCTGTCAATGGGCCAGGTGTCTGAAGCCAGCTCCCAATAGAGCACATCACTGGGGATCATGTGTGCTGACATTTGGTGTGTGTGTGTGTGTGTGTGTGTGAGAGAGAGAGAGAGAGAGAGAGAGAGAGAGAGAGAGAGAGAGAGAGAAGTGAACGCCTAATAGCTAAAGTTGGGATTCCCCTAATGCTTTTGAGCAAGGAAGGTGCTATGGAAAAGTCCTTTTTATCTTCACAAGGAAACCAGCAGCCCAGAGCAATGAGAGTGGATGAGAGTGAAAGGAAAAGTAACTGAATTAAAACTTGGCGATGGGGAGGGGGAAAATGAGGTGAATCGCTGGATTCTCCAGCAGACCCCACAAGGCCAATCACATGGTCACTTACCTTCTCATGGACATGGCGGGGGGAGCACATGGGTGGCTTTGTGGTCTAAACCAGTGTTTCCCAACCAGTGTGCCTCCAGATGTTTTGGGACTACAACTCCCATCATCCCTCGCTAGCAATACCAGTGGTCAGGGATGATGGGAATTGTAGTCCCAAAACATCTGGAGGCACACTGGTTGGGAAACTCTGGTCTAAACCACTGACCTTTCTGGGTTTGCCGATTGGAAGGTCAGCGGTTCCAAACCCCATGACGGGGTGAGCTCCTGTTGCTCTGTCCCAGCTCCTACCAACCTAGCAGTTCGAAAGCATGCCAGTGCAAGTAGATAAATAGGTAGCACTGCAGCAGGAAGGTAAATAACATTTTCATGCACTGTGGCTTCCGTCATAGTGTTCCGTTGCACCAGAAGCGGTTTAGTCATGGTGGCCACATGACCTGTGGACATACGCCGGCTCCCTCGGCCTGAAAGTGAGATGAGCGCCACAACTCCATAGTTACCTTTGACTGGACTTAACTGTCCAGGGTTCCTTTACCATTTTTTAACCTTTAGATATTCGGAATCACCAGTAGGTCTGCCATCCTCCCTCTGTATCCCACCAAATCTTACATCTAGGGTTCTTCTTAGGCCACAGGTTGTGGCCTTGGTGCTGAATGGATGGTACCCCTCTTGCTGAGGAACAGGAGGGGGTTTTACCAGCAGCATGGCACTGCCTCCTCCCTTGTTAGGGATGGGGCAGCCCAGTCTCCACACCACAGCTGACAGAGGGCCAGATCCACATTCAGGGTAAGGGGGATGCATACTTCTGTTGGCACCCCTAGGAGGATTTCCTTCCCAAGTCTTGTCACCATTTAATCATGAATATGTCAACTGGTCAGCATTATATCTGAGCAGCAGCTCATTCAGCCTTGGCAGCAGGTGATCATTTTTATGCATTAGTGTTTTCTCTGATTATGTCTCTTACTTGCCAGCTCCTACCAACCTAGCAGTTCGAAAGCATGCCAGTGCAAGTAGATAAATAGGTAGCACTGCAGCAGGAAGGTAAATAACATTTTCATGCACTGTGGCTTCCGTCATAGTGTTCCGTTGCACCAGAAGCGGTTTAGTCATGGTGGCCACATGACCTGTGGACATACGCCGGCTCCCTCGGCCTGAAAGTGAGATGAGCGCCACAACTCCATAGTTACCTTTGACTGGACTTAACTGTCCAGGGTTCCTTTACCATTTTTTAACCTTTAGATATTCGGAATCACCAGTAGGTCTGCCATCCTCCCTCTGTATCCCACCAAATCTTACATCTAGGGTTCTTCTTAGGCCACAGGTTGTGGCCTTGGTGCTGAATGGATGGTACCCCTCTTGCTGAGGAACAGGAGGGGGTTTTACCAGCAGCATGGCACTGCCTCCTCCCTTGTTAGGGATGGGGCAGCCCAGTCTCCACACCACAGCTGACAGAGGGCCAGATCCACATTCAGGGTAAGGGGGATGCATACTTCTGTTGGCACCCCTAGGAGGATTTCCTTCCCAAGTCTTGTCACCATTTAATCATGAATATGTCAACTGGTCAGCATTATATCTGAGCAGCAGCTCATTCAGCCTTGGCAGCAGGTGATCATTTTTATGCATTAGTGTTTTCTCTGATTATGTCTCTTACTTGCCGATTAATTCTCAGATAATTATTTACTGAAGTTATTATTTGAGAGCATTCACACCATGGGATTTTCCTGATTGAAGCTTCCTCTAATTTCTGAGTGCTCCACCCCATGCTTTGTTAAATCCATATATTTAAGGAGATTATGTTCCCTCCAGATCTTGAACCTACCACCTTTTCTTCTCTCTGTATCATTTAATACTGATCAGAGGCTGCATGCACAACACACATTTAAAGCACACAATTTCTCTCAAAGAATCTTCCAAACTGTACTTGTTTGAGGGTGCTGGGAACTTTGGCTCTGTGAGGGATAACTTACAGTTTGCTGAATTGTTTGGGAGAAGGCATGTGCTTGAAATGAGCATTAAATGTATGGTGGGTAGGCATCCCTAGTGGTGAGTCCTTTGGACTTAAAAGCCTTTTGCACAGATGCACATAATTTATAAATATTACATATATACAGTATATAGATAGACAGACGGACGGACAGACAGATAGATAGCATGGCCAACGGCTGGGGATGGTGGGAATTGTAGTTCAGCACCATGTCTTAATAACTGTCACATGGAAGATAGAGAAAGCTTGCTTGCTTCTGCTCCAGAGCATAGGACTCGAACCAATGGCTTTAAGTTACAAGAAAGGAACTAGGCATCAGAATTAACTTTCTGACATTAAGAACTGTTTGACAGTGAGACAGACTCCCTTGGGAGGTTCTGTACTCTCCATCACTGGGTGTTTTAAAGGAGGGGGGGCATCTCTCATGGATGCTTTGCGTGACGATGTCCCTCCCCCCGCCGTGAAGTAATGACACAGGACAGAGTAAATAAGGTTAATGGGTCAGATTAGGCCACAACTTTATTGATTACGGTAGATGAGAGGTATTGGCATTAGGCATTGGATCTAACCGACTATATCTGACTCCAGCCCGCTGTTGCTGGGAGTCCGGGAAGGGATAGCCACCCAAGGTGAGCCCTGCGAGGCACGTCAGCTAGGAACCCACCCTGTGACCACCGGTAAGGGGCGTGCCTTTGGCCCTAGCGTCGGATGTGGCCACGCCCCCTGTATTCCTTTACCGGAAAACCCTTCAGCATTTGGGGAGGTGATGGCAATTCCTCCCCACTTTCCTTTCCCCTTCCTACGATAATCCAATGCCTAACCGCCAACCAAAGTTGTGACAAATTGCTACAAGGTAGGCGAAAACCACCAGGCCATAACTGATCAACCAAGTGGGAAAAAGTCCTACCCGGCCCCTAAACGGCGACCGACCGCAGTCCACAGCAGCGTCAAAGCCTGCCTAAAGGGTGGGTGGGCGGGAAACGCGAAGTCCGGTGAGAGGCGCGGGCAAAAGGGACGAGTCCCTTGGCCGCGCGCCTATTCAAAGGGGCAGGCGCGCCCAACCTGCGTGACCTGATTGGTCGCCCAGGTGAGCGCGCCGCGCCCGGAACTCCCAAAACAGGGGGGAGGGGATGGAACCATCCCCTACCCACGTGAGGGGGTCGTGGCCCCGCCCGCAACCATTTTTCCGGCTTAGTGCCGGAAACGGCTTTAAGCTGAGATGCCTGCATTGCAGGGGGTTGGACTAGATGACTCTAGGGGTGTCTATTGGTCTATGATTCTATCTATGGTCAAAAGTTCCCCACTCCTTTATGAAGGGGTGTATTCAACCAAATTTCAATCAGAGTAGATCTACTGAAATTAATAGACCCAAGTCAGTTGTGACCATTAATTTCAATAGGTCTACTCTGGGTAAAGGTTAATTGACTACAGCTCCGAGTAACCACACACACCAATCTGGATGGCAGAATCTTGATTGAAAGAAGCATGTTGAGAATGAGCATGGATGATTTTGTATCAATTAAAAATGCATTTTTGTGTGTGCTATAAACAGGTAAGCCAAACTTGCATCAGGGGAAAAACTATTCCTTCTGGAAGGCAAAAGGTATTATACAGGGCCATAAAGTATCTTTAATCCTTGCTTTCTGTTTGCAGAAACATATGAGACAAAACTAGGGGGCACCAGCTGATATCTCTCTGCACCTCACAACAGATGCCTCTGATCAAAGCTGCCCCAAAAATAAGAACCTGGGAATTTTCTACAAGGGTGGAGTGGTGGCTCCAGCCATCAAGCCACAGCTGAGCTACTTCCCAAAATATTCCTGCCACGGGCCTTTTAATTTAGACCACAAGCTAGAAAGCAATTTGGTAAGAATCTTCTCAGCTCAAAATAACATTCCCCCCTCCAAATCTGATAAGATGCATAGCCAGCCTCCCCATTGTTTTTCCTCTCTTCAGCTTAAACCTCAGCTCAAAATACCTGAATCCATACGTTCAAATGGGGAGGAGGTTTTTTTTTACAAACCTAGGGTCATATTTCTATCCATCCAACACCCTTCCTTCTCCCCTGCACAGTAAGTTATTTCAGAAGCAGCTATATAAAGACCAAAATACTTGGCCAAATGGGGCTAAAATTGGCCTGGGAGCTCTCAGTCTTGGTTTTTCTCCTTCACCTCCTCTAAATAGTAAATAGTAAATAGTAAAACTTGTGTCTTTTATTCCTTCAGCTTCCCTTCTCTTTTCATCCACCTGCTGGTCTCTTCCTCCTCCTCTTTCCATTTTCCTTTGATTCAAACAAACACCAATTAATTCCATCTCTCTCAGTTCCTTCTCACCTGGTTGATAGGTGAGACATCTGCTGGGAAAGGTGGTGATCAACCTGTTCTGGATTGAGTTATACTCCTCTATAAGATCAAGGTTGGACTCAGGATTGTTGATAGACTCTGGGGGTCCTCCTAGATAGTTGATGGAGGGTCAGGTGATTACAGTGGCATGACGGACCTTCTACCAGTTCAGCTGGGATTCCAGGTGTGGACCGCTCTTGAGCACAAGTAGCCTAGCCATTATGATTTATGCTGTAGTTAGATTGCTGTTATGCATTTAATGTAGGGCTATCTTAGAAGACTGGTCATGTTAAAATACAGCTACTAGCCACAACGTCATGGGACCAGTCATTGTGAACCTATCTCACCATGGTATAAGCAGATTCACTGATCCTTAGCATAATCCAAAGTGTTGGTGCTTACTTTTTGAAACCAGATATAGGCCTTGTGATTGAATGAGCGCAAATACTTCCATGTCAGCTACTTGTGCACTCAGGTCTACACTAGACACCTGGGTGTCCTATCATTAATGGTGAAATCTGCAGGAAGGAAGGAAGGATCTTCTTAATAGGGGCACCCAAAGTATTGAAAGTGCTCCTCAGAGAGGTTCAGAAAGTGGCTCATCTCAGAACCGAGCAAAGAGCATTTTTTTTTCGCCCTGAAAATTTGTAGATGTGATTGTTTTACCCCTCTGTGCTCATTGTATTTAAGTTTTGCAATGTGGTTGCTTTTGTTGTTGTAACACTGGAAGCAACATAATAATAACCACTCTGGGCGGGTTGCAGCACAGACTAAAAATACATTAAAGCATCAGTCATTAAAAACTTCCCTAAACATGGGACATTATATCTACCGTGTGTCTCCTAAAATAAGACACTGTCTTATATTTTTTCCCTCAAAAAAAACACAGTATGTCTTATTTTCGGGGGATGTCTTATTTTAACCGCTCCATGTCGGTACGCTGCATAGCCACGCCTATCCAGGGCATCTTAAGGGAGAGGTGCCACGTCACTATGTCTTATTTTCGGGGTATGGCTTATTTTCGGGGTATGGCTTATATTTCACAAATGCATAGAAATCCTGCTACGGCTTATTTTATGGCTACGTCTTATTTTAGGAGAAACAGGGTATCTATCTCTCTCTATCTCTCTATCTCTCTATCCATCATCTCTCTCTCTCTCTCTCTCTCTCATCTATCCATCATAATGTGATGGAAACATTTAACTTTTGCTTTTATTCTTCTGTTTCTCTTTTATTTAATGTAGTACTCAGATCAAACTTTAAAATAATATTTACGACTAATTTGGGAGTGTTCTTACAACTTTAAAGGGGCTTGCTGTCTGTAAGAGAGCTCCACATGCCAAACCTAGCTCCTGATATTTTCTTTCTAGCCATGTATTCTTTATATGCCTCAGAGTTCATATCACATATGATATCATGGGTGTGACAGGCGGATGAGGTTTGGGAGAAACAGCCTTATCAGCAAAATTAGGTCTCGTTTGGCCTGCTGGCTGGAGGCTCCCCATTCCTAGCACACCTTTTCCCTACTTGATGCCCTGCAAACTCCAACTCCCACTATCCACAGCCAGCATGACCAATGGTCAGGGATGATGAGAATTTTAGCTGAAATCATCTGGAGAATGCCAGGTGGGAGATGCTGGTCTGCATCGCCTGTCCGCACCTGTCCACAGTTTCAGGTGGGGACTTTCCCAGTCCTACCTGCAGATGCCAAGAATGACACCTGGGACCTTCTCCATGCAAACCGAGATCTGGTTCCTCCTTTGCATCCTCTAACTAGGAAAGCACCCAGTTGAAAAGGTAACAAAGCTGTATCCCTCTACCTCTTGGACACTTGGCAACCAAAATGTTACAGTCGAGAGTCTTGTCCCAGAAATGCTTGGATTGGGACCCTGCATAGAAGTTGACAATGATTTTTTTAAAACAACAACAACAACAACAACAACAACAACAACAACAACAACAACAACAACAACAAAACACCAAACTCTCTCCTTTTATCTTTCTTCCTCGGCTTCTCCTGCTCCATTTCCAGAGACAAATCCTCGCCGCTTTCTGTTCCGCATTCTACCTGTCCTGCGATCTCTTTCAGGGCAAACCTAGTACTTGCTAAATGCAGTGGAAGTCTGCATTCATTAGGCTCACTCCCTAGAACAGGGCGTTTAGGGTTGCCTAGGATTTGAGACAATCCCCGATGTCCCTCCAGGCTCCCTCTTCTCTTAAGGCTTTGTCCGCAAGGTCCCTTCCAGCTTCTACTCTAGAGATTATTTCACGCACACCCTTCATTCCCGCTACAGACCCCTCCCAAAACACCACCTCCTCACTCCCCTGGCCCCCTTGCCTTCCCATCCTTCCAAACTTAGCCTCACTCTGAGCAACAAGGGCGCAGCGCTCTGTCCCGGGTGCTGCTGCTGCTGCTACTGTGGAATTTCTGGAGTTTTAACAACTTCATTTGTTCTCGTCTTTCATTTCTCTCTCTCTCTCTCTCTTAACTTAGTATCCGTTTTTCAAGAGAGCGTCTCCAAGTCTCTGGAAAGTAGGATGGAGAGAGGTTTTCCCCCTCCTCCCTTTTCATGTTAAAGTTCCCCCACAACACCCTGCTGGGTTTGGCTTGCCTTTCGTTTATTCCCCAAGCCTCCTTTAAGAGAGCAAGTTTCTGATCTGCCTGCAAGTGCATCTCTCCGTGCTGGAAGTAACTCAGTTCAACGAGGGCTGGAGGATCTCCGCTGCCTTTTCTCCTGCAGGTAAGAGGAACGATTGTAATTACCGAAGTGAAACACTCTGGAACAACCAGAAGACAACTGATATCTGGTGCTATCTTTTGTCTTGGGACGAGGTGGTGGTGGTGGAATAAAATAGAACCTTTACCCTTCGTGGATGTGAATGTGTATCTTGATGATAAAAATAGGAGCCACAATTTTTTAGATACTAGAAGGAAGTGTTGTTTTTTTTAATGTCTAAGGATGTAATCCAAACCCAATTTACACAGGAGTGAGCCCCATTGAAATCAATATCCCATGAATTCTGAGTAGACATGAGTGGAACCCTAATCCCACTTACTCAGGAGTAAATTCCATTGAATTAAATAGCACTAACTTCAGAGTAGATGTGGATGTATACCTGCTAGTCTATGTCTAGCCCTGCTTACTCAGGAGTAAGCCCCATTGAATTCAATAGGACTAACATCTGAGTAGAGGTGGTGAGGGTAGCAGCCTAGGAGTGGAAACAGAAGGTAGCCAAGCTAATGTTAATCTGGAAAAGTCTAGTGACTTTTATTGAACCAATGAGGAGAAACATCCTTGTTTAATTTTTTTCCAACAAAATTGTTTCTGGTATAAGAACACACAGGAGATGTCTAAGGATAGTGTTTTTCAGTGGATGCTTTTTGCATAATACAGATTTCCCTCCCAGTGAGAGCCAGTGTGGTGTAGTGGTTAGGAGCGGCAGACTCGTAATCTGGTGAACCGGGTTCATGTCTCCGCTCCTCCACATGCAGCTGCTGGGTGACCTTGGGCTAGTCACACTTCTTTGAAGTCTCTCAGCCCCACTCACCTCACAGAGTGTTTCCAAACTCTTATTTTTCTTCTTCCCATCCAAACAACTGCTGCTAAGTCACTAACGTATATGTGACTCATATAACCAATGGAATAAATACATAAGGCTACATTAAGCTATACATGGGTTGCAATCTTCGCCTTGGGCAATGCCACCGCTTCAGCAAAGTTCCACAGTAAAGTAGGCAAAATATAGATTATTAAAGGTTTGAAAGTGGTTTTCCCTTGCACTTATAACTAATTATATGAAGCCTTCTTTGGTTTCAACGTGAATGTAAGAACAGTCTGCCAAATAGGAAAAACTCAGCTCTCTTTTAGAGACAGCAAATGTGGGTGCTGTTCCCACTGTTATTAGGGCAAGTGGAGCCAACATTTTGCCCTCCAGATATTGTGGACTACAGCTCCCATCATCCCTGACCATTGGCCTTGCTGACTGAGGCTGATAGGAATTGTAGTCCGGCAATATCTGGCAAGAATCATGTTGCTCTAGAGGAAATCTGGCAGTATAGAGTTGGAAAACAGCTTGAGGCCATCAAATCAAATCCTCCTTAAATTTTCACGCCCAGAACAAGACCTGGTACCCATGTGGGGTCTGACCAAGGCAGAATAGAGTGGGACTATGACTTCCCTTGATCTGTACCCTATACTTCTGTTGATGCAGCCTAGGATAGCATTGGCCTTTTATTTTTTTGCTGCCACATCACACTGTTGACTCATATTCAGCTTGTGGTCCACCAAGACCCCTAGATCCTTTTCACATGTACTGCTAGGAAGCCAGGTATCTGCTATCCTATATTTGTGCATCTGGTTCTTCCTGCATAAGTGCAGAACCTATTGGGTTATGTTAGCAATGACAGTGGGCACCACCATGGCATGCATGGGCAGCATGCATGAGAAAAGGTGTCTGTTCTGCATGATGCCTGTTCATTGTCAGAGGCGGTGTGCCTTTGTGTACTAGTTGATGGGAATTGCAAGAGGAAACCGTGTTGCACTCAGTTTCTGATTGCAGGATTCCCAGAGGCATCTAGTTGGCCTCTGCAAGAACAGAGAACATGGGTCTTTAGCCTTATCCCACAGAGCATCTCTTACGTTCTGAACTGGTAATTTTTGAACTATGTATGTGTATTTTTGTGTATGTATGGGTTAATAATACTTTATAAGCAAATTCCTTTGTGACTCCTGTCGCTAATACTGATAGTTTCAGGGCAAACGCTGCATGTCAGAGCAACTTTTGATGTGTGAAAGATGTAGATATTTGAAGATAACTTATGCCTTTATGGTGGGAACTCCTCCATAGCTATTTATTGTGGAATGTTTTGTAGGCAAGTTCATCTGGCTGTGTGTTTATGTTTTTTTTAAAGTCTCATAGTCATATTTTGCCTTGAGGCGTATGTTTTAATCACATTTTAAATCACTCTCAGATCTTCCCTCTCATGCTTCCCTGCTAAGGAAAACATGCCTGAAAGACCTTTTTTCAGGATGGGAAAGCCCCTTCTTCCATCTCAGAGTTGACAGGGTAAATCATGCACAGGGGCTATTCCATTTTTTTTTATTGACAACAACCCTGTGAAGTAGGCTGATAGGAATCTAGGGTCACTTGGTGATCATTGTGGCTAGTCAGATTCAGGTTTCTGAATCATAATCTCCCTGGTTCGAGGTGGTACTGGAGGAGGAACAGGGGTGCGGGGGGAGTGCACCACCCCTGGCGGCACAATCCTGGTGGAGTGCCATCGTCGAATCCCCACGACGGGGTGAGCTCCCGTTGCTTGGTCCCTGCTCCTGCCAACCTAGCAGTTCGAAAGCACGTCAAAGTGCAAATAGATAAATAGGTACCGCTCTGGTGGGAAGGTAAACGGTGTTTCCGTGTGCTGCTCTGGTTCGCCAGAAGTGGCTTAGTCATGCTGGCCACATGACCTGGAAGTTGTACGCCGGCTCCCTCAGCCAATAATGCGAGATGAGTGCCGCAACCCCAGAATCGGTCACGACTGGACCTAATGGTCAGGGGTCCCTTTACCTTTAACATCCTTCCTAACTTGCGCTAGCAAGTTCCTTTACTTAGCAGAGTTTACATCCCCCTTTTTACATGCACAGCAGATAGCTGGTTGCAGGCTTGTGTAAGCCTCTCACAATTATACAATTCAGTTTGTTTCAGACTGAATTGTACATTCCTGGTAAGTTCCCTTGGATCCCTCTTAAAAGAATAAAGACACCGCAATCTTATTCAAAGTCAATAAAAGAAGTTTACTTACATCAGGCAGAGCACAGTGTGATCCCTGAAGGCAGACGTAGTTACAAATATGTACATGTGGATCTACCCCATATGGAGGAATGATCCCAGCTTCTGCTAGCTGGGAGCAGTCCTACCTAGCTAGCAGAGCAGTCCTACCTAGAAGCTGATCAAATGTAGAAGGAAGTGAAAAAGGGAGAGGTGTGCTGCGTGACTTGTCCTTTTGTTACCTGGACAGGTTAGGTCACACCCACCTTCTATCACATGCAAAAGGAAGGATGCTCCAGCCAGAAGAAACAAGGACGTTTTGACTGGCTGGACCAAACATCTCTTTGCATGTCTACTCTAGGAAAACAAGGAATGTTGTATTTGACTGTTCCCAGTGGATTACATCCCACAAGGCAGTCACCTTGGGCAGTGGTATCCCAGGGATGGTGCCCTGCCTGGCCCACCCCTGCTGCCCAAGAAAGGAGAAGAAGCAGTTGCAGCTTTTGGGGGTATCTCAGGGGCTTCACATGAGACATCACTGGAACCCAGAAGCCACCCCATTAATTCATTCTCAAGGATAGCTGCTCTCTCTTCCTTCTCTCTCTCTCTCTCTCTCTCTCTCTCTCTCTCTCTCTCTCTCTCTCTCTCTCAGAACTTCAGATACTGCTCATTCCACTCTAGCTCTAAGTGTGGGATGGTTCCAGGAGTGTATCAGTGGAGAGCTGATGCAGAAGAACTTGGATAATTTTCCGTATGACTAAATAGACATGCAAAAAGTGACATTCTTGGCTTCATCTTCTTTGAGGTGAAGAAAATAAATTGTCACAGTAAACTGGGATAATGACGAAATTCTAGGATGTGTATCTCCATCTGGACAGCCCTTCATTCAGATGGAATGAGGACACTTGTTACAGTTGGCTCTCGTGTTTCATAACTTGCCTAATGCTTCGCTTAGTAATTTTCCTCCTGGGGCTGCTTTAATTACATGGTCCCCTGCAGTGTAATTCGGAGAGCTGTTTTTATGTCTTTTTCTGCAGACTCTTCCCAGTTTGTATGGGTAAGCACTTTTTGTGTCCAGTTCCTGAAATTAAAAACTGCATCATTTGGGCTTGAAATTCATTCCCCTCCAACCCGGGCAGGCTTCATTCTTAAACATGTCTACTCAGAAGTAATTCCCATTGAAGTCAATGGGGCTTGTTGTTGCATATCAAGGCCCCATGGCCACCCTGAGGTGCAGATAACTAGACAACACACAGCATATTGGTTTGGGGGATCAAATAAGGCCACAACTTTATTGGTTACAGATGTGAGGTTTGGCATAGGCATTGTGGTATGCAATGGCACATGTCACTCCCACTTGTCTGCTGGGAGTGATTCTAAGGGTTAGGCTGGCAAGGGGTGTGTGTGCCCTATGTCCTATGTCAAATCGGGGAGCCCCCCAAGTTGGCCCCCGTTGGTTTGGCCCTAGCCCCCATCTGGGCATCGGACAGGGGCCACTCCTCCTGGATCCTTTTAACAGAATACCCTAACCCATGGAGGGGCAGGCAGAGGCTACAACCTTCCCTCCAACCAAGACTAGGCTTACCTAATGCCTATCTGCCTTACAAAGTTGTGATGATTGCTATGAGGTAGACGGAAACCCAATTGGTGGTGCCAATTAACCAAGTGGGGAAAATTCCTGCCTGGCCCCTGAAAAGTAGGCGACTGACATTGTCCATAACAAGGTTGTACCATCCAGGAAGAAACCCTAATCTGAGGGATGGTGGGTGGGAGAGCAGGTGCCGCAAGAGAGCGACCAAAAGTCCCCACAGGCCAGGCATTTAAACTGCCCCGGGCATGGTGCCAAGGATAACAATTGGTCATGTGGTCCCGCGCCCAGGAGAACGTCCCCTAACTCCTGCCGCTATTGGTCCATTTGGCGGCAGGAAGACAATCTGGCTTGTGATAGGCTGATTTACTAGGGAGACGTGGGGCCCGCCTGCAAAGCCACCCGCCCGATAAGGGGGCTGTTATGTACTGAGCTGAATCCTAGAACAATAGGATCCAAAATGCAGCAGTCAGATTGGTCTGCAGGAGCCACCCAATCCAGCTCCAGGTGGAAGTGAATCAGTGACCTGATTGGCCTGCAAGATCAGCCAATCAGGCTCCTGGATGAAGTGAATCAGCAACCTGATTGGCCTACAGGAGTAGCCCGAAATTAGCCAATCACGTGGGGCCCATTGTGTAAATAATGTATATAAAGCAGACGTTTTGGGGAAAAGATTCATTCCTTGCTACTATGAGCTGAATAAAGAGCATGAAATTCACACTTGACTCAGATTATATTTCAGGGGCAAACAGTCTTCCCAAAGCAGGGTTGGCCTGTAAGCTTGTACACAGTTACAAGGGAGGAAGACCCATTTTTAATCACTCTTGTTATTGTGTTTGATTTGTCTCTAGCCCGCTTTCTGTTCTATTTTTGTTCTTACTCACCTTGATGCCTCTTGGTTTTCTATTCCCTTTTTTTTCGTTAGCAAGATTTTCATGTGATTTCCAAATGACTGGCTGCAGAAAGCTTTCAGGCTTCCTTATTTTAAGATGAAATCATAGCCCATGTCCTATGAGCTGACGAAGGGAGGAGGCTGGCAGCGGTGGCCATGGAGAGGCCATGGAGAAACAACAGGATTCTCCATCTCAGCCACAGCTGCCACTCAGAACCAAGCGCCAGCTCATCCTTCTCCATGAGCTCGGTGGCAGTAGCACAGGTGGAGGAAATAGGGAGGTTCCAGGATCAAATCAGAAGCCGAGATGGCTTTCGTAATTCCAGGACTGTCCCTGGAAAACTGGGACACTTGAAGGGTATAGCTTCCCCCTCACCACTATTTTGCAAGGTTAAGACTCTAGGAGTCTTGGTAGACCACAAACTTGACATGAGTCAAGAGTGTGATGCAGCAGCTAAAAAAGCCAATGCAATTCTGGGCTGCATCAATAGGAGTATAGCATCTAGATCAAGGGAAGTAATAGTACCACTGTATTCCGCTCTGGTCAGACCTCACCTGGAATACTGTGTCCAGTTCTGGGCACCACAGTTCAAGAAGGATACTGACAAGCTGGAACATGTCCAGAGGAGGGCAACCAAAATGGTCAAAGGCCTGGAAACCTTATGAGGAACGGCTTAGGGAGCTGGGTATGTTTAGCCTGGAGAAGAGAAGGTTAAGGGGTGATATGATAGCCATGTTCAAATATATAAAAGGATGTCATATAGAGGAGGGAGAAAAGTTGTTTTCTGCTGCTCCTGAGAAGAGGACATGGAGCAATGGATTCAAACTACAAGAAAGAAGATTCCACCTAAACATTAGGAAGAACTTCCTGACAGTAAGAGCTGTTCGACAGTGGAATTTGCTGCCAAGGAGTGTGGTGGAGTCTCCTTCTTTGGAGGTCTTTAAGCAGAGGCTTGACGGCCACCTGTCAGGAATGCTCTGATGGTGTTTCCTGCTTGGCAGGGGGTTGGACTGGATGGCCCTTGGGGTCTCTTCCAACTCTATGATTCTATGATTCTATAAACTTGGGTGGAGGGGATTAGCAGGGGAGGCTGGGTAAAATCTCTCTTTCACCTTGGTCTTTTGAGAACCTTCTTGCAAAAGGCTCTGAAAGGCTTCTCCACAAAAGCTCCGTAACATGCATTCCAAAGAAGCCAAGGAGAACTCAACCACAACCAAGAAAGAGCCAGCCTGACTGCTATGTAATTCCAAGATCTGTTGTGCCCCCTCAGTTTGCACTATGTATTTGCTCTGCCTGTTGGTCATCCCCTCTTCTTCAAGTATTACATCTTGAGGGGACTGAATTTTGTCAGTACTCAGCCTGGTGGTAGCAACAGTAGTGTATGTGATTCTTCCTTATGGAGCATTTTCATGGCTTTGCAAAGATGGTGGTTGATTGTCGTTTTGCCCCAGAATTCTATTTCTGAAAGTGGGCAGCACCTGAAGCTCTTAAGCAAGTGTAATGCAGCACAACATAATGACAGAGTTTTGAACTTCCTGCTTTCCCCTCCCAGCTTTGGGCAAACTTAGCAGCTGCATTACAGACCACATAATCACAGAGACCAGGCCGCTTAATGGCAGATGTTACAGAAAAGAACACCATACCAAAATAGACTTATGTGAATTGAATTATTTCTGGGTGAAATGAAATATCTGGGGGTAGCCTCCAAGCTTTGGAGAAAACTCTTCGTAGCGTGAGCTATTATCCACCAAATGGCCTAGAGATTTCATGTGTCTCATGAATGCCCTGTTTAAATTCTTCTGTCACTCAGGAATGGGCAAATGCATTGATGCAAATTGTTCTCAGTTTCTCATTTTCCCATTCTTCGTTCATCCAACCTTAAGTTTTGTCCTCCACATTTTGTGACAGTTCATGAAATGTTGTTGTTTTTTTAAAGTCCTCACGAAAATCCATCAGAATCGTTTTGCAGAATACACAGATTTTTGCAAGCACTTTCCCCAAATATAATCATAGAATCATAGAGTTGGAAGGTACCCTAAGGATCATCTAGTCCAACCCCCTGCAATGCAGGAATATGCAGCTGTCCCATATGGGGATCGAAGCTGCAACCTCAGTGTTATTAGCACCACACTCTAACTGAGCCATCCTGCATTGCGAATGTTATTGTCTCTAATTTGTGAATACTTTTGCACACTTCCCATTAATATGCACATTTTATTTGCAAATACTATGGCTAAAGAACTGCATTGCATAATTCAGAGAATTGTAAATTCCAATGGAAAAGGATCTTTCAGTTCAAATGAACTGAAAGATGAACCCCATGTAGGAACTTAAGGTCCTCAAATAATAACATTTTGGAGGTCCCGAGCCACAAGGATGCTAGGCTGGCCTCAACTAGGGCCAGGGCCTCCTCAGTACTGGCCCCAACTTGGTGGAACGGTCTGTCACAAGAGACCAGGGCCCTGCGGGATTTGGCATCTTTCCGCAGGGCCTGCAAGACAGAGCTGTTCCGCCTGGCCTTTGGGTTGGTTTCAGTTTAACCCTGATGTTTCATTCCTTTATGGTTTGATTGGTGGGCTACTTAAAAAATTTTTACTTAAAAATGAGGCTGCATTTTAAACTTTAAATCGTATTTTAACCTGCATTTTAATTGATTGTTTTGTATGTTTTGTTCTGATTTTATTGGTGTTAGCCGCTCTGAGCCCGGTCTTGGCTGGGAAGGGCGGGGTATAAATAAAATTTTATTATTATTATTATTATTATTATTATTATTATTATTATTATTAAATATTGCTTTGAGATGTGCAAGTTAGGGAGGTCTGCATTCAACTGCAAGGCAATCTGAATGTAAGCCCTGCCGGTCCTTCACACTCATTTCTCACTCCTCCTATTCTCTTGCACTGCAAGAGTTAAACTTGGGACAGTTCCAATGTAAGTTTGAATTGACACCTCTACACAGGTTTGGGGAAACCACATGCAGGTGTGAGGCAGGCCTGTGTAGGATGAAAACTGAGGGCTGGTGGTTTGGGGCATGTGGTGGAAATGGCACAACATGTGTTTGAGGGGAAATGCATGGGTGTATACAAGATATATTTAAAACCCTGTTTTAAACAGGGTGTGGTTTACATTTTAATTACACACGGCCCCACCACTGTTACTGAACATTTCCTGCATCTAAATTGGCCCTTCTGCAACTTCACTGTGCTGAGCAACGTGGCTAAAACTGGCAGGGTTGCATCTTTCACTATTAGAAGAAATCATTACTGTACAGAGAGCAACTGTGAGGCAACTATAACAAAGAGTCTCTGAAAACCAACAAATTTATCTCGCTGTTTACGGTAGTACTGTCTTTAGCCTTCTGTCTGAACTCAGTGTGGGGAGGGAGGTCTAAATATTCTGGGAAAAGATCTCTCAAAGCACCTATTGTAGAAGGTTGAGAACTGATTGAGAGTTTTGGTTTCAAATTTGGTGCCTTTTTTTCTTCTTCTTCCAGGGTGGGTGGGGGAAGAGGAGGCAAGATTCCAGGCAGGAATTTTGGGCGTTGCCCCAGTAACCCCACTGCAGCACACGCCAGGAAGAAATGTGTCACCATCAGTTGAATGGGGACATCAAGCGTATCCCTAGAAGGGGGGATAAATGCCTTGACAAAGATTGTTTGTAGAGATCCTTAAACAAAGCAGGCAGGGTTAAGTTGCTGTGGTGATCAATGGAGTGTGGTAAGAGATCATTTGCTTACTTCAAAGAAGCACACTTTGCATTAGTTAATAAGTTAGCAGCTTTTCTCAACTGGGGAGCCCTCATTACTTTGTGACTTGAGGCTGATGAGACAGTATGAGCAAAATGGTAGCAGTGTTCAAAGTTTCCTGGCGGGTGGGATGGCATGAGAAGATACACACACACACACACCCTCTATTTTCTCTGATATCTCTGTTTTGCTTAAAAACTGACTTTGGTTGTTTTGGATCATTTACTTACATAGGAGAACAAGTCAGGTTTGCAAGGACAATGTTTTCAGTTACCCTGTTTCCCCTTTTTTAATACGTAGTCATAAAGTAAGCCATGGCAGGTTTTTTTTTACCTTTGTGAGAAGTAAGACGTACCCCAAAAGTAAGCCGTGGTGCCGCCATTGTTTCCGTCGTCTCCTCAGCCCCTCCTGCGTGCGCAGAGAGCCAGCGTACCAGTGAGAGACACGGGGGGGGGGGCGCACGCCTCTTGTGGAGTTCTGCCCTGCCTGCTTAGCGTGCAGGGAGAGGCGTGGGGAAAAAAAGATGCCTCTTCCTGTCCCGCCTGTTCCCCGTGCGCAGGGAGCCAGCAAACCAGCGAGAGGCGTGGGGGGGAAACGCGCCTCTTGCGGAGTTCTGCCCCACCTGTTCAGCGGGCAGGGGGAGGCTGTACCGTACCATACTGACGTAATAAAAATAAGACATCCCCCGAAAATAAGCCACCCTGTGTTTTTTTGAGGAAAAAAAATTATAAGACGGTGCCTTAAAAGGGGGGAAAGATGGTATAGATGCAGTTCTATTGGAGTTGAGTAAGTTGAGTAAGGTTTTCCCAGTAGTGATGTATGGAAGTGAGAGCTGAACCATAAAGAAGCTGATCGCCGAAGAATTGATGCTTTTGAATCATGGTGCTGGAGGAGACTCTTGAGACTGCAAGAAGACTGCAAGAAGATCAAACCTATCCATTCTTAAGGAAATCAGCCCTCAGTGCTCACTGGAAGGACAGATCCTCCAGCTGAGGCTCCAATACTTTGGCCACCTCATGAGAAGAGAAGACTCCCTGGAAAACACCCTGATGTTGGGAAAGATGGAGGGCACAAGGAGAAGGGGACAACAGAGGACGCGATGGTTGGACAGTGTTCTTGAAGCTACCAACATGAGTCTGACCAAACTGCGGGAGGGAGTGGAAGACAGGAGTGCCTGGCATGCTCTGGTCCATGGGGTCACAAAGAGTCGGACATGACTAAACGACTAAACAACAACAACAAGTTTTGCTATCCTTCCAGGTTTGGCCCCGACAGCAGCTGTGTTGGAACAAACTGACCTACTCCTGCCCTTTCTCCCAAATGATACTGTCACGAGATTAAGAAAACAAACCATAAGAATCCATTTACACAGTGGACTTCCAGAGATACTTGACAATGATAAAATAATAACTGGAGTTCAGCTGAAAATCTTGTTGGTGGCAAGGAAAGAATAAAATAGAGAAAGGCGAATTCCTGGATGTCAAGTATTATTGGGGCAAGTTTGGGGTTTGGGGCAAGTACTCTTTGGTGAAAGAACACCATCAGAGATTTAAAGTCATGAAATATGCAGTAAAACCTTCCCCTTAATCCATGGAAGCAGAGTACACATGCTCGGAGATGCAGATGAACACAACTTCGATCCCAAAAAATTGTTTTTGGTGCGAAATGGCAAATCGGGAGAAGCAATTTCCTCTCTCATGGGCTTGCTGTGAAGCTGTCAGAGTTATGAACGGTAAAGCTCAGCCATTATATAAAAATTATCTCTGTTAATCTGTGAAGCTGCAGTAGCAAATTCTGCAGTAAACTCTGAATGTGGGGTGGTTTTGGTGCTTGGAAACTGGTGCTGTTCATCTTCAGTCACTAAGGCATGGGTAGGCAAACTAAGGCCTGGGGGCGGATCCAGCTCAATCGCCTTCTAAATCCGACCTGCGGACGGTCCGGGAATCAGTGTTTTTACATAAGTAGAATGTGTCCTTTAATATAAAATGCATCTTTGGGTTATTTGTGGGGCATAGTGTTACGGAAATTACGTGGGGGGGGGCAATCTTTAAAGTTTCTAAATATTACAAATATTTCAATGCCATTTTGCAACTCTGGTCTATGACCCACAAGGCACTGGGTCTCCTCCATAATCCCCCAAGCGGAGCATCACGTACACACCCGGTGCCCCAGGATGTGCCCCACCTGGGTAATCTCCTCTCAAGTACCCATCCTCTGATTTCCTATGTGCCAGACAACTCCCAATGTTTTCCCATTGTTCTCCCTGGGTAGATATTCAGGATGTATTTAAACCCACTCAACTGCTATTCACATGCTCCTAAAACCAATCACCTGTATGTTAATCCTGTTTACCCATATGTTAATCGTGTTTGACCCTCCTTCTCTCCACCCTTTTTCTGACATTTTCCCCATGTAATAGTGATGTAGTTATGATGCTTCCGAACTGCATCTTGGGACAGGGCGGGAAGTTTTAAAAGTCCTTGTCACCCTGTGTTCAGTCTCTGTTACTCGAACCTGTTGCGCAATAAAGTGACTTTGTCCTTTGCTCCGGTTGCTGGTTGGTTTCATCTTTAGCTCTGTAGTACCACGGACCTCCTGTCCGAAGGGCCAGGTTGCTGAGAGGACTCGTGCCTGGGATTTTTCCCATAACAATAGGAATTTGTTCATTTTTTTCCTTCAAAATATAGTCCGGCCCTCCACAAAGTCTGAGGGACAGTGGACCAGCCCCCTGCTGGAAAAGTTTGCTGACCCCTGCTTTAAGGTGAGACAGACTCCAGAATTTCCTGGCTGGTGACAATGCCTTGTAATTTTCCTGCAAGGGAAGTATATCCTAAAAATCCACATTAAGCTTCTCCTCCTCCCGTTGCTTTAATTGACCCTTCTGTTCATCACAAACAGGAACTGTTTAACCATGCCCTGTGTTGCTGAGATGTTTAAAGCCTATGAAAGTGATGCTGTTTCTTCTGAGCTTCGCTTAAAACCCCCTGAAAGCCCATTTCAGATTGCTTGCTTGTTTTAATGTACTGCCTTTTAAATCAACAATTCAACATGATCCCAGTTAATGATCATATGTATGTGTCTGTGTGGAGCTAGAGCAACAGAGTCATATTCTATTGAATTGTAATTTATATTCTAAGAATTCTCCCAGGAAACTCTCTTCTGTAGATTTGGAATTGTTTTACTCAAGGGATGTTTCTTCCCATATCCCTGAGAGGACTGAGAAAAGCAAAACGAAACTGACTTCAACGAAGATTAGGAGGAATGTTTAATAATAATATGTTTATTTGTTTTTAATTGTTTTAACTAGTTGTACAAGTTTAATTGTGTGTTTCATTGTATTGGCCCGTGACCGTAATGAATCATTCAATCAGAAGTGAAAGAATGGACAAGAGGAGAGAGGGAGGGAAATAGAAAATGGAACCATATAGCAAGATGGTTAGAATTCCTTCCAGCGAATGTCAGGACTATTGACCGGTCTTTGCATCAACACCTGTCAGAGACAGGGGGGTGGGGGCAAGACATGGCCAAGAGGCTGTTCAGAGAATGAGTTCTGGTGACCCTCCTTTTGGCTCCTATGCCAGAGAGGTCAGGCCTCTGCAAAGCTACCAGCATGACAGACTCTTCCATGAATGCTGTTTGGGCAGCAACAAGAGCCCTGAAATCTCAGTGTGGGCTCTTAGAACATGGGTAGGCAAAATAAGGCCTGGGGGCCGGATCCAGCCCAATCGTCTTCTAAATCCGGATTGCGGACGGTCCGAGAATCAGCATGTTTTTACATGAGTAGAATGTGTCCTTTTATTTAAAATGCATCTCTGGGTTATTTGTGGGGCATAGGAATTCGTTCACACCCTCCCCCAAGGTCTGAGGGATAGTGGACTGGCCCCCTGATGAAAAAGTTTGCTGACCCCTGTCTTAGAAGAACTTCATTTTCAGGGAGTTCTTTCCCTGTCTGTAACACACTTTGCCATAGAAACTTTCTTTCCTGTTTCCTTCATCTCATTCTCTCCTCTATTTCCTCTCTAAATTCCAGACTATGAGAAACCCAACCGTCTCCTGTTTAATCAAGTGATGTAACCAGAGGAATTCATGGAGATAAACATGGAAGGGTTGGTTTTCCCCCCCAGATTGGTGCCCTGTTCTAAAGTATTGTTCCTCCTCTCTTTCTCCTTGCTGGCTGTTCCCAGACATTTTAAAAATCCATTTGACTCTTTTGTCTGTCTATTCCCCTTCAGAGCTTCCGAGAGCTGTTGTCTCAAAAAAGCAAACAACATTTTACAGGATTCATCTCATCCTGGATATAGTCTGTTTGCACGGTTGCCTTCGGGCAAGAGATACAGACCAATTAAATCAATAACGAATAGACTAAAAAACAGTTTTTATCCAAGAGCTATAATTATTTTAAATGCTGCAACCAAATGATATGATCTTTGGGGAGTCATGATGGATGGTATGTATGTGTATGTGTGGTTGTAAATGTATAAATGTGTATATGTGAAGAAGGCGCAGCAGAGACTGTACTTCCTGAGAATTCTAAGGAAAAACCATCTTCCGCAAAAGCTGCTGCTTGCCTTCTATCACTGTGCCATTGAGAGCGTGCTCACTTATGGCTTATGTGTGTGGTACGGAAGCTGTACTACCCAGGACAGGATGGGGTTGTGCAGAGTTGTTAAGGCAGCAGAGAGCATTGTTGACTGCTCGCTCTCCACCTTAGAGCAGATTTATGCCATGAGGTGCCACAGAAAGGCACTGGACATAGTAAAAGATCCATCGCATCCTGGTCACCGTCTCTTTGAGCTCTTGCCATCAGGACAGAGATACAGGACGATGACGACAAGAACAAGCCATCTTAGGAACAGTTTTTGCGTGGAGTGCCCTATCTGGGTGGGTGGAGCAGCCAAGTAATTTCGTTGTCCCCAAAGGGGACAATGACAATAAAAATATATTCTTATTCTTATTTCTTATTCTAAATGTGGGGTGTCATTCAATTTCATTGTACTACGTACAATGACAATAAAGTATCTATCTATCTATCTATCTATCTATCTATCTATCTATCTATCTATCTATCATCTATCTATCTATCCATCTAAGAAACAGTCCAACATATTTGCAGTGTACAGATTTATAGAACTCTGTAATTCCACAAAGCTATGAGTTGCCATTGTTATGAGGTATACGTTAATTTGACTGGAAACTTTTTTCGGGGTGGGGTGGGAGTTCTCTTCTTTTGTTTTTGCAGATGTTTTCTCTGATCAGGACCCTCAAAATAGCTTCAGTTTTTGCTTTGCTTTAGGTGAGATTTGGCAGCAATGCTACCTCTCTCCCTGTCTCCATGGTATTTATAGTTTCCAGGCCAGTGGTAGACCTACATTTTGGGGGCCCTGAAGTTTGAACAATTATGGGAGCCCTTTGGTGCTGACCTATAAAGCCCTAAATGGCCTTGGCCCAGGATACCTGAAGAAGCATCTCCACCCCCATCATTCAGCCCAGACACTGAGGTCCAGCTCCGAGGGCCTTCCAGTGGTTCCCTCCCTGCGACAAGTGAGGTTACAGGGAACCAGGCAGAGGGCCTTCTCGGTGGTGGCACCCGCCCTGTGGAATGCCCTACCATCAGATGTCAAATAAACAAACAACTATCTGACTTTTAGAAAACATCTGAAGGCAGCCCTGTTTAGGAAAGTTTTTAAGGTCTAATGTCCTTCATGATTGTGTTGCTTCCCCCCCCCCCCCCATGACATTACTTTTTGCACTTAATTGGCACCTTCTACACGATTTAAGCTGCAATCCATTACCCATTTAGGCTGGAGTAAGGCCATTGAACTTAGAGAGACTATCTGACTTTCTATCCAACTATCTGACTTTTAGAAGACATCTGAAGGTAGCCCTGTTTAGGGAAGTTTTTAATGTTTGACGTTTTATCGTGTTTTTAATATTCTGTTGGGAACTTCCCAGAGTGGCTGGGGAAACCCAGCCAGATGGGTGGGGTATAAATAATAAATTGTTGTTGTTTGTTGTTACTATTACTATTACTATTATTATTTTATTATTATAGAAACGAGGTCTGGATAGCCACTGTTAACTTCCTCAATAGGCTTGGTTACAAAACCTTTACAACATCTGTGCTACTGACTCTCAAACTTTGTGATTGTTGAAATATTGTTGTTGTTCAGTCGTTCAGTCGTGTCCGACTCTTCGTGACCCCATGGACCAGAGCACGCCAGGCACGCCTATCCTTCACTGCCTCTCGCAGTTTGGCCAAACTCATGTTAGTAGCTTCGAGAACACTGTCCAACCATCTCATCTTCTGTCGTCCCCTTCTCCTTGTGCCCTCAATCTTTCCCAACATCAGGGTCTTTTCTAGGGAGTCTTCTCTTCTCACGAGGTGGCCAAAGTACTGGAGCCTCAACTTCAGGATCTGTCCTTCTAGTGAGCACTCAGGGCTGATTTCTTTAAGAATGGATAGGTTTGATCTTCTTGCAGTCCATGGGACTCTCAAGAGTCTCCTCCAGCACCATAATTCAAAAGCATCAATTCTTCGGCGATCAGCCTTCTTTATGGTCCAGCTCTCACTTCCGTACATTACTACTGGGAAAACCATAGCTTTAACTATACGGACCTTTGTTGGCAAGGTGATGTCTTTGCTTTTTAAGATGCTGTCTAGGTTTGTCATTGCTTTTCTCCCAAGAAGCAGGCGTCTTCTAATTTCGTGAGTGCTGTCACCGTCTGCAGTGATCATGGAACCCAAGAAAGTGAAATCTCTCACTGCCTCCATTTCTTCCCCTTCTATTTGCCAGGAGGTGATGGGACCAGTGGCCATGATCTTAGTTTTTTTGATGTTGAGCTTCAGACCATATTTTGCGCTCTCCTCTTTCACCCTCATTAAAAGGTTCTTTAATTCCTCCTCACTTTCTGCCATCAAGGTTGTATCATCAGCATATCTGAGGTTGTTGATATTTCTTCCGGCAATCTTAATTCCGGTTTGGGCTTCATCCAGTCCAGCCCTTCGCATGATGAATTCTGCATATAAGTTAAATAAGCAGGGAGACAATATACAGCCTTGTCGTACTCCTTTCCCAATTTTGAACCAATCAGTTACTCCATATCCAGTTCTAACTGTAGCTTCTTGTCCCACATAGAGATTTCTCAGGAGACGGATGAGGTGATCAGGCACTCCCATTTCTTTAAGAACTTGCCATAGTTTGCTGTGGTCGACACAGTCAAAAGCTTTTGCGTAGTCAATGAAGCAGAAGTAAATGTTTTTCTGGAACTCTCTAGCTTTCTCCATAATCCAGCGCATGTTTGCAATTTGGTCTCTGGTTCCTCTGCCCCTTCGAAATCCAGCTTGCACTTCTGGGAGTTCTCGGTCCACATACTGCTTAAGCCTGCCTTGTAGAATTTTTAGCAAAACCTTGCTAGCGTGTGAAATGAGCGCAATTGTGCGGTAGTTGGAGCATTCTTTGGCACTGCCCTTCTTTGGGATTGGGATGTAGACTGATCTTCTCCAATCCTCTGGCCACTGCTGAGTTTTCCAAACTTGCTGGCATATTGAGTGTAGCACCTTAACAGCATCATCTTTTAAAATTTTAAATTTGAAATATAGATAACAACAAAAAATCAATTTGAATTGTGTGACACAAATCGGGTCTGCTAGACTCTTTTTTTTTTTAAGTGATGTGAATCAAAGTTGCTTCTGAGACCCCTCCAAGATTAGGGCCCCTGAAGCTTAAGCTTCATTAGTTTTATAGTAGATTTGCCCCTGACAGTGCAGGGATAATTATCATCACTATTAAGAGCTGCTGCAGCTGTATTATCCAAGGAGCTTGGTGAGCAGAGAAGCAGGTCACATGTGATAGAGTCAGATTAGTATATATCTGGTCTGTGTCAATCTCACACATGTCCATTCATAAATCCATTCTGTCCTGATTCCATATTAATCTGCATTTAGAAACAAAGCAAACACACACACAACTGCATGGAGCACACAATCCAAGGGTTGTGACCCAATTTCATCTGGGTGTATTTCATCTCAGCTTGTGTGACTCTCAGAGGCATTTGCTGGGCACTAGGTGAAGGGTGCTCATCCAGAATTCACTGTCATGGTACAGTGTGCAACTACTTCTGAAGAAGTGTGCATGCACACGAAAGCTCATACCAAGAACAAACCTAGTTGGTCTCTAAGGTACTACTGGAAGGAATTTTTATTTTTATTTTTATTTTGTGCAACTACAGTTGATGGAGATGCAATTATTATTATTATTATTATTATTATTATTATTTGCAGGCTGGCAGCCACTGAGCCACAAATGTAGCACCTAGGTCAGCAGCCAAGCAGCCAATGTTGCATCAAGTGACAATTTGAATGAAATAATATATATATGTGTGTGTGTGTGTGTGTGTGATCTCAATATCAGGCTTATTTTCACAAATTCCCCACATTCCCATCTTGCTTCTTGATCTTGACAAAAAGTAAGTATTCCCCCCCCCATTTCTACTAAAAATACGAACAGTTTATAGTATTATACATTCCAGGTTTCCTAAAGCAACCAGCACATAAGCACATAAATACAGCAATTTGCATAACTGTATAAATATACTTATAAAATTATATGGTAGAAATATAGTATAGCATGAAGCTTGTCCGTTTTTATGCATTATACATATAATACATGCATTGTGTGCATTATATTTACACATATCATATGTGACTTTAATTAGTTTCAGACTATTTTTAATACGGAATTTTAAAGTTGCAACTTTCCCTGGGGCCTGATGATGAAAGGCATCTGATAGCTTGAAATAATAATGCTAATGATAATTTTGTCTATAATTTCGAGCACACTTTATTTATTTAACACATTCATATCACACCTTTTTCCTCCAAAGAGCTCAAGGGGGTGTACATGGTTCTCTCCCATCCTCATTTAATCCCCACAGCAGCATTGTGAGGTAGGTTAGGCTGAGAGACAGTGACTGGCCCAAGGTCATAATAATAATTTAATAATAATTTATTATTTGTACCCCACCCATCTGGCTGGGTCCCCCCAGTCACTCTGGGCAGCCGCAGCCACTCACATAATCTTCATGGCAGAGCAGGGAATTTGAGCCCTGTTGTCCCAGGTCCCAGTGGGGCACTCTAACCACTAAACTACACTGGCTTTTATACAAACCAAACCAAAAACCTTTGGCGATGCATGGGTAGCTCTGACCAGGGCCGGCTCAAGACATTTTGCTGCCTGAGGCAAAGGACAAGATGGCTGGATTTAGGTCTGATGAGGCCCTAAGCTACTGAAGGTAATAGGGCCCTTTATATGTCCAGTTGTCCTTTGTCAACAACAAATTGCCGCTGCTTTTCATGTTGAATATATGCTATATGGTAATTTATGGACCTAATATGGACCTAATTTATGGACCTAATATATAATTATTATATATATATATTATTTCATTCAAATTGTCACTTGATGCCATGCAACCAGTCCATGCAGAATGTAGGCACCCTATATATAGAAAGGAGCAAACTGGTGATATTCTAGGGAGCAGGCTAGCAGGCGGGGCCCATTGCTTACATCATAGGAGCCTACACAACATAAAACACTGTTGCTGGATGTAGGTTTTATTTTATTTGTTTTTTATCTTATATTTTGGAAATGTACATCCAGTTTTTCCCCCCTTTAATTTTTTTTTCCTCTTGGGGGCCTAAGCTATAGCTTGTTTAGCTTATACGTAAATCCGGCACTGCCTGAGGCAAAGGACAAGATGGCGACCTTCCCCAAAGCCTATGCAGAAAGACCACTTGTCCCTACAGTATCTGCCGCCTCAGGCAACTGCTTCACTCTGCCTTTTCATAGGGATTTTCCCTGGTTGTGACATGAGGGAGCAGCAGCCCACTGTCAGAAAGCTTGTTCAGGTCAGAACCACCAAATTCCCTGTAGTTTTTTTTTTTTTTTTTTTAATGTATTGCCCATCGGTGAGTTGCCCCCAAGCATCTCCTCACATTTTGCCATTTATAGGGGAAACAGGCAACTATTTCCCCTCCCCAAACCAGATTTAGGCCTGTTGCTCCATCACTCTTCAATTCCTATAAAAAGGCATGACACACTGGCTCTTTCATTAACACAATCCTGTACTGCGCTAAAAAAGAAAAGGTTAGATTTCATCCATGGAGCCAGAATAACTTCCTTGCAGATATAAAAAGCATGAAGCGATTGGCGTGTGTGAAATCTGTTTCTTTTTAAAAGCCCCTCGCTTGGGAGTTTCAGGATCTACTGCGAGACGGGAACAAAGGGTTCCCCCCCCCCCAAGAATTTAGTTTGTTCTTTTGGAAGTATTTTTTGCATCCCTTAACATTCCTAAAATATGTTCCCCAAACTGGACAATATAAAGAAATCAGTTTAAAATTGCCTCTGAATTTCACCTAAACAAGAACTATAAGATTGCTTGCAATAATAATAATAATAATAATAATAATAATAATTTTATTATTTAACCCCACCCATCTGGCTGGGTTTCCCCAACCACTCTGGGCAGCTCCCAGCAGAACACTAAAAACATAATAAAACTTCAAACATTAAAAACTTCCCTAAACAGGGCTGCCTTCAGATGTCTTCTAAAAGTCTTCTAAAAGTCAGATAGTTGTTTATTTCCTTGGCATCTGAAGGGAGGGCGTTCCACAGGGCGGGTGCCACCACCGAGAAGGCCCTCTGCCTGGTTCCCTGCAACCTCACTTCTTACAGTGAGGGAACTGCCAGAAGGCCCTCGGCACTGGACCTCAGTGTCCGGGCAGAATGATGGGGGTGGAGACGCACCTTCAGATACTGTTTAAGTTAGGGAAAATGTGTACTAAAATGCTGGTGAATTTTCAAGAGGTTTTTATTATTATTATTCAAAATGTAAATGTGGCAAATATTGGAGAGATTGGAGAATTTCAGATTGAATTTGAGACTGGAGAAAATGAGAAATGGCAGGAAACCGATTTTGGCACCTTTCCCACCTAAATGAAAATATCACCCTTCTACCTTGTCAATAAATACTACATATAGTGAACAGAATACCGGATAGCCCCCCATATTAAATGGTTTGGAACAATATTTTTATTTTATTTTTTTTAAAAATTGACAGGTGAATGGTGATAGTTACATTCAGTTGTGAACATATTTGAACACAGGTAGTGATTTGGGAAATGGTTTTGGTTGCATGTTGGGGATATTCTAGTGCTTTTCTAGCTCCCCAGTCAACTATTGGTGGTCATGGAGATGTTAATATATACAGAGAATGAAAAGGTTGAGCTATTTCCTTTCCCTGGGGACACAAAAGCTGGGCTGAGCACACTCCAGGGCATTTAATGTTTAGCCTTCAGACTCCATGAGTCTGTCTGCTGCAGGCAAAAATACACCTCCAAAGTCTCAGCTGGTCCTTGCTCTGGAATTTCAGGGCTGCTACTCTGTCAGGGGAGCATTTATAGCTTCTCTGAAAGCCACCACATCTATGCAAGAGATCAATGTGTGTGAATTGCAACCTGAGCATAGTGCAGGGAACAAGAGATTGATATAGGTTTTCTGGAAGGGCCCTACTGTGGGATGTGATCCATGGGTAGCAGTCAAGAACTGTGGGAAAAACACTCGGGGGAGATGGCGTACTCCCCAAGACTCTGGAGCGCCCCCCTGGTGACCCTTTCTGGCTGCCATGGCCCTTCAGTCCAGAGCGCCAGTAATCTGCAACCCTTTCCTCATGAAAAGAGCACACAGGTCTTCTAGCATCATGTAGCAAGAAGAAAGACTCATCTGTAGTTCTAAACTACTTTATATGCGGCCTAGGACCCTCGTACCTACGGGACCGCCTCTCCTGGTATGCCCCGCAGAGGACCTTAAGGTCCACAAATAACAACATTTTGGAGGTCCCGAGCCACAAGGTTGTTAGACTGGTCTCAACTAGGACCAGGGCCTTTTCAGTACTGGCCCCAACTCTTGTCACAAGAGACCAGGGCCCTGCGGGATTTGACATCTTTCCACAGGGCCTGCAAGACAGAGCTGTTCTGCCTGGCCTTCGGGTTGGACTCAGTCTGATGTTTTTTTCCTCCCCTTATGGTTTTGATTTTGGGCGATAATTGAAGCTGCATTTAAATTTTAAATTGTATTTTAACCTGTATTTTAATTAACAGTTTTTCTTTCTTTTATATTTTATTGTAATTTTTATCGGTGTTACCCGGTTTCGGCTGGGAATGGCGGGGTATAAATAAAATTTATTATTATTATTATTATTATTTATTTATTTATTTATTTATTTATTTATTTACAGTCTATACACAGAGACTCCATAATCACATCCGTTTTCTCCGAACAAGAGTACAGAACTGCGACACGGCAGAAGTGAAACTAAAAACATACAATAACAACACTTAGGCGGAAGAGATAAGATAGACTTCTGTTCCCACACTCTCTCAGACACTCATGAGATTTACACAAAACATAACAGTCCTTGCTGTAGCAGCTAAGGATAGATTAAAATCCTAACAAGTACAACATTCCTTGTAATGCTAGAGTGGACATGCAATGGAATGTTTGGGCCAGAAAGTCGAAACTTCCTGTTCCTCCTGTTAGCACTTGGATTGTCCCCCATATGGGGTAAATCCACATGTTGCTATTTGTAACTTTAAGTCTTTAAGCCTGCCTTCAGGATTGATATCGTGTACTGCGTGAACGTGAGTCAACTTACTTTTTGTTGACTATCAATAGGATTGTGGTGTCTTTATCCTTTTAAGAGAGATTCATGGGAATTTACCAGGAACGTATAATTCAATCTGAGGCAGATTGAATTGCGTAATAGTAAGAGGTTCTAATGAGCCTGCAACCAGCTTTCTGCTGTGTGTGAGAAGGGGAATGTAACTCTGCTACATAAGGAACTTGCTAGGTCAAGTTAGGAAGGATATTAATAAACAATATATCCTCTCCTGCCATCCTGAACATTCCCACACCTACATCTACTCCACAATTTGCTACTGGATTCACCTCTCTATGGCACCAAAACTATCTTGCTCCTTAGCCAGTGTGGTGTAGTGGTTAAGAGCGGTGGACTCGTAATCTGGTGAACCGGGTTCGCTTCCCCGCTCCTCCACATGCAGCTGCTGGGTGACCTTGGGCTAGTCACACTTCTTTGAAGTCTCTCAGCCCCACTCACCTCACAGAGTGTTTGTTGTGGGGGAGGAAGGGAAGGGAGAATGTTAGCCGCTTTGAGACTCCTTCGGGTAGTGATAAAGCGGGATATCAAATCCAAACTCTTCTTCTTCTTCACGGTGCCGGATATGCTTAAGACGCACCCCCCCTTGCCTTTCCTCTATCTGTTTCATCCCCTTTCCCACTATTTTAATCAAGATAATTCTCATTATTTTACTTCCAAGAGCATCGGAACAAGCTTGACACTGCCCCATCTTACAAAGCCTTCTGAGTTTATACTCTCATTCTGGTTTCCATCAGACTTTTCCTGTATCCAGTAGCAGAGGAAATATCCTGTCTGCTATGATGGGTAGATCTTCTCTGTGGCTTTGCTATGAAAATGAGCATGACATGGAAGCCAACCTTGTGATGTTTTTATTTGAGCCAGGATTAGGGTTTTCCAGAATATTAAACACCAGGAATTGTTCTCATGGATTATGGTGCTGCAACTCTGTTTCGGTGAGTTAGGCAGCTTGCAACTAGAAAAAAGAGTTTCAGATCTCATGATGCTGTCCGGACACCTTGCGGAGAATTGCTGAACGACACCCAGTTAGAGTAGCTACCTGCTAACATCCATTTAGAATGCCACTGTATCATGACTAAGGATTGGGAACAAAATTGACTCCATTTGCATTTAGAGGTGAACTTATCTAATTTCCACTTTCTGAAACAAAGCCATCTTTCTGAATTGGCACTTCTTTGAATTTTGCAGTTCTTAGGTAATGTTCACAAAATGAATATACATGGGGAAATGTGCATAAAATGAATATATTAGGGGAGCCAGTTACCTTGATCATTTTGGTTTCCATTATCTGAACCTTTTCAGACTCTACAATATCCACGCCCGCCCTGTGGAACGCCCTCCCGTCAAAGAGAACAACAACTACCAGACCTTTAGAAGACATCTGAAGGCAGCCCTGTTTAGGGAGGCTTTTAATGTTTAATAGATTATTGGATTTTAATGTTCTGTTGGAAGCTGCCCAGAGTGGCTGGGGAAACCCAGCTAGATGGGTAGGGTATAAATAATAAATTATTATATTATTATTATTACTAATCTTCTCCCTTCTGATAACTGGGCTTGTGCTTGTAACAAAGACATTTTAAGCTGCTTTTTTGCACACTGGTGAACTCTGCACTGTTGCTTTTGTCTGTGTACAGTTTGCAGCAAAAACCAGGAGAAGAAGCAGCTTCCCAATGAAAAGATGTACAGTTGGAAAATCCATTTCTTATTTTCTCCTCCTCTAATATTCTCCCTTTCTCCTCCTGCCCTTGCGGGTTGGTGATTCCTTCACATAATAATTACATTTTGCTCTAATTTTTCCTGTGTCTTTTTCTCTCCCCACTCCTAGACATGGATATGTAGAATAACTACCATTGTGGAAGGAAAAAAGGGAATACTATATTGGAGAAGAAGAAGGAAGTCATGTCCTTTGCAGGAAGATACTCGATACCTTCCACCTTGATACTGCTTTTGCTCCTTTGGGGTGGAGAGAACATTCAGGCACAGAGAGCAGGTAAGCGGGGCACTCTTTGTAATTGAATTATAGACAAAGGAATTATTTGTTTTTTTGTTTTTTTCACATATTGTGGCGGATAAACCTATAGAGCAGAATGACAGCAGATCAAAAGTCTGAAATGGATAATACACGACTTTAAAAAAAAATAAAGGTAAAGGGCCCCCTGACCATTAGGTCCAGTCATGCCCGACTCTGGGGTTGTGGTGCTCATCTCGCTTTATTGGCTGAGAGCCGGCGTACAGCTTCTGGATCATGTGGCCAGCATGACAAAGCCGCTTCTGGCGAACCAGAGCAGCGCACGGAAACGCCGGTTACCTTCCCGCCAGAGCGGTTCCTATTTATCTACTTGCACTTTGGCGTGCTTTCAAACTGCTAGGTGGGCAGGAGCTGGGACCAAGCAATGGGAGCTCACCCCACCGCAGGGATTTGAACTGCTGACCTTCTGATCAGCAAGCCCTAGGCTCTGTGGTTTAACCCACAGCGCCACCTGGGTCCCTTTTTAAAAAAATAGCATTTCATATATAGAGTCTCAGTAATCCAGACAACAACCCTATAAGGTAGATCAACATTATTTATTACCTCTGTATTCTGGTGACTGGGGCAGAGTCCTAGTGGCTTACCCAAGATCACTTGACTAGTTCTTGGCCAAGGTGACTGGTGAACCAAGGACTTCTCAATTGGTAGGTCAGGTTGCAATCCCACATACATTTACTTGGAAGTGAGTTCCGTTGAACCCAATGGGAATTGCCTTTAAAGAAAAATGCATAGCCACTACTCCATTGTAGATCTTGTAGGCAGCATGTAGGACTCTGCTAAACTTCTGGAAGAAAGAGCGGGATGTGCTGTTTTGAAAGGGATATGTGTCTTTCATTAGATCAGTTGCCAAATGATCTGATAAACACTTGTGATCTTAGTTATAGATGTAACTGCCGAAGATTGAGACAAACTGGCAGTAGGAATGAAATGCATGACAAAAATGATTTGATGCTGAGGAATGCATATGTGTTGAAGAGGTCCCTTGTTTCTGGTATGGAATCCCTGCATGTTGCAACAGATTCTGGGGCCTATATTCCATACTGCACTGTCAGTTCACACAGAACTCTGTCCTGACCTCCTAAATCTTCCTGTTGCCCTCATGACTACTGAGATCGTATCCTAGAACATGCTTCTCTGGGGCTATGCATTGCAAAAGTGGATTTATTTATTTGTTGATTTATTTAATCATTTATAGACCACAATACTGTAGTTTTCAAGTGATGTACGGTAGGAATACAGCTTGAGATCAGTTAACCATTAAACTAGCAAAACTTGCTTAAAATACCCAGTTGAAATAATAAATAAATAAATAAAAAGAAAGTCTTCACCAAGGATCAACAGGGTCTGTCTGATCACAGCTGTGAGGAAGTTCCACAGAATTGGACCCGTAGTGATGGGATCGTGGTGGATATAAGCTATGCAGAAGACCTCAGTGATTGGGTAGGGATTTACAAAATCAGATGAGCCTTAAGGTATCAAGTTGCTAAGAGCCTTGAAAATTAATTTACAAAACTTGAACCTGGCCTAGTAGCATATCAGCAGCCAGTGCAAGTTTCATTATGTCCAATGAGTCCTTCAAGGACATGATGGTTACTGAGCCTTACTGAAGAATCATAGAATCACAGAGTTGGAAGAGACCACAAGGGCCGTCCAGTCCAACCCCCTGCCAAGCAGGAAACACAATCAAAGCATTCCTGACAGGTGGCTGTCAAGCCTCTGCTTAAAGACCTCCAATGAAGGAGACTCCACCACACTCCTTGGCAGAAAATTCCACTGTTGAACAGCTCTTACTGTCAGGAAGTTTTTCCTAATGTTTAGGTGGAATCTTCTTTCTTGTAGTTTGAATCCATTGCCCCATGTCCTCTTCTCAGGAGCAGCAGAAAACAACTTTTCTCCTTCCTCTATATGATATATCTCTGATAAATTTCTGAAGAAGCTCTTTGGAACATAGTTTGAAAGTCATTGGTCTAAAACTGCATTCATTCAGTGCATGAAAGCACTGACTTGGTCAAAGTTAAAAGCTTTATTAAGGGATAATCACGTATGCTTTGAAATATGAGGTCAAGGTGCCCTTTTGCTCTCTCAAAATGGTGTCCTCGGTTTGATCCTTGACTTGCTCTTCACTGGCAAGTAGCAACACTTCCTTAGCAATTGAATTCTTCAGTTGTCAAAAAACTCAATCTCCAGTCCAATGAATCATCCCCTTGTCAACACTTAGGTTTTGTTGTTTGTGTATATATATAACAAATCTTGCAAAACTTCTCACCACTGTAAAAGAAAGCATTTCTCCAGGCTGACAATAAATAAAACATAATGGTGCTTCTAAATGAGAACATGGAATGGCAACTGTTTGCTATTACTGTCTGTGAAGGCAGGTTTGAAGGCAGGCAACTCTTGATCTGCCAAAAAGTTCTTAAGCATGTTGAGTTAAAGGGGAATGGAAGGAGGGGGAACAGAGAGCAGTCTGTTAAGATTTCAAAAGAAAATAGTTGCCTCATAGACATGCAGACAGAGTAGGCGAAAGCACAGCAGCCACAACAGAGAGAGAAAAGAGAGAAAGTTTGCATAACAAAGCAAAAGCTGTGTTCAGATCTGCTTTGGGCCTTACTAAACTCTAAGGACAGACTCGGTAATGGTTCTCCAAGGTGGAACATGTTCTGCGGAAGGCTGACCAGACATTCCCCCAAGCAGAAATTGCTATGATGAGCAGAAATGTCCCCAGATGTTGTGATGTTAGTGGCTGCCTTCCTCTACCATGTCTCAGGAGATACTCCTTTTTCCCTTGCAGGTTGCAAGAACGTCCACTATGACCTCGTCTTCATCTTGGACACCTCCTCCAGTGTGGGGAAAGAAGACTTTGAGAAGGTCCGCCAGTGGGTGGCTAATCTGGTAGACACGTTTGAGATAGGACCAGACAAAACCCGGGTTGGTGTTGTCCGCTATAGCGACAGACCAACTACTGAATTTGAGCTTGGGAAATATCAGACTCGGGAGGAGATCAAAGAAGCTGCAAGGAATATAAAATACTACGGGGGCAATACAAACACTGGTGATGCCCTACGGTACATCAACACATACAGCTTTTCCACGGAGGCTGGTGGGAGGCCAAGCGACCGCACCATCAAGAAAGTGGCTATTCTTCTGACGGATGGCCGGAGCCAGGATTATGTATTGGATCCGGCCACTGCAGCTCATAAAGCGGGCATAAGGATCTTTGCTGTAGGGGTTGGTGAGGCCCTCAAAGAAGAGCTGGATGAAATTGCTTCAGAGCCCAAGTCTGCCCATGTGTTTCATGTCTCAGATTACAATGCTATTGACAAGATACGTGGGAAACTGAGGAGAAGACTTTGTGAAAGTAAGTAAGAAAGCCTTTTCTTGGGCACAAAGGTATTCACAGCGAATCTTCTATGGGCTTGGAGAGCTATGGCTTCATTAGATATGGTAAAATGAAGGTACTCTGAAGTCCCACCACATGTCAGATTAAATTAAGAATGAATAATTTTATGTAGAATGTTTTAACATGTGGTCTTTCTATCTTAGCATTCTACTTGAATTTAAGTCAATGGATGTGGCCTTGGACCCATGCTCTCATGTGGACCTGGTGGAATTATAATTTGCAATGTGCATAGCATGTGACTATTTCATATATGATGATGGTATCACACATGAGCTTTTCTTCACTCAATGGTTATGTGACTTGTAAGATTGAAAGAGAGTCGATGTGTTCACTTAAAGGCATCTATGGGAGTTAGGGGATAGTAGCCTGATATCTAGAGATCTCTGTTGGGCGGAACACCTACAGTTTAGTAGTTGAACATATGCACTGCATGCAGAAGGTCTCAGGTTCAATCTGTGGTATCTCCAGGTAGGACAGGGGAAACCTTTTGCTAGAAGCTCTGGAAAACTTCTGCCAGTCAGTATTGGTAATGCTGAGCTAAATGGACCAATGATCTGACTTGATACAAAGCAGACTGCACATCATGAAAAGGCCATTATGGAGACAGCTTCCAACATATGATAGAAAGAAGCTTTGCACATTTATTTATTTTTAATCGAAAGGCCACACACACACACACACACACACACACATCATTAAATCGACTACAGGAAGCTCCCAAATGCTTTAGATTTTCCATCTGAGGGCTTGTCCCCAGAGCAGTCTTTGGCCTTTCACATATTGTTAGACTCCAATTCCCATCAGCCCCAGCCAGCATGGCCAATGGCCAGGGATGATGGGAGTTGCAGTCCAGCAATCTCTGGAGGGCTAAATATTTCCATCCCTGATGTACAGCTGTCTTCTATTGAGTTAGAACATTGGCCCATCAAGTTGAGTATTGTCTACCCTAACTGGCAGTGGCTTTCCAGAGTTTGAGATCTCCAATCCTTCTTTCAGATGTCAGGGATTGAGCCTAGGGCGATCTGCATGCCAACCACATGCCCTACCACTGAACTACTGCCCTCCTCTGTGTGTGAGTGTCCTTGCCTTTAGACCTTTCTGTGTGCTCTCTTATAAGTGTCAGAAATATGCTCCTTGGAGGTCTTACAGACTAATCAGACAAGGTCTTGTCGTAGGATTCAGCAGACTTGCGGTCTTGGGCAGTTGTCAGTTCTCAGAGAGCAGAGAGGCTAGAAGATGTTTAAGGCAGACATAGGAAACAAATGCAGCTGAGGTTCAATTTACACATTGGGCAGAATCTTACCATTCTTTCTTCTGCATTCCTGTATTCTGAGCTGCCTGGGCAGGCTGAGAATCTGACTAGAGGAAGTGTGACGGAGAGAAGTTGTTAATAGCTCTTCCCCTTTTAGTCCTTCCCAGCAAAATCCCCCTCACTAAGCTGATGGGGAGAAGATACAGGGACTCCATCTCAACAATGCAGAAATCTGGGTAAGCCTTTGGAATGCCATGCAGCAATGCATTCTAAAATAGCTGGATATTGAAACCTCGTTTTGATTTACATGTTCTTAACACAGAGACGTCGTCTTTAAAGTAGCTCAGATTGTGCTGGCTGGCTAAGAATATTCCTTTCTCCTCTTGGTGGTGCAGCACACTGCTTGTTTTGGAACCGGCCGGTTATTTATGCTAGCTGAAATTGCAGGGTTGGTGTCCCAAACTCCCCTGACATCATGAAGTTACACTCAAAAGGCTGGATTTCCTGCTTTCAGCCTACAGTATGATCACCTCCAGGTTTTAATGTTGAAATGTCCTCTGGTGCAGAGTTGGGTTGATGCGTCCAATCAGGGGCGTACGAAGGTGGGTCGGAGGGGGCGGTCCACACTGGGAACCACTTGGGGAGGTGACAAGATGGCCCACTGCCCCCCCCACTCTAAAGCGGCTGAGGGCGCATGCAGAGTTAGTAAGGACACTGCTCGCGTGGCGTCCGTACAGGCTGCCTCATGCGCTGTCCGCATGGGCGTCCGTTTGGGCTGCCTCTCACAAGGTGACGGTACGCCCGTACAGTGCCACACATGCACAGTCCGTATGGACATCGTGTGTGCGCTGCCGGGCATTTCACCCCACCCCTCGGCGTACCGCCCTGGGTGCCGGAGAGGGTTCCTCTGCCACTGCGTCCAATTGATGGCCGGTTCATCATGGTTCCATGGGCATCACAAGTTACTTTTGTTTGATAAAAATTCATTTCATCACTCCTGGTCTGTGCTTGAGAATTCATACCTTGGGAGGAAGGGCTGAGATTTGACTTCTTGAGAATCCTGCCCTGTATGTCAAGAGAAGACCATTTCCTTCCAAACTGATAAGTGCACGGTCACTTGCAAACAAGCTGTTGATTGAGCATTCATCCTGAATTGTTTGCTGGGAGGTGGTATGTCATTGCATCAAGCAAGTATTTCCCCACACTTTCCAGTGCATGTTTCTTTCCCTTTACTTATTGCAAAGTCTGGTTTTTCTGTGTGAGAGTATGTTTCTGTGTAAGAGCTGCAAGTAAACTTTCATTGTGAAACCTCAATTTACCCGTATGTGCCTGAATCCCACTGAAAACAGTGGCAGTTTAGAAGCACACTGTGAACTATAGCGAAAACTATGGCTTTCTGCAAAGAATCCTGGGAACTGTAGTTCATTGAGAGGGTTGAGAGTTGTTAACAACTACAATTCCCAGCACCCTGAACCAACTACAGTTCCAATGGTGCTTTGAGGGAAGCCATAAATCTTAAAGTATTAGAAGGGTGCTTTAGATGGTATAATGCGGATATGAACATGGAACGACAGTTTATGGCAGTGATGGCTAACCTTGACACTCCAGATGTTTTGGGACTACAACTCCCATCATCCCTGACCACTGATCCTGTTAGCTAGGGATGATGGGAGTTGTAGTTCCAAAACAGCTGGGGTGTCAAGGTTAGCCATCACTGGTTTATGGGTTAGTGAAACCTTCTGCTCCATTCATTCATGACATGCTTCCAGAGAATGATGTCTCTCTTGGACTGAATAGCTTCCTTCTCTTTCCATAGTTCCACTCCCAGTTTCAGAGTTCTTGCAATGTCACAAATTGTGATTCCTCCCCCCCCCCCAGCTCTGCATATATTCCAGCCCCCTCAGTGTCACTCATGAAGCCATAAAATCCCACACAAAACCAGAATGGTCCAAAATCTTTGTCTGTCTCGTGGGTCCCAAAATGGCTTTTCCTTGACCGTATCTCATTTCAACCCTCCAGGAACTTTGCAGTTTTATGAATGCTTTCTCATTTTAGCTGAATTCCTGAGGGCTCGACAGGAATCTGGAGAGCGAATTGAGGCTCTACAGTTTCACTCTCCCAGATGTGTTCATGCACCACAGGCGATGTGGCAGAGCGAAACATGTTCTTTAGTTTGTCCTGCTCAGCTGGAATGGGACTCAGTTCAGCTGACCACGTGGCCCAATTCTCATGTTCATTTCTGGTCCTCAAGCCAATGCAGTCTCTGTGATTGTTTGGGAACAGATTGACGTGCTGTTCACTGCTTTCAATGGTCTGTTGGCCAAAAGGCAATATATAAATAAGCCATAGAGTAATATTCAATGCCAGGATCATAGTAGCAGCGATAGCTAGAAGCAAGCTTGGTGGTTCTCCTACCAGTGGGCCAACAAAATGGCAACATTTTATTCTGAGCATGGGGTTGTTCCTAGAATTGCTCCTCTGGTATTAACTTTAAAAAGGAACGGAAATCGCTGATTCTCCTGGTTTTGCCTTTACATGGCATTCTTAAAGTGTGTGAAATACTTGAAAGTACCAAACCAACAGCTGATCCCAGGATACACCAGTCTCTTGTGAGTCTTGTTTGCTCTTTGCCAGAGGGCTAGTTTTCCTTCCTTTTTATAGCTCCAATGAGAGGATGATTTATTTTTCTGTGTGCAAAATGGGATTTGTCCTTCCACAAAATGCAAGCATAACCTAGGAACTGGGGTCACGTTGGTCACCAACCCTGCTATTCATGATGGGTGGGTCAGTGAGCTACTGAGTCAAGAATTTGTCCCCATCTCAGGATGTCTTACTACAGATGTTCAGCCCTTTTTGTTAGGGAAGGGAAACAGAGGACAGCACTTGTTCTTCCCATCTCAAGGGAGTGGTACCATCATCTAAGTATGTAGCTTCCAATGGAATTTTGTAAAAGCTGAACTCCAAAATGTAGCTTCCTATTAATGAGAAGAACTGGTCAACTAGTATTTGGGGTGTCCTGGACCTGTAGGCTTTTTGGGGGGAGGAAACCTAATGCCACATTGTATACTGCCATCAGCTCCTTAGGGAGCTAAAACCCAAAAGAAACAAATATTTTCTGGTTGTAAAGCATTTTGATTTTTCTATAGGATCATGGAAATGCAGTCCCCCATCCCCCCCAAAACACCAGCAAACACAGCAACTGAAATAGTACAATACTCACTACTTCTGCATCCCCATTTCATTCTGCTGCATCCATAAATACACCCCAACATAGGAGCCAACTCCTAGGGGGTCAAGGTCCCCTTGGTCCCCCCAATAAAATATTTGAGGAGGTCAGCCAGTGTGGTGTAGTGGTTAAGAGCAGTAGACTCGTAATCTGGGGAACCGGGTTCGTGTCTCCACTCCTCCACATGCAGCTGCTGGGTGACCTTGGGGTAGAATCATAGAATCATAGAGTTGGAAGAGACCACATGGGCCATCCAGTCCAACCCCCTGCCAAGCAGGAAACACCATCAAAGCATTCCTGACAGGTGGCTGTCAAGCCTCTGCTTAAAGACCTCCAAAGAAGGAGACTCCACCACACTCCTTGGCAGCAAATTCCACTGTCAAACAGCTCTTACTGTCAGGAAGTTCTTCCTAATGTTTAGGTGGAATCTTCTTTCTTGTAGTTTGAATCCATTGCTCCGTGTCCGCTTCTCTGGAGCAGCAGAAAACAACCTTTCTCCCTCCTCTATATGACATCCTTTTATATATTTGAACATGGCTATCATATCACCCCTAGTCACACTTCTTTGAAGTCTCTCAGCCCCACTCACCTTACAGAGTGTTTGTTGTGGGGGAGGGCGGGAAAGGAGAATGTTAGCCACTTTGAGACTCCTTCGGGTAGTGATAAGGCGGGATATCAAATCCAAACTCTTCTTCTTCTTCAGCCCCCAAGGTTTATGGGCATTGCCATGCAATTTTGTGAATGTGCTGCATCATGTGATCAATTGTGTGGGGCTGGGCTTACTTAGCTCCCAATATCTGAGTCAAGTTGGCACCCCTGCACTCCAGTACCAGTTGAGCATCCTCCCAGATCCAACACTGCAGTATGTGGCTACTAGATTGCATCAAGCTGGATGACTCACAAAGTGCAGGAGATATGCAGGAGAATTCGATCCAGGTCACATTTAAATGCAAACTTGATTAGTTTGCACTTTGCAAAACAAAATGTGAACTGAAACATCACTATCCTTCAGAATTTTCACTTCTGAGAATTTTGCATTGCAGTTTCCCAGCCAAATCATGTGTCCAAAAAGCATGTACTAGGGTAAAGGGTCAGCATGAAGGAACATAGCAATGTCAATAATATGCAAAAGTGCATTGTATTAGGTGAAATTGTTGTGCACAAATGTGTATATTAGGGGAAATTGCATACAAAAATGTGTATATTACAATTCACCCTAAAAATACGATGAATTTTCAGAAGGATTTCAAAAAAATATTATTATTTATTGAATTTTTATACCGCCCTGTACCCCCAGGTCTCAGGGCTGTTCACAGGATAAAAAGAAAATAAATTTTCCAAACTGATGTAGAGAACCAAACTTAAGATTTGGGGATGAAATCTGAGAGAAATCTAAATTGACAGATTTGTCTATCCCTAATCACAAAGCGGAACTTGGTTGGCATCTGTCTGTCTTGGGAGACAATGGAGGACTGTGCCTTTGGAGGTGAAAAAATGACATTAGCTGATGTCATTCTGCTTTTGATGAAACCCAGCTTCCCTTTAGACTTCAGCTTTGTAATGGAAGTTTCTAATTCTACCTTCTCTTTTAACCAAACATCTAACGGATGTCACTTCCCTCGAAATTTTGATTCTCACAGCTGACTTCCCTTTCCACCTCCCAAACTCTTGGTGCAAGGAGGAGGAATACTGCTCAAGTCTAGACATGTAATTCTGTCTCTTTGATTACTTAAGCAGCTGTAGAGAATCGATGCCTCCCAGGAACAGAAGTTATAGTGGAGTTGGTGGGAGAGTGGGAACCCTAAACCTCCACTGCCGTGGAGATGACTGGCAACAAGCTGAAAACTTTGCTTGCACGTAAGACTGCAGAGGGGCAATATGGTTTGAGAATCTGCCTAGTTGTGTTTTGTAGCAATATGTGCAGGGGAAAACACTGAGACAGAGCAAAGGTTTTGCATATCACTCCTGGCTTCTCCAAGGGCTGAATTCAAAGACGCTCCACTATTGCAAATCCTTCCTTTAAGATCCTTCCTTTGCAAATCTCCTTGGGATTTTCGAAGTGTAGTTAGGTGGTGGTGGTGGTTATTGGTTTGTATTTGTTTATTATGTTTTTTTGTTCTCGTTTTCTATTTTTATGTTGTGAACTGGCCTATGATCTTCAGGAGAAGGGTGATATGCAAGTTTAATTAATAATAGTAATAATAAGCTAAGCTAAGATAAGATAAGATAAGATAATTTATTTATTGTCATTGCACAAGTACAAGCACAACGCTATACAAGTGCAACGAAATTGCATGCCATCCCATAAAAAAACAGAAAGAAAAAAACAAACAAACAAAAACCAGCACAAAACACACACACACCAAAAAAAGCCACACATACACACACATACTCCCACCACAGCTCTCCAAGGTCATATTATCTGATTACAGCATTTAAGATGGTTATAGCTCTTGGGTAGAAACTGTTCTTCAATCTATTTGTTCTTGATCCAATTGTTCTATATCTTCTACCCGAAGGCAGTGGTGCAAAGAGACTATATCCTGGATGACATGGATCCTTTAAAATATTGTTAACCTTTTTAAGGCAACGGGAACTGTATAGTTCTTCCAGAGATAGGAGAGGATGACCAATAATATTTTGGGCTGTGGTTATGACCTTCTGAAGTACCTTCTTCTCCCTGGCTGTGCAGCTGGGATTATTATAATAATATTATAATAATTATAATAGGGCATCCCCTTCCCGTAAAATGTTATAAAACTGATAAGTAGCAGGGTACCCTGTTCCATGTCACTAGGGCAGACTGACAGCCTCAACAACCTGGGATACAAATGTGCATGTTTTTTTGGTTTTTTTTTACATGGTTGGTTGTAGGGAATCAGAGATACAGTGGTACCTTGGTTCTCGAACTAAATCTGTTCCGGGAGTCCGTTCGACTTCCAAAATGGTTCGAAAACCAAGGCACGGCTTCCAATTGGCTGCAGGAGCTTCCTGCACTCAATCAGAAGCTGCGTCGGACGTTCGGCTTCTGAAAAACGTTTGCAAACTGGAACACTCACTTCCGGGTTTGCGGCATTCAGGAGCCGATTTGTTTGGGAGCCAAGCCGTTCGGGAACCAAGGTACCATTGTAATGAATCTGGTCTGCTGTGCCACATGGGTGCGTTTTCAAAAGGGTGTCCTGTATAGTAAGGCTGGATGGGTCGGGGAGAAATCAAGCAAATAATTCCCATATAATTGAACAGCTGATGTTATGATGGAAGACACCCAGTTCATCAAATGGGTGCTACTCCCCTCACACCCAAGAAAATATTTTTAACTAGCTGACCCAGCCACGCCTTGCTGTGGCTATGTGTGTGAATGCTGTGGTGTTGATGGCTGCGTCTGTGGGTGGTGGTAGGAGAGGAGAGGGCCAGCAGCGGCTATGGGGATGGTGTCCGGCCTGCCTTTCATGGCAGCTGCGGTGGGGAAGTGGGCAGCGAGCGGCCCAGGCTGGCTCTGATGGCGTCGTTGTCAGCGGCTGTGGAGAAGGGCTGGGGCCTGCCTTTTACGGTGGCGGGGTGGCTAAGGGGCCTGGGCAGCGGTTGGGCTGGGCCTGCAATTGATGGCGGCGAGGTCCGGCCTGCCTCGTACAACGGTGGCGGTTGGGACCGGCTTGCCTGTCATTAGCTATTTCAGAGCTGTGGCTGAATTTGTGAAACTGAAGAAGTTCCCCTGTTCAACTTCCGTCTGCCCCTTCTCTGTCTCCACCCCCGTTTTCAATTACCCTCTTCTCGCCCCCCCCTTTTCAATTAGTAAGGCTGGATGGGTTGGGGAGAAATCAAGCAAATAATTCCCATATAATTGAACAGCTGATGTTATGATGGAAGACACCCAGTTCATCAAATGGGTGCTACTCCCCTCACACCCAAGAAAGTATTTTTAACGTATAAATAGAATGGTTGAAAAGACAGTACTTGCCCCTCTTATATTTATTCTTTTAAATCTCTCTCTCTCTCTCTCTCTCTCTCTCTCTCTCTCTCTCTCTCTCTGAAACAACCCTAAGCGTGGATCTTATACAAATATGAAATCTGAGAAATTGCATTAGTGAGCTGCAGTGACATCTGCTGGATGTTTTTTTTTTAAAATAAATAAATAAATAAATCAGGATTCTTTCCGAGTGAATTCCAGTAAACAACCATGTAATGCTGTGCGCCAAATCAGAAGGCGCCTTCAATAAATCATTTTGATTACTTTTAATCGAGGAAGTGTATGTGCAGCCCAACTGACTGTAAAAGTCGCTCTTCTATACCAGAACAGCTGTGCAATACTGGGCTTTGAGGCGCTCAGCCTTTTAAGACGGCAACAGGGTTTGACTGAATTAAAAAAATGAGTTGAAACAATTATGCCAAAAATTTGCATGGCTTTCTGCACCCTTTGAACAAGACATACATTTGGATGTGAAGGACCGAAGAAGATCAGGCCACCTATTTGAAACTGGAACCATTTCAAATATATAAAAGGATGTCATATAGAGGAGGGAGAAAGGTTGTTTTCTGCTGCTCCAGAGAAGCGGGCACGGAGCAATGGATTCAAGAAAGAAGATTCCACCTAAACATTAGGAAGAACTTCCTGACAGTAAGAGCTGTTTGACAGTGGAATTTGCTGCCAAGGAGTGTGGTGGAGTCTCCTTCTTTGGAGGTCTTTAAGCAGAGGCTTGACAGCCATCTGTCAAGAATGCTTTGATGGTGTTCCTGCTTGGCAGGGGGTTGGACTGGGTGGCCCTTGGGGTCTCTTCCAACTCTAGGATTCTATGATTCTAAGAAGTCATCGTTCCTATCTACTCTCACTGCCCTAAAAGCCGAGTGGCCAATTTCAGAAAGTGGACTAAAAAATAACAATTTCTACCCAGCTCCAGTGTCCGGCAAGCAGTTCATCTCTTACCATTTGCCAGAACAAAGATCAATGGGTTTAAATTATCCCAGGGCTCTGCCTGTCCCTTCACAGACTCTCCAGGCTTTCGTGGCTGGCCCTACGCCCCTTCCCTTCCACCCTGGACTGGGTGCAAAGCCAATCCCATCAGCCCAGAGCCCAGATCAGGCCAAGGAATAGTGCATCTATCCTGCAGATGATCAGCTGACCACCATTCTCTGCACGATTTTCCAGGCTTGTTTGCAGAAGTGTTCTTATATAGTGGCTGGTTTGGGCCATGATACAGCCAAGACTCTGCCTTGCCCCTTAAATTTGTTATTTGCCCTTCCTTTTGCTGCAGTCAGCCACTGTGCCAGCCAGGCCAGGGCTAAATATCCAATGGTATTTATTCCCTTCAAAATATTTACTCAAATTCTTCTGGTAGCATTTGCTTTTTTATGTGGGTAGGGATAAAACACCCTTCCTTAAAAACCATCAGTCTATGTAGCCTTAACAAAGAGAGAAGAACAATTGACCTTTCGTGGGATTTTTGAGCAGAGACCAAGGAAGAAGAAGAGGAGGAGGAGGAGGAGGAGGAGGAGGAGGAAACAGAGTCTCTACCTAGACAAATGTTGGCATCTGGCAAATGTGACAGAGTTCAGCTTGTTGCCTGGCTGTGATTTACAACCTGAGGCCATAATCGTCCCACGCAGGCGGGAGGCCATTAGGTTTAATCCTGGCATCCTTGTCCGGAGAGAGGCACAATAAAGAAGGTGATGTCTTTTATTGGACAGTTCTCGCTATGCCCACTTTGTCTTTTTCATCCTTCGGGGCCAACGGGTGGCTTCAAAGCAGCCCTCTTGCTCACTAGTTCTTAACTTTTACAAAGTACGGTGAAGCGTGGCAAGTGTCTGAAACTCTCGTGGCCTTTATATGCGGTATCCAGGATTATTTCTTTAAATGCGGTGTTGGGATAGTAGAAAATTATGCTCCTGCTATCCTGCACTAGCCTGTTCCAGATCCCAGAACCTAAATTCTGAACCTTAGAATCCTGATCCTGAGGACCAGGATATTAACAGCAGTGTGAAAAGGTATCAACACACTTTCCTCGATCGCTGCATTTCCAGGGCAGGAAAAGTTTGTCCTGCAGATAGAGATGTGAGAAGGAGCACAGCTTGGAACATCCTCTTGACATGCATGAAGATTCAGGTGTGACCAGGGATGAACTAACCAGAACTGCACCTCTCAAATGAATGTACAGATTGAAATATTCATTCCCTTAGGATTTTGCACTGTTCTCAGCTTAACAAAGTGTCCAAAATGTATATTTGGGGGAGGGGAATACATTTCCAAATGCATTTTTGGAGAGGCATCTTCTATTCGATCCTGACCAACAGTCACAGGATCTGCTTCTTCTTTGGCGATCACTTGTCACCGAGTAAGATTGTCTTCCATGAACACAGTTTTAACAGTGAGTCCATAAGTGACAATGGAGGCCAATTCTGGATCCACACGTCCTTCCACAGTGGGGACATAGGTTTCCAGGTGGGAGTTGATCACAGTGAGGGTTTGCTAAACGTGCCTTCCTCTTAGCATGCTTCTCCTTTTCGTTCTGAGTTCAAATGTCTTCAAACACATGACACCTTTGGTAAAGGCTGTTCTCCAATTGGAGTGCTCACAGGCCAGTGTTTCCCAGTTGTCAGTGTTTATACTACATTTTTTAAAGATTTGCCTTGAGAGAGTTTTTTTGTTGACCACCAGTATTATGCTTTCCAATTTTAAGTTTTGAATAGAGTACAGTGGTACCTCGGGTTAAGTACGCTTCAGGTTAAGTACGCTTCAGGTTAAGAACTCCGCTAAGAACAGAAATTGTGCTCTGGCGGCACAGCGGCAGCAGGAGGTCTCATTAGCTAAAGTGGTGCTTCATGTTAAGTACGCTTCAGGTTAAGAATGGACCTCCAGAACGAATTAAGTACTTTACCCAAGGGTACCACTGTAGTTGTTTTGGAAGATGATAATCAGGCATCCGCAAAACATGACCAGTCCAATGAAGTTGATGTTGAAGAATCATTGCTTTGACACTGGTGATCTCTGCTTCTTCCAGTACACTGACATTAGTTCTCCTGTCTTCCCAAATGATGTGTAAACATTTTTGGAGACAACATTGATGGAATCTTTCAAAAGATTGCTGGCAGGGTTGCTGGCATCCATCTGTCTCAAGAGACAATGGAGTGTGCTTCTGGGGGTTAAGTGAAACTGCTGCATTAGCAACACTGAAGTGACCTCCCCAGGGTGCAAGCCTGGGTAGTGTGAATGGAAGTCCTGGGCTCCCAGATGACAAGACCCTCCTCTCAGTCTTGCTGATGTGGTCCAAAGAAAAGCGGAGCAATATGCTTGGCTCCAACTCGGCTGCAGGAGTTGCCGGAAGGAGGCATGCAAGGCACCATCCAACCGTCATAAGGACTCCATTCTGGATTTGTGTAGGGTTTACTCCTTAGCCTTTTCTTCTCCCAAAGATATCCTGTAAGGCAGCAGAGGTTTAGGGTATGAGTTTTTATTCTCCTGGAGAGACTACCTTTCCAGATTGATGAGCAGTATCTGCCCCTCACTTCCCTCTACAGAACTTGCAGAAACTGCCTTCTTGACCAGTGGACCTTTTATTGATCTGCTCAATCCAGTGTTGACTGTTGTCACTTGTGGGGGAAACACTTCTGCCTGTATTACAATAGTTTCTGTCTGTTAAGAAATCCTCCTAGAATGGACCCTGTGCAATATTATAAAGTGATGACTACATTGGTGTGGATCCATCTGGGATGAGTGCCTTCAATCTTCACCCTCTGATTTTGCTCCTACAACATTTCCCCCATTCCCATAGAAAGAAAATAATGGCTGGGTTTCGAAAGAAAAAGGCTCCTGAAATAGATGAAATTTTCCCAAAACCTCAAATTGTCCCACCAATAAATAAATAAATACAACTTCTTCTAGCCCACCTCTGGTAAAAACCCCAATTTCAAAGTAAATTCACAAAGGGCACTGGGAAGCTCAACAATCTCTGCTTAGGATGTAATTGTGCAAGGAAGCCCGGCTATGCTGGTGGAATTTTTTTTTATGTATGTTTTTTGGGACCACAAAGGAGGTAGCACCAGCCGCATCACTTGGGATACTCGTTGAATTTGCTTCTGCCAGACTCCTTGATTTTGAGGAGCTGCTTTTTCCAGATACATTTTCTGGAATGGAATTCAAAATGTCAGGATCAGCTACACTTCAGGATGCAGAGTTCTGGAATTTTGCAAATGAGATGTTAATAATAATAATAATAATAATAATAAATTTATACCCCGCCCTCCCCAGCCAAGACCGGGCTCAGGGCGGCTAACACCAAGCATATAAACAATTGATTAAAATACAACTTAAAAACAAGATTAAAATGCAACATTAAAGTGCAGCCTCATTTCAGTAGAAACTCAAATAAAAAACTGTTTGGGGAAGAAAGCGTCAAATCTTCACCAAGGCTGACTATCCAGACTGGTCCTACATGGGCCAGAAAAATGCCAGGGAAGTCCCCAAATAGGAGTTCCATCACAGGAGGAAAAAAGGAAAGAGGGGGGAGGGGATCAAGTTGATTCCAAGCCAAAGGCCAGGCAGAACAGCTCTGTCTTACAGGCCCTGCGGAAAGAAATCAGATGGAGGAGCTCAGGGAGTTTCTTGACACAGCCCAGATAACAGCTTTGTCCGTTGATTCTGTTGAGCATGTGACATAGGTCTCGGGCTTTCAGAGGAGTCAGTGGCGACAGGCTTTCCTCGGCTGGTTGCAAAGAGCGCTGGACTTGTGAGTAGGCCTCCTTCCTTCCAGCATGGAGCCGAAGTGTTAATGTGCCAGGCATGCTGGCTCCAGAATCCTCCTCGGAGGGCCTTCCCTTGAACGTACACTTCCCCCCTCTGTGGACACATCATCGTCAACTTCTCCTCACACCGTTGACCTGTCAAGATTCTTGCTGGGCGAACAACGCAGGGTGTTCAATCCGGCCATGACCCCCAGGAACTGGCAGCTGCAGAAGTCTGACCTGCTCATACATCCCTCTGGGGTTGGCGTGCTTCTGGGCTTCAGAAAGGCGATTTGTCTTTGTTTCATTTAGGGATCTGACAGAGCTTCAGCAACTGCAAGGTTTCGTTGCCAAGCCAGACGAGGTCAAGCTGTGCTGAAGCAGAGGCAGCCTTGGGACTCTATACTAGGGACAGCTGTGTTCAGGGCCCATATGGGACAGAAACAGCTCTGTTGTGTGTGGTGCTGATTTAATGCAGTGTGTTCTGTGGCCACCTGACAATTAAACTGCTTAATGTGTGGTTGAATAATATTATGTTGTTGTTGTTGTTGTTGTTGTTGTTGTTGTTGTTGTTGTTGTTGTTGTTGTTGTGTGTGTGTTTTTAAAGGACATACTTTTTGGGGGGTTTCTTCTTCCCTGAGAATTCAGCTAAATTCAGGATATCAGAAAGTAAAGCCAGAGTTATATTTAGTTCATTGCAGGGGCCAGATTTGAATGTGAAGCTTCTTTGTTATAGTTATCAGTCTTGGTCATTAAGACACTCTTTGAATTGTAGTTCTGTGTGGGGAATAGGGGGTCTCCTCACAGCTCTCAGCAACCTTTACAAACTACAGTTCCCAAGATTCTCTGTGACCAATCATGACTGTTTAATGTGGCATGATACTATACCCTCCAACATTTCTCTAATGAAAATAGGGATGCCCTATTCCAGTGATGGCTAACCTTGACACTCCAGATGTTTTGGGACTACAACTCCCATCATCCCTGACCACTGATCCTGTTAGCTAGGGATGATGGGAGTTGTAGTTCCAAAACATCTGGGGTGTCAAGGTTAGCCATCACTGCCCTATTCTATACTACTCCACCACCACCTACTACTACTACTACTACTACTACTAATAATAATTATACCCCTCCCAACTGACTGTGTTGCCCAGTCACTGTGGGTGGCTTCCAACATATATAAAAACATAAACATTAAAAAAACTTCCCTATGCAGGGCTGCCTTAAGATGCCTTCTAAAGGTCGTGTGCTGGTCCCAAGGGATATCCGATAGGCGGGGTCTAGTCCAGTCCAAGGTCAGTCCAAGCCAGAAGTCACGAAGCCGAAGTCATGAAGCCGAGGTCAGGAAGCCGAGGTCAGGAAGCCGAAGTAACAAAGCTGAGGTCAGGAAGCCGAGGTCAGGAAGCCGAGGTCAGGAAGCCGAAGTAACCAAGCTGAGGTCAGGAACGCAGGAACCAGGAACAGGAACTAGGCAGCACCGATGTTGCTCCTGCAACTTGGGTCTGGGACTGGCTGGCTTTTATCTGCCCCGAGGCAAAGGGCGGCTCCGATCCTCAGGTGCCTCGCCTCTCCTGGCTTGGAGGCGAGCACTCCTCCTGCGGGAACTTAGTTCCCTTCGCCTCTCTGCCCTTAGCCTTTGCAGCTCAGGAGAAGCTGGAGGGTTACCGGACCCAGAGGCAACCTCAGCTTCCCCTGACTGGGTGGGGAGTGGAGCACCTGCAGGCAATAAGTCCTCCATCCCATTAGAAGCCAGATCAACCTCAGCCGATGCCTGCACCTGAGGATCCAGCACAGGTGAGTCCCCTTGAGACTCAGGCCCCAGCCCTGGCTCTGCTGGTTCTGGAGGCAGTGAATCCTGTGCAGGCTGGGATCCCTCAGGTTCAGCGTCTGAGTCTGACTCCCAGGTCATCACAGGTCGTATAGTTACGGATCTCCTTGACTCGGGTTGCATAACTCCATACCCTCCAACATTTCTCTGATGAAAATAGGGATGTCCTAAGGAAAAGCGGGACATTCTGGGATCATAGCAGAAACTGGGATGGCTTCTGTAAATCCGGGACTGTCCCTGGAAAATAGGGACACTTTGGAGTATCTGTGATATTGCATTAAATGTATAGTGCAGTCAGAAGCAGGGTCACACCACACGACCAAATGAGAATGAAAGAAATGCTAATGGAAGCCTGCCAAATTTAGAGAGAGGTGTTCCTTTATTATTTTACAATATAATACACCTCCCCGTTATCCACAGCTGTATGGCTATTGAACAAGTTTGTTTAGTGTGGAGGAAGGTGGAGCAATGGGACTGAACTGGAATATGATATTCCTAATAAGAATCCCGACCAAGCCTAAGAGGAGGCGTGTAGTAGTGATAGGGGATTCCCTACTGAGGGGTACGGAAGCAGTGATCTGTGGGCCTGACAAGATGTCTCGAGAGGTATGCTGTCTCCCCGGGGCCAAGATCCATGATGTTACAGAACGGCTGCAAGGAATAATTAAACCCACGGATAAAAACCCCTTCCTTTTAGTCCATGTGGGAACCAATGACACCGCAAGCCATAGCCTCCAGAAGATCAAAAGTGATTATGAGGCTCTGGGCAGGAAGCTGAAGCAATTAAATGCACAAATTGTCATCTCATCTGTCCTCCCAGTTGAACGCCGTGGCCCAGGAAGAGAGAGGAAAATAGGAGAAGTGAACAACTGGCTTCGCAAATGGTGCCGGCAGGAACGGTTTGGTTTCTTAGATCACGGTCTGCAGTTTCTTGAAGATGGACTTCTGGCAAGTGATGGGCTGCACCTCACAAGGGTTGGGAGGAATGTTTTTGCCAACAATCTCAAAAACCTCATCAGGAGGGCTTTAAACTGACTTATGTGGGGGAGGGAGACAGTGGTCCTGAAGGTAGGAGTCTATCAAATGCTGAAGATGATCATCCAAAAGTCAAGGACCAAATGGAGCAAACAGCGCACAGACCTAGTGGTGGGAGGAAAAAATCCTTAAGTATGAGACTAGGGGGAATGATCAATGGTTTTCAATGTCTGTATACAAATGCACAGAGCATGGGAAATAAACAAGATGAACTTGAGCTCTTGGTACAGCAAACTAAATACGACATAATAGGCATCACTGAAACCTGGTGGGATGAGTCTCATGATTGGAATGTAGTAATAGAGGGATACAATCTATTTAAGAGAAATAGACCAAACAGGAAAGGAGGAGGAGTGGCGTTATATGTCAGGGATGTGTATACCTGTGAAGAGATCCATGATTTAAAACTTCAAAGCCAAATTGAGAGTATCTGGGTCAAAATTAAGGGAGAGAAAAATAACAGTGATCTCATGGTGGGAGTTTACTATAGATCCCCAAGCCAAACTGAGGACATAGATGATGCCTTCCTGGAACAGATGACCAAGCATTCAAAAGGAAATGAGATAGTAGTAATGGGGGATTTCAACTATCCTGATATTTGTTGGATGTCAAACTCAGCCAAGAGCATAAGGTCGAACAGATTCCTCACTGGCCTTGCAGACAATTTCATTGTCCAGAAAGTGGGAGAAGCAACAAGAGGATCAGCCATTTTAGATCTGGTCCTAACCAATAGTGATGACCTGGTTAGTGGGGTAGAAGTGGTAGGATCATTAGGTGGGAGTGATCATGCTCTTCTGGAGTTTATTATACATCAGAAAGGAGCAACCAAGCATACTAAGACTCAAATTCTAGACTTTAAGAAAGCCGACTTCAGAAAACTTAGGGAAATGCTGGGTGTGATCCCATGGTCAGTAATACTTAAAGGGAAGGGAGTTCATGATGGATGGGAGTTTGTTAAAAGGGAGATATTAAAAGCACAACTTCAAGCAGTACCAATGAGACGAAAACATGGAAGGTGCCTAAAGAAGCCAGGGTGGCTATCTAATGAACTTTTAACTGAGTTAAGATTTAAAAGGGATATGTACAAGAAATGGAAAAAGGGGGAAACCACCAGAGAGGAATTCAAACAAATAGCCAGCACATGTAGAGACAAAGTCAGAAAAGCTAAAGCACAGAATGAACTCAGGCTTGCTAGAGAGGTTAAAAGCAATAAAAAGAGTTTTTATGGGTATGTCCGTAGCAAAAGGAAGAACAAGGAAACAGTGGGGTCACTTAGAGGAGAAGAAGGTGAAATGCGAACAGGGGACGCAGAAAGGGCAGAACTCCTCAATACCTTCTTTGCCTCAGTCTTCTCCAAAAAAGAAAACAATGCCCGACCTGAAGAATATGGAGCAGATGATTCAGCAGGGGAAACACAGCCCAGAATAAGTAAGGAGGTAGTACAAGCACACTTGGCTAGTTTAGATGTATTCAAGTCTCCAGGGCCAGATGAACTACATCCCAGAGTATTAAAAGAACTGGCAGAGGTGATTTCAGAACCACTGGCAGTAATCTTTGAGAATTCTTGGAAAACAGGTGAAGTCCCAGCAGACTGGAGGAGGGCAAATGTTGTCCCTATTTTCAAAAAGGGGAAAAGAGAGGACCCAAACAATTACCGCCCAGTCAGCCTGACATCAATACCAGGAAAGATTCTAGAGCAGATCATTAAGCAAACGGTCTGTGAGCACCTAGAAAGGAACGCTGTGATCACTAAAAGTCAGCATGGGTTTCTGAAAAATAAGTCATGTCAGACTAATCTGATCTCATTTTTTGACAGAATTACAAGCCTGGTAGACGAAGGGAACACTGTGGATGTAGCCTATCTTGATTTCAGCAAGGCCTTTGACAAGGTGCCCCATGATATTCTTGTAAAGAAGCTGGTAAAATGCGGGCTAGACAATGCTACCATTCATTGGATTTGTAACTGGCTGACTGACCAAACCCAAAGGGTGCTCATCAATGGCTCCTCTTCATCCTGGAGAGAAGTGACTAGTGGGGTGCCACAGGGTTCTGTCTTGGGCCCAGTCTTATTCAACATCTTTATCAATGACTTGGATGATGGGCTTGAGGGCATCCTGATCAAGTTTGCAGATGACACCAAATTGGGAGGGGTAGCTAATACCCCAGAGGACAGGATCACACTTCAAAATGACCTTAACAGATTAGAGAGCTGGGCCAAGGCAAACAGGATGAATTTTAACAGGGAGAAATGTAAAGTACTACACTTGGGCAAAAAAAATGAAAGGCACAAATACAGGATGGGTGATACCTGGCTTGAGAGCAGTACAAGTGAAAAGGATCTAGGAGTCTTGGTAGACCACAAACTTGACATGAGTCAGCAGTGTGATGCAGCAGCTAAAAAAGCCAATGCAATTCTGGGCTGCATCAATAGGAGTATAGCATCTAGATCAAGGGAAGTAATAGTACCACTGTATTCCGCTCTGGTCAGACCTCACCTGGAATACTGTGTCCAGTTCTGGGCACCACAGTTCAAGAAGGATATTGACAAGCTGGAACGTGTCCAGAGGAGGGCAACCAAAATGGTCAAAGGCCTGGAAACGATGCCTTATGAGGAACGGCTTAGGGAGCTGGGTATGTTTAGCCTGGAGAAGAGAAGGTTAAGGGGTGATATGATAGCCATGTTCAAATATATAAAAGGATGTCATATAGAGGAGGGAGAAAGGTTGTTTTCTGCTGCTCCAGAGAAGCGGACACGGAGCAATGGATTCAAACTACAAGAAAGAAGATTCCACCTAAACATTAGGAAGAACTTCCTGACAGTAAGAGCTGTTCGACAGTGGAATTTGCTGCCAAGGAGTGTGGTGGAGTCTCCTTCTTTGGAGGTCTTTAAGCAGAGGCTTGACAGCCACCTGTCAGGAATGCTTTGATGGTGTTTCCTGCTTGGCAGGGGGTTGGACTGGATGGCCCTTGTGGTCTCTTCCAACTCTATGATTCTATGATTCTATGATTCTATGATTCTAATTTCCTTGGCCAGTAGTTTTCCCCCCAAAGGACAACTTTGTGTGTATGAAAAGTGTCAGGACACCTGGAAACCTGCTTGGCAAGGCATCTTCCTGGTCCCACTTGTTTGGCTATTTCCCAATAACGGAGCTGTCAGCTGTGCTGCTAAATTTTGCCATCGTCAGGGGAAATGTGGAGAGCCTGGGCCAGGGAAGTGAATATAATTTCCATAAGATTACCAACATTGCTCTCTAAATTGCAGCCTTATTCATCGTGGGCAAAAGGGTGCGTATTTATATAGCTGTAGCTGTGGTGTAATGGATGGAGCATCAAACAAGGACTGGTGGGATGGAGATACAAATCTGCCCTTTGCCCTGATGCTCACTAGATGATCTTAGACCAGTCATTCCTTCTTACTTCCCTTACTTTGCATGGTGGTTGTGAGGATACAATGAGAAGAGTTAACCCACATACATCATGGGTGGGGAGGGGCTGCCCATCTGTCAGTCACCTGACACCAGTTGATTGGCAGTGCCTGAAGACCCAGCATGAGCTGTGCCTTTACCTGCCATACATCTGATGTCATATATAATGTTAGTTGTTCTGCTGGTGGGAGTGGCTTGCCTGAAGTGGCCTGATGGGTCAAATGGGCCTGATTAGACCCTTGGGTTGAAGGTTCCCCACTACTGATGTACGCCACCTTATTCTTTCATTGCAGAGGGTTGGACTAGATCAGTGATGGCTAACCTTGACACCCCAGATGTTTTGGAACTACAACTCCCATCATCCCTAGCTAACAGGATCAGTGGTCAGGGATGATGGGAGTTGTAGTCCCAAAACATCTGGAGTGTCAAGGTTAGCCATCACTGGACTAGATGATCCGTGGGTCCCTTTAAGCTCCACCATTCTATGATTCTATGAGACGAAAGGGCAGGGAAGGAAGGAAGGAAGGAAGGAAGGAAGGAAGGAAGGAAGGAAGGAAGGAAGGAAGGAAGGAAGGAAGGAATACTTTGGTCTTCCATAATGGATGTATAATGGTCCTGTTGAAATATTTAATAGAAGTAGACAGTAGAGGCATGTGGGAATGAAACCACCTCCTGTTTTTTCTCAAAGATGGCAAAAGTTTTGTTCTTTCTTTTGTTCTGCAGAACAGATTTCTGCAAGGCACATTGGTTGCTAAGGAAAATCAAAGTTAATGTACAATTTTATGCTGCTCATAAATGTCCATGTTTCCTTGTTGAGAATAAGCAGTCTGGTTTGAAAAACCTTTGTGGCTCTAACTCCCAGCCTAACAAAGTTAACACAGCAGCCCTTCATTTCTTATTGACAGAAGCATTAAAAGAATCTTACTTTTGAAAAGTGGGTTTCTGAATCTGGAGTTTGGAACTAAACAGGAAGGAGACAGTTCTTGAGTGGGTGGACAGCGCCTCCCCCATTAGAAGTATGTTTTAAGTCTATAGTTGCTACCAAATTTTAGACATTCTTCCTTAAGCAAAACATCTGAGGAATTTTGAGCGAAGCCAAGAGTTCCAATAACAGCCTAACTACAAAGCAGCTTAACTCGTTAGGGATGTGTCAGGAGAATTACGGAACTGCTATTAGCATCATCCTCACATTGAGTCCCTCTCTGATTTGTAATATAAGTTATCCTATGTCCTCACTTCATTCCACCATGTCAAGTCTCCACCCTTGCTAGTTACAGCCAATTAATGTGCCACACACACACATATAGTGTGGTGACAACAAGACACAGGATGAGCTTAATTACTTTTTGCAGAAGGAGAGAACTCAACCCAAGTTTGCTTATTTTTAGGGTGGATCAGTGTGTTCTTTGTAAGTTCTGCTGTAAGACTTCTCCCATAGACTGGAGAGCCAGTGTGGTGTAGTGGTTAAGAGCGGTAGTCTCGTAATCTGGTGAACCGGGTTCGCGTCTCCGCTCCTCCACATGCAGCTGCTGGGTGACCTTGGGCTAGTCACACTTCTCTGAAGTCTCTCAGCCCCACTCACCTCACAGAGTGTTTGTTGTGGGGGGAGGAAGGGAAAGGAGAATGTGAGCCGCTTTGAGACTTATTAGGGTAGTGATAAAGCGGGATATCAAATCCAAACTCTTCTTCATCATCTGGTTGTCCCTTGTGAGAACACAATGCTAGTCCAGATGGACCTCTGGCCTGATCCAGCACTGCTGTCCTTCTATTAATCTAAGGTTTCTCATGTGAGTTCTTTAACAGCTATCCATGTTAGCTAGACTTCCACAACAAATTGATCACTGTAGACTGAATTTGACCATGTTTACATGGGCATTTTTTCAGCCTTTCATTTGTTTCACTTCTCCTGATCAGATAAGCTCCTTACCAATAGTCGGATCCTACACATATCCAGTAACATCTGTTGGGGAAAGTGCAAGGTTCCATCCCCATACCAAGGTTTGGGGCTGCACATTCCTTCTTGTAAGGAATTTGCTAACATTAGAATAGATTTTTTAAAATATCACTGGCTAGAAGTGAGGGAAGTGTCTGTATTCTGGAAATAAGGTCCATCTGAGTGGGAATGATACTGTACTTCACTAATAGAGAATTTGTGGCCCTCCAGTTGTTGCTGCAATCCAGTTCCCATCAGCCTCAGCTAGAGAAGAGAAGCTATTTTTTGTTCACATTCTAATGCATAGGAACTGAAACACAGTTATCTTGTTAAAATTGCACTTTTGTCAAGTGGTTCTTCGACCAAATGATGTGTACAAAAATGAGCATACAGTGGTACCTCGGGTAAAGTACTTAATTCGTTCCGGAGGTCCGTTCTTAACCTGAAGCGTACTCAACCTGAAGCACCACTTTAGCTAATGGGAACCTCCTGCTGCCGCCGCACCGCCAGAGCACGATTTCTGTCCTTAGCGGAGTTCTTAACCTGAAGCGTACTTAACCCGAGGTACCACTGTATATGAGAAACTTATTGGTAACATACAGAAACACATTATGTTGGAGGAAGTGCTGTTTTTTTGTGAGCTCTTTGAAAAAAATCACAAATGAAAAGGAACTGAACTAAAGACTAGACAATGGACAAACTCCATGAAACTGAAATTGATAGATTTTCCCATCCCTATCCCAAACCAGTGCAGCCAATGGTCAGGATGATGGGAATCTTACTCCATAAACTTCAGGAGAACTACAGATTCTCCTCCCCTTCTATAGTTTCCAGCTAAAATTATAGCTCTGATTGTTTGCTTTTTGAGCTGATGCATTCTGAATTCCTGTGAAGAGTGTGTGTTTGCAGCAATGGGGGGGGGGGGAGGCAAATGCCTATTAGCACTGTATCCATTACCCCAAGCTTCTTATATTTCTCTTGTAATCTCCTTTGGTTTATTCTGGTAAAACCTGACAGCTACACATGTCTGACATTCATTGCAGTCTAGTTCCCAAAGGAGGTTTTGTGTTTTTGACAGATGAAGGCTTACTTACTGTTCAAAGGAATCAAAAAACAAAGCAAATCTGAAAAGAAAGTCTTAGTTAATGCAGGAGAAGGGCATGGGGTTTTGTTTGTTTGTTTTAGTAAAGATTATGTGTTTAGAGCTGGGGACCCAGGTGGCGCTGTGGGTTAAACCACTGAGCCTAGGGCTTGCTGATCAGAAGGTTGACGGTTCAAATCCCTGTGATGGGGTGAGCTCCCGTTGCTTGGTCCCTGCTCCTGCCAACCTAGCAGTTCGAAAGCACGTCAAAGTGCAAGTAGATAAATAGGTACTGCTCCGGCGGGAAGGTAAACGGTGTTTCCGTGCGCTGCTCTGGTTCGCCAGAAGCGGCTTAGTCATGCTGGCCACATGACCTGGAAGCTGTATGCCGGCTCCCTCGGCCAATAAAGCAAGATGAGAGCCGCAACCCCAGAGTCGGACACGACTGGACCTAATGGTCAGGGGTCCCTTTACCTTTTACCTTTATGTGTTTAGAGATACAAACATTTCATACTGCAACAGGAGGAGGAAAAATATTCAGACTTTTACAGATGAGAATAGGGACCTTTGTGTACTGCTAACACCCTAGATTTCACATAACTGATTCCTCTATGGGATCATCCATTTCACAATGTGGAATAATATTCTCCGTCTTCTCTATTCATCAGCTGAACAGTAATAATTTAGGGGTAGCCAATGTAGTGCCCCCTAACCATCATTTCTGACCATTGACCATGATTACTGACACTGAGTTGGCATTCTTTCACAATTTTTATGGCTTTATAATAGGGTTATACAAATTTATAGAGAATAAGGCTTTCAAGGGCTACATAATAAAATTATTATTGTTATTATTATTATTATTATTATTATTATTATTATTATTATTGAATAGGATGTCCCTATTTTCTTTGGAGGAATGTTGGAGGGTATGCATCAGAGTTCGGAAAAAAATATGGCCTCTATATTATGGGAGGGGGCAGGTTTTGTGTGGAAAAACAATTACACTATGTGGTTTGGAAGATACGAAGAGAGAGATGATGTGTTCATAGAATTACAGAATTGCAACCCCAAGGCTCATCTAGCAGGAAACTCAGTTAAAGCATCTATGACAAATCCATGTTGATTAAGGGCAACTGAATGGTGCAAGGCCTTTCGTTATGGGGGCTCTGATGTGGTGGGGGGTAGTAGTGGATTTGCTTATTTGTAGGAATGTTTGCTGTTTCTTGGGGCAGCGCTCCCTACACTTGATCTTCTTATGATATCCTCACAATATTTACTTTATCGACAAACATATAATTAGAGCATGAGCAGAAGAAAGCAGCAGATAATAACAATAATGCAGTAAGAGAATTTTGGGGAGTGAAGAAAGGTCATATTAATTTGACTCAATCCTGCAAAACCCATTTTATTTCAGCTGCCAAGTTTGACTGGAGTGACCAGAAAAGGCCTCTAGATGCTCATAATCAGTGGAGCATTCTACTGATCTGGTCTTCTGCAACATTCTGGGCCTTCTTGTTTTGCTGCTCAATTTTTGCCTGCGTTCTGCGCCGAAGGCAGAAGCCAAATGACAATAGCAGATGTTGGCCTGCCTCGCCTTTAATTTTGCCTCTGGAAATAGCACTTAGACTGGAGCTCCAGCTGGCACTGATTGATGTGCTGCCCGGTTGGCACCCGTTCTGTACAGGCACAAGTGGCTGAGCTGTGAAACTTACAGGCTTAGATTTTATAGGAAGGCACTCAGTCACTGTAATTGTTTGTCTGTTCCCTATAATTTACAGCAGACGAAGCGGTGATAAAACACTAGCTGGTTTTAGGTGAGCATGAGTGGTTTCATATCATCTTCCTCCTTCTTTTCATTTCTGTTAACAGGACCTTAGCTATTCAGCTAAAAGTTACTGAAAGTTGCTTTTCTTTTCTTCCTGCTTTTGTGGGTGCAAGGGATGTTTTTTCTGCAGTAAATAATCAGGTGTATAATTTACATTCTTGGTGCCATGCAAGACATGCAACATGAGGATAGCACACTTAAGATCTTAGGAAGAAGAGGTTTTATCAATATTAGCACAGTCATCACTTAAATTGGGCAAACCAGGTTCATAGTTCCTTCTGACTGTGGGTGCTGCATTTTTACCCCATATGTTCTAATAATACATATACAAAATGGCATGAAAGTTGAAGGTTGTATCTAACACAGTCAGCACAAGGATTCACACTTGGGCAATGGACCATTCTCCACTTAGAAGGTCAAGGTAAAGGACCCCTGACAGTTAAGTCCATTTGCGAACGACTCTGGGGTTGCGGTGCTCATCTCGCTTTACTGGCCGAGGGAGCCGACGTTTGTCTGCGGACAAGTTTTCCGAGTCATGTGGCCAGAATGACTAAGCTGCTTCTGGCGAAACCAGAGCAGCGCATGGAAACACTGTTTACCTTCCCGCCGGAGTGGTATCTACTTGCACTTTGATGTGCTTTCGAACTGCTAGGTTGGCAGGAGCTGGGACCAAGCAACAGGAGCTCACCCCATCGTGGGGATTTGAACCGTCAACCTTCCGATTGGCAAGCCCTAGGCTCAGTGGTTTAGACCACAGCGCCACCCACGTCCCATTCTCCACTTATTCTCCTCCAGATCTGTTCTGCGGGTTCCCTGAACCTGATCAAATCAGAAACCAGGATGGCTTCTCTAAATCAGGGATGTCCCAGGAAAATAGGGACACTTGGAGGATCTGTAATGTTGTCAAAGAGGGCCCCAGGGCTGGATTTAGGTTTAATGAGGCCCTAAGCTACTGAAGGTAATAGGGCCCTTTATAAGTGATATTTTAGGGAGCAGGCTAGCAGGTGGGGCCCATTATTTACATAATAGGAGCCTACACAACACAAAACACTGTTGCTACATGTAGGTTTTATTTTATTTGTTTTTTATCTTATATTTTGGAAATGTACATCCAGGTTTTTTCCCCTTTAATTTTTCTGGGGGCCCCCAATAGAGTGGGGCCTTAAGCTATAGCTTGTTTAGTTTATACATAAATCCTGCACTGGCAGAGGCCCTGTGTGTGTGTGTGTGTGTGTGTGTGTGTGTGTGTGTGTGTGAGAGAGAGAGAGAGAGAGAGAGAGAGAGAGAGAGAGAGAGAGAGACTTGGTTTGGAGGAGAATCATAGCATTATGTAGAAGAGAATACATTGTCTCAAATCTGGCTTGTAAGTCGTTTAGGGAAACACAATGCTAGCTTTAAATGGCTGAGTTTCCTGAAACTGCATTTTTGTTTCACTCCACAAAAGCATTTTTATTAGACTAAGTCACCAGTGAGAAACAAAGATGAAACTGTCACTTTGCGTTGTCACGATCTCTATAGAAATGGATTGTATGAAGTCAGTAAGTTCAGACACCTGCTAAGAGATATGCAGTGACTTGTCAGAGCACAGAGTTGAAATGGCTAGTTCATTGGAAAAGGTATAAATGGGTGTAGCTGCCTAATCCTGAGTCAGACCAATGGGCTGCCTAGATCAATACTGCATACTCTGACTGGTAGTTGCTCTTAGAATCATAGAATCATAGAGTTGGAAGAGACCACAAGGGCCATCCAGTCCAACCCCCTGCCAAGCAGGAAACACCATCAAAGCATTCCTGACAGGTGGCTGTCAAGCCTCTGCTTAAAGACCTCCAAAGAAGGAGACTCCACCACACTCCTTGGCAGCAAATTCCACTGTCGAACAGCTCTTACTGTCAGGAAGTTCTTCCTAATGTTTAGGTGGAATCTTCTTTCTTGTAGTTTGAATCCATTGCTCCGTATCCTCTTCTCTGGAGCAGCAGAAAACAACCTTTCTTCCTCCTCTATATGACATCCTTTTATATATTGGAACATGGCTATCATATCACCCCTTAACCTTATCTTATCCAGGCTAAACATACCCAGGTGTGACGATCCAGGTAGGGGAAGCTAGAAATAGAAGTGCTGGAGGTGAAACAGTTAAATGGAATGCCCAATCCAAACCCAGAGGGAGGGGGAAGGTGGAGTCCGGGGGACTATAAAAGCCCACTCTGGGAAGATTGTGAGAGTTAGAGTTAGAGGGTCGGTTAGAGTTGGCAGTTGTTGGGTGGTCGAGATTGGTTATTGGGAGGAGGTTTGAAGTTTGGCAGTTGTGACGGAGTGAGAGTCAGTTGGACAGCGTAGAAAGTGGATTTAGTCAGTTAGGTCAGTTAGGTGAGGCACAAATACAACAACTAAGCATGCTTGTACACATTAATTAAACCTCACGTGTTATTATTTCTGTACTAAATAAACCGTTCTTTGATGTTACATTTGAAGCCTGACTGGACTCAATGAATTTACCAGGGAGGCCCTGGTTGGTGGCAGCGTAAGAAGGGAGTGTGGTGGCACAGGGGTCAATCGACCGTGAAACGTCCGGGGACCCTGTGCGATCGCCACACCAGGGTATGTTTATTTCAGGGTTCCAGGGAGAAGTATTTCCTAATACATGAACAATACCAAGAACAAACTTAGTTGGTCTCTAAGGTGCTACTGGAAGGAATTTTTTTATTTTGTTTTGACTATGACAGACCAACACGGCTATCTACCTGTAACTAATACATGATGTCTGAGATCTTTCTTTAAACTGAGATGCTGAAGAATGTGGAGCCTGTAGTCTACCACTGATCTACAGCCTCTCCCCCCAAGTAGCACCCCTCGCACCCCAGATGGATGACCAAAGCTGGAATCTGGAAGGAAACAATGGACCCATTATTCCTGCCGCTGATCTATGGGGAATACCAGACAACCCAAAGCACAAAAATTCCCCAGTATCGATTGGTCTCACCTAATAACCCAACTGAGCTCTCTGCCAATCCTTCCAGTTAATTAAAGGCCGCAAGACCTTCAGTTGAATCTTGTAAGCTTCTGTGCGTGCTGTCTCAAAGGCCCATATGTCTCCATAGCAATGACCTCACCTCTGCCTCTATCGGTGTCTAGCCTCCTGTTTCTCGTCACCCTTCATTTCCTCAGATCAATTCCAGTTCCTGCTCCTTCGATGGCCAGCTGGTAGGGGCAAGGAACTTGTGCGCCCTAGATCAGCGCTTGTTAGTGAGGGAGGAGGCTTGTTTTTCTTGGCACTGGCTACTGGAGCTTGCGTTGGAGGGAAGGAAACTGTCTCACGTTGAGGTGGAATGTTTGAGAGACTGAATTTTTGTCCCCCATGTCTCAGGTGCAAATGGGGAACGGGGCTGTTTTGGTTTTATGTTCAATTTGATCCTTTCTGATCCAAACCCTGAAATATACATACTGAAATGATTCCACCCTGAAATATACATACTGAAACTTTGGCGGTTTTGTGGGGAAGATACAGGGGAGTTCCATATGCTCTGAGATTTTGTCCCTGTGCCCTGGGAACAGTTGAATCAACTGAACATATTCTTTTGACCTGCCCATTTTATGTAGATCTTAGACAAAAACTGATAGCTCCACTCTTATGCCAACTTAACCTAGTAGACAGAGAAAGACAGGTTTTGTTTTTGCTGAGCAATTTTACTGGTACCACAACCCTCTTGGTGGCCAAAATTCTTTTTTTGGCCTTTAAACGTCGTAAGGTTAAAATTGACAGTATTGACACGGGTCTAAATGTATAATCTCCTTCTCATTGTATGTTTTAGTGTAAAGCTTTCCGAGATGTTTAGACGTTTTAAATTTTTGTATGGATAATGATTGTGCTCTGACTGATGGTCGAATAAACTGTATTGTTGTACATACTGAAACACATCTATTCTTTGAAACTCCCAGTTCTCCAAATTTTATGGTGTGGTTCTCTAACCAGAAACCATGTCCAAAGATGAGTAGATTTGGGGAAAGTATATATATATTAGTATTAGTGAAATGAACCTACCAACATGACACTGAGGTCCAGCACCGAGGGCCTTCTGGCAGTTCCCTCCCTGCGAGAAATGAGGTTACAGGGAACCAGGCAGAGGGCCTTCTCGGTGGTGGCGCCCGCCCTGTGGAACCCCCTCCCATCAGGTGTCAAGGAAATAAACAACTATCTGAATTTTAGAAGGCATCTGAAGGCAGCCCTGTTTAGGGAAGTTTTTAATGTTTGATGTTTTATTCTGTTTTTAATCTGTTGGGAGCCACCCCGAGTGGCTGGGGAAACCCAGCCAGATGGGCAGTGTATAAATAATAATAATAATAATAATAATAATAATAATAATAATAATAATAATGGAAATTACTTGCATATATATATATATATATATATATATATATATATATATATATATACACATACACACGCAGGCTAGGCAAAATGTTTGTAAGGACTTAAACAAACAAACAAACAAACAAACAAACAACAACAACAACACTGCAAACTGATGCAGAAATGCCGAGGACTAAGTTTAACATTGGCAAAATAGAAACCGAACTAGGTTTATCCACCCCAAGTCTCAGGGGGACTGTTTATAGACATGTCACTGGATGACACATCTGCACACCCATTAAAATGTGGCACAGGAACCGGAGTTGTCATATAGTCCATGCTTGTAATACAGAATGATGGCATCTGCAGAAAGAGCTATTCTTGAACACTTACATGTGGTAAGGGCAGGGATAGAAGGGTCAGTCTGGGGAGGCAGTCTCCCCCATTCCTCCTCTGACAGCATCGAGGTTGGGGGGAAGGTTGCGTAAATTAAGCAAGCATTCCAGCTTCCATAAAATACCCATCAGACTTGTAGGGCTGAAACTTAATCCTCAGTGGGGTAAAAGCCGAGCTTCGTAGGGTACATGGGAACACTAATTGCTCAGTGCACCTCTAGGAAAGAAAACTCTTATTCAATGAGGAAAAGACTGGAAGGAAAAACTATGCTGGAAATAAGTGTGTTTGTGTGTGGAAAGCCTGTGCTCAGCTGGTGTTCCATTTGGGGTGTTTTATGATGCTTTCTTGCTATTTGCAATTGATATGTCGCCGCCTGTTGCTGTGCCTTCTTCCTGCCCGGGTGAGTCATCAGGCAAGCATGTTGTCTGCTTTGGTGATTGATCCCATTCTTAAGGATTGCCTTGCAGCCAAAGGAGGTCAGTGGACAGGGCTGTAAACAGTCCTATAAAATACATGGAAATTCTGAGGGTGACCTCATCTAGACATCCGAAAGGCACTTGGAAATAAGCGAAGAAGTGACTTGCCACCCTATAGAGGCAGGTCTTTCTAGTCTTCTTCCACCATACCCGCTTCCTGACTGCTAATGCATATTGATAAAGACTGATAAAGGACTCTCCTTCCTTGGAGGTTTTTAAGCAGAGGTTGGATGGCTATCTGTCATGGATGCTTTAGCTGAGATAACTGCATTTCAGGATTAGATGACCCTTGGGGTCCCTTTTCCAACTCTATGATTCCATGATTCGATGACTTCATGAGTTCAGGCACAGAATCAAAGAATTGTAGAGTTGGAAGGGACCCTGCGAATCATTGTCCAACTCCCTGCAATGCAGGAATATGCAGGAGAGCCAGTGTGGTGTAGTGGTTAAGAGTGGTAGACTCATAATCTGGTGAACCGGGTTCGCGTCTCCATTCCTCCACATGCAGTTTCTGGGTGACCTTGGGCTAGTCACACTTCTCTGAAGTCTCTCAGCCCCACTCACCTCACAGAGTGTTTGTTGTGGGGGAGGAAGGGAAAGGAGAATGTTAGCCGCTTTGAGACTCCTTCGGGTAGTGATAAAGCGGGATATCAAATCCAAACTCTTCTTCTTCTTCTTCTTCTTCTTCTTCTTCTTCTTCTTCTTCTTCTTCTTCTTCTGTACCATACGGGGATTGAACCTGCAACCTTGTTGTTATCAGCACCATGCTCTAACTGACTGAGCTATCCAGGTCATGTGCACGACATCACTACTACTACCTTGGTTTACGAACTTAATCCGTTCCGGAAGTCCGTTCTTAAACCAAAGCATTCTTAAACCAAGGCGTGCTTTCCCATAACAGTGGGAGACTCAATTTGCAAATGGAACACACTCAACAGGAAGTGAAACATGTTCTGCTTCCAAGGCAATGTTCACAAACCAAAACTCCTACTTCCGAGTTTGCAGTGTTCTTAATCCAAGTTGTTCATAAACTAAGCTGTTCTTAAACCAAGTATCACTGTACTCATGCTTCAAGGCAGAACTCAACTCAGGGACAGGCATGGCTGCCAGATACTCAGGTTGGCAGTAACAGGGTTGTGAAGGCTTGAGCTTGCCTTTCCATCCCCTAGCATTTTCCATACATGCTCAGCAGGTGCAGGCCATTTATTTGTTTGTTTGAAACATCATCTTTTTTCTAACTCTGCTCTTCAGCCAAAAAAAGGCTCTCAGAGCTGCTTACAGATCACAAAAAAAGGAAGACCGCCCAGAGACATACCATCTAAAAAAAAAGACATGGCACGAAAGGGAACTGGACTGGGAGGGAAGAGGTGTTCTGATAGTGACTATCTGGAATGGAAATATTTCCTGGAAAGGAAGAGCCAGTGTGGTGTAGTGGTTAAGAGCGGTGGACTTGTAATCTGGTGAACCGGGTTTGATTCCCCGCTCCTCCACATGCAGCTGCTAGGTGACCTTGGGCTAGTTACACTTCTCTGAAGTCTCTCAGCCTCACTCACCTCACAGAGTGTTTGTTGTGGGGGAGGAAAGGAAAAGGAGATTGTTAGCCACTTTGAGACTCCTTAGGATAGTGATAAAGCCGGATATCAAATCCAAACTCTTCTTCTTCTTCTTCTTCTTCTTCTTCTTCTTCTTCTTCTTCTTCTTCTTCTTCTTCTTCTTCTTCCAAGAAGGCTTGTGGAGAAGTCGTGCGAACACCAGCCCTCTTATTTAGCCGACGAACTGAGTGGCTGATGTATCTGAATGTAGTGCTCAGCAGTTGAGTTGCCCATTGACTAAAAGCTTGTCCCATGGCAAACTTTGTGTAAGCTGTACACTTATTTTGAACCCATTTCCTGTCACACCATGACACTTGCTCTCCTGCTCCACCCTTGCTCCATGCCGTAGGCACAATACATCATGCTGGGCTGGAAACCCATTTGGAGCTCTTTCAGAGTGTACAGCTGCATTTTCCTTAATGCTCGCCTCGGCTCAGCAGGCCCCATCCTTTAACAGGCGCAGAACACTGGTGACGGGTCAGTACAGGAGTTTCTCCTCGGAGATTCCTTTGCTGTGGATTGGATGGCTTTGAAAGAGAATCAGATAAATTTACGGAGGGTAAGGCTACATCAATGGCTACTAGACGTGATGGCGATGTTCTGCCTCCACTGTCAGAGGTGGTATGGGAATCACAAGTGGGGAGAAAACTGTTGCACTCATGTCCTGCTTGAAGGCTTGCCATGGGCATCTGGTTGGCCACTGTGAGAACAGGATGCTGGACTAGATAATCCTTTGGTTTGACCCAGCAGGGCTCTTCTTATGTGTTCTTAGGTCAAGGTAATTTTCCAGTAGAATGGTGACTCCTGGCTTCACCAGCGTGGTGTAGTGGTTAAGAGCGGTGGACTCGTAATCTAGTGAACCGAGTTTGCGTCTCCGCTCCTCCACATGCAGCTGCTGGGTGACCTTGGGCTAGTCACACTTCTTTGAAGTCTCTCAGCCCCACTCACCTCACAGAGTGTTTGTTGTGGGGGAGGAAGGGAAAGGAGAATGTTAGCCGCTTTGAGACTCCTTCGGGTATTGATAAAGCAGGATATCAAATCCAAACTCCTCCTCCTCCTCCTTCTTTTGCCCCTCTTTGAGATGCAGCACAGGGTTTTAACAGCATGGAATATTTGCTCAGGAATTAAATTCACTTGCTCTATTGATCAGGTTTAAGGTGCTGGTTTAAACTTTTAAAGCCCTATACGGCCTAAAACCCTCGTACCTGCAGGACTGCCTCTGCTGGTATGTCCCACAGAGGACCTCACAGTCTGCAAATAACAACACCCTGAAGATTCCAGGCCCCAAGGAGATTAGACTGGTCTCAACCAGAGCCAGGGACTTTTCAACCGTGGCCCCGGCCTGGTGGAACGCTCTCTCACAAGAGACCAGGGCCCTGCGAGATTTGACATCCTTCCACAGGGCCTGCAAGATGGAGCTGTTCCGCCAGGCCTTTGGTCAGGGTTCAGTCTGACGCATTTTCTCTTTGCATAAGAACAAGCACGAAGGAGGTTTCCCAGCCCACTCACAGGTCCTTATAATATCAGTGGAAACAGTTGGTCCTGGCGAGTATTAACCGCTTTCAATTTTAACCTTAGGATTGTCATTTGTCCAGTTTTAACTTTAATTTTAATTTATTTGAATTAATTTTGGGATGCATTTTAATCGGTTGCTTGCTTGTTTTATGCATATTGTGTTATTTATATGATGTTAGCTGCTCTGAGCCCGGCTCTGGGTGGGGAGGGCGGGGTACAAATAAAAAAAATATTATTATTGCCTTCTCTGTGTCAACTTTTGACCATAAGTTCCTGAGGGTAGGGACCGACCTACCTTCCTTCCTTCCTTCCTTCCTTCCTTCCTTCCTTCCTTCCTTCCTTCCTTCCTTCCTGTATTTACTCACATTCAGGGTATTCCCAAATTATCCTCGAATTTGACGGTGTCCTCTATATGACGATGTCCTCTATTTCAGGAGTGGGGAGCCCTTGTTGTTGCACTGTAAGTCCCATCATCATCTCTGAGCATGGGAGCCAACTTCTAGGGGGCCGTGAGGGCTTCGGCCCCCACAATAAAATATTTGAGGGGGCCAGAGGCCCCCCTCCAAAGTTGATGGGCATTCCCATTCAAATTGTGTGTGCGTGCTGCATCATATGATTATTATGTGGGGTAGGGCTTACCTGGGCCCCCCACAATATTTTATTCATGTTGGCACCCCTGCCCCTGACCATTAGCCATCCTGGTTAGGGTTGATGAGAGCTGGAGTCTCTCCACCCTAAGGTACTTGAAGGCCAATCCAGTCTATGTTCTGTTGAAAGTACCAGAAGAGGGGAGAAGAGGGCCCTTGAGTTTGTCTATCAATATCACCTGGACAGCAGATTGATCCAGTGCACATCACTGTTAGGATTTTGTGTAGCCTCTGCTGCTCAGCTTGATTATTGTGATTAGTATAAATCACATGAGTGTCTTAGAGAGTGTGTGGGAACGGAAGACTGTCTTATCTTTTCCGCCTAAGTGTTGTTATTGTAAGTTAGTTTCACTTCTGCTGTGTCACAGTTTGCTTCTTGTTCTGCCAGAGCTTGGAGAACACAGACGTGGAAATGGAGTCTCTGTATATAGACTGTAAATAAATGTAGTTTAGATCTACGGATGTTTCCTTCTTCTTGCTGCGTGATGCTAGAAGATGTGTGCTCTTTTCATAAGAGAAGGGTCGCAGATAATTGGCACTCTGGACTGAAGGGACATACCAGCCAGAGAGGGCCACCGGAAAGTCGCTCAGGGGTTTTGGGGTCTCTGAGAGAGCGCCATTCCCAACAGTCACCTGGTCACAGTTGCCCCCCCAAACTATAATGAGATGCATCATATTTCTATCATATTCATTATTTCTAAATTTTCATCTATACATATAAATCAGCATATTCCATGCAAATTTTGTCATCATTTTTGGGGGGGATGAATTTCCTCTTTTCTCTCACTGTGCAATTGGCCAATCTGCTAATAATAATAATCACATAACACTTTCACCCCATAGGGAAAAGCAGGTGACTGTCAGATCCCACTAAGCAGACGTTCTAATAAATACAGCTCTATGTTCTGGACATTTCTTGACAATGTGGCAAAAGTGCCATTTCGCCCCTCACATCGGCGGAAATGCGGTTAAGAGCAGCCTGCTGTGCAGCCTGGAGCTGGATTCATCCACCCACGATAACTTGGTGCAATTGGTTGATGTTTCCCATATGCTAACAAAATGCCTACAGCTGTTGGGATAATAGAAGTGATTTATCAGCAGCAGCTTCCAAAGCATCCGGCTGGCCCATTTAATAATGGCTTTCCTGGTCTAGGAGATACCTGTAGCCAGCAAATCTGTCTTGGTGCTAGGGTTTTTTTGTTTTTTGTTTTGTTTTGGATAACTTTTGTGTTGAGCAAAGGCTCTTTGCGAAGACAGAGAAAAAGGAGAGAAAGAAAGATGGACCCTATTGACAAAGAGCGCACAGGGATTATGGGGAAATGATGGTGTCACAATGGAAAGACAGGGACACTCAATTCATAGAATCATCTAACCCAGTGGTGGCAAACCTTCTAGAGACTGAGTGCCAAAACGGCAAACCAAAACCCACTTATTTATCGCAAAGTGCCCAGAGTTGTTGAGTTTTTTGTTGAGTTTTTTGGGGGGAGCTCCCCAAAGTTGTTGAGCTTTTTTGGGGGAGTTGCTGACCAAAGTTTTGGAACTTTGGGGGGGTGTTGCACAAAAGTTGCTTTGCCTTTTGGGGGGGCACCCCAAAGCTGCTGAGCTTTTTTGGGGGGGAGAGAACAGAAATAAATGATGAATAATACATTCACTGGAACTAACATGCAGCACCGACATCATTGTCTGCCAAAGCACCAAAAAAACCCAGGACAATATGGGTTAAAAAACGAACGCTGTTATGTCCAATCAGAAACAGCCACTGACGTAACAAATTGAAAAACAGACCAATTGACTAACACAATCTCCGGCTAACAGCAAAAAGAAAAAGAAAAAGAAAAAAAGAATAAAGAATAAAGAATAAAGGGAGGGAGGGAGGGAGGGAGGGAGGGAGGAAGGAAGGAAGGTAGGTAGGTAGGTAGGTAGGTAGGTAGGTAGGTAGGTAGGTTCTGGGTTTTAACAGCGGACGGAAGCTGTAGTGTGGCGGTTGGGGGTTGGGAATGGGAGAACAAATGGGAAAACAACAACAGTGCGGATGGGCCAATGGTGCGCATTCCAGCAGTGAGGGCTCTGTGTGTCAAGTCTGGCACGCGTGTCATAGGTTCGCCACCGCCGATCTAACCTGTCCCTTACATGGCTACTCATTAAAGCCTCAGGAAATAAATTGGGATCCCTGGAAATAGATGGGTTGGTGGTTCACAACTTCCACTGTGGAGGCTGTTTTTTTAGGGAAACTGGGGGAATGCCGCACTGATCACTGTGCTCCACTTTCCTTCCTTCCTTCCTTCTTAGTTACAACCTGTTCAGGGAGTAAGCACTGCCTGTCAGCTCCCTGCATCTTAGTCTCTGTGTTGCCCTTGTAGAAATCAGCAAGAAAGAGGATGAGGAGAAAGCTGGAATTTGTTGGCCCTGCCTGCCATTGACTCTGGCGCTACATATTCCTTGGGTTCTCTGCCTTTTGTCCTACTGGTCACAATGTGTGCCCGCCACCACTGATTTTCCATTCTTCATTAAATAACTCTGCTTGGTCCATTTTCACCGTTATTCAGAAATTAGCCTTTGCTCTAGGGAAAAACAACTTATTGTTTTCATATGTGCTTAGCTGGGAGGAAACAGAAAGAGAGATCAGGAGACACAATTGCAAAACATAAAAAAGTTGCAGCTGTTGAAAGAATATAACAGCATTAAAATCAGATCAGAGTCTCTGTCGCACGTTCTCTAGCAATTAGCAACCAGGCATAATGCACCTAAATTCTCTGACATCCATAGTAGAGGTACACTTATTTCAAATGTAGATGGTTCCTGGCCACTGCAAACAAGCTTGCTACGTGTAGCATATACAGCATGCTAGCAGTGGCAATGCTATGGACAATGTTATAGATTACTTTTTGGAACCCCATACAGTTCTGACTGCCAGGACTCAGCTATACAGTTGCAAATAAAATGTTTTAAGTGTGTTTTAAGTGCAACATACAATGTGACACTAGATGGCAATGGTGAGCCTTATGGAAAATTCCATGTATTTTTTTTAAAAAACGCTTTTTAAAGAAGTGCATTTTCAAAGCAGTTTTTATGTTTCTAGATTGCACCCCAATGAGATTTCATTTTAAAAATGATTTGGGAGAATGTTTCAATTTTAGGTTCTGAAAAATTGTGGTTCTAGAGATGGATAGGGTTTTATTTATTTTTGGGTTGTCTTGGGCTTTTTGCAATTTGTATTTTACAGGTAATATCCCTTTGTTGCAAAGTTTAAAATTCTGACTGCAAGAAGGCAATTCAACTCCCACAGATAGTATGCTCTGAAAACCTCCAGAATGAACCTTTGTCTCCAGAATGGGCCCCATTACATGATTACCACTAATCTGCTGCTAATATTAGAGGCAGCAGGTTTATGAATTTCGATTGCTGGGAATCACAAGCAGGGGAGAGCACTTTTTGGACTTCTGGCCTTGTGAGCTTCCCAAAGGCATCTGATTAGCCCCTGTGAGAATAGGATGCTTGACTAGATGCGTCAAAGTTTCCATTTAGAGATCTGAATAATTACTTTATTTTTAATGTAAATCTTTTGTTCCCCTTTTTCTTCTCAGATGTGCTGTGTCCCAGTGTCCACGTAGAAGGAGACAGGTTCAAGCACACCAATGGAGAGACTGATGATATTCCAGGTAATGGGATGCTATCTGCAATATGCTTGGGGTTGGGAATCTCAGTTTCCATCTTCAGTTGGCCATTGAAAAGTAACCAAATACACTATAGAGCCAGTTAAGGGAGTCCAGATCCTCAGGTGGAACATTTGAAGAATTTCAAGAGAAGCTTAAAGGGTTTCAACAGGAGAAGTAACACAGTGAAAGAAGTTAGTCTATGAATTACAAGCACACAGAAAATAGAGTCTTCTGGGCCACATTACACTTGGGGCACAGGTGGCGCTGTGGTCTAAGCCCCTTGGGCTTGCCGATTGGAAGGTTGGCAGTTCGAATCCCTCTGACGAAGTGAGCTCCCATTGCTCTGTCCCAGCTCCTGCCAACCTAGCCGTTCGAAAGCATGCCAGTGCAAGTAGATAAGTAGGTACCACTGCGGCGGGAAGGTAAACGGCGTTTCCATGTGCTCTGGTTTCTGTCGCAGTGTTCCATTGTGCCAGAAGCTGTTTAGTCATGCTAGCCACATGACCCGGAAAGCTGTCTGTGAGATAAATGCCGACTCCCTCAGCCTGAAAGTGAGATGAGCGCCACAACCCCATAGTCATCTTTGACTGGACTTAACCATCCAGGGGTCCTTTACCTTTTTACCTTTTTATACTTGGCCATGACTGCATGGTTCAGACCTTGAGGACAGGGTCTCCCAACCCAAATTACTAACATGGGGCCTATTTTGGAGCTTTATCTCTTGCCTCTCAATCCAGATTGGGGACCATGAATTTACATCTGCATTGCGACACACACACACACACACACACACACACAAAACCCTTAGGTCCTTTTTTTGAATGCACATTTCAGGTGTGGGCTTCCTATTCCAAAACATAACCATTGTTGGAACTAATATTTAAAGACCCCACTCCCCATGCAGTTTGTCAGATGTATGAATCCTTAGTTTTCAGATGATTGAATGCATTGCACAATCGTATGCATCAGTTATGGGGAACCCGTGTCTCTCCAGACTATATTTCCCATCATCCTTGGCAATTGGCCATGAAGCTGATGGGAGTTTGAGTTCAACAACATATGGAAGGCCATAGGTTCCCTATCTCTGCTGTACAGGGGGGAAATACATTTAAAGGCCACAAAACAAAACAAAACAATTACAAACTCATTCAAAAGGGTGTCAAGCGAGGGAGGGGGATTGTAGGGCTGTGCATTTGGCCCCACACCTGATAGTATGTGGCTCCCATTGGCCTGACCCTTACTATCAAATAATTTGCAAGGATACATCAAAGACAAGGAACATGATGCACACAGATGTCCTTAGAACATGGAGATCCCCATTTCTTAGAGTTCCAGGTTCAATGGGCACCTAAACATGTAGGCTTTCTTGCCTCACACATCCATGCCCATGTGTGGATAATGAAGAAGACATTTATAATCCAGATCAGGGTCAGAGGAATGGTCCTGTGCCCTTTTACTCATCTGCATGCATAAGGTGTGCAGGGGCTATTTTCTGCCAAGAAATGTTCACAATTCAGGCATAAGGACCATAACTCAGTGATGGAGCAACTACTTTGCATGCAGAAGATCCAAAGTTTAATTCTTCACAGGTAGGGATGGGCAGGATCTCTGTATCCTAATTACCCTGTGAGGCAGTGTGTTCAACACTGAGCTACGTGGAACAATGTCCTACTTGGTATAGAAGAAGAAGAAGAGTTTGGATTTGATATCCCGCTTTATCACTACCCGAAGGAGTCTCAAAGCGGCTCACATTCTCCTTTCCCTTCCTCCCCCACAACAAAACCCTCTGTGAGGTGAGTGGGGCTGAGAGACTTCAGAGAAGTGTGACTAGCCACAAGGTCACCCAGCAGCTGCATGTGGAGGAGAGGGGACGCGAACCCAGTTCACCAGATTACAAGTCTACCACTCTTAACCACTACACCACCACTGGCTCTTCATATACTCCTGTCCTGTGTGTAGGGATTATTTGTGCCAGCCATTCACACAACCATGCTAGGTTTTGCTACGCTAGTGTAGCATCCGTAGTCAGTTTTCTCAGAGGGTTTTTCTATCCCCACATATTTGGTAAAAGCATTGATAGATTTTAGCCTACAATTAAAACTGAGGATTCATTTTGCTCTGGAGGAATTAGAGGGATTTCTCAAGAGAGGCTGCACTTCTGTGCTTCCAAGTATTTTTTAAAAGCAAGAAATGGTGTGTGTGTGTGTGTGTGTGTGTGTGTGTGTGTGTGTGTGTGTTTCACCAAGAGTCCTAGTGGGCAGACAATGATTGGTTTACCAAGGTTTGGCTTTGGCTTAGTCTCAAAGGGCAGTCCCGTAGAGAGCAGTTGCAATTTTGGGGATGGTGTTTGTGCAGCAGAGTAAATAAGTTTGTGATTCTTCCTGGAGCAGGAGGTTCTGACCTCTCTCTCGCCGCCTGCGTTTTCTGCAAAGCAGAGGAAGAATAATGAAGTTAAAGTGGAGGCAAATGGAGACACATTGTTCTCTGAAGTTTCTTTTATTAGTATTTTTTATTGCGGGCCCACAAACAGAGAGAGACAGAGAGAGAGAGAGAGAGAGAGAGAGAGAGGAAAACCGGAACAAGGAGTCTGAGTCAATGTTAATGACAAAGCATTATGCAGCAACCTCTGGGCAAATTTAACATACTCCTCATGTCTCTGATCCGATGCACAGACACACCACTAGGGATTTAACAAGCATAGTAATAGCAAGTCGTGACTCAGGCTGAAATCCTGGCTGCAGGTCAATGCTGGGACTGGGGGAAATGGGATGGAAAATAGCTCCCGTGCATTGGTGGGTTTTTGCTGTTTTGTCTTGTTATTTTCCATGCAGCATTTATTACTGATGCTCATTTTAAGCAGAAACTTCCATAGAATGGCAGAGGCTACAGAGAGAGGAGTGTTGCGGGGAGAGGGGAAATTGCATAGGGATTGTCTTTTACCCGAGTTCTGGGGTGACTCACTCAATGGGGTTAGAATTTTTGTTTTGTTTTATTTTTTAAATAAAACTTGTTTTGGAAAATCAGGGGGTGGGTGGGTTTCCCCCCTCTTTCTTCTTCCTCTGAGAACATCAGAAGCAGGCATGTGCAGAAGCCCTCTGGGAAATCTTACTCTACTCAATAGCTATCGTTTTGCCCCCCTTGAAATTTGTAAGATAGGGCCAAGGCTGTCTTAAGCATATGCGGTGCGGGGGTGCAAAGATCCACCCGGCGCCCCCCCCCCGGTTGCCCAGTCCCAGGCACGCAGGAGGGAAGAGCTGGCCAGCCGCCTCAGCGTCTCATTGGCTCGGTTGCCCCCAAACTCGCGGAGCAGAGCTGCCTGCAGCAGAAGAGCCCGCCGTGGCGCTCCGACCGACGGGTGGGCTCTTCCCCGGACTCAACTCTCGGGCCCCGGACTCTTGGCCTGGCGCCCCTGAGAGCCCTGCACCCGGGTGCCCCGCACCCCTAGCGCCTATGGGTAAGACGGCCCTGGATAGGGCATCTCAGGAGGAACACCCCATATTTCACTGGTAAGCTGTATACACCCCAGTCATCCACACAGGGATTGCCTGAGTAATGGAGCCTATGAGTGGAATCTAAGAGTTAGTCCATTGATTTCAGTATGGTGTATTCAGGTACCAGCCTATGTTTAGAATCGAAACTGCTTAATCCATCTGGGATTTGCTCTCTTAAGTCTCTGTAGGACAAGCCATTCCTCCATACATAGATTGATGGGGCCAGCAGAGGGGAGAGTAGCTTTCAGACATCTGTTGTTTAAACTGGCTTTCTGGTTTAGCATACCCTCCAACATTTCTCCAATGAAAATAGAATGTCCTATTCTATTATTATTATTATTATTATTATTATTATTCCCCAGCCACTCTGGACAGCTTGCAACATATATAAAAAACATAATAAAACATCAAACATTAAAAACATCCCTCTACAGGGCTGCCTTCAGATGCCCTCTAAAGTTTGGATCATTACTTATCTTCCTGCCTTGGGGGTCGCCTACATTTCTCTGATGGGAATAGGGATGTCCTGAGGAAAAACAGGACATTCCAGGATCAAATCAGAAACTGGGACGGCTTCTATAAATCTAGGACTGTCCCTGGAAAATAGGGACACTTGGAGGGTCTGGCACTATAGGACGATACAGTGCAGGGCTGGAGATGAATATGGTTTGGGGAGAGAACCAGGCTAGGAAGAATTCCATGGGGCATACAGAAAGGTCCAGAGAGCTGCATTTTGTCTCACAATCCTGAGGTCTCCCACCCCTGAGATATGCTGTCCCCAGATTTTCAGCTTAAAGGAGTGTAGGTCTGCTTTGAAGACTGAGGGCTTTCTTTCCCACCCAACAGATGAACAAGAAAACAATCCATCTGCCTGGGCCTCTGTGCTTATTTATAGCTTGTTGTGGGATGGCCAGGGGCCTTGCACCCAGTGCTGCTGGGCCAGTGTGTAAAACCTAATAGCCTACAATTATAACCAGGGATGGCTGTGATTGCTTGTTGGTGCCTCTCTTTCTGCTGGCCTGTGGTTAGCAGAGGAGCACATTGGATTCCTAAAATGCCAGTGACTCACCAGCTAATTATAACATTCTCCAAGGGGCTGCATGTGTTTTACGCTGGCAAAAAAGGAGCCAGTGGCCCGCTGATCCTCAAAGGAGAGAGGCACATTGAACCAGCACCGTGCTGCAGCAGACATCAACTGCCCTGATGGTTGTTCGCCCGCCTCGGAACAACACTAATTCTGCCCTTCCTTTGCACTCTCTGCGCTGGGAAGCCCTCAATATTGAAGTCTCGTTAGCTAATCTCCCTCGCAAGGCTGATAATCTGCTCATGCATAGCTGCAGGCCTTTGGAATGGATCCTTGGCTGCAAAGAACACATGTTCAGGAAGAGCTATTTCCTGTGAAGCAGCACACATGAAGAAAAGGATGACATCCCCGGCCGGTTAACCTCAGTGCAAGGCCCTTTGTTAATCGATAGTTTGAGATCTCCTCCAGCCAGCCCAATCATACATTGTTTGATGTGTTCTCTCTCTCTCTCTCTCTCTCTCTCTCTCTCTCTCTCTCTCTCTCTCTCTCTCTCTGTGTGTGTGTGTGTGTTTGTTTGTTTGTTTGTTTGTTGTTAGAGAGAGGGTCTTAGGGATGCTTGACTCGGACCTCAAAATGGCTAGGGTACTTCTCCAGCAGCTTAAATTTGGTGCACATAAATACTGCAGCCTCTGTTTATTGCCCTTGTGGCCAGAATGTGACAGACTCTATGGACCATATGATCCTGGATTGTCCCCTCTCTAATATCTTCCGAATTGGTCCGTCAATGTCCTCAATGTGGCCTAGTGCCCTTTTCAATAACCAACTTACGATCCAATTCCTGCTGAGGGATGATTCCTCTGCCCTCACTAGAGCTATGGCTCAATATCTGACTAGGGTTTTTGAAATTGAGGCCAGTATATCTAGCCTGACCAATAGTGACTAATGAGGATCTTTTTATCTTTTTATTTATTGCATGCTTTCAGAAATATTATATTATATAGAAATATTATATAAATTGATGGTTTGAGAGTATTGCATTGCATTTTGGGTTGCCTTTATTGCATCTATATCCCTCCTTCTCCCCCCAGGGAGCTCAAGATGCCCTGCATGGTTCTCCTCCATCTCATTTAACCCCATAATGACCCTGTGAAGTAGTTTAGGCCAAGAGGCAGTGATTGGCCACAGCTTACCCAGTGAGTTTAATGGCTAAGTGGGGATTTGAACCATGATTTTGCAGCCAGGGGCATGTCATGGTGGTGGTGGAGGGCTGCTGGGGCAATGGTCCCGGGCACATTTTTTCTGGGAGGTGCTCCTTTGCAAGGCTGGGATGATCCCAGCTCCGCAAAAGTGGCTTGAAGCTGGTGTCACGTAAGAAAGTGGCTTGAAGCTGGTGTCAGCCCAAGAGATGGGCTGATGCAACAGGCTTCGATTCTTCCACTCACTCTTGTCTCTGGTTTAGTCAACTTTTGCCTCTGGCCCTGCATACCTCTGGCATGTGGCTCCTGGATGGTTGCCCATGCTAGGATGTGGTCTTCAGGATGAAAATGACACACACACACACATACACTTACCCAATCAGTGCCTTTTTTTTTGCAAGTTGAGAAACTTTTTATCCAATCACCCATTATCATTTTCTCATGAAATGGTCCATCCTTCCTTTTACACCTGGAGGAGAGAGAACGCGTAAATACAACCTGTTGATATACGCTCTCATAGAGTTTCTACAGCGAACCCAAGCTATTATTTTATATTAGGGCCAGTTGGGAGCTCTTAGAGTCAGGGTAAGTAATATATTGGCTGCACTTTATTAGAGCAGTTGGGGCCAATGGCAATATGTCAGAGAATTCTCCCATTAAAATTGTTCCCTGGGTCTTTCAAGGGGTGAAGCTGTAGAGGAAGGGATGGTAATAAATGCCTTATTTCATCTGCTGATTGAAAATGGAGCAAAGCACCAAGAAGAAAAAAGCTCCCAGAAACAAAGAAAATACCTGCAGGGCAATTACCGTAACCTGTAATATAAATGCAATTACAAACTTGGCGAACGGCCAGAACGCACCTTCCCACTGTGCCAAACATGGTATTGATTTTGGTTCTCTACAAAGTAGTGGCCTTAGAAGGGAGCTTAAAGTTTAGTATAGGGTTCACCATCTGTGTCAGATATGGACCTGTTTACATGCGCAGTTATCCTAGGATAACAACCTCAGAACTCACTTTGATGGACTACAACAGTTCAAGGAGAGAAGCAATAGATGAGAAAACAACCCCTGGTGAGATCAGGGGTACTTTCCTCACCTCTGTTTTATGCTGCTGTAAGTTATTTTGTAAGGTGGTCGGCTCTGGTGCCGTAAGTTCATTGTTCCTCTGCACAGTGGTATCTCTGGTTACGTACTTAATTTGTTCCTGAGGTCCGTTCTTAACCTGAAACTGTTCTTAATCTGAAGCACCACTTTAGCTAATGGGGCCTCCCACTGCCGCTGTGCCGCCGCTGCCCGATTTCTGTTCTCATCCTGAAGCAAAGTTCTTAACCCGAGGTAATATTTTTGGGTTAGCAGAGTCTGTAACCTGAAGTGTATGTAACCTGAAGCATATGTAACCCGAGGTACCACTGTAGTTCAGTAACATTGAAAGTGGGTGTTCCCCCACCTACAGATAATTTTTTGATCTGCATCAATAGCATCATTACTGTTATTCTGGGTTTGTGTGTGCACTTAAAAAAACAAACAAAAAACGACTCAAAAAGGAAATAAATGGAAATGCTCGCAATGATAAATTTCTCACATAGCCCTCTTATAGAAACAGGACTTAAACTTTTGTGAGGCTCTCCTTCCACAAAGGCACACAATGAAATTTAAAAATAGTGTCCCCTTTAGGAAGTGGAGAACTCTGACTTGCTTGTCCTCACCTCAGCTTGTCCCCACCTGTTCCCCATCTTTGTATCTTTCCTTTTTTGACAGGTTTTGACCTGATGGGATTATTCAGTGTGAGGGAGATATTCGGAATGAAGGACAACGGAATCCACAGCTCTTATGTTCGGCTTGGCAGCTTTCCCATTGTCCAGAAAACAGAGTAAGATCCTTTCCTCATCAAATAGAAGTCTTGACCAAAAGATGTGGACAAACCTGAACACCCACATAATCCAAGGAGACAATAAGGGATCTTTAAAGCAGCGTGCCCATTGTCGTAGGCACCAAGTATGTGGATTTTCCAGTTAGGAAAAGGGATTGAGAGGGAACCAAAAGATCTGCCTGCTGGGCCATTCTACTGTGATGCTGTGATGGCAAAATCTGTTTCTTCTTTGACATCACTGATTTCTAGATATGTCAGTCCATTAAATATATTTTAAGGGATCTGCCATTTGGGCTGCTTCCCCCCTGCCCACATTAAATTGACCATTCAGGTGCATGTAAGCAGAGATATATTTTGCAGAAAACCAATGATCACTCTTTTTAAAGATGCTGCTTTGAACTCTCAGATACCTTTCCATTTGGTAAACAAATGGAATGCTCTTTAAAAGGAAAGGCCGTCCTATTTATCTTTTCTGTCTGAGAATGTGAAATTTCAAATTTGCTACAAACACCTGGGCCAACAGTAAATCTATAAGTCAAACCATCAATTAATATATTTGTAGGGAAGGGGGAATCTTGTTTAAAATTTGGATTGAGTATGAGCCCTTTGATTTTGGAAGCCAACAGAAACAGCGTCTCGTTCCTTACAGCCAGCTGTGAACAGAGTCTCCTTGCCAGAGGTTCTTTGTAGCCACTTTTATTTCCTATTTGCACAAGGCACATGCATTTCGGCTTCTTCCTTTCCAATCCAGGCTGCCAACCACCATTATAAAAGCAAGATGCCCAAGCAGGGTGTTTCTGAACACCCGGTCGTTGATTGGTGCCCAGCACCAGGGGAGGTCCCAAGGTTTGGCAGCCAGTGTGGTGGTCTACAAGCATCCAAGATTTGTGGGATTTCTATCAAGTCCTTCCTCATTGTGTAAATTGAGAAGGAGTCTTCATAGACAGGAGTATTGGGAACTGTGCAGTTGTGATGGGTCATATAACCTGGTGTTCCTGGCTGCCAAATAGACTGCTCTTGAATACTGAGTTGAGCCAAAGATTCTCAGATCAACTTTTGCCTCATTTTTGGTGTGTGTGTGTGTGTGTGTGTGTGTGTGTGTGTGTGTAGATTTACTCCAAAGTGGGAGAAGGCTCAGGAAAACCCCAAGGCAGATGAAATAGTGTGTGTGTTTATTTGTGTGGATTTTTTTTAAATAGAATTGTTGTTATTGTTTATGTTTTTATTGTTAAAACACTTCGAGATTTTTATGGGAAGCAATGTATAAATGGAATAGACTCAAATAAATAAAACAAGCAAGGAAGCAAAAAACCCAATCCAGTGTGCAAGTTCAGTGGATGTGGATTGATTCCTTGGAATAAAAATGGGAAATCCTGGATGGGAGGGGGGCGTGTAATGGAATATCCTTGAAGGGGTAAGGCCAACTGGCTGGCACCTTGGGCAAAGGAAATAAGTCATGTTTCCTGTCTGGTAAGGAATGACTGGGGAAAACTTTGAAAAGGCATCATTCGCACTGATGAATCTTCAACTAATCCAAATTTTGCAATCTGCCAGTGGGTTGGCAAATTGGATAGGATGGGGGAAATCAATACCAGCTACTGCATTCTGCAGCTCTTGTTAAACTCTCTTCATTATTGAAGGTTGTGTGCGGGATATTGTTTTTCAGATGTATAAAGGTGTGATAGAGCCGCTGTTTTCCATTATACATGCATCCCTTATTAACTGATGTGATCAATTAACTAGTTATTTACTTACTTGCAGTTCTACCATGACATTCTGTGGTCAGATTGGTAGTGTTCCCAGGCAAGCAGAATCAGAGACCATAAAGGGAAAAGAACGAGTGGAATAAGGAAAAAAATATTATGATTATATCAGAAACAATGGATTTATTGTGCCACCACAGATCTTTGAACACCTTCTTGCCCAAATGTACACAGCCCAAATGCTTCTCATTTCTTTCTCTTGCCCTCCCCCAGAGACGTCTTCCCACAAGGCCTTCCTGATGAATATGCCTTTGTCACCACTTTCAAGTTCCGCAAGGCTTCCAGGCGAGAAGACTGGTATATCTGGCAAATTATTGACAAATACGGCATACCTCAGGTAGGAGGTATAACTCTTCCCAGTTTGTGGAACATGTCTCCATTCACCTCCTGCTGCCCTTTCCATTTTGTTGTTGTTGTTGCTGCTGCTTTTATATTATTATTATTACTATTACTACTACTACTACTACTAATAGCAATAATATTTGAAACAAGGGTGACCTGTCAGGAAGGCAGATCATCAATCAATTAACCCCTGTGTTGCAAACTCTGAAACTGGAATAATGAAAGGCAACATGTAGACCAATAAACGGTAAAGGCATACATTCATTCAACATCATATAGTCATATAGTCTTTTTAGCAACAAGTGCAATAATATTCTTCTGACAATGCAGTAAAAAGTCTTTAGGAGCACGTTCCATAGAAGTCTATTCTTTTCACTGAAGTGGTATGTATTTGCTTTTTATTACTGTGTTAAATTTAAATCATATGTTTTGTAAATTATTTTGGTTACCAGTACTCATGCATCACCTCCTGGCAAATAGAAGGGGATGAAATGGAGGCAGTGAGAGATTTTACTTTCTTGGGTTCCATGATCACTTCAGATGGTGACAGCAGTCATGAAATTAGAAGACGCCTGCTTCTTGGGAGAAAAGCAATGACAAACCTAGACAGCATCTTAAAAAGCAAATACATCACCTTGCCGACAAAGGTCCATATAGTTAAAGCTATGGTTTTCCCATTAGTAATGTACGGAAGTGAGAGCTGGACCATAAAGAAGGCTGTTCGCCAAAGAATTGATGCTTTTGAATTCTGGTGCTGGAGGAGACTCTTGAGAGTCCCATAGACTGCAATAAGTTCAAACCTATCCATTCTTAAGGAAATCAGCCCTGAGTGCTCACTAGAAGGACAGATCCTGAAGTTGAGGCTCCAGTACTTTGGCCACCTCATGAGAAGAGAAGACTCCCTAGAAAAGACCCTGATGTTGGGAAAGATGGAGGGCACAAGGAGAAGGGGATGACAGAGGATGAGATGGTTGGACAGTGTTCTCGAAGCTACTAACATGAGTTTGGCCAAACTGCGAGAGGCAGTGAAGGATAGGCATGCCTGGCATGCTCTGGTCCATGGGGTCACGAAGAGTCGGACACGACTGAACGACTGAACAACAACAACAACTCATGCATATGCGGGTCATCGTTGCTGTTCTTTTTGTAGCTACTGCTGAGGAAGATTTATTCGAAACAGTGTTATTACCCGGATCACTGTACTTCCGATCGCCTTGGCACCAGTCTACGTCATCTACGTATTTCGACCTGCTCCTAAAGACTTTTTACTGAATTGTCAGAAGAATATTATTGCACTTGTTGCTAAAAAAACCCCTATATGACGCACTTTATCTTTGAAGATTCTGATGTTATCATGTGTTTGTTATGTTGAATGAATGTATGCCTTTACCGTTTATTGGTCTATGTCACAGGTGTCAAAGACAAGGCCCGCGGGCCAAATGCGGCCCGCGAGACCTCGTCATGTGGCCCGCGAGCGCGCGCTGATTGGCGGTGGGCAGCGAAGGTCAGCGCGCGAGAGAGGAAGAGAGCAGAGCGGAGAGAGGAAGACTCGGAGTGCATATTGTTTCCCGCCAGGGACAGAGTCGGGAAGGCGGATTGGTGGAGGGAGCGGTGGGCGTGGCCACTCGCGAGAAGTAGGCGGGGGAGCCGAGGCGCGAAGCTCTGGGGTTGGCTGCGGCGTCTCCGCACCATTTTTGATTTTCGGGCCGTTTTGGCCCAGCGCGGCTTTTTGCCGCCTCGGGGGTGCCCCGTGCGGCTTTCTGCCGCGTCGGGGAAGCCCCCCGCACCATTTTTTCCTTGCCGGGTGAGCCTGGCAAGGCTTTTGATTTTCAGGCCGTTTTGGCCCAGCGCGGCTTATTGCCGCGTTGGGGGCGCCCCGCGCGGCTTTTTGCCGCGTCGGAGAGGCCCCCCGCACCATTTTATCCTTGCCGGGAGATCCCGGCAAGGGTTTTGATTTTCGGGCCGTTTTGGCCCAGCGCGGCTTTTTGCCGCCTCGGGGGTGCCCCGCGCGGCTTTCTGCTGCGTGGGGGAAGCCCCCCGCACCAATTTTTCCTTGCCGGGTGATCCCGGCAAGGCTTTTGATTTTCGGCCGTTTTGGCCTCGCAGGCTTTCCAAAGCTGCTCTCCCGTTCGCTGCACGTTCCTTCCCACTTCATCTTGTGAGCTGAGTCACCGGCAGAAAGGAAGCCTCTTGCCGGACTCGCCAGCAACTCTCCGGCTTCCCTCAGAAACGAGTGAGGAACATGCTCCCTCCCCCCATAATCCCTCCCTGAACATCCCCCCTGAAACCTTACTAAAATATACCCCTTTCCCCCTTAATTCCTCCCTGAACATGCCCCCCTCCCCCTGAAACCTTACTAAAATATCCCCCTTTGCCCCTTAATTCCTCCCTGAACATGCCCCCTCCCCTTGAAACCTTACTAAAATATCCCCCTTTGCCCCTTAATTCCTCCCTGAACATGCCCCCTCCCCCTGAAACCTTACTAAAATATCCCCCTTTGCCCCTTAATTCCTCCCTGAACATGCCCCCTCCCCCTGAAACCTTACTAAAATATCCCCCTTTGCCCCTTAATTCCTCCCTGAACATGCCCCCTCCCCCTGAAACCTTACTAAAATATCCCCCTTTGCCCCTTAATTCCTCCCTGAACATGCCCCCTCCCCCTGAAACCTTACTAAAATATCCCCCTTTGCCCCTTAATTCCTCCCTGAACATGCCCCCTCCCCCTGAAACCTTACTAAAATATCCCCCTTTCCCCCTTAATTCCTCCCTGAACATGCCCCCCTCCCCCTGAAACCTTACTAAAATATCCCCCTTTGCCCCTTAATTCCTCCCTGAACATGCCCCCCTCCCCCTGAAACCTTATATTATTATTATATATACACACACATACTGAGTAATATGCAGTTGAAAATGAAATATGTTATATATAATCATACACACATATATATGTAATATATATTTAAAATACAAAAAGCAGTAATAATTGAATGCAGTGACAATAATTTATGATAGTAAAGAGTGGACACATAGTCCTACAGATACAACCGGCCCTTTGAGGGTGACCAAACTGCTGATGCGGCCCCCGATGAATTTGAGTTTGACACCCCTGGTCTATGTGTTGCCTTTCATTATTCCAGGAAGGCAGATCATGGCTGGCTCTTCCATGAGGCAGTGTGGGCAGGTGCTTGGGGCGGGGGGCAAACAATGTGTTTGGCATTCCACCTGTGCCCCCTAAGCTAGCCTGCTCTGTACCTCCTTAGCTATCTCAGGTATAGTAGATGGTATTGTCCCATCGCCAGTGTCAAAGCAAGATTCAGCTCCAGTCTAGTTGACTTCTGTACATGACATCGGGGAGGTAGCAAAATGCCTTGGATTTTGCCCTGGATTTTACCGTGTTTCAAAACAAGGCATGGCCATTCAACAAGACGGAGCAACCTGCGCCAGATAGCACAGGATAGATAAAAGCAGGAATTGGTGCGGCAAGGCTTGACCAAAAGTCGTGGTGACATTAAGACTCTGTTTCAGGTAGCAAAAATGATTTGGGTCAGAATGTCACAATTTCCTAAACATTCTTCCTAATCTGAAGAAGTGTGCATGCACACGAAAGCTCATACCAAGAACAAACTTAGTTGGTCTCTAAGGTGCTATTGGAAGGAATTTTTTATTTTTTATTTTGTTTTGACAATTTCCTAAAGTCAGCTATATTTCTGACTCCTTCACCACCACATATCGCTCAAGCAGGCCTTTGGCTGATTGACATCTGATGCGCTTTTAAACATGTTGTGTGAGAGAGTGGGTATTGCTTTGTTGTCGTTCTTACTTTATTATGTATTTTGTGTGGTTTTTTTAAATTGTAATTTTATGTGTGAACCTCCCTGAGATCTACGGATGAAGGGTGGTATACAAATTTAATAAATAATAATTAATAATAATAATAACTGATTGGGCATTGTGGGAGACAGGAGGATGGTGTAGGTGGTACTCAGGGCAGTCTTTACCCAGGGGTGCAGGGCACCTAGGTGCCGAATTCTGGGGGGCGCCAGGCGCCTGCCGCTGAAGCCACCTAAGCGTATTGTATTGAGCTGCTTTGTGGCAGCGGGGTCAGCGGTACCTTTGACATGACTGATCATGTGCTGCCTGCCCGCTAATGGTGCTGCAGGGAGAGCTCTCTGGAAAGTCTCGCTCACCAAAGCTGGGAGGAGGGGAAGTGACAGGAAATAGGGAGAGACAGACAGAAAGAGAATGTGCCTATCTAGCGATAGGACTGTGCACAGGCTCTGGAAGAAGAACTCATATATGTGTGCAGGGCTGGCGCGTCTATTAAAGCGAACTAGGCAGTTGCCTAGGGTGCCAAAATGGAGGGGGCGCTGGCCAGCCTGCCCCCCGCCCCCCGCCGCCGCCCGGTGCCGCCCCAACCAGCGGCGGTGCAAGGAGCTTGGGGCGAAAACCGCAGCGGCGGGGGCGCCAAAATGGAGGGGGTGCTGGCCAGCCTGCCCCTCGCCCCCCCGCTGCCACCCGGTGCCGCCCCAACCAGCGGCGAAAACTGCGGCGGCGCGGGGCGCCTGGCCGGGCAGGGGGCGGGGCACCGTACGTCATGCGCAATGACATCATGTGGCCCGCCCCCTCGCCTAGGGTGCCAAAATCCCTAGCACCGGTCCTGTATGTGTGCTCGCAAGGGCCCTCCCAGCTCCTCTAGAAATAAGGTTGCTCCCACAATGAAAGGCTGCCCGAGATGGCTCTCCCGCGCATGCGCACAATGCCTGCCCGTCTCATCTTTCAGACACTTCCCTACGACTGTAAGCACATGCGTGGAGTCTTTACGCTGACTCACAAAGTGTTCTTTGTCCTCTTTATAAAAGCTGGTTTTAAACAAAACACACACACACAGAAAACTCCTTTTGCAGCCGCTCAGGCGTGAGCTCTGTTTATCAAATGATAATAGTGACATAAGGCATAATAAAAGTTAATTTGGGGGCTAAACTAAATTTAGGGGTGCTGGGTGGATCTTTGCACCCTGGCGGCACATATGCTAAAGACGGCCCTGTGGTACTTTCGATCTGATCAAAAGCATAGCTCTTTTTGTGTTCATACAATGACCCACATCTGCCAGCCTGACATCCCTCCTCCAAACAATCTTGAGTTTTTACCATTGATTTGTGTATTGCTGTCTCCCCCCCCCCCCCGTAAAGGTGTCTATCAGACTGGATGGTGAAAACAAAGCCTTGGAGTACAACGCTATCGGACTCACCAAAGACGCTGTGAGAGTGGTCTTTCGACATGGCCGTGTTAGCGACCTCTTTGATCGCAACTGGCATAAGATAGCTCTGAGCATCCAGTCCGACAGTGTCTCCTTGTACATCGACTGCAAGCTGGTGCAGACGCTGCCAATTGAAGACAGGGAAAATATTGACATCCAAGGGAAGACCGTGATTGGCAAGCGCCTCTACGACAGCGTGCCCATTGACGTAGGTACCAAGTATGCGAATTTTCCAGTTAGGAAAAGGGATTGAGAGGGAACCAAAAGATCTGCCTGCTGGGCCATTCTACTGTGATGGCAAAATCTGTTTCTTCTTGGACGTCACTGATTTCTAGAGATGTCAGTCCATTAAATATATTTTAAGGGATCTGCCATTTTGACTGCTTCCCCCCTGCCCACATTAAATTGACCATTCAGGTGCATGTAAGCAGAGATATATTTTGCAGAAAACCAATGATCACTCTTTTTAAAGATGCTGCTTTTAACTCTCAGATACCTTTCCATTTAGTAAACAAACCAATTGCTCTTTAAAAGGAAAGGTCGTCCTTTTTATCGTTTCTGTCTGAGAATGTGAAATTTCAAAATTAGAAATATGATATTCCAGAAAAAGTCAAAGCACCAAAACCATAGTGGTTAAAATAATAATAGTCAAGTGGAATCTTATCAGTATGTTGAAGTATTTATTTTATTTTATTTTATTTTATTTTATTTTATTTTATTTTATTTTATTTTATATTTTATTTTATTTTATTTTATTTTATTTTATTTTATTTTATTTATTTTATTTATTTTGGCATGGATTTCAAAGGAGTCCTGTCACAGAGGGCAGGGATGGCCATTTTGAGATTCTGAATACTGGGTGATAAAAATGCCGGCCCTGTTATTTTCCCCAAATTACTTTTGCACAATATACATGCCCATCCCCAGCTTCCACACCCAGTGCAGTGCCAACATCCTTCACACTGATTCCAATTATCCACATACCTTCTACAGTCTCCCTACATGTGTTGGACTTCCCAGCATATCTGGGCAGTATAGACATTTGCAGTTCCGTTCCCATGTTCTTTCTTTTTGTGGGGATGTTGTATGTGTCCTGTATGAAGTTCTTCTCTGTTGCACATCACCCAGGTGATTGTGTGCCACAAACACAAACCAAAAGGGAGCAAAGGCTGCTAGTCTGCTTCCTCCAGTGCTGACTTTCGTGATTTCCTTTTTCCGTAGTTTGACCTTCAGCGGATGGTTATTTACTGTGATTCACGTCATGCTGAACTGGAAACCTGCTGTGACATTCCCTCTGGGCCTGTAAGTTTAGATCTATTACATGTGCCTTGGTGTGTGTGTGTGTGTGTGTGTGTGTGCGCGCGTGTAAAAGAGTGTGCACATTCATTGAAATCTGCTATCCAAAATGGAGCTATATTCTGGAACCGTACATTAAGAACAATAATGAGGAGTAGTTTTTATACTCTCGTGGGAAAAAGGGAGATAGCAAATAGGTAGGATAATATTATGTTGGGGTCATGCCATTCAGTATGCTTCATTGTGGTCAATGGTCCTTTCACAAGAGTTGCGTGTTTAGACCTTTTAACCATCCCCTAGAAATAAATTCACACATGACTCAAATATTTGGTTTGGTTTTTGGCAGAATTTAGGCCACAACTTTAGTGATTATAATCAAGTGAGTGGTTGCATAGGCTCTGGTTCGACTAGCTCCCTGCACCGTTGCAGGCAGCGCTGTCCCAGAGCTCTATTGTAGGACAGCCAAGGGTGAACACCAGGGACAGCTGATAACAGGAGTGCCAGTCAGCCACCCTGATGTCCCCCGTACTCGGGCGTGGGCACAACCCCTTTCGGGGTTTGCCAAACCAGTGTGTCCCTGGATTCCTTTACCGGAATACCCTTTGCATAGGAGTGGCTAGGCCATCCTGCCACCCCTATCACCTGAACCAGAGCCTGTCCGCAACCTTACAAGTTGTGACGATTTGCTACGCGGCAAGCGAAACCCAAGTGGCACCAGCCAATCAGCCAAATGGGGCAAATTCCTGCCGTGCCCCTGCCTCAACAACAGGCGACACATGAAGGCATAGCAAGGTCAAGCGGAAGCTCAGGCAGCTCTGCATGGACTTAAATAGGTCCCTCGATGATCCTTCCTTGTGTCCCATTGGCCAGATTGTTTCCAGCATCGAGGGACCTACCAACAGGGGGTTGTGGCTATCCAAATGATCCCCCACCCACAACACAGGGTCTGGTTGCCAGGTCGCACCACAACACATGCCCTCTTTGAGGGAGGACCCAATTTTAGAAGACTGTTGACAAGCCTTCATTTTTTGATTTGCAGGTAAAAGAGTAAGTTCTGCAGGTTGAAGTCTCCCCTCTTTCACACACACACACAAATGACTTAGATAGTGTGAACCTTTTTCTTTAAAAACTAGCCTCTCCCCCTTCTCTCCCTAATGTCTCAACAAACGAAACTGCTGTATAAATATGTTACATGGAAAGAACAAGAAAGAAACAATGCATATACCTTTACAAATCAAGAATTCCTTAATTTAAAAAATAAATGAATGAATGAATGAATATATGGAAGATAACTATAAAGCTGAAAACACTGGCAGCACCATGATAATTTCAACAGAGTAAATAATTTTTTGATGGCTGTAAAAGTGGAAAATTGATTTGCATGGAAAATATGCGGGAATGATATGTAACATGAAGGAGAAGAAGGGCAGTCATTGGTTATTTTAAAGTTTGTAAAATGTTTATTTTGAATTGTAAAATTGAAAAACTTAATAAAAAATTATTACCAAAAAACCCCCAAAAACTAGCACTATCCTGTTGGGTGCCATTGATTCCTCTGACTTTCTCTGCTTTTGTACCATTTCCCCCCGTTCTTTATCCGTGTGTATGCATTGGTCATATGGGTGATCCCAGCCAACAGGAGAACATGCCCGATGATATATCATCGGCCAGATTTAGCTAATGGTGATGTCATTGGGAAAAGTGAAAACCATTTAAATGGAAGGACAAAATAAATGAAGAAGTGAACACCTCTGTAATGAGTGCTGCGAGAGGGGACAGCAAAAGGGAAGTGATTATTGGGGAGGGGGGTGGAGATCAAGAAAATGTGGGTAGGTTTCAGCTCAGCTGCAGTTAAACTGCAAATAATTTAACAAGAAACATGTTCCTGATATGTGCTCTTCCTGACCTGTTCTGGCTACAGTGCCAAGTGACGGTTGTTACAGATGCTCCTCCCCCTGAAATAGCAACCACTGTTGGAAGCGAACAGGTCGGCCATATCAAGACAGTCAACTGCTCCTGTCCACCTGGAGAAAAGGTATGTATTTGAATCAGAAGTGTTTTGTCCCCCCCCCCCCCAAGTAAGACTTTCATTGTAATAATCGATATAAATATAATATTATGGCTTTATCATTAATCAACACTATTAACTCTGTGTATGAGATTCTGTGCATGTGGATTCTTCTACCAAAGGCCACCCTCCCATACGCTGGAGATGGTTTTTAGATATGGGTTGTATATTAACATTGTGTTTTGTGAGGTCTATGCCTTATGACTACTGCCCTAAATATTCTCTCCTGGAAGGAAGTTGAGCATAACAAGGACAGGAAATTTTCTGAGAATTCAAACGAAAGAAAGAAAGAAAGAAAGAAAGAAAGAAAGAAAGAAAGAAAGAAAGAAAGAAAGAATTTGTAGGAAGTAATAGTCTTTATTGTGCAAACTGTAGGAAGTAATAGTCATCCTATATTAATTTACTCTCATGGTGCTCATGTTGGCTAGCAAAGTGGTCATATCAGGGGATCTCAGGATGAGGGCTAGTATATTATCTAAGATAATAAAGGGGTAGTCAACCTTTTTATACCTAATGCTCACTAATGCATCTTTCTTGATGGTAAAATTTCCTTACCGCCCACCGGTGATGGATGGAAGGAGGATTCAGCTTGTGCCGTAGAACCCCCTGCCGCCCACCTAGAATCCTGAAACACCCACTAGTGGGCAGGAGGCCCCAGGTTGACAACCCCTGATCTAAGGCAATGTACTTATGTATTGCATGGTTGCTAACATGAGCAATTAAGGCTATATTAATGTGATGGAAGCAATGAGAAATTATGTTGATAAATAATATTTCTCTCTCATTTCAGGGTGAAAGAGGTCTACCTGGGTTCGAAGGTCTCAGAGGTCAGAAGGTTAGTTTTGCCTGAGGGACCGACAAGACTTACTTACTTACTGTATTTATTTATTTATTAAAAAACTTGATCAATTCAAGTTAAGTAGCTTCTGAATCCGAAACAGAATATGGGCTCTAATTGGGCTGCAATTTTCTTGTGGGAAGGAAGCAGATAGGTAGCTGCATCGCTGCCGGAGTTCCTGTTTCACAACAGCTTCCTCTTAGCTTATAAAATGCTATGGCCCTGGAAATTCTCATGCATGCACACTTCCATCACACTCACACTGCATTATGGGTTCCATGGGCCATCAGATTTTAAGCATATTGTGCTCTCCGTTGCCTGGTTAATTGGCTTCCAGCAGACAACAAACCTCAGTAGCAGAATTCCACAACAAAACACTCAAGAGAATTTTTTGGCATGTATAATATCCAGGCCCTGGAAGCTTTCATGCATGTTGTTCTTGGCATTCATTGTCTTGAGAGACAATGGAGTGCACCTCCGGTGGTGAGATCAAACAGATCAAACCCCCATTTTCGCCTGGCTTCCCACAGCTTATCCCGATGAACTTCCGCCTGCCTCCTCTCAGTCTTTCCCCCTCCATTTTCGCCTGGCTTCCCACAGCTTATCCCAATGAACTTCCGCCTGCCTCCTCTCAGTCTTCCCCCCCTCCGTTTTCGCCTGGCTGATTTTATGCTTATTACCATCAGTAGCAGCCACAGCCAAAATAACCCCCCCCCCGGGCTATGGGTTTTGTCCTCCCCCCGTTGTTGTCTCATCCCTGTGATTCCTCCCATCCTGCAGTGACGCATGAGGTATCCAGTCCCCCCTCCCCCCGAGTCACCCCTGTGACTTCCCCCACCCTGGGTCAGCCCATGACCTATTCGGGCCCCTCCCCCACCCCCACCCCACTCGGCTCCACTCTGTAGAGCCGAGGCCTAGTGAGGCCTACTCTGCAGGCTGTAAAGTAGAGGCGAGGCCTGGGAGGGGGGGAGTATTTTTGGGTTGCGGCCTGTGGCTGTGGCTCTGGGTTTGGCCGTATGCCTTTGACTGGTAATGGCTCTGTGGGTTGTCTGGTAATGGCCGCCTTGGTGGTTTCAGTTGCTCGGTTGATGACGTCATTATTTGGCGCCACCCTTCAGAGCTTTTGCTGGAGACAGAGCGCGATCTGCCTTTCTATTGGATGCTGCTGCTGTATTCAGAGCTTCTGGTGGTGATGTCATATGTGCGCGCCACTTTTTTTGGCCTTTATTCTATATTTTAGACATGATAGGTGTGGTTTCTTTGAATTTTTTTTATGCCAGATCCTTCCTTGATGGTCATGGTACACTGTGTCCTTAATTTGATGAGATTTGGTCCAGCGGTTACGGAGCACGGTGGTGTCCGCCGCGCACGCAATGGGAACATTTTTATATATATAGATGCATCTCTGGGTTATTTGTGGGGCCTGCCTGGTGTTTTTACATGAGTAGAATGTGTCCTTTTATTTAAAATGCATCTCTGGGTTATTTGTGGGGCATTGGAATTCGTTCGTTTTTTTCCGAAAGTATAGTCCGGCCCACCACATGTTCTGAGGGATGGTGGACTGGCCCACAACTGAAAAAAGTTGCTGACCCCTGTTCTATAGTGTCAGGTTCTCTTATCGGATGTTCAATAGAAGTGCCAAGCCATTTGTCTTTTAGCCTTTTTATTCAGTGCCAAACTATTTACAGTGCAGAGCTCAGTCTTATCATAACTGCTCAGTCAGAAGCAGAATCCGGAAGTGCCTCCCTCCTGTTTTGGCGCCAACACCACAATCTTGGCATCCTAAATTGCCGCCTTCTTCTCCTACATGCTATCTGCGCCGGAATTGACGCCTCCCCCTCCGCGCGAGTCTGCTGGGTGGTGCCAGGCCTCTCACTATCTCTCTGGAGACCCTGCACTCCCTGGCTCCCAGCCACTAACTGCTCCTCCCCCGAAACGGGACTGCCAGATTCACTTGAAGATGAATCTGTTGTTAAAACAGGTTGCGGCTCTCTATAAACACTCAGAGCTGGACTGGCAGGGGCTGGCAGATCCCTGACATATAGCATGTTCAGAAACAGATTTATTGGCTGTTGGACTAAGTACTGGTGCCATCCGCTCAGTCCGCCAGAACCTGTCTTTGCATGCAGTGGAAGTCCCTAACTCACCAAGAACTTGAGATCCATTGGCATGGACCTTGTTTAGCCAGCCAGTCAAAGAGAGAGCTGAGTACAGGGTGGGGACCAATGGCGGATGAAATACCCCAGAAGGAGCATGGTGTGTCCCCCACCAGAGGTACTACATCCTCCTCTAACACCCCATATGTCTCACTGGATGTCACAGAATGATAGAGAGAAAATGAAGGCTTGCTTTTCTTATAACATGAAATGCTTCTCCAGCTTAATAGTTAAGCATCCTCTTTTTGGTGGTTGGCAAAAGAAGAGGGAGAATGCACTTTGGAAGCAAGGTTATCCATTGGTTTAAAACGGTATGGAGCTGTAGCTTTGTTTCCATCGTCCCCATTTCCATTCAAAGCAGCCACAGGACTGGGCCTTGCATTTCTCTGGCTCTATAAATAGAAGCTTCCCATTTTAATCAGTGACAGTTTAACCGATGAGAGTCCCTTTGCACAATGACATGAGAAATTACAGTAAGAGCCAAACCAGGGGCTGGCAGCAAGAGAACATGGTGTGTTTTAAATGGCTGCCATTTCCCCAAGTCTATGGACCCAACGATGGCCTCTAGAAATGCTAATGCATCAGTTTAATATAAGTGAAATGGAATTCTTTATCGGGGCGCCTGGGATGGAAGTGAGCCTTTTAGAAGCTGATTATACTGTATTTAGGATGCCCCATCTCTCCTCTAAAATGGTCCAAGAGATGAATGCTGATTCCTGCTTAGCACACAGAGTGGATTATCCGCCTACATCTCTGTTTAGCGGCATTGAGTGGTTCCTCTTGACACTGATGTAAAAAGCCTTCTTTTAAAAATTGGGAAAGAAAGACCTTCTGGCATTACTTTTTCTTTTCTATGAGCAGCCTGAAAAAAAATTAAATAGAGACTTGCTGTGAGTGATCGACTTTTTTGCAACCAGGTTTGCAGGTTGTAAATGGAACAGGAAGCAGAGAAATGCATTTTATTTTCCTGTTGCATCCCATGCTTTCTTTGTTACATTGTTAAAGGGCCCACTTTGGAACCAATAATTTTATGCACGCATGCCCACACTTTTGAGTATTGCACACAACATGTTGAGGAACTGTAGCTCAGTGGTCGAGCACATGTTTTTCGCGCATAAAATCCAGGTTCTCTTCCTAACATCTGCAGTTTCAAAGACTGGATAGTAGACCTGTGAAATACCACCATTTGAGACTCTAGAAAGCTGCTCCCAGTCAGAGTAGACAGGACTGGATGGATATACAGACTTATACTGCTCTAAGGGAGTTTTTAATCTGTGATATTTTAACGTATTTTACTGTTTAGGGAAGTTTTTAATCTGTGATATTTTAATGTATTTTGATATTTGTTGGAAGCCGCCCAGAGTGGCTGGGGAGACCTGGCCAGATGGATGGGGTACAAATAAATTATTATTATTATTATTATTATTATTATTATTATTATTATTATTATTATATAAGGCAGCTTCTGTCTGACTTCATAAGAACATAAGAAGATGAAAAAAAAGCCCAGCCAGAGGAAGCCAGACACCCATCTAGTCCAGCATCCTGTTCTCACAGTGGGGAGGATGAATGTATAAATGATATAATGAGCAAAATAATGGCAGCAAATTGCAGACTGAAAAAGAAAAAGGATGGCAGCGAATACTGACCATTTTCACCTGTACGATTTCCATTCCTGTCTGCAGATGGAGACACAAGCGGACACAATTTCCTGGACCTTTTCCCCATTCTGATCTAATTCTCTGATATCCCTACTAGTTGGTCTAATAAAAGTCAGGGGTGGTATGGGGGTGGGGATCATTGCATCTTGTACTCTTGAGCTAACACTTATTCTTTTTTTGTCAAGGGAGAAATTGGACCAACTGGACTTCCTGGCCCAAAGGGAGAAAGAGGAGAACCAGTAAGAACACTTATCAGAGCTCAGACACTCTGGATAGCTGTTCTAACATTACCATGTGCTAATAACAATAGGCATGTAATACTAAACTAGGGGTCACAAATAACACCTGGTTGACTTACTTTTAACTAGATTCTGGATCCAGGACTCAAAGTTTTATCTGTGAATTATAGATGCAGGACTCTGAAGAGCTAGGTAAATGGACCCCTGACCATTAGGTCCAGTCGTGACCGACTCTGGAGTTGCGGCGCTCATCTCGCATTATTGGCCGAGGGAGCCAGCATACAGCTTCCGGGTCATGTGGCCAGCATGACTAAGCCGCTTCTGGCGAACCAGAGCAGCGCATGGAAACGCTGTTTACCTTCCCGCTGGAGCGGTACCTATTTATCTACTTGCACTTTGATGTGCTTTCGAACTGCTAGGTTGGCAGGAGCAGGGACCGAGCAACGGGAGCTCACCCTGTGGTGGGGATTCGAACCGCCGACCTTCTGATCGGCAAGCCCTAGGCTCTGTGGTTTAACCCACAGCACCACCCACGTCCCTAGCTAGCCAACAATAAAAAAGGGAAACAATGTACACAAGGTTTGAAAATGACTGCATACACTTGAAATATTTGTTCTGCAGTTCAACCACTGCCTTGCAGAAGTAACTTTGCTTTCAGATCCTGGATTATTAATTTATATCTCCAGTGAAAGAAATCCCATGCAGTGATTTCTAGGCGCACTCAGCTACTGAGTCTCATCATGTTCCATCAAGGACTGCCTCTTCTGTGCCTTCCTGGGCTGCTCGTATTTGAGATCCACTGACATTATCATTGGTTTCCCCTTAGCTGCTCTCAGAATGTCTTAGAACATCCATTGGTAGTGATAGCTCACTGTGAGAATTGTGAGAATTCTTGTGCTATAGTTATTGTGTTAACTGTGGATTTATTCTCTCCTTTTAGGGTGGAGGAGGAGCTGGCTGGGCAGAGAAAGGAGAAAAGGTATGGTCATACTCAAAGCTGGGTAAACTCTAAAAATGTTATCTATGCAATTATTATTAATTATTATTATTATTATTATTATTATTATTATTATTATTATTATTATTATTATTCCCTTTCTCCAAGGAGCATCCATGGTGCTTCTAGTCTCGTTTTCTCTCTGCAACAATCTTACAAGCACCAGAATTTTGACAGTATTTCCTGAGATGAGAAATATGATTTTATGTTAGATTTCTCCCATGCATGTATGCAGTTTTACCTAATTCACACATTTTTGCAAGCGATTTTCCCGAATGCAATGCATTGTTGTTATTTGTCATTTTCATGAATATGTGTTTGTATGCCCACTTTCCCTTAATATATATACTTTTGTCCTTCTCTCTCTCTCTCTCTCTCTGTGTGTGTGTATGTATGTCTGTGGTTGGAGAACTGTGTCACAAAATTCAGAGAAAAATGAATTTAGACTGATAGCTGGCGTTCAAGCTTGTGTCTTGCTTGCTGGGTAACTTCATTTCAAAAGCAAACAAAATGGAATTTCTCGCCCATCCCTAATTGGGTCCTTTCATATTGCAATTAACTGGGATCGAACCCTTGAGGCCTGCCTACCGTGGAGCTAGGTGTCAACTGTCATGTTTAGAGGAAGCACTAAACATCAGACTAAAGGATGTTGAGAGACAAAACATTGCGGCAGCTGTAAATAGAGTTTGCTCTCCCATATTCTATGATTTAAATATCTTAGATAGCAGGGTCAACTATGTTACTAAGTTAATAATCCCAGCCCAACGTAGGGCATTTATGCTGGCCCGACTGAATGTCTTTCCCTCGGCATTTGTCAAGGGTAGATATCAGAGATACTGCAGATGTTCCCTGGATGTCCCAGATACTGTAGAGCATATTCTCTTTCACTGTCCACTGCACAGTATGCTGCGTGAACGTGTGCTGTCCTCCCTCCTGGGTGGTTTGAAACCGCTGCACGGTGGAAGTGTTGGATTCTGTCTGTCTGACATTGACCAAAGGGTGACTGCGGGGGTAGCCGAGTTTTTGGCAGCAGTTTAACAGGAAGAAATTCCAGATTTTATATATATATATATATATATATATATATATATATATATATATATATACACACACACAACCAGCCTATGTACTCAACTGTTGCTTCTTTGTACCCTGTTTCCCCTATTTTAAGACGTAGTCATAAAATAAGCCATAGCAGGATTTTTTCGCATTTGCGAAATATAAGCCGCACCCCGAAAATAAGCCATAGTTATAGGATGGTGCCAAGGAAAACGCGGGGCTGGGCTTACATAATAAAAATAAGACATCCCCTCAAAATAAGCCATAGTGCGTTTTCTTGAGGGGAAAAAAAAATATAAGACGGTGTCTTAAAATAGGGGAAACACGGTATATATTTTAAGGCTCTTGTACGTGATTTTATCTCTCATGGTTTTATTTGTAAAATGGCTAATAAAGGTTTGATAAGTAAGTAAGTTTAGAGGAAGCCTGGGTGGTAGTACCAGGGTTTCTTAGGCACCTGTTGGGGTCAGCTGGCTGGTTTGAAAGTCCTGTGCATGAGCAGAGTTCCATTCATTCTCCCGATAGTTTAAACACACACAGTATTTCAAAACCTGGGCTATTAATCAGATTACATCAAAAGCTGGCAAAGACTAAGTATAAGGCTTTGTCTCCTGCATCTGCCCATATCATCGAATGGGCACCAAAGAGGATGAAGGCAACAATTGATCTGATTGATCTGATTTACGAGCATCCAGATGTGTCGTTTTAGTCCTTTTGTGTCTAGAAATTTCCTGGGACAGCTCTCCAACACCCAAGGGAGCACTTCAGAAGATATGCACCTGCTGGCCACATCTTGCCAACATCTGTCTGACAGGTTTGGCACCAGCACACATGTGTTCTTGTGCCAAGCACAGCTACTGTTTTCTTTTTGCTTAGAAAAAGAACTGAGCGCCTCTTCAAAATGCAAAAAGGGGTTTGGATCTGTGGAGCGTTCAGCTGCAGCTGCATTACGAGCTTGTTCTCATCCTCTCTCTGGCTGAATTGCCACCTAGTGCTATTGACCTGTTCTTTTGTTCTGACATCAGGTGTGGGTGTTTTTATTTATTTATTGCTTTGAAAAAAGGCTTTCTTTGACATTCTAGAAATACACAAAAGCACCCAAGAAAAGTTGCTGGTGTTGATGGAACACTCTGTTCTTCCCTTGAAATTCCTTTGAAGTTTCTTTGAAGTAGCAGCTAAAGTTGCTGAAAAATAAACCACCCCAACAAAACCCTAGCTACCTGATACAGCAAAAGATGTTTCTTGAGCTTTGGACTTCAGCTATCTGCTGTTTGTTTCCTTCCAAGTGCAGAGGACAGATAGCTTCTTCCTCCCAATATCACCCCTTCCCTTGGATTGCTGCTGTTGTCAGCTCTGACAACTGTGGGGAAGAAGGTTCTGGATTATAGGACTTCTTCCTGAACCTAGACCCAAAAGGAGCTGCACCATCCATGGTTCTTCTTAGCCTGACAGCAGCATGAGAATGCTCAGAACATTTCAACCTTTGAAAATAAATCGGAATGCACCCATCAGAATTTGCACTGGAATTTGAAACATAGTTCTTGACTCATTTTTTAAAAAATAAGAAATGTATCTCAAATGGTGTCTTTGGAGAAAAAAAATGGAGAGGTACCAAACTCATGTTGGTAGCTTCAATAACACTGTCCAACCATCTCGTCCTCTGTCGTCCCCTTCTCCTTGTGCCCTCCATCTTTCCCAACATCAGGGTCTTTTCCAGGGAGTCTTCTCTTCTCATGAGGTGGCCAAAGTATTGGAGCCTCAGCTTCAGGATCTGTCCTTCCAGTGAGCACTCAGGGCTGATTTCCTTTAGAATGGAGAGGTTTGATCTTCTTGAAGTCCATGGGACTCTCAAGAGTCTCCTCCAGCACCATAATTCAAAATAAATAAATATTTCCATGTATATATTTACAGAGTCATGTGAACATGCAATGGGATAGATTTATAAATAAGCACATGCAAAAGTGATGTGGATTAGAAATATGTCAGGAAGATTTGGGGCATCACGTGGCAGGACAAAGTCTCAAACAAAGTTGTGCTCTCCCAAGCTCACATTCCCAGCATATTCAAACTCCTGTCTCAGTGACAAGTATGCTGGTTGGTCATGTTCACAGAATGGAAGGTGGCAGGATGCCTTCATCTGCCCCAGCTGCAACAAAACATGTCTCTCCCATATCAGTCTCCACAGCCACAGCGGACGTTGCAGCCTTCCAAGGGTTTGACTTCACTCCTGAAAGGTGCACTCCTCTATTGTCTCCCAAGACAGATGGATGCCAGCAAAGAGCTGTTCATTGCTTGGCGCGGTAGCATAACAACAGAGAAGGTTCTCACCTTGGAAATAGTTCTGAAAGTAGCACTGCCCTCTGAAATCATCTTCCACCTTTGGCATTTGGGTAGCTACTACCGTCAGCCTGGTGGCAAAGGGGACCCAAGAAGTTGTGATGGCTGATGTTTGAAAAGGAAACACTTTGCTTCTTTGCCATCACTGTTTACACCAGGAGTGGACAACCTGGTACCCTCCAGATATTGATGGATCCCTGACAATTGACCAACATCTAAAGGAGAACCACCTTGGCTAACCCTGGCTTAAAATGACAGAAGCAATAACATGATTGTTTGAGAAGAGGGGAAGAGAGGTCCCATCTCTCTGTGTCATCTTTATGAATGATTATCGTAGGTTTCCCCATGACAGCGAATTCCTGGAATTTGTTGAATATTGACTTGTTAGAGACAAATGTGTGGGTGTCCATATATATCTCCTTCTGCTGCTCCCCTGTCCCCTCATCCAGCAAATTAAAACAGTGGGGGCACACGTATTTCAGTTCTGTTCCATTTTATCTGTTTTAGCCATAGGCCATAACAAAGTTCGAGATACAAATTAGGGCCATCAATTTCAAGCATGGCAAGAATTAACATGTCAGAAATCACGGAGCTACGACAATAGTAAAACATCAGAAATCCAATTTGCAGTCTACGACGTGCACATCATAAAATATCTTGGGCTGCCATAGAAAAATTAGCTACATTATCCCTTATTACTATTGGCAAGTAAGTTGTCATTTCATTTTTGCAATACACTTTTGCCTAGCATATTCAGAAATGGGGCAGTGAGATATATAATGAGGAGTTGCTTCTATTGCTTCCTCTTTTCAGATACAATGGAGAGAGAGAGAGAGAGAGAGAGAGCATATTGTCATAGCATATATTAAGTTAATGAATCTGTTGTATTCTAAACCAGGTGGAGGCTTTCACTGGAGGAGAAATGTGGAAATAATGGATAAATATGTTTTGAACCCGTGATTAAATTAGGACCAGTCTCCTTTCATTACATTTCAGGGACCTGCCCAAATTTGGAGGGCTTTTTGAGGCAATCGTTCTCCTCAACACATCATCAAGGCAAGCAACGGACTTTAGGGCCCTTCAGCTCAGATCGGCTCATGTGAACATGGGGAGAACTCTGTTTGGCCAGGCCCAAGGTCCATTTCATCCAATATCCATATCCCATCACAGAGCTGCAGTCCCCAGAGTTCCCTCTGAAGAGGGACTGTTTGATATATTACTCTGGGAATGACAGATCTGCGAGTGGAATTGGGAAGTCTTCTAACAACCCTCAGTGCCCTTAACAAACTACAGCTCCCAGCATTCTTTGAGGGAGGCAATGGCAGTTTAAAGTGGTGTCATAGTACTAATGGATGGTGTGAATGTGGCCTAAGGCATTTGTCACAGTGGCCAGGTTGGATGTATTTGACAGTGAACTATACTCGGAGTCCAGTGTGAATTTCATGCTCTTCATTCAGCTCATAGTAGCAAGGAATGAATCTTTCCCCAAAACGTCTGCTATATATATATTGTTTACACAATGGGCCCCACGTGATTGGCTAATTCTGGGCTCCTCCTGTAGGCCAATCAGGTTGCGGATTCACTTCATCCAGGAGCCTGATTGGCTGCTCTTGCAGGCCAATCAGGTCGCTGATTCACTTCCACCTGGAGCTGGATTGGGTGGCTCCTGCAGACCAATCAGACTGCTGCATTCTGGATCCTATTGTTCTAGGACCAATCAGACTGCTGCATTTTGGATCCTATTGTTCTAGGATTCAGCTCAGTACATAACAGACAGCACCTGTGTTTCATCTTTTTCTGAGCCAATCATGGCTCTCTATCTCCCACAGCTTCCATATTTAGACCAGGGAGTTGTGTACAGGTGAATTCCTGTGTCATAACATTGCAACAGGGAACGTCCGCCGTCTCTAGCAAGTCTTCAAGTTTTCAGAAGAACTCGCATACTCAGAAGTCACAGTTTCATAGTTAGATAGAAGAAATGAGCTTTAGCTGATTTTTTTTTTTAAATTGCTGTAATTACAGGGTTTTAGTTTTAGTTTTATTCACTGACTTCTGTGACCCAGAATAATGAGCACATAATTGTTTCAAGACCGCATAATTGTGCATCTCAGCAGCCGAACTCTCGGCACCACAGGAATCGCAGGGCTTGCTCGCCTGCAGTTTTATTTTGCTTTGCATCGCTTCGGAGAACAGCGCAGCTGTCTCTATTTCTGCTTTACTGCTTCGTGGGCAGAGAGGAAAATCCTTTCTGGGGCTGCACTGACACCTGCTGGCTGCTTTGGCTCTGTGAAAAATCCTTTTCGTATGGACCTTTCAAGCGATAATCTGGGTGGTTTGAAATTTTGTCTAAAGTTCAGGTACATGAATCAATTTGGGCAGAACTTTCTTTTCTTTTAAGGAACTGAACCTAATCTGGAGTGAGGGCCTGGTCATGAATCTCCAATATTTTAAAGAGGGAAAGAAGTGAGGGTAATAAATTTGGATTCAGCATTGTCCTCCCCTCTTCAGCAGCTGGACAGGGAAAGACGATTTCTAACTCAGAAATAAAAAATAAAAAAATTCCTTCCAGTAGCACCTTAGAGACCAACTAAGTTTGTTCTTGGTATGAGCTTTCGTGTGCATGCACACTTCTTCAGACACATGCACACGAAAGCTCATACCAAGAACAAACTTAGTTGGTCTCTAAGGTGCTACTGGAAGGAATTTTTTTATTTTTTATTTTGTTTTGACTATGACAGACCAACACGGCTATCTACCTGTAATTCTAACTCAGAAGTGAGCTTTTTTCTTTTCTGATCTTCTTCCTTCAACCCTCCAGGGTTTGGTGCATAGCTGTCAACCCTCCCTTTTTTGCGGGAAACTCCCTTATTCCAATGCCGTTTCCCACTGCTATCCCGGATTGTTGATATCCCTTAAATTTCCCAGATTTCAAAGGAAGCAGCTCCTCTCCCTCCCTGCCAGCCAGAGAGGCTCCTCAGCTGCGTTGCTCGGCTGCCAATAAGGAGTCTGAGACTGACTGGGGGCGGAGCTTGCATGCCTTGTGCAGCCAGACCCTCACGCCCAACCAGACAGCCAGCCTGCCTGCCATCTATGCGCTCGCTCTTTCGCTCACCCGTTCGCGCGCAGCCTCTGGAGCACAGGGTGGCGAGGCTACTTGGTGTCATTGCACCGCCCTCACGGCATCCCTTATTTTCAAATCCGAAAGTTTGAAAAATTCCCTTATTTTCAAATCCAAAAGTTGACAGCTATGGTTTGGTGTGAGGATTTGGAAGGGGAGATAGTAAATATCATCTAGTGAAAAGGGATTCTAGGTGTAAATCTGCAGCAGTTCGCAGCTCCTGCTGATGCTCAGAGTCCATTGGAAGTCCTGTTTTTTTGGACACAGAATTTATAGCACAGAGAAGAAAGACTGAGCTCTGGGAAGCACATAGGAAGAGAAACATATATTCCATGAGGACCTTTTCTTTAAAAAATCACAAACTGAAGTGGAAATGCAGAGAACTGGACTGAAGACTGGGGGAATGAGAAACTGAGAGAAACCAAAAAGGAAAGATTCTGCTTTATTCCCACCCCCCACCACAGTTCCTCACCGTGCTTGTGGTTCATCGGGACTCATTCCTGAATACCCCCGGGCTTCCAAAGCAGCATCTTGGGCAGGAAAGGGAGTGATCTGGGATGGAAGACAACCCAGGAATATCTGATGTGTCAGATCAATGATCCATCAGACTGACAGTGGTTGTCCAGAGTTTCAGACAGGAGCTTTCCCCTGCCCTACTCAGAGAGGCTCAGGATTAAATTTGGGACCTTTTGCAAACAAAGCAGATGTTTCACCACAGAGCTACAGCTCTTCAGCTACAGCTCAGAGGGCTGCCTTGTGGTTCTCTTTTAAAATGTTAAAAAGCTGAGCCCCTGCCACCTGCAGGTGACCACCTGGCTGTGTGCAACTGCCTGGTTGCTTACGTCTTTGAAAACATAACTGAGAATGCCCCTGGGAGAAGGAAGGTGGCTCTTCGCATGAGCCTAAGGGGCAGCCATTTCAGTGCTTCATGTACAAACACTGGGCCACAGAGGGGGGAAATACACAGAAGCACTGGCAGAAGAGAACAAGAAAATGGTATCTGGGCTATGCATTGGGACCCTGACTGCATATCGATCTGAAAAAAAACACATGCCATCCTACTAGATAACACTTTATTTATTAGTAATGAGCATTAAAAGTTTCATTTTGCATTTTTGGTAACATTTATTTTAGTTTTCTGTATTTCCCTTGTGTTTCCATTATACTGCCTGCCATCTTCCATTCTATGGACATGACTAACCAGTATATTAAGCGGTGTAGAAATGGCCTAAATAAAACGAAATAGTTACATTCCCAGTTGCAACCATTTTAAAATGCAATGTTGAAAACAGTTTGAAACTTGCAATAAAAAAATGGACCATCACAAAATAGTTGTTGAGACAGTGGTATGTACACATTATCTAACCACATCCAATGCTCTCCACTTCTCCAGGTATTAAACTCAAACTCAACATTCATAATCAGTATTTGGAAAAACTGTGTTTCAGCATTCCATAAGTGGGAAAATAGAATTTCAGATCAATTTGATATAATTTTCAGTTACGGCAAGCAAATATATGTTAGAAAAAATGATTAAGAATACATATACACACTACAATTATTAATACTCTATAAACTTATGTATCAGCAAGAATCCCAGGGTCATAAGAATTGTTCTTCTCCTTAATAATCTCTGTTTTCTATTTATCTCATTTTCTTCTACTGATTGGCCTCTCGCATGGAAACTCGTATGGCATCAGTATTGCCTAATTGTTTAAATTAGAATGAAGTGCAGTTGCTAAACTGGACTCTCCTCCTCCCTCCATATTTTTTGACAAATGTTCTAAGGCCAACAATTTGTTGTGAAGAATCACTTCACCCCTGGTAGAAAGTCAACTCCCTCTTTGGCGCTGCCTTTGCCAAGATACTAATAGCATTTTAATCTAATTAACCTAATAGGTTTCTGCACCTGGGTTTTCAAGAGGGCAATGATTTGTGCAGCTCCCGTGTAGCAGCTCTGAACATTCATCATAACTGTTTATTGCAGTGGTATCAACAAATTGTTGTTGAGTGCATAGTGCATTTGCAAACAGGAATGCAATTAATATAGGCCAGAGAGAGAGAGAGAGAGAGAGAGAGAGAGAGAGAGAGAGAGATGAATTGGCTCTTTCATGAACTTAAAATCTGCAGGAAACTTTGTGATCAGTTATGAGTTAATGACTCTAATGGGTGCCATGGTTTTACTATGAAAAGTTTGGCCTAATCCATAAATAGTAACCAATGGATCTGTTGTAGATTTAGTAGGAGAAGGTGAATAAATTTATGCATAAAGGTAAAGGTAAAGGGACCCCTGACCATTAGGTCCAGTCGTGACCGACTCTGGGGTTGTGCGCTCATCTCACATTATTGGCCGAGGGAGCCGGCGTACAGCTTCCGGGTCATGTGGCCAGCATGACTAAGCCGCTTCTGGCGAACCAGAGCAGCGCACGGAAACGCCGTTTACCTTCCCACCGGAGCGGTACCTATTTATCTACTTGCACTTTGACGTGCTTTCGAACTGCTAGGTTGGCAGGAGCAGCGACCGAGCAATGGGAGCTCACCCCGTTGTGGGGATTCGAACCGCCGACCTTCTGATCGGCAAGCAACTTTATGCAAACCTTCCAATAATTCTCAGATAAAAATAAAGAGTTGTTTATTAGATGTAATGTTAATGAAATGAATGCTATTAATGTGCAAGATTTTTGCCAAGCAGATAGTTTCAGCCTCTAGACCAGGCATGGCCAATCTTTGCCCTCCAGCTATTTTGGGACTACAATTCCCATCATCCCTAGCTAACAGGACCAGTGATCAGGGATGATGGGAACTGTAGTCCCAAAACAGATGGAGGGCAAAGTTTGGCTATGCCTGCTCTAGACCATGGATGATTCCAACCAAAGTGACATCTCTGAAGCTGCTACCTGCATTGAAGAATGCAAGAAAGCAGCAATTTCTGCTCCAACCTACATCCCTCACAATCAGCACTATTTCCATTCTGCTGCCGTTTGCTTTCCACCAAATACTACATTATTTGTCTCAGTATCTGCTATATATTGTAGTTAGTGCAATTTATTTATTTAAATGCAAAGGAGACTTCAAAACAATGTAGTCAACCATGTCTTATTCGGGGACATGAAAGTATCAACATTGTGAAGGAATTCGGTTTCCTTGCGACAGCTATTTATATATCAAAAACCTTGTATTTTAATTGTATTCATGAAATCAACATCATGTACAGTTTGGTCCTCTTGTTAAGAATTGCTGTCACAGTCCCTTCATACAGTCACACATTATAGAAGGCTCTGGTCGTTACCTGCAATACCGGTATACTGTAATTATTCTGCAGCTAGTATGCCAAATTTGGCTTTTGTGGTTCAATATAGCCTAGAAACCTACAATTAACCTCAAATAGGCTGTCGACAGTTCCAAATATATCCTCAAGAGCTGTCATGTATGAAATGGCCAACTCTGCATAAGCGCATAAGAAAACCCCTCCTGGATCAGACCCAAATCCCATCTAGTCCTGTTCTCACAGTGGCCAACTAGATGCCAATGGAAACCCCACAAACAATGGCACTACATGGTGACTTAGTGTAGGTGTTCATGCATCGTTCCAGTATACCTGAAGGAGCGTCTCCACCCCCATCGTTCAGACACTGAGGTCCAGTGCCGAGGACCTTCTGGTGGTTCCCTCACTACGAGAAGCCAAGTTACAGGGAACCAGGCAGAGGGCCTTCTCGGTAGTGGCACCCGCCCTGTGGAACGCCCTCCCTTCAGATGTCAAAGAGAACAACAACTACCAGACCTTTAGAAGACATCTGAAGGCAGCCCCGTTTAGGGAGGCTTTTAATGTTTAATAGATTATTGTATTTTAATGTTCTGTTGAAAGCCACCCAGAGTGGATGGGGAAACCCAGACAGATGGGCGGGGTATAAATAAAAAATATTATTATTATTACATCTGAGATGATGTAGTCATTGTCAACTCTGAGATTCAGAGCAGTTGAACTCTGAATATGCATTAATAACATGTTTAAAACAATTTTAATTGGTTTTTTTTTTTAAAAAAAAGCATGTACAAATTCAATAGCCATTAAAAACACTTATACAGCAGTACAGCTAATGGTGTTTGTTTTATCCATTGTATCTAGACATACACTTAGGTATTCGGCATTCGAACATATTACTTAACACAACACTGAGACTATTCAGTGGTTGGTATATGGAGATCTTGGTTTTGGTCATTAACATAGTTAAAGACAAACTTAAGAGGGAAAAAGAGAGCGTGGACAAATAGAGAGAGAAAATTTGTGGGGAGATAGTGGAACACAATGCTCTAATAACTTATGACTCATTGGGTTGAGTACAACCTGCTCCTTGTCAAGAAATCAAGAAGTTTCTTTTGACCCTCTCAATATATGCTGGTTGAGCTTGATGGTCCAGAAGTTGTGGACACCTGACATAGATAGTGTATGGAATTCATTCACATGTGATGCACTGATGGCCGCCAACTTGGATGGCATCAAAAGAGCATTGGACACATTTATAGAAGGTAAGTCCATCAATGGCTATTAAACACGATAGCTAAGTTCTACCTCCACTGCTGAAATCAGGATGCCTTTGAATATTGGTTGCTGTAAATCCTAAGTGGGGAGAGTGTTCAGATTCGGCTTGTGGGCTTCCCATTGGCATCTCTTTGGCCACATTGAGAATCGGATGCTGGACTAGGTGGGCCCCTGGTCTGATCAAGCAGAGTTCTACCTATGATTTCAGTATGGCTGGTGTATTGCCACACAGTAGAGACCTATTTCTGCACTGAAGTGAACTTTTCCTCCTCGTGTGAACAGGATGGTAGCTTAGGTCGTCAGGTGATGCTGTGCAGAGGGAAGAATGTGAATGATTCAGGTTAGAGTGTAACATCTTCTGTCCTCCTAGGTCAAACAGGTAATTTAGTAGAATGCCTCTTCAAATGCTCTGCCACCTCTGCCAACGAAAACGGGGTAGGCTACAATTTTCTTCTCAGCCAGGGGACAAAGTGAAGAGGAACAGCAGCCACTCCAGAAGTTAATGGTTTTAAGCAACAGTTGACGTGGGAAAAAGCTACTGATGTTTTGCAAAAGGATAGGTCTTGCGCCTTGATTTCGAGTGGAGAAACAGTATTGAAGGGAGAAGATTAACAGGTGCAATGACTCCTTCTATCGTGCTGCTAGGAGCCCCTGCCAAAACTCTCACTTTGGCTCAGCTCTGAAAGGCCCAAGAGACTTTCCCTGATGCTGAAGCTGGCAACCATAAGCGAGAGCAATTACCTTCCTGTAGCCTTTAATGGCCTCAATAACAAAGCTGTGTTATCTGAGACTCCTGGGAGGTCTCCTTTGCCAGAGTGCTCTGTCACTCAGTAACTGACTCTTCCTTCGTTCCCAAGACATCCTGTGCTTTTCATGCTTCTCTTAAAGGATGAAATCACCTCTGTGGCCCAAATAATGGGTTTGTTACAGAGTGGTGGACCTGACACTATTTATGTAATTAGCAGTTGTGAGAATGAGTTTCTTTTTAAAGTAAATAGTGTGAGGGTCTTGGTGCAAATTGGGATCCTGGTGGTCGGGGTAGGTTCATCAGAACGGGATGTGAGAGAAATGCTCTTGGTCTGAATGATCTTGGTTCACTGTATCCTCTTTGGTTCGTAGGTGCAAAATTCGGTATACAGCATAACATTCGCCACCCTGCGGTTTGCAGCTTTCCTTCCACAATTGTATCCCAGCTTATAGTTTCCAAGCTGTAAAACAGTCCACTCCAAACACTGCTTGTGGGTTTCAACTAGCTCATCCCTTCAGGGAATTTTAGGATTGCGTTTTATTTCGTATGAAGCCTTTTTAACCCACTACGTTTTATCATTCTAGGGTGAAAGGGGAGCCCAAGGATTACCTGGGCTGATGGGTGAAAGAGGAGAAAAGGTAACAATCTGTTCAAAGCAGGGACAGAAGAAAATATCTGCCAGGAGTTTCCAGCTACACAAGTGGTGGACTGATACATGTGAACTAATAAAAGTTGGACTTTGTAAAGGACTTTCCCTAAAGATCTTCTGCAGTTCAGCTTAATGGTCAGCCACACAGATTTTAGCAGCACAACCATCCCTAAAACACCACAAATAACATGGCACAAAGCAACAACAATGAGTCCTAGTACACATCATCAACTTGGCATCTATTTCTTGCAGGACCGGTGCTGGCAATTTTGGCGCCCTAGGCGAGGGGGTGGGCCACGTGACGTCATTACGTATGATGCACGTTGTGGAGCGGTGCCCCGCCCCCTGCCCTGCCGGGCGCCCCTCGCCGCCGCGGTTTGCTTGCTCCGCCGCTGGTTGGGGCGGCGGCGGGCAGCGGCGGGGGGCAGGCTGGCCAGCGCCCCCTCCATTTTGGCGCCCTTGCCGCCGCAGTTTTCGCCCCAACCTGCTTGCTCCGCCGCTGGTTGGGGCGGCACCGGGCGGTGGCGGGTGGCGACGGGGGGTGGGGGGCAGGCTGGCCAGCACCCCCTCCATTTTGGCACCCTAGGCAATTGCCTAGTTTGCCTAAATGGACGCGCCGGCCCTGATTGCTTGACCTTTCCAAACTTTCTGCCCCTGGGCAATGAATCTGGCCCCTACAAATGTAATGGAACCTAAACCCTGAATCTTAGCATTCTTATTGACTCCCCTGACCCAAGTTAACAGCTTTCCAAGCAGTTTATTCCTTGGAAAATTACAGGTGGTACAATGCAGTAAGGTAAAGGTAAAGGGACCCCTGACCATCAGGTCCAGTCGTGTCCGACTCTGGGGTTGCGTGCTCATCTCGCTCTATAGGCCGAGGGAGCCGGCATTTGTCCGAAGACAGCCTCCGGGTCATGTGGCCAGCATGACAAAGCTGCTTCTGGCGAACCAGAGCAGTGCACGGAAACGCCGTTTACCTTCCCGCTGGAGCGGTCCCTATTTATCTACTTGCACTTTAACGTGCTTTCGAACTGCTAGGTGGGCAGGAGCTGGGACCGAGCCACGGGACCTCACCCCGTCGCAGGGATTCGAACCGCTTACCTTCTGATCAGCAAGCCTGTGGTTTAACCCACAGCGCCACCTGGTCCCCGCAGTACACAGTGACAAAAGAACTTAAGTTTCAGCCATGCCCCCATAAATAAGTTTTGCAGTAATCATCCCTTTTTGCATTGCCCTTCTGCAAATTCAGAGGACATAGTTTGAAGCTTCTAGCACTGAGAATGTCGTAAAGAAAAATTGACTTTCCACGCCACTCAAACATATCTTCCCCAGCCTCATTCAATATTGCAATAACTGGTGGAAGATTATTGTTATTTTTTGTAGTGTGAATTATATGCTATGGGTGCAACATTTTTAAATACGCTTTCTAACTTAAGCAGCTAATATAACCACATAGTCCAAATTGAAAGTTCTTAATGAGGCGTCACATGGACACAGCCAATTATGGTGCATATCACCACTGCCCACACATCTTAATTTTTTCCAAACAGCTATTTAATAGAACAGCTTTGCTGCCAGAAGTTCCTCTTCTGAGGCTGTAGGCAGAAGGGCCTCAGCTCAGCTTTCTTCCAACATGTCCTGAATATCATAGTTTGTATGCTATATTGCTGGTTTATTTCAGCTTGCTCATCAGGCAAACCTGCAATAAACTAACAATATAGTTTATTGCAAAGCCAGTTAAGAGGAGAGTAATTTGGAGAGGAGAAATAGTGGCTTGTGGGTCTCATGTCCTCTTGTTCAGGAATGAAGAGTGACGTTCTCATACTCCTCTGCAATTCAATTTGCCACCTGGAATCTAAAGTGCAGCAGTCCAATATGATGTGGTTTTGTCTAGACTTGGCTGTGGATGAGACAGAAAGGGGAGGGTGTCTCTTGTCTATCCAGGCCACCGGGACAACACCCCCTTGTCCCTCTGGGAGACACTTAGCTGTTAATAAATACAGTGCTTAGTACCAGAAATTTGGTTTGGGGGTTGGGGTTGGGCAATGAGTCCCCTCTGAGACCTCACATTAATTTCACTCGTGGTGAAAATGATTAGACCTGCCAATGTACATTATTCATGTGCTTCTGCTTTCAGCTGGTGCTAATTTGATGCTGATTATGGTTGCCCATTAATGCATTTATGTTAATTCTTATTATTTCAGGGCTCCCTCGGTGCACCTGGCATCCCAGGGAGAGATGGTGCCAAAGGAGAGTCTGTAAGCTTTTCTCTTCCTCTCTTGTAATCTCCTTTTCTTTATATCATAAGCCAGATGCTACAAATCAATGTGCATTGAGTGGAGCATGTCTTGGGGATTAGTGTTGCCATTTTGAATGCATCCGAAACAAATGACAGCAGGTTAATAACCTCAGCAGGCCTCTCTTTGAGCCAAGGCAGCAGACAGACGTCATATGGATTAACTGCTCTTGGATGCTCCCAGGAAGAATGTGTGTTGATGTTCATTAGAGGGTTGTTAGAAATACTGGAGACTTAACAAAGTGTATTGTGGGAGGTGGGGGAATCAACTCTGAAAAGCTCAGGTGTTTATTTCACTCCAGGCAGAAGTTTGGCAGCAACAATTTGAGGGACTTAAGCTCAGATGGGATCTACGTACATTGTAACTGGAGCAACAAATGTGATTTTTACTTTTGAACAGTAGGCTAGTCTCTCTCCCTCCACACACACACACACACACACACACACACACACACTTTATCATCATCCAGGCAAGCAAGCAATAGATCAGTGCTTTCCACACTTGGATCTCCAGCTGTTTTTGGACTACAATTCCCAACATCCCTGGCCACTACTCTTTGTAACTAGGAATGATGGAAGTTGTAGTCCAAAAACAGCTACAAACCCAAGTTTGAGAAACAGTGCAATAGATCAAGGTCACATTTAAGCTAGGCAAAAAGATTAAAGGAAGGTGCAATGGGAGGGAAGTGGGGGCAGGGGCGTACCCAGGATCAAAACTAGGGGGGGGCAAGCCATGGTCGTTCAGGTTTGCTTTGAATGGGCACTGATCATTTTTGCTTCTAGGGCTGCCTTCTAGGGGGGGCAGCTGCCCCCCTCTGCCCCCCTGGCTACGCCCATGAGTGGGGGGTGTAGTCTGGCCATATGAAGAGGCTCAGAGGGGTGCATTTGGCTCTAGACTTGAGGTTCCTTATCACTGTCAAAGGATCTTGTCGCATCAAGAGTTGGAAACATATCTCAGATCATTGGAGAGCTTGCAACTCAGAGGCAGGAGACCTGAGTAGATGAACCATGTTCCAGTTTCAGAAAATATTAGATCCTCATGCTTCATAGATGCAGTAGGCTTTGCCTTCAGCATTCAACAATTTATAAAATGTGTAGCTTTTTGCAACAAACATGCTATGCTTTCTCTTTTGAGGGAGAACCTGGGCTTCCTGGAGCAGTTGGCCTCCCCGGACCACCAGGATTGAAGGTGAGCAGAGGGATCAAAGAGGATCATTGATTGATTGATTGAATGATTCGATATGAGAGCCCGCCCTTATACTTAGGGTGCCTTCCAAATTCTGCAAAAGAACAAGTACCACACTTTCCGTTGGACTTCTCTCACCCACGCCCACTATTGTCTCTCCCCTTCCTAATTTCCTTTATGTGTACAGATTTTTAATTAGGGGTGTGTTGAGAGGGGGGGAGGAGAGAGAGATCTTACCTGCATACAACACTCAAATGTAATTCCTCATCTCATCCCTTTCCTTAACTTTTTAACCCTCCCCAAGCTCACCCCTTACCCAGCACTATATGTGTGGGTGTTTTTCCTATCCCATCATATGTCAAAGAGATAAGTAACTATATAACCTTTAGAAGACATCTGAAGGCAGACCTGTATAGGGAAGCTTTTTATTGTGTAAAGTTCTATTATGTTTTTATATATGTTGGAAGCTGCCCAGAGTGGCTGGGGCAACCCAGTCAGATGGTTGGGGTACAATGAAAGTTGTTGTTGTTGTTTGTTACTGTTTGCTCTTCCTGTTCAGTTCCTGTTTGCACTAGCTCGGTCTCACCTTAAGCATACCCACATTTCATTGGTTGCCAGGAACACCCACTCTCCTGAACAGAGGAGAGGTGCAAAGGGTTTCTCTCCATGAATGAGTGTGGTAGTGATTGATGTTTGAGCCAGTGTGGTGTAGTGGTTAAGAGCGGTAGACTCGTAATCTGGTGAACCGCGTTCGCTTCCCCGCTCCTCCACATGCAGCTGCTGGGTGACCTTGGGCTAGTCACACTTCTCTGAAGTCTCTCAGCCCCACTCACCTCACAGAGTGTTTGTTGTGGGGCAGGAAGGGAAAGGGGAATGTTAGCCACTTTGAGACTCCTTTGGGTAGTGATAAAGCGGGATATCAAATCCAAACTCTTTCTCTTCTTCTTCTTCTTCTTCTTCTTCTTCTTCTTCTTCTTCTTCTTCTGTCTTCATCTTCATCTTCGTCTTTGTCTTCATCTTCTTCCTCTTCTCCCCACCTCATTAATGACAGACATACCCACCCCATTTTGTCCTTTTGTCCCATTTTCTACTCATCCCTCCAATGACAACCATTTTGTGCTATGTCATGTCCCCATGGCAGGTTATGCCATCCCCCCCAAAAAATGCATTTTGTGATATCCCCCACAGCAGCCATTTTTTGACTGGTGCCCATGACACATTCTCAGTATGTCTGCTGGCCCCAAAGGCTGGCATACCCTGCTCAGTGTGTGGTTTTACCTGTGTAAATGGCTATTTCATGCTTAAAATTTGAACATGTGGTTGCAGCAACGAAGCATACAGTCACAAGGATAAAGAAGGGAGTACTCCACTATTATGTTAAGTGGCCCTTATATGTTAGGTGATGATCCAGGGGTGTATTCTGAAGATGTGGGACTCTGCAATGTCATTCCCCATACTTCCTCTCCAGTCTGTTTTAAGATTCAAACAGTTGTGGGGGTTTTTCAGAAACAGCAGAGAGATGCTTTTGCTCACTGGATTATGGGATTGCCGTTCTAATAATCTTGACTACTGTGATCAAAGTCAGAGAATGATGCAAATTCATTATTTTGTCCAGCAAGGAAGTTTCCTTAGGTTTATTCTGTTACAGTCCTGATCTTTGCTTCTTTCTATATATTTCTCATCAGGGGTCAGATGGTCAGCTAGGTCCTCCAGGACGCCAAGGATACGTTGGAGCTCCAGTAAGTTGTGATATTATTATTATTATTATTATTATTATTATTATTATTATTATTTAATACTTAACCTGCCCAATGTTCCATAAATAAGCCAACATTCTATGAGTGTTCGGTGTAATTTGTAAAATCCATTCATGTGGTAAACGGATGGCTGATACTCAAATGTGGCCTTGCCAGCACATAAGGACAGTTGTCGACATATTTGCACATAGATAGCTCTGCTTCGGCAAGGCTTAGTTATACGCTTGGTTATTTTACCTTTAACAATACTTTCCACCAGTTAAAAGTTCACCGTTCACTTGTTGAAACCTTCCCTTGCTTTCCTTCCGCTACAGATACACATTTCACTGGAGAAGGTCATTCAGTTTTCCCCGTCCTCATTATCTTGGTTATAAAGACTTCGCAATCATTCCTTTTAGGTCTCAAAACAGCTCAAGAATCCCAATGGATGGCTGATCAGCTCATTGAGTACTCCAAGTCCAAGGCCAATTAGCATATGCAAAGGCGGTTTGTGGGAATAACATTATTGGTATATTATAGACAACTGCTTAGTAGGCAGAGCACTAAATCAGCATTTCCCTGGCACAGGAGCTGCAGCCTGTAATGATTCACTGGGTACAAAATGCTAGCACATCGGTGACTCATCCAAGTTTCACTCTGGGTAGCGGAGGGAACGATACAAAATCTTTTTTTCTTCCCCACTTTTTCAGGGCCTGCAGGGAGAAAGAGGCGAAAAGGGACCCCGGGGAGACAAGGTATGGATCGCGCGCGTCAGATAACTTGTCAACAATCTGAGTGGAAGTGCTGAACGTTGTTCCTCAATAAATGAATGCAAGGGAGAACTGGGAAATCGAGGGTAAATGTTTGCACAGTTTAGGGCCTCAGATTATAAGGGGCCTCGAAATGCAAAAAAAGTTACTTGTTAGATTGCTAGATCTGAGGGAGCAATCCAGACCCTCCTAGTGTCCCTATCACCTAAGGGTGTCCCTGATTTAGAGAAGCCATCCCAGTTTCTGATTTGATCCCGGAATACCCCACTTTTCCTTAGGGTGTCCGTATTTTCACTGGAGAAATGTTGGAGGGTATGGAGTTATCCGACCCCCAAGCCGTCTGGAGGCAATCCAGTATAGGGAAGGTTTTTTTTAATGTGTAATATTTTGTTATGTTTTTATATGTGTTAGAAGATGCCCAGAGTGGCTGGGGCAACCCAGTAAGATATGTGGGGTGTACATGGCAAAATTATCATTATGGAATGGAATGTCCCTATTTTCATTGGATAAATGTTGAAGGGTATGGCAATCCTATGCACAAAAAGAGGGCATAAAGCAAGCCAGTGTAAGTTAAGCCACCATAGAGTTATACCAGATCAAAACGTAATTCAGCACTGGAGCAAATGCTGCTACTCTGTCTAAGCTTGGCAAAGGGAAACCAAGCCTTCCAACTAGTGTTCTACACTGGTTTGCTAGGTCATGTGACCAAACTGAATTGGCTTGGGTTCCCACCCCTACCATGCCCTCAGAAAAGTGATGGTGAGTCCCCTTTTGCCACCTCCTGTACTGCCCACCCTGTTGCCAATGTTGGAGAAGCATCACTGGCATTGGTGCTGATTATTGGTGAGATCTCGCTGATCTCCAGCTAGATCTCTCATGCTGTGTGAGAGATCTTGCCAGAAATCAGCACCACTTCTCTGCCAGTGGCAGAGGTGGTGAGGTGTTGGGCGTCCGCAAAGACACCACCTCAAGATCTTCACCCCACCTCATGGCTGGGTCATGCCTCTGCTCAAGCAAGTTATGCCGGTATATCTTTGGTTGAGTAAGGGTAGGGGACTTATCACAGGCTGGTCCAGGCTGATCCAGGCATCAGCCAGCAGAGTTGGAGATCTACTGCATCCTAAGCTCTCATCACGACCAGGTTGTTGGGTACACTGAGGTCCAGCTCCGGGGGTCTTCTGGCAGTTCCCTCACTGTGAGAAGTGAGGTTACAGGGAACCAGGCAGAGGGCCTTCTCGGTGGTGGCACCCACCCTGTGGAACGCCCTCCCTTCAGATGTCAAGGAAATAAACAACTATCTGACCTTTGGAAGGCATCTGAAGGCAGCCCTGTTTAGGGAAGTGTTTAATGTTTGATGTTTTGTAACATTATTATTATTATTATTATTATTATTATTATTATTATTATTATTATTATTATTCTGTTGGGAGCCACCCAAAGTGGCTGGTGAAACCCAGCCAGATGGGCGGGGTATAAAGAAATTATTATTATTATTATTATTATTATTATTATTATTATTATTATTATTAGGGTGGGTAGATGAGAACCAAAGAGGGAGGGATATAGTCAAAGACAGGCCAGAGTTGAGGCGAGGCTGCAGGAATCTGCTGTCACTATTCATAAAGCCATGTTGCACAGACTAAGAAATGCAACTTATATAGAACCAAACAGGCTAGCATTGGTTCCTCAAGCCACATAAACCTGACTGGACTAAAGACTTGTGGTTCTAGCTCTGACACTGCAGCATAGCCAAGATCCAGGGTGGAAATGCTCTCGGGTTCAGAGCTGATGTGATGGCCCAGGATGAATGTCCAACGCTCGAGTCTTCATTCCTGTTTCTTTGCTTAGGGAGAACCAGGTCTCGATGGTTTCCCCGGAAAGCCTGGTGTAGATGGGAAGCAGGTATGTGGACAATTCAAAGTGGTACGAAACCGTTTTCTAGAATTAGTTGTGAATTTAGAGAAGAACTTGCATCTTGAAATCATCTTCTCACCGCCCCCAAATGTAGCCCCCTACTCTATTTTCTGTGTGCATCACAGTGCAATCCTGTAAATGTTTACTCAGGGGGGACTTATCCCAGGTAAATAAATAACAGACCAGATATCTGTTTCTAGATATGTATTTGAAAACCCTCCACCCTTTTTTCTAATTTGTGCACATATTTTTCACGTCTGCATATATATCCTCTCTTTCTCGTCTAAGTTTCTTTCATGTATCAGTATCTCTATTTGTTAGCTCTTCTTCATTGCAGGTTAGCCTCCATTATACCATGGAGTAGTCCCTTATTTTTTTACAAAATATTGGAAAGTATATGCTACCATAATTATATGCTGTATCCTTCTGTGTAACCTCTTCGTCACCTTTTGGACTCAGCTATACAGCTGCAAAAATAACGTTTTAAGTGTGTTTAATGTGCATTATGCAAATGTGACACTAGATGGTGATGGTGAGCTTATGGCAAATTCAATATGTATTTGTCCCCAAAACGTAATCTGGGTGTAATCAGAGAAAGAGAGAGTGAAGTCCCACTTGTCTTGCCTTTTGGTGCAGCCAGGTGTTCTGCTGCATGAACTGTCTGTATGTATATAGCTCACAATAAAATAATACTGCACTAAAGAACCTGAGGCTTTTGCACTGCTCTGCTACAACGCCGTGGAGGAATCTGCGACAACCTTGTAGGTGGCCAGACTCTCTCTCTCTCCCCCCCTCTCTCTATATATATGTATGGGGGGGGGGACACGACAAATTCCTATGCCCCACAAATAACCCAGAGATGCATTTTAAATAAAAGGACACATTCTACCAGAGCCGTCTTTCCCGTAGGGCTTAGTGGTGTGTTATGCCAGGGCGCTGGCCTCTCAGGGGCGCTCCAGCAAGTGGGGGAGTTGCACGGCTTTGCTGGTGGCCTCCCCTTTCCCTGCATGCCTGCCAGCTGTGCCCCACCAACCATATGGCTGGCGGGCACACAGCTTCCCTCCCAAGCCTCCCAAGCCTCTGTGAGGATCGCTCACCTCCCGAGGAGGCTTGGGAGGGGCGTAACTTCACTCCCAAGCCTCTGTGGGGTTCACTCTCCTGCAGCGGCATGGGGGAGAGTTGCACCCCCCTGGATGGCTGGCAGTGTGCAGCTACGGTCACCCCAACACTATCTGTTGTAATTTGGGGGCGCTGGGTGGATATTTGCACACACACCCGCACCACATCGGCTAAAGACGGCCCTGCATTCTACTCATGCAAAAACATGCTGATTCCCAGACTGTCCGTGGGAAGGATTTAGAAGGCAATTGGGCCGGATCCAGCCACCGGGCCTTAGGTTTCCTACCCATGTTCCAGCTGCTCCATGATTTCTGTTTATTTTCCTTCTCCTTCAACTCCCTTGATGCATCTTTCTCCAGCACTGCATTTCAAGTCCTCCCAGCTTCCTTTCCTCCTTCTTTCTTTCATATCCTTCATACGTTGCATCCATACAGAGCTATGCTTGCCGTGTGTGTGTGTGTTGTTGTTGTTGTTGTTGTTGTTGTAAATTAGGTTCAGCTTGTGTTTCATACCCTTTCCCCTCTTGATTTCTGCCCTAGGTCTTTCATGACACATCATATTGCTCTCCAAATATTTAAAATGTGTGTTCTTACTCCATTTGATCAATACCTTTATATTACAGTAGAGCTGCTGCCCTATAAATAGTTACCTGGGGCGAAGTCCCATTGAATTTGCTGGGACTTACTTCTGCATGGACTTGTGTATGATTGTTTCTGTGGGTTAGCTTAAAGTGAATCATATTTCAGTGGATCCCAAATTCAATCCCTGGAATCACAAATTCACTAAAAACTTTGGCTTGGAACACATGCATCTGAATACCTTTTGAGTGTTGCTTCATTCGATTTCAGGGCATCCAAGGGAATCCAGGCCAACCTGGTCTCGTGGGACCCAGAGGAGAAAAGGTGAGGTGTTGTCTGTGTAAGTCTTGCCTCTGGGATGTGCTTGCTCACATATCACATATCACATATCACATATCATCACATATCACATTCCTGTGACGTGAGAGCCAGTGTGGTGTAGTGGTTAAGAACGGTGGACTCATAATCTGGTGAACCGGGTTCACGTCTCTGCTCCTCCACATGCAGCTGCTGGGTGACCTTGGGCTAGTCACACTTCTCTGAAGTCTCTCAGCCCCACTCACCTCACAGAGTGTTTGTTGTGGGGGAAGAAGGGAAAGGAGATCGTTAGCCACTTTGATACTCCTTCGGGTAAGTGATAAAACGGAATATCAAATCCAAACTCTTCTAATGTAGGACAAACTCAGAACCCCTGTCCCAAGATGGATTTCACTATATTCTCAATTTTATCATCCTGATGCAGCCCTGGCCATACCCAATTCCTACTCACTTTCCCTGCCCCATGTAAATCAGTTGGCCAGGTCATACGAGGCTCTGCTGACTACATGTCAACTTACGTTATGCTCTAGAAATGTCAGGAACTGGCATGACAGCCTCACAGGCTGCAGAATGGCATATCAGAATTTTGATGATATATCAGATGCTCCCCCCTCCCCATTTTCTATTTGCAAATATAACAGAAATAAAGAAGAAAGGAAAAGGTAACAATAATAGTAATAATAACAATAATAATCTTATTGATTGATTGATTGAATTTATATACCGCCCTATACCCGGGGGTCTCAGGGCAGTTCACAGAATAAAATCAAGATATAAAACCACAAAACACCTAATAAAAATAAAAACAACAACGTAATAGCCCTCCCCCTCAAAAAAAACAACAACCAAAAAACCCCCCAACAACACCACATTTTAAAAGGGCATAGGATGTAAATCGGATCAACCAAAGGCCTGGTAAAAAAAGGAAGTTTTTTCCTGGTGCCTAAAGGTGTATAATGAAGGCACCAGGTGAACTTCCCTGGGCAGAGCATTCCACAGATGGGGAGCCACTACAGAGAAGGCCCCGTTCTTGTGTTGCCACCCTCCAGACCTCTCAAGGAGGAGGCACACAAAGGAGGGCCTCAGAAGTTGATATCAGGGTCCGGGTAGGTTCATATGGAAGAAGGGGTCCTTGAGGTATTGCGATCCTGAGTCATAATACTATTAATTTCATTGTCAGGTGACATTAAAAATAAGAGTATTCCATCAATTCTGCTTTAAACATATAAATTGATATTGGCAGTCCAAATATCGAAAAAATATATATAGACAAAATTAATAGAATCATAGATCCATAGAGTTGGAAAGGACCCCAAGGGTCATTTGTCCAACCCCCTGCAATGACCCTTGTGGTCCCTTCCAACTCTGCAATTGATGATTCCAATCACACATTCAAATATAGAAAGGGGGAGCGAGATCTTCGAATCACTGGGTGGGAGATGGTGGGTCTTTGTCCTTCCAGCCATGCAGCATAAGTCTCTCAGCTGCCATAAGAGTCAGCAGAACCCATTGTCCATCTATTAGTCCCCACACTACAGAAATATGATTTAAGAATGAAGTCAGATTCCTAGTGAAATTCAGTAGCGCCGGAATGGGAAAGGGGATCTGTGTTTCTGTGGGTGTTGCAGGTGGGGTTCAGGTAAGGTAAAGGTACCCCTGACCATTAGGTCCAGTCGCGGACGACTCTGGGGTTGCGGTGCTAATCTCGCTCTATAGGGGTTTGCCCGCAGACAGTTTTTCTGGGTCATGGCTAAGCTGCTTCTGGCGAACCAGAGGAGCGCATGGAAACACCGTTTACCTTCCTGCCAGAGCGGTACCTATTTATCTACTTGCACTTGATGTGCTTTCGAACTGCTAGATGGGCAGGAGCTGGAACCGAACAACAGGAGCTCACCCCATCACAGGGAATCGAACTGCCGTCCTTCTAATCAGCAAGCCTAGTACATATTGGAAATTTTGGTTTGCACAATTAAAGTGGATTAAAGTGCTCCATCACCTTAGAGCAACAAATCCATTGATGATGATGATGATGATGATGATGATGATCCCCCAAAACACTGCCTTTTTGCTGTAGGATAATGAAGAGGGAATGCATCGAAAGATGTGGAATGAATTAATGCATAATAGGAGGATGTGTAAACATAAATGCTCTACAATCAAATCAGAACAAATGCTCGATAAAGATCACACAAAGCTTTACCAGCATCTTAACTTTGTAAACTTAACTGGATTGTTTTTCCTCTCTCTCATTTGCTTTCTCATCTAGGGTGAAATAGGGCCTCCGGGGAAGCCTGGCTCAGTGGTAAGAGCTGTTAACATTTGATCTGTGTTTTGTGCCAGTTGACAAAACAAGTTCTCTTGAATGGGTGCTCAGGATCTCGAGAAATGCTAATATATGTTGGGCGTTAATGCCTGAGCACAGCATAGAAATTCTTTCTCATAGAATATTTGGTGAACGATTTTCCTGTTGTTGATATGAGAAGGACTTGCCATTCTGGATAATTTGGTGAAAGAGGCATGAAATCTTTGCCCGCTGCGAAAACTACAGAGTGGATGGTGGAAGGAAATAGAGAGGGCCCTTGGGGAGTGAGGTAGTTTTTGCAGTTCTCCATTGACTTACATTCCAATGATCTTACTGCACCACAGTGAGTTTTTACACTTTTTGTTGCCTGCTTGGCTGCATAACTTCAACCAGCTGGACCTCAAGGGGAATGCAGGGCTCAGCTGAGAGCCAGTGTGGTGTAGTGGTTAAGAGCGGTGGACTCATAATCTGGTGAACCGAGTTCGCGTCTCCGCTCCTCCACATGCAGCTGCTGGGTGACCTTGGGCTAGTCACACTTCTCTGAAGTCTCTCAGCCCCACTCACCTCACAGAGTTTTTGGTGTGGGGGAGGAAGGGAAAGGAGAATGTTAGCCGCTTTGAGACTCCTTCGGGTAGTGATAAAGTGGGATATCAAATCCAAACTCTTCTTCCCCACCTATGGGATAGAGAGAAGACTCATCTCCCTTGTGCTACATATTTATCTTCTTCTGTTTCAGGTGCAGATGGAAGGTTTGAAAGGAGAGCAGGTAAGGTCTTTCTAAATATTTTTGCACTGTCGATAAAATAATAATAATAACAACCAGAAATCCCAATTTTCAAGAATGATCGTGCTGACTAAGCCAGTATGATAAAGTCAACCCAAACCGCAGAACCAATAAATCTGGGCTGAGCAGTTCGGAACCTTTTCCACTCTGAATAAACTTTATTTTGAATCAAAGGAGATACCGGCAAGTTGTTTATCTTCCCCCTAATAGCTTTTATCCAAGGGTTGCAGTCATCCAGCCCACACAGTTGTTGCTAGTTCACGAAAACTCCAAAATGAAATTGCTTTGTCTGTTTTCATTACCCGAGGAGAACAGAGAGGGGAGGAGGAGACACCCTTCAGTGATGTTTGCTGTTGATGCACTATCTATCTGGAGTCGGTTTCAATTGTTGCTCCAAAGTTTATATTCTTCCGTCCCCTCTTTTAAACCTACAGTAGTTCAGAACTAGCAAAGCCAATAAAGGTACTCTGAGAAATAGCATATTGGGCGAAATCCTTGGCAGGTTTACCTGGACGTAAGACCCTTCTAGGATCAGATTGTATGTGAGAGAAACAAATGCTGGCCCACCATTCCTTAGCAACTTTTCAGAAACGTGACCAATTTAAATTGTGGAGAGTCATCCCTTTGTTTAAACAAACTACTACTTTTGTTGTTGTTTAGTCGTTTAGTCGTGTCCGACTCTTCGTGACCCCATGGACCAGAGCACGCCAGGCACTCCTGTCTTCCACTGCCTCCCGCAGTTTGGTCAGACTCATGTTGGTAGCTTCGAGAACACTGTCCAACCATCTCGTCCTCTGTTCTCCCCTTCTCCTTGTGCCCTCCATCTTTCCCCAAATCAGGGTCTTTTCCAGGGAGTCTTCTCTTCTCATGAGGTGGTCCTTCCAGTGAGCACTCAGGGCTGATTTGCTTAAGAATGGATAGGTTTGATCTTCTTGCAGTCCATGGGACTCTCAATAGTCTCCTCCAGCCCCATAATTCAAAAGCATAAATTCTTCAGTGATCAGCCTTCTTTATGGTCCAGCTCTCACTTCTTTCCAGCATACAAATCTCTTAGTACCGCTTTAACACAGGTGTGAGGAAACTGTGGTGCTCCACTTGTCGTCAGGCTTGAATTCTCATCAGCCCCAGTCATCACGGCCAGTGGTCAGGGATGATGGAGCTGTCATTCAGAGGTAGGGTTGAGCCACTATGCTAGCTTCCTGTGGCAAGAGGGTCACTGCTGCTTTCCAGGAGGGGAAGGGAAAGGATGAGGTGTCTAGAAGGTTGGCATAGGGTAAATGCACTACCAACAGTGCCATATTGGCTCTGTCAGTGTGTTTGCACCACAACAACCTCCCTACCACTTAGTCCCTCCCCTTCTCCTTCCTGGTAAGCAAATGCCACCCACCTGTTAGGAAGGCAGCACAACAGCTCTGCCCCATCCAGTGAACCACTTCTTCCATGCACCATCACGAGCAGCTGAGATGGAAGGAATGGAAAGTCTTCATGTTTGCTCAGCCTCTGGTTTTGGCGAATCTCCAAAGGCAGATAATCTGTTCCTATGGAGCAGCCTCCAAAACACTGAAATGCATGTTTGCATCAAGTGGACTTCACATGTAGATTTAAACTCATAAGTTGATAAGAGGATTGATAAAGGAAAAGGAGTACAGGAGAGGATGCAAAGGGGGGGGAGGGAAGAGGTCCAGTGTGGTGTAGTGGTTAAGAGCGGTAGACTTGTAATCTGGTGAACCGGGTTTGTGTCTCCGCTCCTCCACATGCAGCTGGTGGGTGACCTTGGGCTAGTCCCACTTCTCTGAAGTCTCTCAGCCCCACTCACCTCACAGAGTGTTTGTTGTGGGGGAGGAAGGGAAAGGAGAATGTTAGCCGCTTTGAGACTCCTTCGGGTAGTGATAAGGGAGGATATCAAATCCAAACTCTTCTTCTACATATCTATCTGTATTCAGGTAGGTAGCCGTGTTGGTCTTTATAACTTTTTGCAAGAAGTTGTAAATGTAGGCAGCTGTCCACAGTTGAGCTTCCTCAATTCCCTTGCTCAGATCAATACAATACACTGCTGAAGGAATTCATTTTAAATGCAACATAAAGTATTTTTTTAACCTTCTATTTTTAATTTGTTTACAGGGAGCTCCTGGCCCACGAGGTTCAATAGGCCCTCCTGGAACTCCAGGTATCTCAGTAAGTAATTTGCTACCTTCCCACCCTGAGCTGCTCATTTGTTCATATTTTTAAATGTCTTGTGCAGCGATGGAATATGCAGAGTCCTGAACATGCTCATGTCTGGCTTGTTGGTTTGATTCTTAAACTAGGGTGTGAGAGGTCTTTGGTCCAAACCATGGGAAAGCCCTGGATAAGACGGCTATATCGTTAATGTGAGATGTTTGTTGACCCTGAAGCATGGTTCTTGCTTCAGATGCAAAGACCTGATGTTCCAGACAAGCCCATGCAACTGATACAAAAGACTCCAGTAGCATGGAAATTGTACTTAAATTTCAAAGGAAGTTATTCTCCTTCAACTTTAAGTCCACTGCATGCTTCATAACTCTAACCTGAGATTCAGTGCAGTGAAAGTCTCTGCATTTGCACAGATGCAGTTTCCGTTGCCTTCAGGGACAGAGGACAACAGACAAAGCTAAATATATGATCTAGAAGAACCAAGCCATGTTCCAAAACTGTGACACCAGTTCCTGAGATATCTTGCAGATCACTAATATAGCAGTAAACAATAACACCAGTAAAAGGAGGTGGAAGGGAAGCACAATGGGCTGTTGAGCCCACGTTGAATGTGGAAACTGGTAATTTGGTGATGCATTTTCTCTCGCTTCAATTTGATCACTTTGTTTAATTATTTTGTTGTTGTTGTTGTTGTTTGTAGGGACCCCCAGGACCAGAAGGCAAACCAGGACCTGCTGGCTTACAAGGTCAAAGGGTGGGCAATGCTTCTACTTATGCATGCCCCAACTTGTTAGCAGGGGGGAAATGCCTAAATTGTTTGATAGCGTTTAATAGACTACTGTCGATAATTCTCACTGCCCTCCCTATTCGCCCAAAAGGGTGGGGGGAAGATCAGTTATGCACATGTTGTTTTATGTTGTTATGTAGACTGTTGTAACTGTGAGACGGATGTGTGTCTCCTCGGAAGTAAGCATCCACAAACGCCGTCTATTAACTAATCACTTTATTTTATAACATTGAACAGTCCAGACTTCACGGCTATGCATCCGACCCCTCGGAGTCAGATCCTTCGAGTACTGATTTGCGGCTCCGCCCCCAGCAGAGGAGCTTCGGAAACCCTAGTCTCCGCCTCTCCTTTTTCCGCTTCCGTGCCCTTGACCTAGGTGGTCCTCCTGCCCCCTCTTCCCTTTCGCTTTCGCCCTCCACGCTGGTTGTGTCTGATGCTCTGGCAGGCTCTCTAAGCCTCCCCTCCTCCTCGGACTCCCTCTCCTGGTCCCTTCCCATTGGCTGTGCTAGCCCTCTGGTGGAGGCTTCCTCCCATTGCTGCACCATCTGCTCTGGTGTCAGCAGGGGCTGTGCCTGCTCCTGGTCCCAGACCCTCAATAACTCCTCGGGCGTCAGCGGGGCTCTGTCTAGGTCCGCTGTCTCCTCTGGCACCGCTTCGGAACCCGGCCAGCCCCTGACAGTAACCAAAGGCTCAAGCTTGACGGAGAGCACAGTCCCATTTTGAGCATTAAAGCCGTTGTCTCTGTCTGTGCAGAGAAGGTGACCAGGATGAACAAGGTTCCTTATAAGGAACAGTTGAGGGAGTTGAGCCTATATGAAGGACACCCAGTGTTATTAAATTAATGATTCCTGTTACTTAGCTTTTTCTCCACCTCAACACACACACACACACACACACACACACACGTTAGTTTGCCATTGATTCAATTTAAAGCAGGCCACCATTGAAAACCCAATTTATAAATGTCTTTATTAGGGAAATGTAATTTGGAAATGTTTCAGTGGACCTGGATGCAATTGGCAGGAGCCATCCTAATGAAACGGAACATGGGGGAACAGCCTGAAATGAGTGGGGGAAGGATCTTGCAAAAGAGAAAGCTTTGCTGATCTAAGATGTGGGCTTGAAAAGGCAATGTCTGCATCCATAAAGGGAATGAGTTTCCCCTGGATTCTCTTCTTTTATTGGCAGCTCTTAGGAAGCAGATCTTACTGCATTCAACAAATGAGCACACAGCTCTGTGATTTAGATGTCATTCCCAGTCTAAGAAGTGCCATTAATGGCGGCTCCTCTCACAAGATCTGCAGCCTTGAGTCATTAAAAGGCAGCATTCCATCAATGGGCCTCTGACATAACAGAATTCACTTGTCTTAACAGCCCCCTATGACTGATTTTGCCATTAAGTGTAATGTCTTCTGATCTGTACTTCTGTGTATTATCCAACACACTGTCAGAAGAGGAGTTTCCATTGAAAGATGAGACATGGGGGAGCCAGCTTCTGTTTTAAATGTCATCAGCTGCGAACAATGCTCAGCAATGCTCAGCATTGTTGTAACCAGGTACATACAGTAAATGGTACCTGCATCTAGACTTAGTTGCTTGAGCACATTTATGGCATTGCGACATCGCACACTGGGCTTGCTGCTGGGGACTCATCACAGCCCATCACTGATGCCTATCCTGGTCCCTTATGAAACCAAATGTTCCCCGAACCTCATTACTATTGGGTAGCTGGGTTTGAGAGGCACCATTTACAATCCCCAGAATTCCCCTGATGTAATGCTGCCCCTGGGAATTGTGGGGAATTTAAATGGTGCTCCACCCAAATGGTCCTTTCACTAAGTCCTATCACTTTCATTTCCAACTAAGAACCTCACTGAAGCTGACACTTTAATTGCCCACAGTTCTCAAAGGTGATGCTGGGTCAGGGGCATTGTGGGGAATTTCAGTGATGCACCGTTGCTGCCCACTACTGTTGGGTAATCCCATTAGGAAGGCAGAGTAACCACCACAGAGCTCTTTCCTGATGGCCCCCTCAAACCTAGAGCTGGCCTTCCTTGAGTGAGAAGCTGGAAGAGGTGAAAGCTACAATCTGGAGTGCAGCAGGGAGAAAAACATTGCTATATTTACCACCCAAATAAGGAAGGCATATAAAGTGGGGAGCCACCTGCAATTATGGAATTCCCCCATGAATTGGAAAATCTGAGCTTCTACATTCATTCATAAACTTTATTGTGCTAGCCGAAGGCCATAGCATCGTTCACAGGGGGAGCAAAAGGAAAAAACAGCAATAACCATCAAAACATTTAAAAAAAAACATTTAGCACTACCGGTGCAATAAACCATGGTCAAGTCTCCTAGAGATTATTTGTTACATAAACTAGAATAGCAGGGAAATCGCAGGTAAAATATGGCATCTTAAATATCCGAATCCCCTTTGCAGTTGACCGCTATTTTATCTAGCGCTTTTCTCCTGATCTTCTTAGCTGCCAACGCATATAATGCTACGTTACAAAGTCATCAGTATCGCTCAGCAGCCATTTCACCCTGTTAGAGTGTATTCCATTCGTAGGCAGGGTTTTTATAAATCGGTCTCTTGGATCTATGTATAGCGGGCATTGCAATAAAATAATGGTACAGATCCTTTACACAGGGTTGCCCACATATACAAAGTCTCTCCTCATACTGTACTTTGCCGTACCGACCATCCAACACCATCGATTGGAATCGTAATTTTGTAAAAGCGATTCTTAGTACGGCAAGTGGGAGCTTTGTCAGATATCTAGCTCGGGTGTGCTCTGTTTTAATAAGTGGGAACCATGGTGAACTTTTGGTAGAGCTGAGCTTCTACATGGCAGAGACTGTCATGGTTGGAGGCAGCAAGGCTTCTAAATACCGGTTGATGGAAATCAAAGGAGGGGAGAGGGGTCTTGTGCTCGGGTCCTTTTATGGGTTCCCCACGGGCATCTAGGTGGCCACTTTGAGAGCAGGATGCTGGACTGATCCAACAGGCTTCTTATGAATAGAATCATTATCCCCACTTCGCACAATTGTCCTCTGACTCATGGAGAGCAAGAATGTCAACAAGGGTGGCAGAGCTGGCAGGCTAATTCCCATCTCCCCAGCGTGATTATTCCAATGCACATCAGAACACCTAATTGGGGCTCTGGAGAATATAGCGCTTGCACTGTTTTTTTTTTTTTTTTTGGTTTTTTTTTAACATGGAAATTTTCATTTCTTGTAGCAATTATCAGGGCCTGGTTTAATGTTGGTTCTTTCCAAAGATTCATTCCTAGTATAATGGAAGTTCGTCAGCACTCTCATCTGTCAAATATTAGTGGGAATCATCTACAGTACCTGTTGCACCAACCCTGAGCTTTGCACTGGGAATAAAACTTGGCAGAGCAGTCCATCTGATCCTGGCTGTCAATCTTCAGTATTTTCTTCTAGAAGCATTCACTCTCAGAGACTAGGCCATTCAAGGATGGCAATTTTCCTATTAAAATAGGAGGAATTGGCCTGTTTACAAAATGGCTCTTTGTTAGGGATCATCAGGTTCAGAATAGCCCAGCTATCCTTGCTCCTTAAAGGTAAAGGTAAAGGGACCCCTGACCATTAGGTCCAGTCACGGGTAACTCTGGGGTTGCGGCGCTCATCTCGCTTTACTGGCCGAGGGAGCCGGCGTACAGCTTCCGGGTCATGTGGCCAGCATGACTAAGCTGCTTCTGGCGAACCAGAGCAGCGCACGGAAACGCCGTTTACCTCCCTCCAGAGCAGTACCTATTTATCTACTTGCACTTTGACATGCTTTCGAACTGCTAGGTTGGCAGGACCTTGCTCCTTACTCAACCACAATAGCAACATAGGAAGCTTATCCATTTAGCTCAACATTGTCAACATTGACCAGCAGCTCTCCAGTTCTTGAGAAGGGGCCTCTTCCAGTCCTAACTGGAGATGCCGTGGATCAAACCTGGGAACTTTTGCAGGCAAAGCACGTGCTGTGAATCTGAGACACAGCCTTCCCCATTATAGTTTGCTAACCTTCAGTACTGTGCGGTCAATAGACTAGGGAGACTAGGCTAGACCCCCAAATATTTCCCCAGCACCTTCCCAAAGCCTGGGAAGCTTCTTTCTGGCTTAAGGAGGTAGGCACAATGCTCACACACAACATCAGGACATCAGAAATCGCACACATGATTTCGGCCCCCCTCACCAATCACCTTCGCAAGCTGGTGCCTCTGGCCCCAACTGTTACTCTACGAAAAATTTCACCGCATGTCACTGCTAACCTTCTGCATCTAAAGTAACTGGATTTAAACACACACCTGACATATGCAGACATGGCCTTAGGGCCTAGACATGTGCCCAAATATCCAAATGTGACCCTGTACAGTCTTACCCATTGTCACACAGAAGCCACTTTTCTCTGTTTTTACTGTTAGGGCACAGTAAGCACATAGCAAGATGGCAACCCTGATAATGGATGACTTTAGGGAACTTACTCCAGATTCTTAGAACTGTCAAAACTGTATCCGATTCAGTCTAAGTTTCTGCCATCTGGTTAAGAGTTTCCTAATGTGAAATTCACCTTTGGGAGAATGCAACAGTTTGGGCCGCTCCTATATTCATAGCATCACATAATTTATACATACCAAGCTGGACCAAATTTTTTAATTAGTGTTCCTAACTCTCTGGGATCTAAATGTAAATTCACTTTTCTCCTGGCACGATTCCATCCTGCTTTAATAATGGGAATTGTACCAGTTTACCAAGAAGGAAATAATTTAATGAACCCCAAGATAATCAATCCTCATTTAGAAATGAGATGAGGCCATCCCTCATAGATTTTAAATCTATACCTGAATGATAAAGTGATTTATTTATTTTATCCCCTTTGCTGTTTCACTCTTCCAAAGCAAAAAGGATAGCAGGTAAAATGGCTTGCGAAGAGAGCGGTGCAAAATTCCTTTTTGGAAGGAATATATAATTATTTCCCAAGTTGACGCTGCTCATTTGGAAAGGTAAGCTGTGCAAAATTGCCTCAGTCACAAATCCAGCAAAAGAGCACAGATGGGGACGCTCCATGGGCTTGCCAGAAAGTTATTTTCTGATCATCTAATTCCCCCAAACTGGCAATTAGATTTTGCGATGGCTGAAACATAAATCTTGAGGAATGAGCCGCTGCGATGCACTCTCTTGGTGAGCTTTCATTAGCTGCCTTGTTCCATTAGCCGCAAGAGAACACAGAAGAACATCTCTTGGACCCAGGGCTGGATTAAATGCTAAAGGCAGAAAATTCTGAAGTGCATTGCTGGTTTAGTGTATCCAAGGCTCCATGCATATTGTTTTGCTATCGCAGCAGGACTTCTGTTTCCTCTCCTTCACCCACATACTTCCCAAATGTGCTCTGGAGGGTCCCCCATCTTGAGGATGCATGGGATTTGGGGCGGGGCTGGATAAGGCAGGGACGGGAGAAGAAGCTTCCTTGTGCTCACAGAAGTCAGTTGTACCAGCAACACTGCAGCATCCTGCAGCATCCATCCCCATGAATCCTCATCCCTTTCCTCCTTCCCATGATGTTTACTGACTTTTGGCAGAGTACTTAAAATATTTCCTAACCTGCCAAGGGTAGAAAATTCATTAAACAATTCAACAGTCTAATGAGAGAGAAAAACAAAAACCCTGGAACCAATAAAACAGAATAAGCAGCAGCAAAATCAGCTACTAATCGACTTTTGGAAGAACTGTTTTAATCCCCCCATATGAAAGTAAAAAGGTAAAGGGACCCCTGACCATTAGGTCCAGTCGTGGACGACTCTGGGGTTGCAGCACTCATCTCGCTTTATTGGCCAAGGGAGCCGGCGTACAGCTTCCGGGTCATGTGGCCAGCATGACTAAGCCGCTTCTGGCGAACCAGAGCAGCGCACGGAAACGCCGTTTACCTTCCCGCCGGAACGGTACCTATTTATCTACTTGCGCTTTGATGTGCTTTCGAACTGCTAGGTTGGCAGGAGCAGGGACCGAACAACGGGAGCTCACCCCATCGTGGGGATTCGAACCGCCGACCTTCTGATCAGCAAGCCCTAGGCTCTGTGTTTTAACCCACAGTGCCACCCGTGTCCCCCCATATGAAAGTAAACATAGGTAATCATGGGATGCCTTTGAAAACTTCATGGCAACAGTCGTAAAGGGCCTATTGATGTTTTTGTGTCATGAATGAGGAAATTTTGTTAGATTCACATTTTGATGTGAGCGTACCCAATTCAAACTTCCTGAAGTGAATGTATGGAAACAGCTATCCTTCAAAATCCACATGTGTCCAAATTTTGCAATGTAGTTCGGCATCTGGTTGGCCACTGTGAGAACAGGATGCTGGTCTAGATGGGACATCAGCTCAATTTCGGCAGGCTCCTTTTGTGTTCTGTAAATGTCTGGTTGATGGTCTGAGTTTAACAAAGAGTAAAACTATAATTGCCAGGAATGGTAAATCGTATTTGTTTCGAAAACAACATATATTTCTGACTGTCAGGTTGCCTCCTGTTTATTTAAAGGGTACATTCACAGGCTCTGAGTAGCACGGCATAATTGCCAGCTTTGTCTGTCTTGCTCTCAGGCAGGATGTCATTTTGTACTGTGTTACATCTACAGGTATAATTTTTCCTGGGGAGTCTCTTCAGTTGCATTTTAGAAAGAGATCGTTTATATAATCTGGCAGATCTATGTATCTTTATTATTATTTGTTAAGGTCTCCCCAGGATTGGGATTTGTGATAGAGAGCTATTGTTGCTGCCTGCTTTTCGAGGGCAATCAAATGTTCTGTTCAGGGCATTCTCTTGTTCTTCCCCAAAATGCACAGAAGGTTAAGAAATTAAAAACATAAAAAGAGCCTGCTGAATCAGGCCAATTGGCCCATCTAGTTCAGCATAGAATCATAGAGTTGGAAGGGACCCTGAGGAGCATCGAGTCCAAAACCTGCAATGCAGGAATATGCAGCTGTCCCAAACAGGGATCGAACTTGCAACCTTGGCATTATCAGCACCATGCTCTAACCAACTGAGCCAGCATCTGTCAGGAAACGGCCTACTCACACGTAGAACCTTGGCAGAGACACATGCCCGACTGGCATGTTCCCTCCTTCCTGGACGATCGTTTGGGAGCTTCTCATAAGCTTCTTCAGCCCAAACATCACAGTGACTGGTGTCAGAAGACATCCAGCCCACTTCGGATATACAGAGCTTGTGCACTTGCATAACAGAAACCCAGCAACTCAGCATCTTGTCTAAATCTACTTTATTACACACTGAGCTCCTCATAATGGCTCCCTCTCTCTCTAGCATCAGGCTGCAAAGAGAAAGAGCAACAGTCCTACTTCAGGGAACACAGTAAGACAAACATCCTGTCTTCCGTCACTTCCCACTTCCCACTCTGTGGAATGAAAACACATACCCAGTCATGTGATAAACAATAAACCCATGACTGCACACGGGGAATGAATCTCCCAACAGCATCATCCTGTTCTCACACCGGTCAACCACATTCCTTTAGGAAGCCCGCAAGCAGGACATAAGCTCAACAGGCATCTTGCCCGCTGTGATTCCCAGCAACTGGAAGTCCCAGAATACCATCTCTGACCGTGGAAGTAGAACATAGCTATAGTAGCTGCTGATAGCCTTGTCCTCTGTGAAAAGAGAAACGTTCAGCAAGAAGAAGGTTTAGACTGGTGACAATCAAAGTCTGCTCCAGAGGGTCCTCTTAGACTTCTGCTTTGCTTATGGGACAGAAATTCCCTACCCTTTTCCCCTTGGAAATGCAGAATATGCTCCGGTGCAGATTTTGAGAGTCCATGAGAAAAGGAAGGGGAAGCCCATAGCATTAGCAGGACTCCCCATTTAAAATGTTTGCGGTTTAAAACACAAGTATTTGGGGCGTGGACTTTTGGTGCATTCTTTCAAAAGTCCCGCAGAACCTGGCTAGAAATGGCCTATGACTGAGCACCAACGAGGCTGAAACAGGATGGAAATAGCTGCTCGGACTGTCTCTGCGTTGTAGATGATGTGTGTGTTCACTGCCCGATTTTGTAGTCGTTTTAACGTTGCCATTTTTGAAGTTGTTCTTGGTGTGATTTTTGTGTGAATCACCTCGGGGACCATCGTGGGGGGAAATGGGCTCTGTCAGAGTGGCATACTATCTGTGGTATCTGTCTGTCTGTCTCATGAACCTCATGAACACAAGATGTCTTGGTACCATAGAAACTGAAGACAGAACAAGTTCATGGTTTTCTTTCTTTCTTTCTTTTTGGAGACAGAGTAATCAAACCAAGAACTGAGCTTGTGTGTCATCTCCTGATGTGGTTAGTAACTTTTTTAAATATTCTGTTTCATTTTCAGGGTAAGAAGGGTGATGTTGGCGTTCCAGGAGTTGATGGATTGCCTGGACCTCCGGTAACTAAATGGCATAAATTATACACTTATTTCCAAAAGACCTGCCTTTTCATTTAGTGTTCAAGGGGAGCCAGCAAACCCATGCTCTCAGGAATTACCTTTATAATATATATCTTATAGCCAGCCTTGCTATGCTAGTTATCGGGGCAGAAAATGCTGATAAAGCATTCAATTTAGCCTTCACCCATTCTAGCTTGCAATTTGCTGCTAATTCAGAGTGCGCAGAACTCAAAGCCAAGGTATGGTAACTGGAAAGCTCCTTGGTTTTTCCTCCTTCCAGGCCAGCATTGGAGTTTAAAAGGTATACTGACCTTTTCCTACCCCACGTTTACCCTAGTTTATGCATATCTCCCTTTCCCCAAAACATTCAAAGAAATTTCATTGGAAGCCAGACCATGTGACGTGAAAATGAAATAAATTTCTGGTTGGAAAGACATGCGTCACCAAGGTGCATTAATAAGAGATTGAACCTGGTGCTGCCTCTCAAAAGCAATCTCCTCTTCAAGCTGCTCCTACATGCCATGCAATATTCTGTAGAAGCACCATAAAGACAAGTTGCGTGTAGAGGTCACCAAGCCACTCCCACCAATAATTCACACAAGAGACATAATTTTTGTTTGGGTTTTTGACATAGTTTTGGCCACAACTTTCTTGAAATACAAAACATGTGAGTGGTTGCGTAGGCATTGGTTCAGACTAGCTGTCCGATGGGACAGAGCTGACCACTGGTCAGCGAAGGGAAACCAAACTGGGGAGAGTTAACGGAGGCTGGGAAACAGAGACCTCCCCCTCCCCAGGGGTCCTCAGGGGCTCATGCGCGGCCCTGCAACCCTACCGGGTTCGAACAAGCATGTCGAGCTCCTGGATTCCTTTAACGGAATTCCCATCACACCATCATCACTTTTGGAGGGCTACCGCCCTCCCATTAACCAACATAACCAATGCCTAACTGCCAACCTTACAAGTTGTGACTAGTTGCTACGTAGTAGGCGAAAACCAAGTGGCACAGCCAATCAGCCAAATGGAAAAATTCCTACTAGACTCAACAGCAGACGACCCCATGACAGGCAACAGCAAGGTCAAACAGGCCTATACCGGGGGGGGGGGTGATCCAAAGCTCGCAGCAAAGAGGAAGGTTGCATCACGTGCATAGCAATATAAAGGACGCTGGGCTGTCCATCACAAGTTGATACATGTGATTTTCCCCAGCAACAGTCTGGGTCAATACAAGCTGTGGCCAGCAAGCCAAACCCCCAGCTACAAGGGGAGGTGGCTTTCCTGCCCCCACCGCAACACGAGCTCTCTTTGCATTGGAGAACTCGCTTTCCCACTTAGTGGCGATGTTAGTGTGTTGCCGTAGCAACAACCAAGTATCCTTTGGTACCTTAAAGATGAAGGCTGGACTCTTATGTGTTCTTACCTGGAAGCAAGGCCCATGAGCTGTGATTCCTGCAGAAGGTTGGACCAGGTGAAACTATGGGTCCCTGTCCAACTCTACAATTCTACGATTCTACAATGTTTTGAACTCAGTGGGTCTTACTTCTGAGTAGCCACCCCGAAGATTGTACTTTAGCATGTAGATGGTGCCATAAGGTTTCATAAGCCAGAGAATGTGATGAAGTGAATTTTCTGGACCATCAGAGTTTATGCCGCCATAAAAGCATAATCTTTAAGGTTCCACAAGACTCTTTACTGTTTTTCCTAAAAGGAGAGTTCATCAAAATAAGAACAAAAAGCAAAAGGAGCGGGGAAAGGACCGTTAGCCTGCAATCCATGATGTAGAAAAACGCTTGAACATTGTTTGTGCATGTTGTGTGTGTTTAAATATATATATGATGATGATTTGAAACAGGTCACAGTGTTGGAAAGCAACAAAAATGAAAATAAAAGCTTTTCAGCGTGAGGCGAAGAAATCACAAACTTCTGCCCTTCCATTAAGTTACAAATTTAAACAAATGGCTCCTTGCCTTCTTGCTGAAAACTTGCTCTGCTCTCCAGAGGGAACTGCTATGTAGCAATACAGTCATGTTCCACATACTGATAGCCTCTGGGCACTTCTGGGTACTCTTGTTTTGTTTTTTGTTTAGTAGAGAAAGCTATTTATTTTCTGAAATAATGTTGGCCCACGGCTCATGAGGCCACCTCGCTTAATAATCTGGGACTTGGCTCAGTTGTGGTATTATGAAGCAAACACTTAAGATGATTAAAAAGGCAAAGGAGTCAGCTGCACTGGGCTGTTGCTGTGTAATGGCCGAGTATTTAGCATTTTGCTGTAATTTTCCAGCTATTATATTAGTGTCCAAGGCCAGTTTTGAGCAGACAATAGCTATTGTGTTTGCCGTGGTTTCTCATTAGCATAAGCATCCGAGGACCTCACGAACTTAGCACTGTTGCGTCAGTTCAAATTCCCCTGTGTGTGTGTGTGTGTGTGTGTGTGTGTGTGTGTGTGTAAAGGAAGATTTGCATTTTAGGCCAACATGCTTTATGGGATTAAAGGAACCTTTAAAAAAAGGAAGCAGTTTGCTGCAGATTTACCTTCTGGTCCTATGCATGTTTACTTAGAAGTAAGCTTCTGAAGTCTTCAGTTCTCCTCCTCCTCCTATTATTATTAATATTAATCCACCAATCTGAGGTCCCACAACAAGTTGCAACAATTAAAACACAATACTTAAAAGAGTTTTAAACGACTCTTTTCAGTTGCAGAAACGAGGTGTGTCCTAAAAATACACATCTCAAGTGTCAAAAGCGAGAGTCAAGAGGTTAATGGAGGGAAAGCCCCATCTGAGTGAGTGAGACTGGAGGTCTTTAAGCAGAGGCTTGACAGCCACCTGTCAGGAATGCTTTGATGGTGTTTCCTGCTTGGCAGGGGGTTGGACTGGATGGCCCTTGTGGTCTCTTCCAACTCTATGATTCTATGATTCTATGACTTTCTTCTGGGTGCGTATGGTTGTGCTGTAATATTCTTTGGGGATGTAATGGTACTTCATGTCCTATTTCCTTTTCCCTTTTCTTTACTTTTCCTTATTCCTAGTCAAAGGTTTTGTGTAAATGGATGGTTCCTCCATAAGTGTAGCACAAATGCCTTTTGACATTTACAGCGTGCCAACATTCTGCAGGTGTAATTTAACATATTTGCTTGAGCCTCCATGGAATTGTGTGCCATCTGTCCTATATTTTATTATAATTTTCCACCAAATCGTTCTCTTTGTCCTTTGCCTACCCCTTTCCTATGTATAATCCCATAGTTTCCCAGAGTTTCTTCACTGAATTTAGCAGACTATTTAATACAATACGTGTTCATTTTATCAACCCTACCTATTTTGGAAACCGTTCCTTTCTTTGCCTGTGTTGACAATTCTTAAAATCCAGCTTCTTTCCTTAATCTGTTTCCAGTTAGCATGCTTCCTATGCAGACCCACAGCTGAAACTATCTTATATGACCGATTTTCTCAACCAACTCCTGTCATGAACAAATACAATTACTTTTAGAACCAGGGTTATATCCAGCAGAGTTCTACTCAGAAGAGATGTACTGAAATGAATTGACCTAAGTTCATCGTTCTCTTTAATGTCAAGGGCTCTACTCTGAGTACAACTAACACTGCATGCAACCCATTATGAAATACTTGCACTATTCCAAATTGCTCCCATTGCTTTCATATATTAGTTCCCATTGGCTTTCCTCAATACCTATGGAGGAATTCAATACCACCCTAATTTAAAGTTGTTCAGTGGTGTATTAGTTGCACTGGTGAGATGGCTTGCACAAGGCAAGGCAGAAGAAAGCTAACAAGGTTCTTGTGACTGGTTGCACACAACAGATTTTTGCAGTCCTATTACTTCCTGCTGCACAAGCTGTTCACAAAAAACTTCCACTAGCACATATGTTGCTTGGGATCTCATAATTCCATCCTTACACTACCACAACAGCTGGGAGCCAGGGAACATTGGATCTGGGTCCTTACATTCTAAGACGGCAGGAATTTCCCCTGTTCGATGCATATTTGTTTCAATAAGGTTTGCTCAGGTGAAGAGAACTCAAATACAATGGCTTATTCCAGTTTCCCATTATTGCTTATTGTTCTGTGAAAATTTTGCAAATGTTAGGGTCTTTCCAACAGTTGGCTTAACAAATGCGTAATTGCTGCTCTGGTGGTGGTAGGGAACTGGGGAATTTATCTAAGAGATCTTGCTAGTTTGATTGAAACCAGGAGTATACAGTGGAACCTCGACTTATGAATTTAATGCGTTCCGAAAGCACACTCGTAAGTCGAAAAACGGCATTCCCATAGGAATGCATTGGAAACGTAAGTCAAAAAATTCGTAAGAAAACCCTATGTAAACCTTCGTAAGTTGAGTAAACCACATCTAAAATCCAAGCGGATTTCCTTTCGTAAGTCGAAAAATTCGTAGGCGTGCAGCCGCTTTTTCCCTTTCGTAAGTCGAAAAATACGTAAGTCGAGTACTTCGTAAGTTGAGGTTCCACTGTAACATGATGACTAAGGGAATCATAGTTGATTAATCTAATGAGTGGTGATCAAAAGGATTTGTAGCTCAATGGTACAGCATCCATTTTCCTTGCAGAAGGTCTTAGGCTTGATCCTTGGCATCTCCAGGTAGGGCTTCGAGAGGATCCTGTCTGAAACCTTGGAAAGTCACTGCCAGTCCTCAGAGGAAACAATGAACTAGATTGGGCCAATGGTCTGGCTCAGGTTAAGGACCTTTCCCCCTATGTTCTAACAAATTGATTAAATCAGCACAAATTACCGGTAAATTTGCATAAGACTACTAGCCCCTCCTGCATGAAAGTGAATGTTGCTGCATCTCATATTACTGGCATGCCATCAGCAGTTTTTTAAAATAACTATAGATTAAAAAATATTGTTAAAGTATTGCTTGATTAACTGGAAATGCTAAAGTTTTTAGCTGATTAAAAAAAGATTTACATTTATCACTGCAGCAATGTAATCATGCATTGCAGCCCTAATTGAAGCTCTTTTGGCTTCCCTTGAAATTTATTGAATGTTTCTCCTTACACAGGAGCCTCCCTGTTTCGTTTGGTTTTACTTTTTCTTTCAGTGGGAATTGTAGTTCTAAGACGCATCAAGTCTTCGCCGCTCTCAGTTCCCAAGCAGGGCATTCAGCACTAGGGGGAAACAGGTGACACCATCAGTACAATTAATGAGCAAATAGAATGAGTGCTTCTTACAGCTGCTATGGAAGTGTCTAAACCCCAACTTCCAGAAACTTTATTAGATAACTAAGTTCTCATTGCTTCCATGCGAGGATCCTCAAAATTCAACTTCAGATTTTAAATTCATCACATTTCTCGGCAGTTCTAATGCTGCCATCATATTCCTACCAAGTGCTTCAGTCTTAAGAAAGTGTGTTCTTTCTTTGGCGATCACCCGTAGCCGAGTAAGATTGTCTTCCATCAACACGGTTTTAACAATGAGTCCGTAAGTGACTGTGGAAGCCAATTCTGGATCCACAGTGGGGACATTGGTTTCCAAGCGGGAGTTGATCACAGTGTGGATTTGCCAAGCGTTCCTTCCTCTTAGCATGTTTCTCCCTTGCGTCCTGAGTTCAAGTGTCTTCAAAACCAATGACACCTTTGGTAAAGGCTGTTCTCCAATTTGAGAGCTCACAGGCCAGTGTTTCCCGGTTGTCGGTGTTTATACTGCATTTTTTTAAAGGTTTGCCTTACGAAAGTCTTTGAACCTCTTTTGTTGACCACCAGCATTACGCTTTCACTTTTTAAGTTGGGAATAGACTAGTTGCTTTGGAAGATGATAATCAGGCATCCGCACAACATGACGAGTCTAACGAAGTTGATGTTGAAGAATCATTGCTTCAACACTGATGATCTTTGCTTCTTCCAGTACACTGATATTAGTTCACCTATCTTCCCAAGCGATGTGTAAAAGTGTATTACACTGAGTCAGACAATTGGTCCAATCAAGTTCATTATTATCTACATCAGGGTTTCCAAAACTTGGGTTTCCAGCCGTATTTGGACTACAATTCTCATCATCCCTGACCAGTGGTCCTGCTGGCTAGGGATGATGGGAGTTGTAGTCCACAAACAGCTGGCGACCCAAGTTTGGGGGACCCTGGTCTACATTGACTGGCAGTGACTTTCCATGGTTTCAGGCAGAAATTTCTACCATCTAGCTCAGTATTGTATACAATGACTAACAGTTACTCTCTGGAATGTCAGTCAGAAGACTTTCACAGCCCTACTTGGAGAAGCCAGGAATTGAACCTGAGATCTTCTGCATGCTCTGCCGCTGAGCTACAGCCCCCTTAGGCATATCACATATTTTCAGCACCCAAAACTCATCACTGGATAACTTTCATCACTGGATAACTTTCCCTCCTCCTCCTCCTCCTCCTCCTCCTCCTCCTCCTCCTCCTTCTTCTCTCTCTCTCTCTCTCTCTCTCTCTCTCTCTCTCTCTCTCTCTCCTTGTTACAGTTTTATTTCCATTCCTGGTCCCTTTGCCCCCTCTAGTGACAAGATGCTCTAAAGCAACATTTGCAGTTTTCAAGTCTGTGCGAATGATACTTTCCCAAAATAGTTTGCACATATTCTCAGTCTTCAGAGTCAGCTCCTACTATTCCCTCCTCCTCTGCCCTGTCTCCATTTTATTTTATTCTGTCTAATTCAAGCGTAGAGTACCTTATATCCTGAACGCTGGAGGGCCAAATTTGGAAAGTGGGCAAGACCCTCAACACACATACACAAACCCAACAGGTGATGCTGTATTTTGAAGTTCCAACTATTGGGACTTCAAATCACAATGCAGTGCTCTTCAGAAGTCCTTTTGCTGTTGAGTGGAGGTTACATCCTGCTGTTTGGGCTGTGCACACCAGTTCCCTCTCAGCTGATATCAACCCCCTCCATCAGAATGCCATCATCTGTCTGGCAGGTGGTTTCTTCTTCTTCTTTTTAATGACCTCATAAGTCAGATTGCCCCCCCACCCTGGTGGGCAAAAATTGTCCTCTGGGGTGGAGAACCTGGGTTTTGAGGCACATTCAAACCTTCTGTTTCAGTTAGTCCAAGTGCAGAACCTCCACCCTTGGTGTAATTTCAAAAGGAGGAGGTTTGAATGTGCCCCAAACCCCGAGCCACTCACTGTTACATCACCTGTTAATTTTATGGAAATTATCCATCATGAACAGACTAGGTTGCTAGCGCGCTACTGAAATCAAGTTAGAAAACAGAAGGTGAAAATGGAATGCAATAAATTTTAAGGTGTAGGGATATAAAACCAACCGAACAAATATATTTGAAAGTATTGTGTTGTGTTTGACTCTTTTGTAATGTAAGCTACCTTGACAGAGTTTGCTCTCTGAGGTGGCCTATAAGTCCTTTACGAGTGTTCCCCAACCTTGGGCCTCCAGCTGTTTTTGGACTACAACTCCCATCATCCCTCACTAGCAAGACCAGTGGTCAGGGATGATGGGAATTGTAGTCTGAAAACAGCTGGAGGCCCAAGGTTGGGGAACACTGCTTTAAACAAATAAGACAGGAACCATTCAAGGAAGAAACTTAAGAGGTGGAACTTTTTCTACCAAAGAGCTGTAGTGATGTTAAAAGCAGTATTTCTTGAATTTCCCTCCTGACATGCGACTGTTGAAGGATTTTGATGTTGTTGTTTTTCCCTCACAGGGTCCTCCAGGATCACCTGGAGTCGCGGGTCCTCCTGGGATTGCTGGCCCCCCAGTAAGAAATTTTCATTCATAAAAATTAGATCTCATAAGGGCATCCTTCTGCTGCTTTAGATACAAAAGCAGCCCTCATATGAGGCTGTCTTGAGTGGCCGATATTGGGTGTGATTATGGGTGTCATGTGATCAGCCTATTTCAATCTTCATTATATGTCCATTTCCTGCAGAGTTTTTTCTTCTTCTTCTAAGTCCCAAAACTTTGCATTTAAATTGCATGCATTTCCCCTAAATATATGCATTTTTGCCTGCACTTTCACATAACGCACACATTTTTATGCACCTCTGTCCTGAAATATGTGTTCCCCCCATAAGATACACATATTAAAATGCACATGTTGGGGGTAGACAGACTTCAGTCTTGTAGTACCTGCTTAGTTCCCCCCTCCCACAAAAAACCCTGAGATCCACTAATTAGAACCTGGTGCAAAAGATTTATGGTTGGAATTCAATAATTCTGAATTCAGAAATAATTGGTGATTACCATATGTGAACAATCCTTCTATGCAAAAATCCACTCCTGGTTCCCCCCCCCCCCGCCAAGCTTCCTTCATTGCCATAATTTTGGTGGCAGAGGGAGTCGTTTTGTTACTGCTATTGTTAAAGAGTTGCGAGCCAGAAACATTTGCCAACCTTTTGCCAGTGCATGCAGATCTACGTTCTTTTCACCCAGCATGACTTACGCTAGCAATTTCTGCATGGGTGGTTGGTACTGGGTGGCAAAAAAGATGGCACTACAACTAATTGTTATCTTTCTTTTTGTTGTGACTGTTCTAGGGGCTACCAGGAGAAATGGGGAGAAATGGACTGCCTGGGCCACCTGTAAGTACTTGTGGGTTGTTGTTTTTCTGCAGGATACATTCTAGAAAACATGCATGCATTCAGAGTTTGATATATTGTAATTCTTGTTCTGGAGCCTGTATCTTTTGAGTTGGGATTATTGTATTTTAATATGGATTATTGTATTTTAATATTTTGTTGGAAGCCACCCAGAGTGGCTGGGGAAGCCCAGCCAGATGGGCGGGGTATGTATGTATGTATGTATGTATGTATGTATGTATAAATAAATAAATAAATATTATTATTATTATTATTTAGGAAAAGAAATGTGTGTGTTTCTGTGTGTGTGTTCAGGGAAGGGTAAAATAACTTCCCATTCACTTTCCCCCCTTTGCTAATTGCCTGAGAACTCACCTCTGCCCGCCAATTTCACCCACTTCTGTCAAGAGATTTAGAAGCTTATTGGCATCGCCTCCAAATTTATTTCCAATAACCAAATAAATAAATAAAACTCAAAACTATTAGGGCACCTAAGATAGAGAGGGGAAACCCTGCAACTATTTGTCATTTCGGCAGGCTTTGTATACCGAAAAAGGTGTAGCATACCATCAAAGTTCATGGAATTCTCTTGCATGTTTAAAAAACACAAGTAATTTGTTTGTTTTCCCTTCAAATCACCAGAGAAAACCTTGGATTTTTTTTAATGTGAGGTTCCAAATCAGACCCTAGATGGAGTAGATAATGCCCCCAAGAGCCATTGAATCAACTAGCTTTTTGAACTGCCAGAGTGAGGTTCAAATAGAATATTTTCTTTGGTGTACTTCCCTAGAACTTACTATAATGCAAACCTTCATGAAAGTTTTGCTTTGTGTATGTGTGCGTGGTTTGTTTTACTTGTACCTTTGGCATGGCTGACATCTAGTGTTCTTTCCTGAGATTACTCTGTTAAAGCTACATCATTGATGCAAAATGTGATCCTCCTAAACATGTTTAATTATAGCTCTCTGAAAGGAGTAGGCAGTGCTTTAAAATGTATGGCATGAATGTCTGGCCTTAGTCTAATCTATGATGGTGTTTTCATGTCTTACAAAAAACACCTGTATTTCTCCATGTCTTTTGTTTTGGATTTGTGGTTTTACTCCTGCTTCTCCCAGCTATGCTGCATTTATCTAAGTTTTCTTCCCTCCCCCTTTTTAGGGTTTACCTGGGAAACCTGGCCTGGATGGCTTACCTGGACTGCCTGGCTCAAAAGTAAGTGAAGCTGCTCTGCCTAACCCTGGCAGAGGGGAAACAAGCCTCTGGTTTGATGGTTAGAGTGTTGGACTATGCCCTCTCTCTGAGCCAGGATAAGCAAATTACTCTGGTGTGTCCTTGGCTTAACACCATTGAGAATCAGTATCAGTATCAAATTTTATTACGGTGATAGACCAGCATTTAAAATCTGAAAAGTGCTTTACAGAGCTAAAAGAAATTAAAACGCAGAATGAATATAGCAGTCTAAAATTTAAAGAGACTAAAAATATCCAAGAGGATTGTCCAGCTTGCATTTTCCCAGCTTCTGCTCAAGGTCTTCATTCCATTCCCGAACAGAAGAGCTGCTACCCACAGCCCAACACCAAGTTCAATACTCTGGGGAGGTCAGGGACTGAACAAGAGATCTGCATACAAAGCCACTGAGCAGTGTGTCCTCCAAAGTAAATGGGGGTGTGGAGCCAGAACTGTTTGACCTCCACTGCATTGAGAATCAGCTGTGAATCAGCCAGCTGTACCATAGATGATAAGATAAGATAAGATATAAGATAAGATATAAGATAAGATAAGATAAGATGATAAGATATCTTTATTGTCATTGTACAAGTACAATGAAATCGGAAAAACAACATAGGGGTGTGTGTCAGGTTCCCTTAATGGTTGCTCAAGAGTAAAGACTTAAGTCCTTCTTGTCTTTTTATGTTTTTATTGTGCAAAGTATGTACAGTGCAGAGCTAATCCTAAACATGACCATCTAGTCGCTAGCGGAATCTGGAAGTGCCCCCCCCTCCTGTTGCGGCGCCAACACCAGAGTCTCGGCACCCTGAAGTGCCGCCTCCTTCCTCCCCTGGTCCCTCTGCGTAAAGTAGGCGCCGGAAACGGTGTCTCCCCCTCCGAGTGGGTCTGCTGAGTGGTGCTAGGTCTCTCGGCATCTTCCTGGAGACCTCTCACCCCCTGGCTCCCTCCCGGCAACTGCTCCTCCCCCAAGGAGGAGCTGGCAGACTCACTGGGAGTCGAGTCCGTCGACAGCAAAGGCTGAGGCTGCCGGTAGCCACTCAGTGCCGGACTGGCAGGGGTGGGCACATCCCTGACGGGGGGGGGGGACAATTTCAGCTACACATACATATACATACATACCCATCAAAACTCTCCAAGGGCATGTTATCTAGTTACAGCATTTAAGATGGTTATGGCTTTTGGATAGAAACTGTTTTTTAATCTATTTGTTCTTCATTTAATTGTTCTATATCTCTTGCCCGAAGGCAGTGGTGTAAAAAGACTATATCCAGGATGAGATGGATCTTGTAAAATCTTGAGCTTTGTAGTCCATAGTTCTTGCCATAGGATGACCTCTTTATTCCCCTACCCCCTCCATTTTTTGTTGGAATGGGTGGTGGATGCCTCCTTCCTTCCTGCCCACCCACTCCAATAAACTTCCCACACTCCCACATTAGTGTTACACAAGAAACATTGGGGGGGGGGAGAACTCCATGTTCTTCCATCAGTCAGTATTTTTTATCCCATAACAATGTTGGTGAGCTCTTACGCTGGATGTTTATTCAAACACACCCATTTCTTTTGCTAACTTTTGCTTGCATTGCCTACAGGGAGAACGTGGAGAAAGGGGAGAAGAAGGATTTCCCGGGAAAATTGGTTTGAAGGTAAACAACAACAAAAACAAAGCACACCATTTTTAGCAGCTGATGTCAGCTGCATTTATTATCATCTGATCTACTCTCATGATCCAGTCAGAAGTAACTTAGTCCAGGCTTCTGTTGAACCAAACACTCCCCTGCTCTCTGGCCCAACCCCCTAAAGGTCCTTTTTTTTGGGGGGGGGACTTATAGCTGCCTTGGCTCAACAAGTTGAGCTGAGATGAGCAACTTATGTTGGCATATATTTGGCTGAGCCATCCCAAATAATAATAATAATAATTGTTATTGTTATTGTTATTGTTAAGCCTTAAAATTACTGCAGTGTCTTCAACTGGTTGTTGTTGGGGGCTCTTTCCCGACAGAGAATGGAACCAAGAACAACTCATCGTTCTTATCGTTCTGCAAGCTTTTGTTTAAAAGTGAAATGGAATTTTAAGAAACGGGAGAAATTGGCTGCCCTGGGTAGTTCCACAGTAAACCTGTTTATTTGATTTCACTTTCCCCCCTAGGGTGAAACAGGAGAGCCTGGACGCCCTGGACTAGTGGGAGAGAGGGTAAGTAGAAAAATCCCTCCAAGCCATGGGAACAACAGAGCCAGTTTAGAGCAACTTCATTCTAGAGCTGCAGGTATTGGAGACAGGGCCCTCTGGAAAGTTGTTTCTGTTACTGGAGCAAGGAACCCGTCAAACCATTTTACAGAATCCATAGTGATTTCAACAACAGTTTTTACTGGCTTCCCCATAGAATTTGCCCAGAAGCTCAGCATGTGGTTGTCTGAAAGGAGAGTGATGTCTGATCCTGCAAGGTGGGGTTTGGTTAATAATCAGAAGGAGAAGACGACGATCAATTGTTGTGGTAGCCAGTTTTATCCATAGCTTTTCCCTAGAAATCTGGTCGAAGGCCTGTTTGAAATCGATAAAGGCCACATGCAGGGTTTTAGGAGTTTTGTCTGCGTACTTTTCAGCCAGGCGGTTCAATATTAATATTTGATCAGTTGTAGATCTTCCGGGGTGGAAACCTGCCTGTTCATCAGCAATGATATTATTACTCTCCAACCATTTTGATAGCTTGTTTAGCAAGTATCTGGAATAGATCTTCCCAATGACGTTTAACAGGCTAATCGGTCTAAAGTTGCTCGGCTCTGTGCGTAGGCCTTTCTTGTGGATTAATACGATCAAAGCAGAGCTCCAACTGGAGGGGAATTTTGCTGTAGTGTTTATATGTATAAAGAGGGCCGCTAAGGGTGGGATCCACCACTCTTTATTGGCTTTAATGGCATCGATAGATATAAGATCGTCTCCTGGGACCTTGCCCGCTTTGAATTGGTCTATAAGAGTTTCAACTTCGGAGGTGGGGTTTGGCAGAAGCAATCTCTCATGAGCTGGTTCCAATACTCTTTTTTTCCTCCATCACAGGGTGAAGCTGGCCTCCCAGGCTCACCTGGTTTGCCAGGACAGAGAGGAGAGAAAGGAGATCAGGTATGCCGTGTGTGTGTGTGTGTGTGTGTGTGTGTGTGTGTGTGAGAGAGAGAGAGAGAGAGAGAGAGAGAGATTTTATTAAATTTTCTCTTTTACAATTTAGAATATTCGTTTAAACAACCTTAAAATATCAATGACTTCTTGTCTTTCCATGGTTCATTTTGCATAACATAAACCCCTTCATATTTTTCATAAACTCAACCATTCAGTATTCCATTACTACATCCACCAAAACTTATTTACACTGTTGAATTTATCTTAATGCTGCCAACGTTTTCAAGTGAACACAATTCCCCCCATATATTCAATAAACATTTTCCAATCTTCTTTAAACGTATGTTCTTCTTGTTCTCTTATTCTATATGTTAGGTCTGCAAGCTGCTCATATTCCATCCGTTAAAGTTGACATTCTTCTTCAGTTGGGACCTCGCTCATTTTCCATTTGAGGGCTGAGGAAACATGGGCTGCAGTAGTGGCATCCATAAACAGCCTTTCTAGACACCTGGGAATTTTTGTCTGAATTATCCCCAACAAAAAGTTCTCTGGGTTGTTGTTGTTTTTTGAAAAGTGCTTTTAAACATTTTTTTTTTTCAATTCATTATGAATTATTACTCTTTTACCCTTTTGCAGGTCCATCACATATGAAAGAACATTCTTTCATAGCTATGCCATTTTGAGGTGTTTAGTCTGGCTTGGACCTTGAAGAAAAGGAGAGCTCCATATTAAATTTATTTGGGCTATCCTTAGTCTCTCCCACAACCTAGAATGCTGCTTCTCAGCAGTCGAAGCCAAGAAGATGGTGGCTTTTTAATGTTTGCTGTCTTCCTCTTGATTGACTGTCGGTGCTGCAGTTGAAGAACTTTCCATCTGAATGTTCGATTTACTGCCACCAGTTTTACTGCCACAAAACAAAACAAAACAAAAGTCACTACATATTTGCTGCCACCAGTTGGCCATTTATATGGCGGCAGCAAATATGTAGTGACTTTTGTTTTGTTTTGTTTACTCTGACAGAAAATGTCTTTGCTACTCAACAAAATAAAAAATAGTGATAAAACAATCGAATGGATCTTTAACATTTGGTCACAGAGCTTAATAAATAAAATAAAATAAAATAAAATAAAATAGGAAAACAATAACTACAACAGGAATATGGTAATTGGAATTGGAATATTATATTATATATGAGTTATCATTGTGATGCAATGGAGTGCTAGTTGAGGGAAGTCAATTTAGATACAAAATCTACACAAAATTAAGTATGAAAAAAATATGTATCAGTTGGTTTGTTTATAGACTATTATTTAGTTGCTGGAGATAAAGAATCCAATGTATTATGAAGAAATCTGTGTAGACATGCATAATATTTTTTTATTTATGTATACATTTATGTATTTTTTGTGTTTGTTAGTTTTTGCCCTTTTTTTCTTTTGTGATCTCTTTTCTTTCTCTTTGTGAGATGAAAAATGAATAAACAGAAATTGGGGGGGGGGAATAGTGATAAAACAACAACAGCAACAACTGCACTTTCTTCTGTTCCTTTGCAGGGCGAAAAGGGAAGATCTGGACTCCCTGGTTTCAAAGGTGAAAGAGGTGACAAGGTGAGTTTCAACATTCGAGGGATTTTATGTTTATGAAATATTTGTAATGCGACACTGGCCAGCAATAAGGAGAAGGGTGAGATCTTGGATAGAGGAACTTGCTAGAGTATAACTGAATGAGCTCAGGAAAGGAACAAGGAGGGATCTGGTCTTCAAACCATTGTTTGCATTCTTTATTTTAATTCTTGTACTATTTAGTCATTTATTTATATATGTATTTATGTACCGTAACACCCCCCCCCAAAAAAAAACCACACAACAACAACACATCAGTGAGGTGTCCATTGCGATAAAAACATTTTAAAGCAAAAACATTTTTAAATGGCTGGCTACGCAGGGGACATTTTGAACAATTTCACAGAGTTGCTGGGGTGGAACAGAACGGGAATGTTGCTAAACAGCCCAGCCCACTTCCATTCATCAGTTTTATCCAAAACACATACCCCAAAGATTGATCTAATCTTCCATACCCTCCAACATTTCTCGAATTAATACAAAAAGTGGGACATTCCGGGATCAAATCAGAAACAGGGAGAGCTTCTCTAAATCAGGGACGTCCCTGGAAAATAGGGACACTTGGAGGGTCTGATCTTCAAATAACATTTCCCCACCACCCTCACAAAGAAGGACTTAAAATCATTGGGTAAAATTCCAAGGATGTAGCCCACCATTACGAAAACAAGGCTGAGCTCAGGAATAAAATAATAAAAAGGCAGAAATAAATACTTACTCCGCCTTCTTAAAGATATTCCATGTTTGGGCACTGAGATCCTCCTTGGAGCTGGAGAATACTTTAAGATGAAAGTAGATGAGCTTTCAGTCTTGGCCCCAACGTGGTCCTAATCCAAACTGGAGGAGGGCCATGCTCTTTGCTCCAGGGGAAGAAAAAAAACACTTCAATTTTCACTACGTATTATTCTTCAAAACCATGCAATGATTTAATTAACATGTCTAGTTTGGCCCTAAACTGAACGAATGTCCTCTCTGATGAATAATAATAATAATAATAATAATAATAATAATAATAATAATTTATTATTTGTACCCCGCCCATCTGACCAGGTCCCCCCAGCCACTCTGGGCGGCTTCCAACAAACATTAAAATACATCAAAATGTCACAGATTAAAAACTTCCCTAAACAGGGCTGCCTTCAGGTATTTTCTAAATGTTATGTAGTTGTTTATCTCTTTGACCTCTGATGGGAGGGCGTTCCACAGGGCGGGCACCACTACCGAGAAGGCCCTCTGCCTGGTTCCCTGATGAACTGGTTTGGAGTGGCCGTATCCCACAGGTATAGATTTTGAGCTGTGTGTCAGTTTGCTACTTTTACGCCCTAAACCTCTGCTTACTTTTCTAGGGAGACGTCGGTCCTGCTGGCCCCCCAGGGTTACCAGGGACAGTAAGTAGCACTTTTTCTTTCTTTCTTTTTTAGAACCCAGCAATGGCAATGAAGTGGGCTGTAAAAGGAATTAGTCTAATATCTTTTTTGGCAGTTTGGAGAGGGACTGCTACCTTGTAAGAGACATGCAGTGGTTTTTTGTGCTGCAGTCTCAGGAAGCGGTGTTGCTGAGGGACTGCCTAAGCGCTTATTATCTCAGCTCGATCACTGAGATAACTGCAGGAGTTGTCGATGGTTGTCTTCCGAGTTGGCGAGGCGCATTTGACATCAAAAAGGAACAAAGCTTCCAATGTAGAATACTCTGCCAGCAGACACCTTCTGATTTCAACCTTTAAATGCTTGCTGATTTTTTTCTATTCCACCAGGAATATGCAGGCAATTTAGAATACCTATTTCCATGGTGATTAGTTGGTAATCTGTGATTTTAAAAAACGATGTTTTTATTATACAGTGGTACCTTGGTTTATGAACTTAATCCATTCCGGAAGTCCGTTCTTAAACAGAAACCGTTCTTAAACCGAGGCACGCTTTCCCTAATGAGGCCTCCCGCCGCCGTTGCCCTTCCACCATTCGGCTTCTGTTATTAGACCGAGGTAAAGTTCACAAGGGACATGGGTGGCGCTGTGGGTTAAACCACAGAGCCTAGGGCTTGCCGATCACAAGGTTGGCGGTTCAAATCCCCGCGATGGGGTGAGCTCCTGTTGCTCAGTCCCTTCTCCTGCCAACCTAGCAGTTCGAAAGCATGTCAAAGTGCAAGTAGATAAATAGGTACCGCTCCGGCGGGAAGGTAAACGGTGTTTTCGTGCGTTGCTCTGGTTTCGCCAGAAGCGGCTTAGTCATGCTGGCCACATGACCCGGAAGCTGTCTGCGGACAAACGCCAGCTCCCTAGGCCTATAGAGTGAGATGAGCGCCGCAACCCCAGAGTCGTCCATGACTGGACCTAACGGTCAGGGGTCCCTTTACCTTTAAAGTTCACAAACCGGGACACTATTTCCGGTTCTGCGGAGTTCATAAACTGAATAGTTTGTTAACAGGGTTGTTCTTAAACCGAGGTACCACTGTATATAGGAATTATTGTAATCCACTTTGATAGTTTTAATGATGACAGTGTTTTAAATAATAGTAATAACAAAAGTGCAAGCTGATGCACAAAATCCTTACTTTGTGCTATTTTCTTGAACCATAGAATGATTTCCAAAGTTAGCAGAGATCACGAATCATTATCCGTTTGTTACCTTCAAAATGTAAGCATTGTTACATTATTTTATTTTTACAGAAATCTCCTTTTATTTTCTTTGTTCTCTTTCTAGACTTCCCTGTTTACTCCGCATCCCAGCCACCCTGTAAGTGTTATGCTTGATTCTTCTGCCTTGTCACTCTGATAAATTAAAGCCGTTGTGCCGTTAAGGACAGGCTACACAAAAATCAATCCTCTGGTTTAATACCACTTGCAAAGAGCATCTGCTGAAGGGCGGGTGGGTAGTTGGGACCAGGACTGCAGCAGAAAAGGAGGGGGATTTAACTCTTTCCATCCCTGCCACAGTCCTGGCAGAAATTGCACTGACACAGCTCGCATTTCCCCCTGAAAAGAACCTGCAGTTGGTGTTAGTCGGAGCTTTCTTTTTCAGTGCAGTTATAGCAGCTGAAGATATTTGTTGAGATAGCAACAGGGATGGTGAGAGTTAAACCAAGGGTGAAGAATCTCAGGCCAGGGTGTGCAAATATGGCTCTATGGAGTTCTTTATCGACCCTCAGGACTCGATCCAGGCCGTGATCCAGGATGCGGGTGGCGCTGTGGTCTAAACCACTGAGCCTCTTGGGCTTGCCGATCGGAAGGTCGGCAGTTCGAATCCCTGCGACTGAGTGAGCTCCTGTTGCTCTGTCCCAGCTCCTGCCAACCTAGCAGTTTGAAAGCACACCAGTGCAAGTAGATAAATAGGTACTGTTGTGGCGGGAAGGCAAACAGCATTTCCATGCACTCTGGTTTCTGTTATGTGCCAGAAGCAGTTTAGTCCTGCTGGCAACATGACCTGGAAAACTGTCTGTGGACAAACGCTGGCTCCCTTGGCCTGAAAGCACTGCAACCCCATAGTCACCCTTGACTGGACTTAACTGTCCAGGGGTCCTTTACCTTACCAGGCCATGCCTTCCACACAGGCCAGATCCTTCACTACACCCCCCATCCTTGATGACCCTTGATCATCTTGGCCGCCCTCCTTTGCACATATTCCAGCTTGTCACCATCCTTCTAAAATTGTGGCGCCCAGAATTCTAAGTGTTGTCTGACCGATGCAGAATAGAGTGGTACCATTACTACCCTTGATCCGGACACGATACTTCTGTTGTTGCACTCAAACAGCCGGAGGGAACCAGGTGCAGAAAGGTTTCTCTGCAGTGTATGGCAGGAAGGTTTGGCTTCATACTGCGGTTGGCAAGCCTCCTTATTTCCGGTGTTTGGGCCTTTGCTTCTTTTTTAGCAAATTGAAGCTGTGTCTTTTCCGCAGCTCTTTTCAGCCCACCTGAAAACACAGATCAAACTGTGCAATCAAACAACTAAAAGGAGAGAATATCAGACAAGCTTCCGGAGATTAATTGGCAGCCTGCGTTTCCATGGCGACAGTGGCCTGCATTTGCAGTTATTAAATAATATCCTTCCCTTTAATTTAATTAACCCTCAGCATTGCGCTTGGAGCAATTTGGTTGTTTAAGATGGGGTTGCAAGCTTGGGATGACTTTATTAATCTTTTCCCAAATGAGCAATTTGAATCAGTAAACTGAAGAGAGAAGTTCATTATCATAGTCGCTTGTACTGCACTGTCATCTTTCTTTCATCCACTAGGAGGTAGCAGAGAGTCTTCATGCAGAACTGATGCTCTCTTCAAATCTAATGCTCATATCTGCCTTAGGCTTCAGTCCTATTACCGTATTTTCCGGCATATAAGACGACTGGGCATATAAGACGACCCCCAACTTTTCCAGTTAAAATATAGAGTTTGGGATATACTCGCCGTATAAGAAATACGACCCAGCGTATAAGACGACCCCCGACTTTTGAGAAGATTTTCCTTGGTTAAAAAGTAGTCTTATACGCAGGAAAATACTGTAATCAGCATAGGAATATAGAGAACTGCCCTGTTCTGAGTCAGACCATTGGTCCTCCAGATCTCCAGACCACAGACATTCCCTTCCCCGCCTATAGATACCAGGGATTGGACCCTGGAACCTTCTGAACGCAAAGCAGAGATGTGATTACCACTGAGCTATGGCTAGCGATGGGAGAAAGATTCAATTCAACTGACATTTAAATACAAACTTGCGTCAGTTGCAGTTCTGAAACCGTACGAGAACCAAAACAAAGCCATCGCTCAGAATTCACACTTATCTGAATTTTGCAATTTAGTTCTCCAGCCAAGTACTGTGGTCCAAGAATGCATATATTAAGTTAAAGGTTGCATGGGGAAAGAAGCAGAAGTAAATAAATAACATAAAAATACACTGCATTACAGTGCAATTGCTTTGCAAAAAAGAAAAGATGCATATTGGGAGAAAATAAATGCACTAAGATGAATTTTCGCGAGCGCTTGCCACGCAGAAGTTACATCGCTGTGCTGCACATGGAAGGTGGATCATTGTGGACAAATGGACCCACCGCTCTCTAGGTGTGGGCCTCACAAACACACTCGTACTTTTTGTTCCCAGGGAGAACAAGGGCTACCAGGTGAAAAAGGTGACCGTGGAGAAAGAGGTGAACCCGTAAGCAATCTTGTAATCTTCTCGTTTTGCTTGCTATAAGTACCGGTACATCAAAAGGGTGAAGAGAGCTGTTTCTGTTGTGGGGCATGCTACAAATGTTTGTTCAGTGGAGGGGAAACCCGGGAGTCACCTGAACAGAAGAAATGATAGGATGTGACTTCTGTAGGCATCTCCCTCCCTCCCTCCTTCTGACTCAATATGCAAGTTGTCGATTTGACATTATTCCCGTGATTATGGGAGCTGTGTATCTGTATGTCTACTAAAAGCTGCAAAATGTATGCAGGTGCATATTGCTTACTGTATCAACTTTAAATTTGTATATGAAGTTTCTAGTCTTCATGAGGTGTGTATACAACAGGGGTGGCCAACTTCCAAGAGACTGCGATCTACTCACAGTTAAAAACTGACAGTGATCTACCCCCTTTTGGGGGGTTCAGGTCAAAGTTGTTGAGCTTTTTTTTAGGAAGGAAAGCCCTGTTTTGTGGGTTCACGTAAAAGTTGTTGAGCTTCTTTAGGAAGGAGGAAAGTGACTTTGAGCTTTTTTAGGATGGAAAGCCTTGTTTTTGGTGGTTCAGGTCATTTTAGGGGTGCAGGGCAAAGATGTAAAGTTTTTTTTAGGGGAGTCAAAGTTTTTTAGCTTCTTTGGAGGTAGCCATTGATCTATCACAGACGGCCAGTGATCTACCAGTAGATCACGATCTACCTGTTGGACATGCCTGGTATACAACATCAGGTAGCTGGGAGAAAGGAACAGCTTCATAGGCAGGTTTTCCATCCATTCTTTATTATTTGTTTGTTTGTTTGTTTGTTTCCTGCCCCTTTGCTCTCATTGTTCCTGAATAACTAGCCCTATCACCTTCTTTCCCCCCCCCCGTATGTTCTTCTTCCCAGTCCCAGCTAAGAAATGACTGATTAATTCATTATTATCTATTTCCTGCCCCTTTGCTCTCATTGTTCCTGAAAAACTAGCCTCTATTACCTCCTTTCCCCCCCTATGTTCTTCTTCCCAGACCCAGCTAAGAAATGACTGGTTAATTCACACTATGGATGGAGGAGGCATCGGTTTGGTTTGCTTTTTTGGAGCAAATCTCCAAAACACTCCTGAACGTGCTCACAGACAGGAACACGTCCCAGACATATTATGCACTTTTTCTGGATTCTGTAATGAAGTTTCTCTGTGCACAAAAATATGTATCTTACTTAAAATCTGTGTTCATGGTGCATATTTTGCAGACGAATGCATTGAAAAACCTTGAAAAGTGCATATTTTGCATAAAATGGGCTTTTGCCTTTACAAAAATGCATGCAAACTGCACTTTTTGGGCAGACCTACAACCGAGCACCAGGACAAAATTAGGTTGCTCATTAAAAACCCAACAAATATAATAATAATAAAAAAGGCTGCTAAGTCCATCCCTGTGTGCAACTCGATATGTTAGAATCCTAATGAATTACTGAGGTTTTAAGAATGAGGCTTTTATGTTTTTTCTAACTTGAAACTTGATTTGTGGCATTTAGAAAAGAAGAAGCTACTGCTGGATCTCTGTATGGTTTCCATGGGCCTAACATGATACTTACTTTCCCTTGAGAAAAATCACATATATCATATATGGTTTTTTTACCTTTCTCCTTTCCTCCCAACAGGGAGAACGTGGCATTCCTGGTAAAGTGGGGCTGCAGGGACCTGCAGGGCCACCGGTAAGCCAGAAAAGCTGGATCTGATTAATAAGTAGCAAAGCAGCTCATGTGTGAAGGTTGTAATTCTGCTTCTTTTGATTTTTTTGGTTAGAGCAGTGCCGGTTCCAGGCTATTTTGCACTCTTGGCAAGGCTAACTGGTTGTGCCCACCTCCATTTTTTTATTTTATTTTGCTAATTTCAATTTTCAAAAACAGTTGTCTTCTATTAAAAAATGGAAAGCAGAACACTTGAAACTGCAAGAAACTGCAGGAATAAGTAACATGGCTATTTTTGATCACCTTTCTCAACTACAGCAGAAAACATTTCCGCACACAAATCATTTTGAATAACCTTGTGAATTTTGATGTTAAAACTTAAATCTCTTGAAGGTATTCAATTTCAGGCACATCAAAATCTCACTTTGCATGCCATTTCCTTCACAATTGCCCCCAATTCCATTAGGTCAAGTGCTGATGCTTGGGCATAATCAGTTGATATAGTTGCCAAGCCAACTAAATCTCTTTTGCAGGATGGTTGAGTGTATATAAGTTTTTTTTTATAAGTTTGAGCTTTGAGAAACTGTGTTCACCTCTTGCCACTGACATTGGAAGTGTGGGGAGCATCCTTAGAGCAATAAAAAAACATTAGCTGCATTATCCGGGAGTTTAGCAATTAGAAATGTGGTTTACGTCTTAGTCTCTAAAATATTGTCTGGAGTTTGCATCTGAGGTCTTCGTCTTTGTAATTGCACAGCTTGTTCCCTGAGTTTTATGGCAGCCACGCAAAATTTGGCCACCCTCAGTGTGATCTCTGGATCCTTGTCCTCTAACAGGGATTTTAAGCATTGAGGTTCAAAGCCACTTGGAATTTTCTGTATAACAGGGTTAATAAAGACCGATACTGTATATATTACACAGAAAGCCAAATGGGGAATTACTGTATCTTGTTGCAGCTGCTGGAATCTCTCTTTAGCAGATTGTAGGGCTATGTCTATTGTAGGGAAGTGGGTGGCACTGTGGGTTAAACCACAGAGCCTAGAGCTTGCCGATCAGAAGGTCGGTGGTTCAATTCCCCGCAACGGGGTGAGCTCCAATTGCTTGGTCCCTGCTCCTGCCAACCTAGTGCAAGTAGATAAATAGGTACTGCTCCGGCGGGAAGGTAAACGGCGTTTCCGTGCGCTGCTCTGGTTTGCCAGAAGCGGCTTAGTCATGCTGGCCACATGATCTGGAAGCGCTACGCTGGCTCCCTCGGCCAATAAAGCAAGATGAGTGCCGCAACCCCAGAGTCGGACACGACTGGACCTAATGGTCAGGGGTCCCTTTACCTTTAGGGCTATGTCTAAGACAGTACAGTACTTTGAATTTCTGCTTTGAATCTTGTGGCACTTGTTCTTGGGTCCTGAAAAATTCCATTCCTTTCTCAAAGTTTGGTAGTGTTTCCAGCTCATTTACACTCTCAGTAGCATATATCAAAACTTGTTTGCAACTCTCACCGCACCTGCAGCCCACAGGGTAGTTATTGGTCACTTGCAATTGGTTTGCAGCTGAATTTAAATCAGCTATCTTGTTTTGGTATGGTGAGCTTCCCCATTCAAGGAGAGAGGAAGAAGGGAGACACGGCGGACACGGAATTTGGTGAGCCAATTCTGTTATTGACAGTCGGTAAAAGCTCCTTGTTGAATCTGGCATCCATAGAGAAGGATCTTATTCCTTGGGCTCCGATGATGAGGCCTTAATCAGCTGTCTTGTGCAGCTCAGTTAGATGATCAGGGTTTATTATCTTTTCCATGAATGGAAATGGAAACTATGTCCTTTGTTAAGGGAGCAGGTTTAGCAGCTGTCTTAGCACCTGCTTTCTGAGCTGGCTGCTTTTGTTTTGCCTGGCTCTCTGGACATCCAGCAATTTGGTCCATTCTCCCATCAGACTGACCCCTTGTTTTCTTTATCTGTAGGGTATGAAGGGGCAGGAAGGGGCACCAGGAGGCCTTGGAGCACCAGGGGAGATTGTAAGTATTTGCTCTGCTTTAAAAACTCTTTTTCCTAGATAGTCAGAAGAGCGTTAGAAGTTCACCTGTAACTTCCCTTGAGACACTCAAGGGAACATGCATCCCCACTCAAATGAAAGTCAGTTCTCAGGCAGTTCAAGCAAGTGTTTCCCATGGAGAAAAGTTGATGGCCCCAATCCCTACTGAAATAAGCAGGATCAGGGTCCAGCTTCTATTGGGACGCAGGTGGCACTGTGGTCTAAACCACTGAGCCTCTTGGGCTTGCCAATCAGAAGGTCGGCAGTTCGAATCCATGCAACGAAGTGAGTTCCAGTGGCATTGCAAGGGGGCGGGGGGAGGCCCGCCCCGGGTTCCAGGGGAGGGGGTGACACTTGGGCTGACCCCGCCCCACCCACGGGCCCCGAGTAAGCCACGGAGCGAGGTCGCTCTGCCCTGCGGCCCGCCCGGGGCCTGCCCGCCGGTGCTGCCATGCATGATCGGCGGCTCGTGGGGGTGTCCCGCTGCTGCTGCTTTTCACGCGGCAGTTCGCAAGGCCGCTGCGGAAGCAGCGGTGCTGGTCAAGACGGAGTGCGCATGCATGTGAAAAGCAGCAGCAGCGGGGCACCCCCACGAGCCGCCGATTGCGTGTGGCAGCCGGTGGGGCTGACTGGCTGCTGATGCTTTTAGCTTCGGAGCAGAGAGAGCTGCTCGCCCGCGCCCGATGATGGGCGGAGATGGGTAATAAAGGCAGCAAATGATCAGCCCGCCACATTCTGCACTACATTTCGGTAATACCTAGGTATATATGCATTTTGTTTCTTTAGCTTGATCAAAATTATTTATTATTTCATATCAGGTAGATTGTTAAGAGCTTAGGCGGCTTCAGCAGCGGGCACCCGGCGCCCCCCAGAATTTGGCGCCCGGGTGCCATGCACCCCTTGCACCCCTTGCACCCCTTGGTAAAGACTCCAGGCTCTCCAGATGTTTTGGCCTACAACTCCCATGATCCCTAGCTAACAGGACCAGTGGTCAGGGGTTATGGGAATTGTAGTCCAAAACATCTGGAGGGCCGAAGTTTGGGGATGCCTGGTAAAGACGGTCCTGAGCCAAAATGTCTGAGTACCAAGGCGTTTGAGAACCAAGGTACGACTGTAATGGCAAATGCTTCCCCTCCATGTCCCACTTTTTCTTTTTCTTTTTCCAGACTAGAGCTGATCCAAAAGGTTCTCCCTCATTTAAGATGAACATTTTTTATTTGAAAATCAATACTTTCCCCAGTCTACATCCCCAATGTGTTTTCAATGCATTTTCTATCTCTAGAAAATTCATTTCAAATAGCAAGTGCACTTTATATTGAACCTGGCAATAGGACTCATTTTATACCAGTTTTGAAGTATAATTATTTTTTTCTTATTTCAAAAGGGTGCTCCTGGACCTGCAGGCCCCCCAGGGCCACGGGGCTTGCCTGGAAATGTGGTATGTATTAGGCATAACAATCAGCTCTGGGTATATCCTGAATAGCAAGGTGATTTGGAACCTGATTAGGGATGAGGGCAAGATTCAGTTCAGGTGGCATTTAAAGGCGAATCTCCCCCATTTGCACTTCATAAAATCATAGAATTGTGGAGTTGGAAGGGACACCAGGGGTCATGTAGTCCAACCCTCTGCAATGCAGGAAACAATGTGTGAACCGAAACACAGCCATCCTTCAGAGCCAGTGTGATGTAGTGGTTAAGAGCGGTAGACTCGTAATCTGGTGAACCGGGTTCGCGTCTCCGCTCCTCCACATGCAGCTGCTGGGTGACCTTGGGCTAGTCACACTTCTCTGAAGTCTCTCAGCCCTACTCACCTCACAGTGTTTGTTGTGGGGGAGGAAGGGAAAGGAGAATGTTAGCCGCTTTGAGACTCCTTTGGGTAGTGATAAAGCGGGATATCAAATCCAAACTCCTCCTCCTCCTTTTCTTCTTCTTCTTCTTCTTCTTCTTCTTCTTCTTCTTCTTTTTCAAAATCTGCACTTCTTCAGATTTCGCAATACTCCAGCCACGTAATGTGTACAAAAATGTCCATACTCCGTTAAAATGTTGAAAATATAAACATAAAATAAAATAAAATATATTTATATGCTGCCCATCTGACTGGGTTACCCCAGCCACTCTGGGCAGCTTCCAACAAATTAAAACACAGTATGACATCAAACATTAAAAACTTCCCTATACAGTGGTACCTCTGGTTACGAACTTAATTCGTTCTGGAGACCCGTTTTTAACCTGAAACTGTTCTTAACCTGAAGCACCACTTTAGCTAATGGGGCCTCCTGCTGCTGCCGAGCCACCGGCATGCCATTTCTGTTCTCATCCTGAGGCAAAGTTATTAACCCAAGGTACTACTTCCCAGTTAGCGGAGTCTGTAACCCGAAGTGTTTGTAACCCAATGTGTTTGTAAGCTGAGGTACCACTGTATATTACTGAAGATAGCATACCAAATATGATATATTAGGGAAAATTGCTTTGCAAAAATACGTGTATTAGGAGAAATCCATATTAAAATGGTAATGAATTTTATGAGGACTAACTGATGTAGACATGTGGAGAACCAAATTTAAAATGAGAAAAATGCAAGAAATGAGAGAAAGCAAGACCACATTCACATCATATAGTTAAAGCAATGTCATACTACATGAATTCTCTCAATGATTTCCTGTATATCTTCCTACCATCCCTTTCCACAGAAGGCTAATTGGTTCATTTTACTTTTCTCTACAGGGTGTACCCGGAGATCCTGGCCGACCAGGAAATGATGGCCCCAAAGGAGAAAAGGTACAAAACTGCTTTCTTGAAAATATGCCCGTCCAAAGCGCCTCTCTTTCTCTTGCATAGAAAAAAAACACATGTTTGGTTTACTTACAAATTCTCAATATGTCAGATTCATGTGTTATTCCATACATCATTCAGAAAATGCTGCACAGACAGTAAAACTTAGTTTCATTCTAAAGTGGTGAAAGTTCCTATATTATTGGTAAAGGAACTCAAGAAAGGCTTGTGAAAGCCATGTGGTCTGAGCTTGGAGCAACCAGCTGAGACTTCTTTACATGCTGAGCATCTCAGGTAGACTGAAAGCAGAACAAAGGCTTGATTGCCTGGTCCCTCTCCAAGGTGAGCTAAGCCTGGCAGGACAGCCTACTTTATGATTTTAACCCCTTCATGCATTCATTATACTTAAGCATGTTGGTTATATGTGGCTGGTTATCCCACGGTCATATCTTTTGCAGGGAGATCCCGGAAAAGAAGGGAAGCCAGGAGCACCTGGGCCTACAGGTGAGCCAGGAGGTGTTGGAGAACCTGGATTACCTGGCAAGGGTCGAGATGGAGAAAGAGTAAGTCTCATTTGTAAACTACATGCACAACCAAGTAGTTAACAATTTAGGACTGAGTGGATCTCTCTTGCTCCATTTCTTTTCGTTCTGTCGATTGTCACCCTGTTCTTCTGCTTAGTATTCTATGCCTTGCCTTTAAGATGAACCGGGAAAGTTTCAAAAATCAATTTGGAAATAGGTACACGTATAGTTTTGTGCAATTTTCAGTTCGCATCTCTCTCTTCTCGAAAGCACGTTATGAAACAGCACAAAAAATAAACATTGTTGATAAGTATTGTGCAATGGCGTCAACATTCCTGTTTGCACAGTGATTTAATCAATGCACATATGTGTTTGTGCATGCTGCTAACCTCTGAGGTAGGGGGCTGGGAAGCCTGTGGGTGTGCAGATGTTGTTTGACAGCAATTCCCCTCAGCCCCATTGCCAGGTGGTCAGGAATGGTAGGAGCTTTAGTTCAACATTTTCTTTTCTTTCTTTTTTTCTTTTTCTTTTTGTGTGTGATCCCATGAGGAAAGCAGAAATAACCTGAATGAACTGCAGTCTAGCAGAAGTCCAAACTTAAATATGGGAAAATGGCAGATTGCCAACTAAGTACTTTATGCAAAAAAAGGTAATTCATGATGGAATCCTATGGATGTTGACTCTACAGTTAGATCAACTGCATTCAATGGGGCTAACTCCCTAGTATGTGTGCATAGGATTGCAGCCTTTAAAAACCAGTCTGAAATTTGGAAGGAGAGGATTTATTAAGTGTCTTTATCCTCAGAACTGTGGACCTTCATAGTAGGATAATCAAAGGAAGCAGAGAAAGGCTACATGTTCACAATTGCTAAAAGGAGCCTTGAGCAGTTGAGGGACCAGAAACCTTGGATGTGCGACAGCAAACTTTCTGCCTCCTTTCCCAAAGAGGTCAGGCAATTCCTTCCTTGGTGCAGGAAAGTGCAGTTGAATAATTCATGGCTTTTACAGGCCATTGCCTGTTGTGTCCTACAAAATAACAAATAAAATCAAGTGGCACGACAGAAAAGCGTTCATTAGCAAGTCCTGCTTGGTTCCAAACAGTGATTGAGCAAAATGACCCCTTTTACGTATATTGCAACCTTCTCCAACTCGGGGCCTCTTGATCTCCCATCATCCCTGACCATTGGTCATCCTGTCTGGGTCTGATGGGAACTGCAATTGGAAACATCTGGGGCACCAGGTTGGGAAGTCCAGTATATAGTCTTTGTTGAGCAATTTTGCGTCTTAATTTGCAGCTACCTGCAAGTGACAGAGCTTCCTGGGTGAAGACCTCCATACCTGAACATTCTGTTTCTTTTATAATATACCAGCACATCTGATATTCTGAATTGCTTCCCCTAAGCAATATTAGCCTTTTCTGATACTAATTCTCTATCTTTCTCACCCACTAGTCCTTTTAAATTTTGGCTCACATACGAATCTTGCGATCCTCACTCACTTGAGTAATAACATTTTAGGGCAATCATAGTTTGCTGTTGCAATGTACTTCTGCATCCAGTTTAAACAGTCCCCCCTCTTCACTTCTGGGTACAGAATAATTATTATTATAATAATCATTATATAATCACCAGGGAACATAACTTAGTTTTGCTATCTCTAAGAAGAACAATGTGATGGTTGTAGGTGCCATTGTCCTTTTCTGAAGACCAGGAACTGGTTTCTTAAACTTTTTCATCTTTCTCAGTTGGTGACATTTACTTTATAGTTCCATCTATTTCTAGGGAGAAAGAGGACCACCGGGTTTGCCTGGACCCTTTGGGCAGAAGGTGGGTGCTTTATCTTGTCATTCTGTAGCATTTGATCATTACAGTAGTGTTAGATCTTCCCAAATGGACATTCCTGAGGACTAACTCTTATATTTTCTCTCTCATAGGGAGATCGAGGGGCTCCTGGAGTTCCAGGTCAGCCAGGAGACAGGGGGGCACCAGGCATCGGACTTTCTGGACTACCAGTAAGTACCAAGCATGCTGCCTATGATGCAACACAAGCATTTGTCAATGGCTCCTTGGCCTGTAGGACTTGTATGATCTGAGCCACCTACCAGAGGTGGTTTTAAGGTGTTGCAGTCAGTGTGGCGGCACTGGGCACTGCACTGCAGAGGGTGTGGGGATGTTCAGGGAGGCAGGAGAGGATATATTGTTTGATGTTATCCTTCCTAAATTGCGTTAGCAAGTTCTATATCTTAGTAGAGTTTAAACATTCCCCTTTAAAAGCACAGCGGTTTGATTGTTGCAGGCTCGTCGGAGCCTCTCCATGTAAGATGCCTGGTAAGATCCCTTCTTGTTCCTCTTAAAAAGAATAGACGCGACAAGCTCATTAAAGTCAATATAAAAGTCGTTTGCTCACATTCATTCAGTTCACAGTTGGATCCCTGAAGGCAGACTTAGGTTACAAAAGTATATATACATACTGTTTAGGGAAGTTTTTAACCTGTGATATTTTAATGTATTTTGATATTTGTTGGAAGCCACCCAGAGTGGCTGGGGAGACCCGGCCAGATGGGCGGGGTACAAATAATATATATATATATATATATGTGTGTGTGTGTGTGTGTGTGTGTATACGTGGAACTATCCCATAAGGGAGTTAGTCCCAAGTGACTGCTGCCAGGCAGTCACTTCTGCTAACATGTAGAAAAACAAAATGGAGAAGGAGCAAACGAAGAATGTGTGCTCCCCCACCCAGATTAGGCCACACCCACATCTAGTCACATGCAGAGGAAGTTTCGTCCCAGCTCAGGAGGAAACAGGAAGTTTTCTCCTGGCTGGTACAAAGCATCCATCTAGAATGTCCATTCTAGGAATGTTGTACTTGACTGCTATGTGTTTCACATCCCACAGAGGGCAGGTAAAAGGTAAAGGTAAAGGACCCCTGGATGTTTAAATCCAGTCAAAGGCAACTATGGGTTGTGGTGCTTGTCTCGCTTCAGGCAAAGGGAGCCAGTGTTTGCCCACAGACAGCTTTCCGGGTCATGTGGCCAGCATAACGAAACCGCTTCTTGCACAACGGAACACCATGACAAAAGCCAGAGCGCACGGAAACACTGTTTACCTTCCTGCCACAGCAGTACCTATTTATCTACTTGCACTGACGTGCTTTCGAACTGCTAGGTTGGCAGGCTGTGGTCTAAACCACTGAGCCTCTTGGGCTTGCCGATCGGAAGGTTGGTGGTTCAAATCCCTGCAACGGAGTGAGCTCCTACAGAGGACACCACAACAATGCTGCCCTCTGGAGAGCTGAGGGGCGCCAAATTTGACTGTCACATAGAGCGCCGCTGACATTAGAGAGCCCCAATTCTGCCTCTGCACCAGCGGTGGGTGCAGAGCTGGCGAAAGCACCTAGCATTGCTTGGTAGCTGTTGGCATCCCAGAAGCTTGGTTCTCCACATCTCTATTTTGCCATCACAACATCCCTGTGAAATGGATTAGGCTGAGAGTTTGTGACTGGTTCAAAGGTCACTCAATCAGTTTCATGACTGAGTGGAGATTTGAACCCAGGCCTTTCTGGTCTTAACCCAATACTGCTACATTGCACTTTCTCCACTGGGAGGGATTAAGTAAAATGGGTTTTCTTAACATAAGGATATGATAAAAATAAAAGGAAATGATAGTGGCAGCTTTTGTTTTTAAACCTCAATTTGTCCTTTTAAAAGACTCGAGGATGTAATCTGATTATGTGTTTGCAGGTGTGATCTTAAAAGGGAACACCATCTGCTAAATAATAGTGTAGGGAAATCTGGATGGTTAATATTATGTTCAAGTTAACCAAATTAATTATGGTTGTTTTTTTTTTAAAAAATATAATGTTATACTCATTTTACTCATTTTTATGTGGGTGTGGCCTAATCTGGGTAGGGGAGCACACATTCTTCTTTTGCTCCCTCTCCATTTACCATTTACCTTCAGTGCATTCGGAACCTCAGGATGATTTGCAACAAAACAAACAAACATAACCACGTGCAAGATTAAAGATTAACAGAATAAAGTACACTTTTACAGAATAAAAGAGTTAAAATTCACATACGTTGAGTAGGCTGAGATTGGTTAAGATCAGTCTTCCTGTGACTAATTTTCTGAGTGACTGGGAGTGTGTGGGGGGAATAGCTCCCTTTTTTGAATGACAACTAATGTGATCAAAACTCACAGCGCCTTTCTTTCTTTCTTTGTGTTTTTTTCAGGGCCCCTCAGGACCACCTGGAGATAAAGGCCCATCGGTACAGTATGTCTTTCTATGTATGCACAGGTTGTGGTGTTGATAGGAAGGAAGGAATGTGGTGTCCTAGAATCATAGAACTGTAGAGTTGGAAGGGACCCCGAGGGTCATCTAGTCTGACCCCCTGCAATGCAGGAATCTCAGCTAAAGCATCCATGGCAGATGGCCATCCAACCTCTGCTGAAAAACCTCCAAGGAAGCAGAGTCCACACCCTCCTTGCATTGAGTAGGCAGTTGGATGAGCTAACATCCAACTCTATGGGTGGAATTCATTGTCATGTGCGATGTACCCCCTTCGTCTCTCTCTAAAACAGAAGGTCCATCTCGAACCCAACTCCCTCTCACTTTTATGGTTTATTATTAATGAGAGTCCGTTTCCAGCTTACGTGGCCTGGTACCCTTAATGCTCTGGGCTATTTAGGTGAACCACCTTTTGCCTACAGTGCAGCCCTCACGGTCAGCTCCCCACTGTATCGATTTGCCTCACACTTCTGGCAACTTAATGGCACTCCAGGTCTTCACCTTCTAACCCCTCTCCGAGTGACTCTGAGACACAAACTAACACCCTTTCCTCAGGTAAGTTTTGTCCCCTTCCCGAGTACACACCTCTGTGAGCTTTGATACCCCGCTGGATTAATAATGACGATTCCATTATGGCACAAAAAGAACTGTACTTTATTTCTTAGAGAACATAGTCAATTTAAAGATTCATGCGTTCATCAACTTGTTTACAGTAACAGTACTTGTATAGTTTCACGACAAACTAAATCTAACCTATACCACCACTATCCTGGCCCCACACCCTTCTTCTTCCTGTCACCACACACACCCTCCCTCTTCTCAACTGCCCAAACAGCTGTTCCCTCCTTTTAAACCGGGGATGGTCCCGCCCCCTAAAGGATGAGCTGCCATTCAAAGTGAGGGTGGATTAACTCCTTATGAACTGGGAGGTAATAACTCCTTCATCTTAGGGCCAATCCGTTACATCATGCTTTTTGCAACCATTCTCTGTGTGCAAACATTACAGTTTGGTGGATATAATGATGTCCTTTCTCCTTCCCCTGTAGTCTGGGGACCTTCCAGGGCCAATTTCAGGGGGTGGGGGGGAGGAGAAGGGAAGAAATAGCATTTCTGCAGGTAGAGGTCCTTGCACAGGGCTTCCTCTTTTCAGGTGAACCTCCCAATTCCATGTGATCAGCAGAAGAGAGAAAATGAATTATATCATGTCAAGCACACGCTGAAGATGAAGAGCTTATGTTACTTGAGTGCATGGTGCAGATTATAATCAGGAAATTAGCTTGCAGCTGCCAGCTTGATCAAATTGCAATAACAAGTCCGAGTCGTCCTGCAGGAACAAAGCAATGGCAACCTCATTCATTCTGAGCCCAGTTATATGATCTATACAGCTTCACAGTGAAGGAATATCTTTTGGCTCAGATTTGGGAAGGAGATCATCTTAAGGCACCCAAGGTGGAGGCGACTTTACCCTGGTTAGGTAAAGGTGAAGGACTCCTGGGCGGTTAAGTCCAGTCAAAGGTGCAGGGGGCACTGTGGTCTAAACCACTGAGCCTCTTGGGCTTGCCGATCAGAAGGTTGGCAGTTCAAATCCCTGCGACGGAGTGAACTCCCATTGCTCTGTCCCAGCTCCTGCCAACCTAGCAGATCGAAAGCATGCCAGCACAAGTAGATAAATAGGTACTATTGTGACAGGAAGGTAAACGGTGTTTCAATGCACTCTGGTTTCTGTCACGGTGTTCGGTTGTGCCAGAAGCGGTTTAGTCATGCTGGCCACATGACCTGGAAAGCAGTCTGTGGACAAACACCAGCTCCCTCGGCCAGAACACGAGATGAGCGCCACACCCCATAGTCGCCTTTGACTGGACTTAACTGTCCAAGGGTCCTTTACCTTTTCTTTAAAAAACAACAACAAACCCTCTTTTCAAATAAGCATTTTTGTGCCCCAACCAGCATATTTCTGGAAATCCTGAAGACAGAACTAATGTCACCCTAGAAAAAAATGGTACCTGCTAGGGGCAGCCACCGTCTCCCCAAACGCACACCCTGAAAGATTGCTATATTCAGGTCATCCGTAATTGGGATGTTTGTCATCAGTCATAAGCAAGCAATAGCAGTTTCAGGTCCTAAAATAATATGGCAGGACTGGGGAAAAAGAATGACTGCACCATTGCAGCCACAAATCCACATATGTGCTGGCATGCAAGCAGTTCCCCAGCAGTGGAATTAGGCTGCAGGCAAGTAAGTCTGTTCTTTATTGGCAAATTGGCAATTGGTTATCTTGTGATAACTGTTCCTGAAATTAAATCTGTGACTTGCCCTATAAATGTATTTCCCTTCTTTTTCTAGGGTCCCCGAGGTTTGCCAGGCATCCAAGGTCAAGCAGGACCATCTGGTCAGGATGTAAGTAAATATATTGGTGTCTGGTATGCCTATGAGAAGGGCAGTAGCTCAGTGGTAGATCACGTTTGCATGCAGAAGGGCCCCGATCCAATCTCTGGCATCTCCAGATATGGCTGAAAAAAAACTGCCCCCGCCCCGTCTGAAACCCTGGATCAGGCATAGGCAAACTCGGCCCTCCAGATGTTTTGGGACTACAACTCCCATCATCCCTAGCTAACAGGACCAGTGGTCAGGGGTGATGAGAGTTGTAGTCGCAAAACATCTGGAGGGCCGAGTTTGCCTTTGTCTGCCCTGGATCATTGCTGCCAAATCAGTGCACAGAGCACTGAGCTTGGTGAAGCAATGGTCTGATTCAGTATTAGGCACCTTCTTGTGTTCCCTTGAAGCATCTGCAGGGCAAGTTGGAGTAGAGAAGTGGTGGGCAGGAAAAGGATTACTCGGAAATTGTGTTTCCGAGCACAATTCAAAGTGTTGGTGCTGACCTTTAAAGCTCTAAACGGCCTCAGTCCAGTATACCTGAAGGAGTGTCTCCACCCCCATCATTCAGCCCGGACACTGAGGTCCAGCTCCGAGGGCCTTCTGGCGGTTCCCTCATTGCGAGAAGTGCGATTACAGGGAACCAGCTAGAGGGCCTTCTCGGTGGTGGCACCCGCCCTGTGGAACGCCCTCCCACCAGATGTCAAAGAGAAAAACAACTACCAGACTTTTAGAAGACATCTGAAGGCAGCCCTGTTTAGGGAAGCTTTTAATGTTTGATAGACTATTGTATTTTGGTATTCTGTTGGAAGCCGCCCAGAATGGCTGGGGAAGCCCGGCCAGATGGGCGGGGTATAAAAAATAAATTATTATTATTATATTACCGGTAAGCATTTCCTCCCCTTGCTGCTGTTTTACTTATTCCATCAGTTGTTTCATTTTGTGTTCTGTACTCCCCTCCTACACACAAACACACACACATTGGTACTTGTGAAGGTGAAGGTCAGGTTATAGTTAAGATAAAAAAAAAGTCAAAATTTTCCCCTCCCCTGTGGACCCCAAGCTGCTTTTCTTTTTTTAAAAAAAGTGGAAGAAAGGGGCAAGCCTGTCTGTTTCTGATCTGCATCACTTCCACATGCAAATCTGCCATGCCCCCTTTCTATAGTAATATTTGAGCCAAAAGAAACCTATATAACAGAAAAAGAGGGGGGGCTACAACTTATCCCCTCCCTAAAATAGTATTTCTATCAAAACATTGATAGGAATTGGTAGGAAGGTTCAAGAAGTGTGAGAAAGCTAGTGGACGGATCAATTCCCATCTGCGCACGAATCCAGGAGATTTGGATCGGGACAATTTGTATCCGAATATGCAAATATTGAATTCATCAAGCATGCTTGCACGGTGTTTTGTTAGCCTCCCACGATAAATGACCCTCTTCTTTCTCCCCTCTCAAATTGCTTCTGATGAGGCTCTGGCTGCTTTGTGCTGCCTGGGAATTGCTCCTTCTCGTTTCAAGAAAGTGTCAAGAACATTTTCAAGGGACATATCTCATCCATACCTCATTTCCTCAGTGCTCTCGATCATCAGAGAGTCGCAGCTTTCTGGAAACTCACATGTATTCCCTGGCGAGGCTTCATTGTCTGAGTTTTCTGTTGAGAAAGGAGAGGGGACACTGGGGGGGGCACACAAACCAAAGCAGGGAGGAATCAATGGTCTCGCCTCTTGATCCCCACCCAGTCCCTCCACTGCAGTGGGGCTCAGCTATCTTTCAAGGAGGTGTGGCTAGAGTAGTCAGCTAGTATCATGGCGTGTATTTTGCAGAATAAGAATGCAAGAACCTCACACTCCTTTTGTTCCTCACCTGTAGGGTCTACCAGGAAATCCAGGTGAAAGAGGTCCTCCAGGGAAACCGGTATGTGGCCAACCTCTCTAGCCCTCCCTCTTGACAGTGGCAAATTTTCATACCACAATTCAAAGTGTTGGTGCTGACCTTTAAAGCCCTAAATGGCATTGGTCCTGTATACCTGTATACTGTAAACAAGGAGCGTCTCCGTCCCCATCGTTCTGCCCGGACACTGAGATCCAGCACCGAGGGCCTTCTGGCGGTTCCCTCACTGCGAGAAGCAAAGCTACAGGGAACCAGGCAGAGGGCCTTCTCGGTGGTGGCGCCCGCCCTGTGGAACGCCCTCCCAGCAGAGGTCAAAGAGATAAACAACTATCTGACATTCAGAAAATACCTGAAGGCAGCCCTGTTTAGGGAAGTTTTTAACCTGTGATATTTTAATGTATTTTAATATCTGTTGGGGGCCGCCCAGAGTGGCTGGGGGGACCCAGCCAGATGAGTGTGGTACAAATAATAAATTATTATATTATTATTATAATTATTATTATTTTGGGCCCGGAATCCTTTTTCTTTCCTTCTGGTTACTGCACTAATTGATCAAAGAAATACATCAAAGGCACCAAGCAGACACTTGGCCTTAGTCTTCTATACAGTCCTTTCTTAGGTTACATCCCTGTGTGAGACGTGATTCAGCAATGTTGCCCTCAGATGATCCGTATAATCAATTGAACTCTTGGCCCTGTGAGGCTAATCTCTTTCATGAGCCGAGGGATGCTTTGATTTCGGCTTCTCTGAAATAGCTCTTCAAGGATGGCATGAAATGACAGGCGTTCTTTTTCTCTTCCCTCAGGGTGCCTCTCCTCTCCTTTCTCCTGGTGACATCAGTCTCTTAGTTAAGGTAAGGTGTTTTGTTTTGTTTTTCTGGGATGCTCCAGGATCTCGTGTTCAAAGAAAATCTCATCAAACCATTTACAAAATTTGCAGTGTGTGTGGTTATTAAAAGTGGATACACATACATCTTCATTTCCCCCGAGTCATGATTGTCGTCAGCACCATCATTAAATTGATTGATTGGTTTTTTCTTGCCAAAGAAAACTTGGAGCAACTTTTTAAAAATATATGTGATTAAGAAAGCAATGGTTTTATTTCTGTGGCAAAACATCTCAGCTTCTGTCTTCATCAATTGCTCTGATTTGGAAGCTTGCGCACATCAGAGCACAACTCCCAGCATGAAATTCAGGAGAGCTGATACCAGTCAATGCAGGCAGGACATTGACCAGTGCTCTTTCTCTGTATAATAAGACAGTGTAATATACATATATACATATATGTGTGTGTGTGTGTGTGTGTGTGTGTGTAATCTTTATTAAATTTTCTGTTTTACAACTTAAAATACTCACTTAAACATCCTTAAAATATCAATGACTTAAAATATCAATGACTTCCCTTGGTTCATTTTACATATCATAAATCCCTGCATATTTTGCAAAAAAACTATACCATTCGATATTCTATTATGTCACCCATCAAAACTTATTTACACTGTTGAATTTATCTTAATGCTGCCAGCGTTTCAGCTGTACACAATTATTTCCCATATATTCAATAAACGTTTCCAATCTTGTTTAAATGTATGTTCTTCTTGTTCTCTTATTCTATATGTTAAGTCTGCAAGTTGTGCATAATCTGTCAATTTAAGTGCCATTCTTCTTTGTTTGGAACCTCACTCGTTTTCCATTTTTGGGCTAACAGAACATGGGCCACAGTTATAGCATACATAAATAAAAATTTTTGACACCTGGGCATTTCAGTCTGAATCATGCCCAACAGAAAGGACTCTGTTGTTGTTGTTGTTGTTGTTGTTGTTGTTTGGGGGGGAAGTACTTTAAACATTTGTTTCAATTCATTATGGATCATTTCCTAATACTCTTTTACCCTTTTACAAGTCTACCACATGTGAAAGAATGTTCCCTCCACCTCTTTGCATCTCCAGCACTTACCTGATTCAGTCTTACACATCTACTCGGAGTTAGATACTGTCTGTAAATCATTTTCAGGTAGTTCTCCTTCAAAGAATGACATGCTGTAAACTTCAAGTCACTTATCCAGAGTTTTCCCCAGAGGTTAAAATCTTATAACAAGGCAGTTTCCAGTGCTGTTAGATACCAGCCGGAAAGCGACCGTCTGCCACAACAGTGAAGTGTTAATTCTCCTTTTTTCTTATTTAAGGATGTTTGCAGTGACTGCCCTCCCGGACCACCTGGACTTCCAGGAATGCCAGGATTCAAGGGTGACCGAGGCCCTCCAGGTCCACTTGGCCATGAAGGCCCAGTTGGGAAAATGGTATGAAAGAGAAAACATGCACCCTTTCTTCATCAAGGTTGGGAAGATGGGTAGCTGAACGTTAGATACTGTTACATGTCAATGCACTGATCAACAGTGTGGAGGAAAAGATTAAACCAGGGGTAGCTAAGCTGTGGTCCCCAGTTGCTGTTGGACTTCAACTTCCATCCGCCCCAGCCAGCATGGCCAATGGTCATGGTGATGGGGGTTGCGGTCCAGTTACATCTGGAGGGCCAAAGGTTAGTCAGCCCAGGATAAACTCCCCTCTTTGTACATGATCAACCTGATCCCGATTGGGGAGTGAGGGTGATGGCTATCTTTAAAAAAGAAAAGAAAACCCCCGAAATGAGTAAATTGCAACCATGAAATTAATGCCAACTTTCACACCCACATTCTGACGTAGACATGCTATAGTAGTAGTAGTAGTAGTAATAATAATAATAATAATAATAATTTATTATTTATACCCCGCCCATCTGGCTGGGTTTCCCCAGCCACTCTGGGAGGCTTCCAAAAGAATATTAAAATACAGTACAATAGTCTATTAAACATCAAAAGCTTCCCTAAACAGGGCTGCCTTCAGATGTCTTCTAAAAGTCTGGGAGTTGTTTTTCTCTTTGACATCTGGTGGGAGGGCGTTCCACAGGGCTGGTGCCACTACCGAGAAGGCCCTCTGCCTGGTTCCCTGTAACTTGGTTTCTCTCAGTGAGGGAACTGCCAGAAGGCCTTCCGAGCTGTACCTCAGTGTCTGGGCTGAATGATGGGGGTGGAGACGCTCCTTTAGGTATACTGGGCCGAGGCCATTCAGGGCTTTTGAAGGTCAGCACCAACACTTTGAATTGTGCTCGGAAACGTACTGGGATCCAATGTAGGTCTTTCAAGACCGGTGTTATGTGATCTCGGCGGCCGCTCCCAGTCACCAGTCTAGCTGCCGCATTCTGGATTAGTTGTAGTTTCAGGGTCACCTTCAAAGGTAGCCCCACATAGAGCACATTGCAGTAATCCAAGTGAGAGATAACTATAGGGAAGGAGCAGCTGCTGAAACTGTGCCACTGATTGATTATTTTAGAAATGGAAGGAAAACTTGCCACTCTGAATCATATCGATATGATTCCCTGTCCACTGAATATGTTGGGTCTTCTCCTGCCTTCCAAAGAGTGGAAGTCCATCTGACCTTTCTTTGTTTTTCAGGGGGAGGCGGGACCCAGAGGTCACCCCGGACCACCAGGTGTAGAAGGTCCCAAGGTCAGTTCTGTCTTCTCTTTTGTGATGTCAGGGTTTTTCTTTGAAAGAAGCAGGATAGCAGGATGAAATCTCTGCCATTCTTGGGGAAGAGGGTTTCTTTGGGGTAGGGGGTACAATTAAAATATATTTAGAGAGAGAGAAAAAACAAACCAGCCTACCAGAATTGCTGAAGTTCTATCCTAAATAATGTCCTCCCATTAATTAAAACATTTGACTGATTTTTGAAATTACTTTTAGTCCATTTCTGAGAATATGGACCACGTGTCATAAAAAGGCAAGTCCTGAAATTTTGAGCCCATTGCCCTTTGCTTGGAGAAACTCAAGGAAATGCCAACAAGGCAAAGAAAAATGAGATTGTGGTTGATTTTCCCCTCCGGGCATTTCTAGAACTCCTTGGCTGGGGCTGAGTGAAAATGTTTTGATCTTTTGCCCACTCTTGACTTACTGGTCCTAAGGGTGTGTGGGGTCTATTTAGCTGTCAATATTTATTAATTTATTAAAATCATATCCTGCCTTTCATCTCAAGGGCAGCAAACATATATGTGATAAAACAATACAATTAAAAAATAACATTAAACCAGATTTAAACCAGTTACAAGCATCTAAAAAGACTCTAGAAGCTATTGCATATCTAGAAACATGTAAATATGTCTTACCTGACTTACTTTGCATACTTCAAAATGGAGTAAGCTGTCCCCAACGAATTTGGGGCTAATTCTGCTCAAATCAGCATCCCCACCTATTGTTGTTGCCACCTGTCTATCTCAAGAGACAATGGAGTATGACTCTGGGGGTGAGGTCAAACCACTGGAGAATCACAGTGCCTGCTGCAGTTGCAGAGACTGGTAACTTGTAACTGCTGCCTCCCATGTTGCTTTTGCTGTGTTAGCACCAAAGTGACCTCTCTGGGGTGCAAGTCTGAGCAGTGTGTATGGAGCCCCTTGGCTGCCCAGATGAGAAGACCCCCGCCTCTTGGCCTCACTCATGTGTGGTCCAAAGGAAAGCAGAGCAATACATTTCATACCAGCTTGGCTACAGGAGTTGCTGGAGAGTTGCAGGAGTTGTGTACAAGGTACCTTAGGGACTCCAGGTTTGTGTAGGAAGAAGAGTTTGGATTTGATATCCCGCTTTATCACTACCCGAAGGAGTCTCAAAGCGGCTAACCTTCTCCTTTCCCTTCCTCCCCCACAACAAACCCTCTGTGAGGTGAGTGGGGCTGAGAGACTTCAGAGAAGTGTGACTAGCCCAAGGTCACCCAGCAGCTGCATGTGGAGGAGCGGAGACGCGAACCCAGTTCCCCAGATTAAGAGTCTACCGCTCTTAACCACTACACCACACTGCCTCTCTGGTGTAGGGTTTACTCCTTAGCCTTTCTTCTCCCAAAGATGTCCTGCAACACATTGGGTATGGGTTTTTCCTCAGGGTTTACTCCAAAGGACTTTCTCATGAATGAGTATAGCCACAAAGCAACAGAGGTTTAGGATCAGAGCTTTCCTTCCCCTAGGTGGGCTACCTTCCCAGGTTGGTGAGCCCTATCTGCCACTCACTTCCCTCTGCAGTACCCACCTTCTTGACTGCAGGACCCACTATTGGTCTTGTCCGCTCAATCTACTGGAGACTTGTCTTTGCATACGGGGGAAAGTCTCTAACTCACTGAGGTTCCGAGACCCATCAGCTACGCTCCCCTGGACTAGCACTCCAAAGCATTGCTAGGTGGCTGAATCAAGCCACCGTTTAAATTTCCCACAAAGCCTTGGAGCAATGCTGCATTATTGACTGTGAAAAATCAAAGTGGTTGCTAGACCTAGCTGCCTGCAGTCTTCACCAGATAATCCAACTAGGGTTCATCAATGAACAAGGTGGCCACCATGGGGCCAATTGCCCAGGATGATGTTTGACCTGGTGCTGGCCCTGATCAAGGTTTCAGGTATTTTTGGGGGGAGGACCAGCGCACCATGCTTAAAATGCAATTGCGTGTTTGAGGGTTCTGATTTGAATGCCTCTGTCTTTTGTTAGGGTGCCAAAGGAGACCGGGGGACGCCTGGAGAGGCTGGACTGAAGGGTGAACAGGTAAGATAAAATGAAGCAGAAAGATGCTTCTTGGAACAGTACAGTAAGCAACATGTATGTTGGACATGTCTAGAGCACTAAATCGGACCTCTGATCTGCTCTTTTGCCACCACATCAGAACACCGCTGATCAATATATCACACACGGACCAGTCTGACTTGAAGGAAGACTTGTCAGTGGTAACCCTAAACTGCAAAGTGGGTTGCCCAAGAGAGAACAGGCCCATATATAGAATCATGGAATTTGCAACCTAGTCAGATGGGCAGGGTATAAATAACAAAATTATTGTTATTAGTGTGGAATCATAGAATTGCAGAGTTTCAAGGGACCCCAAAGGCCCACTGGTTCCAACTTGCAGGAATCTTTTGCCTAACATGGAGCTTGAACCCAAAACCCTGAGATTAAGAACCTCATATTCTGCCAACTGAGCTATAGTAAAGTATCAAATTGGTACAAGTAGTAAAACTTACGGGAGGGGAATTTAGAATTAAAGGGGAAAGAGTTTTCCTTTCAAGGCACTATGTTACCCAGCAGGTTCTGTATATGATTATTCCTTAACACATCCTTTACTAAAGGGGTCCATGGGATGCTTCCTGTTTGTGTTTGCTCAAAGGGAGGGTTAAGTACATAGCTGTCAACCCTCCCTTTTTTTGCGGGAAACTCCCTTATTCCAATGCCGTTTCCCGCTGCTATCCCGGATTGTTGATATCCCTTAAATTTCCCGGGTTTCAAAGGAAGCAGCTCCTCTCCCTCCCTGCCGGCCAGGGAGGCTCCTCAGCTGCGTTGCTCGGCTGCCAATAAGGAGTCTGAGACCGACTGGGGGCGGAGCTTGCATGCCTTGTGCAGCCAGACCCTCACGCCCAACCAGACAGACAGCCTGCCTGCCGTCTATGCCCTCGCTCTTTCGCTCACCCGTTCGTGCGCAGCCTCTGGAGCGCAGGGTGGCAAGGCTACTTGGTGCTATTGCACCGCCCTCGCGGCATCCCTTATTTTCAAATCCGAAAGTGTGGAAAAATCCCTTATTTTCAAATCCGAAAGTTGACAGCTATGGTTAAGTACCCCTTCCGCCTTCCTGCTCAAACTTCCCCTCCACCAGGTGTCATATTTTTTTTAAAAAAAATCACCAACCACACCGACATTCACTACTATGTTACATGTGTTTGCCCCAAACGTGCTTAACCACTGAACCACACATTCAGCATGCAAGGGGAATGTTCGTTTATTCAAAAAGGGGAGTGCATCCATTTGTTTGCAGTGATCTGAGGAAATGGCATGCTGAATTATGTTAAATTGATTCTGTTCCCGAGGCAAAGACCTGGCACAGCTGTGGGTGGGTGGGTGGGGGTTGGGGTGCACAGTTCCTTGCTGCACGCACGACAAGTTGTTAGCCTCTTGCACCCAGCCAACCCTGTAATGTTTCCTGACAACTTCTCCGTTCCCAGAAGCTTATGTATATTAAAAGCAGTTTGTTAAAACATGCAAGTTCATGCTCTGGAAACCTATGCATGGAATTGTGATGCCAAGTTAGCTTATGTTTTGGGCGTCTCGCTCTCCTGGTTGCTTGGTTGCTAGCAAGCTTTTGATGAGATTCCAGAGGTTCTTTGGGGACGTGGTTTGCAAATGAAGATGCTAAGTGAATGTGAAATGCTGTTGTTGTCTTCTGCAGGGACATCCTGGGATACCTGGCTTCATGGGCCCACCTGGAAATCCAGGTCCACCTGTAAGATGCTACCTACCTACCTACCTACCTACCTACCTATCTATATCTATCCATCCCTTTTTCTTTTGCTCTGCACCCATCTATCTGGTTATAGACTCAGAAGAAGCCCACAGCAATTCACTGGCCCTCTCTTGTATGTGTGGGAATGTTAAGGATAGTAGGAGAAGATATATTAATTAAATATTATCCTTCCTTCACTCATGCTAGTGAGTCATGTAGCAGAGCAGATTCCCCTCAATACAGCAGGAAGCTACTTTGCAGATTCGTTTGAATCTCTTTAGTTAAGCAATCCAATCCGGCTTGCCCAGATGGATTATTCCTGGTGTCCCCTTTTATCCCTCTTAAAAGAATAAAGACACAAGAGTCTTTCCTTAAAAGTTACAAGACATTTACTCACGTTCAGTTCGCAGTATGATCCCTGAAGGCAGGCTTTAGTTACATAACAAAGTGTGAGTTTATCCCATATGGGGATTGAGCTCATGTGCTGCTGGCTGAGAGCCAGCAGACAGCAAAATGCATTAAGAGAACAGCATCAAGAGAACAAAAGCATGGCATCAAGAGGAAGATGGCTGCGTGACTCGGCTCTTTTATAGAGTCAGCGGGGGTCACGCCCATCTGCCTGCTCACATGCGGGGGGAGGACGCTTCAGACCAGTGGGACAGGAAGTTATACTGGCTGGAGTAACATCCCCCTGCCTGTGTCCACTCTAGGGAAACAAGGAATGTTGTATTTGACTGCTTCAATGGATTACATCCCACAGTATGTTGGACTTGGGGGGGGGGCAAAGTGAGCAGCTGTGTTTTCCCATAGGGTTTTCATAATCTGGAATTATCATAACAGGAGAGAAAAAACATTTCTCTCTCCTTTCTGTTTTGCATCCAGTTTCTGTACCCAGGTAGGTTGTGTTCTACAGCCCTGCTCAGGCATTCCAAATAGGGGGAAATGGACTAAAGAGGAGGGGGCAGGGGGAACCACTATGAAAGCTTCATCACTGCTGCCATCACCTTCCAACTCACAAAAGGCAGCGGTGTGTTTTTGCATCCGTGGAGGCTCTCTGCATGTTTAGTTTCCAAATCATACAGGGAGCCTCCTCAGATATAAAGGAGTCGCTGCCTGCAATGCAGAGAGTTGCTTTGCATGAACTAGAAGGTGATTGAAATAATGTTGACAGGTTGCTGTAGCTTGCAGGCTCGCTCCTGCTGTTGCATCTCACCTGCTTCCTTTCCTCCACTTGAAACTCCCAAAGAGGACTCAGCATAAACTGAGTCTGCATTTTGAGAAGACAGAGGCTCTGTGGGTGAGGGGCTCCCAGGTCTGGGAAGCTGGTATGTTGCCTTCCCTGAATGGAGTCACACTGAAGGTGGCGATGACAGAGGATTATCCGCCTTCTGAGAATCCAACCCACTGCTATGCATTACAGAATGCTGATCTCGAATGTGTAGCAAAGTTTATGGCTCACCATGTTGGGCTGGCTGTCTTCATTTAAATAAAGTCCAAAGGCTTGTAAGAGTTGCCTCCATGTTGTTTGAGGAGACTATTTCTAATTCAGAAACAAGCTGCCATTTTTAATGGCCAGAAATGTTCTTTTTTCCGTTTATTTAGGGGTCTGAGGGCCCCCCAGGACCTGCAGGACCACTGGGAAACCCTGGAGAAATAGTAAGTCACTATTCAATCTGTCATTATACCCCTGCCCACCCCCCCCAAAGGAAGCCATCATTTGCCATAGTGGTCCCATAGTGGATTCTTGAAAAAATAAGTAGATGTGGAAAGCATTCCATGAATCTGTAAGGTTTGAAAGCCACTGAGATACTCAGATGAAGGCTACTGGATTATACACTCTCAGCCAAATTCTCCATTAATTTAGAAAGATGGTTAAATTCAAAATGTGTCATTAGTACATGGTGTGGTGGAGCAGGGGGAGTACAGTCACAACACCAAGGGAAAAAAATGGTGGTGGGACACACAGAGGGGGCAAAGTCTATTTCTAGGTGACAGAGTGGTGTCCCATATGTTAAGATCTCTAAAAGAAAAAAAATAGCAATGTATGTTAATGACAGGAGTCCTGCAAGTGGGAGATGAGTGCCATATTGGGGGATGTGTGTGCTTGACCCACTTTCCGCTCTGGCATCACCTATGGGCACTTACCTGACCTCCCGGCAGCAGAGTCATTGCTGCTTGTCCGGAGGGAGAGTGGGAGGGGCAAAGTGGCAGAGAGGTCAAGAGCCAAATTGGCACTCTTCCTGCTTTATCCGTGCAGTGCTGGCCTCCCCTCCTCCTTGCCCCTTCCAGTCTCCCTCCCGGTAAACTGCAGTGATTTCATTGCCAGGAGGTCAGGTAAGTTCTGCTCCCTGCTACACCCACTCCCCCCCCCCCAAAAAAAAGGCCTAAGCAATATTGAGCATACATTCAGAAGGCCTTGTTAACTGATTGTTCTTCTGGAGATGTCTCTGCCTGGAAAGCTTGTGTGAACATCTCCACATCTGTGTCTCTTTGGCAGGGTAAAGAAGGCCCATCGGGACCTCAAGGGCCACCAGGATTGCCTGGACTTCTGGTGAGTTATCCCTGCATTTTTAAACATTGACGCATCTCATATGCAGGGGACTGCAGTGTTCTTGAATCCCTGGCATATTTCAACAGTAATAATAATAATAAATTTTATTTATACCCCACCCTCCCCAGCCAAGACTGGGCTGAGGGCGGCTAACACCAAGTATAAAAACAATTGATTAAAATACAACTTAAAAACAAGATTAAAATACAACATTAAAGTGCAGCCTCATTTCAGTAGAAACTCAAATCAAAATCTATTTGGGGAAGAAACCGTCAAATCTTCACCAAGGCCGACTATCCAGACTGGTCCTACATGGGCCAGAAAAATGCCAGGGAAGTCCCCAAATAGGAGTTCCATCACAGGAGGAAAAAAGGAAAGGGGGGGAGAGGATCAAATTGATTCCAAGCCAAAGTAAAAAGATTGTGTGGGATACTTGCATATGTGCCTGACCATTGTGACATCACGAAGGTCAGGCCCCACCCTATGGAGCTCCCTCCCAGCGGATGTGAAACAGATAAACAGCTGTGTGATTTTTTTTAAAAGAGGTCTGAAGGCAGCCCTGTTCAAGGAAGTTTTTAATGTGCAATGTTGTATTGTGTTTTTAATACTTTTGTTGGGAGCCACCCAAAGTGGCTGGGGCAAACCAGTCAGGTGGGCAGCATATAGATAATACATCATCGCCATCATCATCATGAATGTCTTTTGAGGCATTGTCCCCCCTCCCCACATACGCGTCAATAGTGAGATGCTGTGTGTGCATTCTATGCTCGACTTCTCAAGAGATCTCCTGGTCTGAATTGGCATGCATTAAAAAAAATAAAAAATCAAATGAAATTTCTCCCAGCTTGAACTTTGTGATGAAATTAGTAACATGAGGGAAAGGGAAAATAAGAGAGAAAACATTAGAGGAAGGGAGGCAGGGAATAAGCCACAAGATACAGAGAAAAACCCATTTTGGAAACAAGGTACAGCTGACGGTTAGTGGTAGAACCCATGCTTTGCAGGAAGAATAAAGGTAAAGGAACCCCTGACCATGAGGTCCAGTCGTGGACGACTCTGGGGTTGCGGCGCTCATCTCGCTTTACTGGCTGAGGAAGTTGGCGTACAGCTTCCAGGTCATGTGGCCAGCATGACTAAGCCGCTTCTGGCAAACCAGAGCAGCACACAGAAACACTGTTTACCTTCCCACCGGAGTGGTACCTATTTATCTACTTGCACTTTGATGTGCTTTCGAACTGCTAGGTTGGCAGGAGCAGGGACCAAGCAACGGGAGCTCACCCCGTCGTGGGGATTCGAACCACTGACCTTTTGATTGGCAAGCCCTAGGCTCTGTGGTTTAGGCCACAGTGCCACCCACGTCCCATTGCAGGAGGAATAGGCCAGGGCTAACCCCCAGTAGAGGCGGTTGCCATTGTGGCACCCCCAGGTGTGCACTGAATTCTTCACTGGTGCCATGGTGCTCGCTTTCCCTCCCACCCTTCTGAAATTAGGCTTGAACAAAGCCTTTTGTTGCAGCCTATACGCTGCCATGTTGACTGGCTTGCAGAGTGTTTATGTGTGTGATGTGTCCATGACAGGTTCTCTGGTTTGCTTAAGTCCCTGTGGACCTATTTGCGACCCCTGGCTTGAGACGTTCTGCAATGTGACTTTGCTTGTTGTTTCACATTGCAGCTAATGAGACATTGGCTGTCTGACTTGTTCTTTTCCTGGGTATCGTTCGGTGGAGTTTCCAGCTCAGCCAGCTGACAAGCTTGCATATTGTACCTCGTGATGAAGCACTGTGCTATTTTTAATGGTGCCCCTTATTTTTCTACTGTATGCATATGTTGGTTTACAGTGATTTACATTTATTGGTTTACAGTGATTTACATTTACAGTGGTTTACATTTATTGAGATGATGGTCTATAAATTTCATTTGTGTGTTGAGGTCCACAAGCCACCCCCCTAAATAACTCACACTACACACCGTAATTTAAGTTTAAGGTTTTTGGCATGATTTTGGCCACAACTTTTATTAAAATACAAAAATGTGAGTGGTTGCTTAGGCATTGGTTCCAACTAGCTGCCCCCTCCTGGGGGCAGACTGACATTCACCCAGTTAGCGGAAGTCAGTAAAGGGAAAACACTTTGGGGAGAGAATGGGGGTCAGCGGCCCGGGCCCTCGCCTCTCCCCAAATGTTCCCAGATGTTCTTGCGTGGCCCTGGCCCTGGGGGATACAGACAAAAGCATGATGAGCCCCTGGATTCCTTTAACGGAATTCCCCGCGCAGCAGCATTGGAGGGGCAGGCACAGCCAACCACATCCCCTCCACCAACCAAATTCAGAACCAATGCCTAACCAAAACCTTACAAGTTGTGACTAATTGCTACGCAGTAGGCGAAAACCAAATGGCAACAGCCAATGAGCCAGATGGAAAAATTCCTACCAGGCCCCTGCCCCAAAAGCAGACGACCCCATGACAGGCATAGCAAGGTCAACGCGCAAGCCTAAATAAAGGGAGGGAGGGAGGGCGATCCGATGCACGCAGCAAAGAGGGCCGCATGCTGCCTGCACTTGGAATATATAACCTCTGAGCTGTCCATCAAAAATTGCTATATAACATTGGGGTGACTTGTTAGCCCCCACTGCAACACATGCTCTCCATGAAGGAGAACCCGCTTTATCAACGTGTTAGGAAACCAACTTGCAGTATTTGGGATGCTTATCCGCAATTATGAATCTACAATATTTGCTCCTAAGGAAACAAACATTGTATACATTCCTTGCATCTCTAATCTCGACTACTTACTGTTGCTTCACTCTTAGGGTATTTCTGGAAAGGATGGCAAAGATGGAAAGCCAGGACTTCCTGGAGAACCAGTAAGGAGATGAGCTTTACATATTTTCCAATTTGGTATTATCTTTGCAAGATAACAAGTGTGGTGTAGTGGTCAGAGTGTTGGAATAGGACCTGGGAGCCATGAGGCCACTATTGGCTGAGATGCTGTGATGTCATAGAATATGTTGCTCACTTCTGAGTGGAGAAAGATCCTTATATAAAATGAAGTCAAACTGCATTTTAGGAAATATATATTTCTAACTCCAGAACAGACCCATATATGCTATTTAAAGAACATTTACTTCTAAATGACCATTCACATAGATTTGTGAATGTTATCACATCGAACTTGATCCTGAGGCACCCACATGTTAGAGATCATTCTCTCTTGTCATGCTATAAATGTGCTTTGTTTCTTATAGGGCAAACAAGGGGAGCCAGGGCTGCCAGGACCGGAGGGAGCAAGAGGGTTGCCGGTAAGTCCAGCTGAAGGCAACCATGGTCCATTAAATATGTCCTTTTCCACCAGGAATCCTTAGAGGAGGGGGCAGGTGCATATTTCTCCATTAGCTAGCATGGAATACACTAGCTGAGAAGCTTGGTCATGCTCATTGAAGGCTAAGTTCTATTTATGGAGAAAACGAAGGTATGTTCTTGTAGAGGAGGGGTCTGTGCACATCCTCATGTGTGCGTGTGAGCATACTAGGAAACATATGTATGCATGCCTCAAAAGAGCCAGTGTGGTGTAGTGGTTAAGAGTGGTAGTCTTGTAATCTGGGGAACCGGGTTCGCGTCTCCGCTCCTCCACATGCAGCTGCTGGGTGACCTTGGGCTAGTCACACTTCTTTGAAGTCTCTCAGCCCCACTCACCTCACAGAGTGTTTGTTGTGGGGGAGGAAGGGAAAGGAGAATGTTAGCCGCTTTGAGACTCTTTCGGGTAGTGATAAGTCGGGTAGTGCGAGTCGAATGTTTTGGCTCCCGAATGCCACAAACCTGGAAGTGAGTGTTCTGGTTTGCGAACATTCCTTGGAACCTGAATGTCCGCCGTGATTTCCAGGGCTTCCAATTGACTGCAGGAGCTTCCTGCAACCAATCAGAAGCCATGCCTTGGTTCCTGAACGTTTTGGAAGTAGAACGGCCTTCTGGAATGGATTCCGTTCAACTTCCGACGTACGACTGTACTCGATTCTGACCCAAATAAGCTTCCTGATCTATATTGTGCCCTAGGAGGATTAGTTTGGTCAGAATTGAGTAGACATTTCCAGAGTTAATGCTGGAGGGCCGTGAAAATTTGCGGCCCAGGCTTTTTAAGACTCTGTCTGAAAACAAAGAGGCATATTGGTTGCCAGATGTGAAATATTTTTTTTCAGCTCTCCTACCCCATTGCCTTGAACTCCATGGTGGAAGAAAGCTGTAACTTAGAAAGTCCTTTTAAATGCATATAAAGAATAACCTTTTATGTATCTCTCCATTTCACCTTTCAGGGTTTTAAGGGACCGAGGGGAGACGCTGGACCACCTGGCTCAAGGGTGAGTAATGCACTGGACCTTCAATTTGACTCAAACAGTGGTTGGGATGGGCAGAGTCACCCACAAGAAGACCTCTCCTATCACCAGTGTTGAATAAGTCAGGGGTAAAGGCTTCCTAGTTAACATTGATGGCTGAAGCTGCATTGTTACCAGGACTGGAGTCAAGTCCTATCAATGCCTGCTCATAGCTTGAGTCCGGTTTTGGGACAGCCATCTGTGGAAGTTCAAATCACATATCTGGGTCACTAGGAATCTTTATGGAACTTCCATATTGTTCTAACCTCTAGTTTTCTCCCTCCCACCCTTGTCTGTTGCAGGGAGAACCAGGTCCATCAGGGCCCCCTGGCCGCGAGGGGCAACCTGGAAAAGATGTAAGTGTGCCACATAGGCTTCAATAAGAGCTCTTATGATTCTGCAAATGGTGGAGTGAGTGTTATCAGGGTCCGGGCTGAAAGGAAACACTGGCACAGCTCTGAAACACTGGCTTTCATCATTTCAAGTCCACATTTCAAAACCTGACATTTCAAGAAGGTACATGGAAGTGGGGGACCCAGGTGGCGCTGTGGGTTAAACCACAGAGCCTAGGGCTTGCTGATCAGAAGGTTGGTGGTTTGAATCCCTGCGACAGGGTGAGCTCCTGTTGCTTGGTCCCAGGTCCTGCCCACCTAGCAGTTCGAAAGCACATCAAAGTGCAAGTAGATAAATAGGTACTGCTTCGGCGGGAAGGTACGTAAACTGCGTTTCTGTGCGCTGCTCTGGTTCGCCAGAAGCGGCTTTGTCATGCTGGCCACATGACCTGGAAGCTGTACGCAGGCTCTCGGCCAATAAAGCGAGATGAGCGCCGCAACCCCAGAGTCGGACACGACTGGACCTAATGGTTAGGGGTCCCTTTACCTTTACATGGAAGTGGTAAATGAGAAAGGGTTGGGCCCACACTTGGAACCATTTTAAAGGGGCATTCACAGAAGGTACGTGTGCCCTCGGGCACAAAACATAGCAGGCAATGCTGCCATGATAATATGGTTGATATAGTAGTAGTAGTAGTAGTAGTAGTAGTAGTAATAATAATAATAATAATAATAATAATAATAATTTATTATTTGTACCCCGCCCATCGGGCCGGGTCTCCCCAGCCACTCTGGGCGGCTTCCAACAAATATCAAAATAGATTAAAAATATCAAAATACATTAATAGGGATGAATTTCCTCTGAGAATGGGGCTATCCCTGTTTTGTGTTTGTTTTGCTTTCCTCTTTGGTTCTATTGCCATCCTGCTCCTTGATTTTAATAAGATTCTAGCTGCTTCTTCTTCTTTTGTAAAATTGGTCTCCTTTCAGGGAAAAATGAGTCAGTCCTCGCTCACAAGTTGGACAGTGTATCCAGCTGGCAACTGACTTCCTTTCTCATCTATTAACATGTTAAAGTGCACCTCATCCAGACAGGCAAGCCACTCGTTGACTATTCTGATTATAGGGACGCAGGTGGCGCTGTGGTCTAAACCACTGAGCCTCTTGAGCTTGCCGATCAGAAGGTTGGCGGTTCGAATCCCCACGAAAGGGTGAGCTCCCGTTGCTCTGTCCCACCTCCTGCCAACCTAGCAGTTTGAAAGCATGCCAGTGCAAGTAGATAAATAGGTACCACTGTGGCGGGAAGGTATACGGCGCTTCCACGTGCTCTGGTTTCCGTCACGGTGTTCTGTTGTGACAGAAGCGATTTAGTCACATGACCTGGAAAGCTGTCTGTGGATAAACGCTGGCTCCCTCGGCCTGAAAGTGAGATGAGTGCTACACCCCATAGTCACCTTTGACTGGACTTAACCGTCCAGGGTTCCTTTACCTTTATTCTGATTATAGTGTTTTGATGATTGTAATGAAACAGTGTTTTATTTCCTTTTATTGATTTTTTTTTACTTGCACATCGCTATGATATTTCATATGATTAGCAATTTAGAAATGACTCTTTCTCACCCCAGCCTCTTTTACTCTTGTGTTGCAGGGGGATCCAGGCCCTGCAGGACCCCAGGGCCCACGTGGGCTCAGAGGAATCGCAGTGAGTTGTTTCTCCCTATGGCTTTTGGGTAACATGTGTGACACATCCCTGTGGGTCCCAATGGAGTTGTCTAAGTGGTACAAGGGACTCCGGAGGGATGAGGGGAGGCAGAGGAAATGGATCTGGCATTTCTGAATATGAAAAATGTAATTTTACTGTTTGCGCCTCTTAGGGAAAACAATCCAATGTGTGCACGACTTTGTGCACAAAGCAGAATTGCACTCATTGTGAAAAAATATACATAATCCAGTGTGGAAATGTTTCCAATTGTAGGTCTTTTGTCTCTTCTTCCCATGTTTCATTTCTTTTCTTTTCTTCCATTTCACTTTTAAGTTGTATACTGCCTTCCTATATTACTATACACAAGGAAGTTTACAGCAACAAAATATAGAAGAACACACATCTTAGAGCAATCTGGCCCAGTACAGAAAGTTGCAATAAAACATAACATAAAAATGGAACAACTTATATCAAATAAAGTAACATTTAATAATCTAGTAGAATATAATAGCACACAATAAAATCAACTCTCAGTTCTCATCAGCAAATAATAATTAAACAGAAATTCACTCTAAACAATTGCAATGAATAATTACTAAACTATTATCAATAAAAATAACTGCAAGTCACAATGCATAAAATACCACAATGCTTACAAAACCATGTAAATGGATCAAATTGAGAAACAAAGACACAAAACTTATAAAATTATTTTTTTTAAGTTCTTAAAATGTTATTTATGCTTTTTTTTTCCTTCCCCCAGGGCAAGAGTGGACCACCAGGCTCCCCAGGGGAAGCTGGCTCTCCAGGTAACCCAGTAAGTACTACATTTGTTGTCCCTGCTTCATTACAAGCAGTGTGGTATAGTGGTTAGAGTATTGGACTAGGAGCTGGGAGACCAAGGTTCACTCGGCCATCTCACTGCCTCTCAGCCCAATTTACATCATGGGGTTGTCATGGGGATTAAATGAGGAGGGGGAGAACTATGTATGCCATTTTAGAGAAAAAAGGTGAGATACAAATGAAATGAATGAATGAATGAAGCAGGATGAGTGGTTGTTACATGCTGTGATTTATTGCCAAATGGAGAAGAAAGAATGGTGTGCTTTATCCATGGGATATATTGAAATCTGATCAGGCTGGCAGCCTCCTAGAGGAGAAATGGGCAACTGGCTGAGATCACCAACTGGCTGAGATCACCCAGTATGGATGTGGCAGGCTTCCATTTCAGGATGTTGGAGGGCAAGCATTAGCACAACTGAAATGTGGAGTTCTGGGAAATGACAGGTCATATCCAGGTGACTGAATCCGACAAGCCCCTTTTGGAATCAAGTAGTCCTTTGGCAAGGCTTCAAGAAAGGTGAACCGTATGAAGGCGTGCAGAGAAACCTGTTTGTCATTCTCTCATCACTTTATTTGAGCCGTATCTGCAGACCCATCAGAGGTTTTTTATCAGCAAAAGGGGCTGCATCTGTATGACCAATAAACAGGATCTTCTTCTTTGGTGATCACTCACCAAAGTGAGTGAGGGAGAAAGGTTGTTTTCTGCTGCTCCAGAGAAGCGGACACGGAGCAATGGATTCAAACTACAAGAAAGAAGATTCCACCTAAACATTAGGAAGAACTTCCTGACAGTAAGAGCTGTTTGACAGTGGAATTTGCTGTCAAGGAGTGTGGTGGAGCCTCCTTCTTTGGAGGTCTTTAAGCAGAGGCTTGACAGCCATCTGTCAATAATGCTTTGATGGTGTTCCTGCTTGGCAGGGGGTTGGACTGGATGGCCCTTGTGGTCTCTTCCAACTCTATGATTCTATGATTCTATATCCGAGTAAGATTGTCTTCCATAGGCACGGTTATAACAATGAGTTTGTAAGTGACTGTGGAGGCCAATTCTGGATCCACATGTCCTTCCACAGTGGAGACATTGGTTTCCGGGTGGGAGTTGATCACGGTGTGGATTTGCCAAGCGTGCCTTCCTCTTAGCACGTCCTTGCGTCCTGTGTTCAAGTGTCTTCAAAGCCCATGACACCTTTGATAAAGGCTGTTCTTCAATTGGAGCGCTCGCAGGCCAGTGTTTCCCAATTGTGGGTGTTTATACTACATTTTTTTAGATTTGCCTTGAGACAGTCTTTAAACCTCTTTTGTTGACCACCAGTATTACACTTTCCATTTTAAAGTTGGGAATAGAGTAGTTGCTTTGGAAGACAATAATCAGGCATCCTCAGAACATGACCAGTCCAACGAAGTTGATGTTGAAGAATCATTGCTTCTACACTGGTGATCTTAGTTCTCCTGTCTTCCCAAGTAATAGAGTAGAATAGTCATTCCTTGTTTTTGACTATCTAGCCCAGGCATAGGCAACCTTGGCCCTCCAGATGTTTTGGGACTACAACTCACATGACCCCTAGCTAACAGGACCAGTGGTCAGGGATGATGGGAATTGTCTTAAAACACCTAGAGGGCCGAGGTTGCCTATGCCTGATCTAGCCATCATGCAATCTGTGATTTGTCTGTAGGTCCTCCCATGTCTTTAATGACACTGATCAGAATATCAACCAGCATCTGTTTCTTTCTTTCTTTCTTTCTTTCTTTCTTTCTTTCTTTCTTTCTTTCTTTCTTTCTTCTTTCTTCTTCTTCTTCTTCTTCTTCTTCTTCTTCTTCTTCTTCGTATTCCCAGGGTCCCAAAGGAAGCAAAGGAGAAACCGGCAGTGCAGGACTCCCTGGATTCATCGGGCCGCGAGGACCTCCTGTAAGCAGCAGACCAATTTTGGTCACACATTGTAGACAGAACTAATAATAGGATCTCATTTGTCTGTAATTGCTTAGTTGTCACCCACTAGAACTCTTTGAAGGAGGCTGCAGGAGCCCAAAGCCCAAAGGGAATTTCACCAAGTGTAGCTGGGTTACCAGAAGTAGCAGAAAAAAGAAAGACAGTCACGGAGAAATCTAGAACGAAAAAAGAGAGCATCCGGCCCTGCCGTGACAATCCCTGAAACGAGATACAGATATGTGAAAGTAATAAACTAGCACTAAACGTTACTCAAAAGTTATATAAGAAAACCATTCTTCTACAAAACTTGATAAGATAAGAACAAAACCAAAACCAAAACCTCTGAACTGAAAACTCCTGACGAGGCGCCGGCTAATTAATAAAACTCGTTTCACTGGACACTGTCTGTTTCCTCAAAGGGAAATTGATTCACCCAAATTTAATGAGAGCTCTAAGAGCTTCAAAGATTTAAACAAGAAAGAAAGAGGGAGCAGTCTGAAAATAAATATAACTACTTAAAGATATCATTGCGTGTTACAAAAGGTTAGACAACCTAAACGGCTTTAAATTGCCAGTTGTCATAAACTTAGAAAAGACAACCGAAAAGTGCAGCGTTTCTTTCAGTAAGGTGTTGAACTCATAATTGTGACTGCTCACAATAATTGTGAGTGTTACCAGAAGAAGCTTCTGACTGTGTGGCTCTTATTCTTTTTGTGCTTTTTATTTCACAGGGAGAACCAGGTGAAAAGGGGATCCCAGGGAAAGAGGTGTGTGTTTTGACGTCTTTATTAGAGGTTGATGCTGATTCACTGAGCATATGACATGAAACGGGGACAACTCCCTTTTGTTGTTCTTCCTTAATTCTCTACGTGCACTTTCCCCAGGTGCAAAACTTCTTTAAATCTCTCCAAATTGCTTTTCCTTGTGCTCCTGGATTCTCCTCTTCTTGGTTTTGGATGGGCGGGAGGTTCTATTACAGGGGTAGGCAACCTAAGGCCCGTGGACCGGATGCGGCCCAATCGCCTTCTCAATCCGGCCCACGAATGGTCCGGGAATCAGAGTGTTTTTACATGAGTAGAATGTGTCCTTTTATTTAAAATGAATCTCTGGGTTATTTGTGGGGCATAGGAATTCATTCATTTCCCCCCCCCCCAAAAAAAATATAGTCTGGCCCACCACATGGTCTGAGGGATGGTATGGTGGACCGGCCCATGGCTGAAAAAGGCTGCTGACCCCTGTTCTATTACAACAGGGGAAGGGTCCTGGGGTTCAAATTTGGCCCTCTGGGCCTCTCTATGTGGCCTTGTGACTCTCCCCTTCCCCAACCACACCCTTACAAACCCTACTTCTCCCCATAAAAATGCTAGCCCATATGACATGCACACTCTCCAATTTAATCTGAATTTATTTTTGGAGGATGGGAAGAAATTTGATAAGTTAGGGGGGGGGTATACCAGTGATCTGTATGCAGTATTTCAATGATCCACTTGCAAATTAAGCCCCTTCTGGAAGTACCAAAAGTAGCAACATTATATTTTCTTCTTCATTTTTTTTTAATTGGCTCTTCTTATTTCAGACCTCTTTATTTCCTTGCAGGGCACTCCAGGGAAGCCAGGTGGTGTTGGAGACAAAGGTGACAGGGTAAGCTGGAGAGCATCATGAATGTCGATGTCGAGCAACATTGGGGAAGTGCCCAAGGCAGTCTGGGTGATGCTGCCAGAAATCATTTCCTTTATGCATGAAAGATGGGCAAGACACCTGTGGCTTACATCAGGCCAGCTCAGAAATAAGTGGAGTGATATAAGGATCGCAAAAATGAATAAGGGAGCAAGTAACATCTGCTGGAAATGTCAAACTGAAATAGGAACCCATATGCACGTTTGGTGGCAGTGTAAACCAATAAAACAATTCTGGGAAATAATATATATAGAATTAAAAAAAATACTCAAATATTCTTTAAAAAAAACACCAGAGTTATTCCTTTTGGGAATACTAGGAGAAGATATTAAAGCAAAAGATAGGAAAATAACTATGTATGCAACCAGCTCAGCCAGATTACTACTAGCAAGGCATTGGAAAACACAATACATTCCGAGCAAAGAGGACTGGCAGGTGAAAATGGTAGAGTACTATAACTTAGAAACAAAGCATGGTGAGATACAGGGAGCAAATAGAGAAAAAAGAATGGAGGAATGGAAAAAGTTTAGTGATTATATTAAAAGGCAGTTAACATAAGCCAGCACCTCAGTGGCAATTCAAAGACTCAATGGAAAAACTATTAGAATTAAAAATAGACAAAGGCATGTAAATATAAAGAAATACCAGAGACTGTAATTTAGAAAGCTGAGAAGTGGGAAAAGGGTAGGGAGGGAATCATAAGATGGGATGGAAAAGGGAAGGGGGAAAAGAAGGTGGATAAGTAACGAGTGTAATTATAATAAATTGTAAGAATTTTTTGTTAGCTAGGCTAAAGAGAATTATAAGAGTTATGGAAGATTGTGTTAGGGATAGACTGTATGGAAGAGATTAATTGTATAAAAGTTGTGTAATAGAGATAGGAGTGAAAACTAGTAGGGGGGAGAGGGGAGGGGGAGGACTTGAGGGAGGGGGTGAATTAGTTTTAATCTGAATGTATGAATATGTGTACTCTTATTTGTATGAATGTGAAAACTTCAATAAAGTATCTCTTAAAAAAAAAAAAGAAAAAAAAAAAGAAATAAGTGGAGTGATATCCCCTATAATTGAAGGTTAAGATTTGGCATCTCTCCGAGCCAACCCAGATTCAAACAGCTTGACAGCTTGCAAATATCTCAGGTCCTTGGCCACCCAAATGTCAGCTTCTTTCTTGGTCTTGGGAAGTGTTTGAGGTATGCTAGCTGCCTGGACAAAAACCACTTATGGAGAAAAGCCTACTGGGACAAGATGGTCCTCCGAAGGGTAGTCTTCCCTCCCATGAGCATTTCTTTTTTTCAGGCATAGCCTGTTTCAATCTCCCCCTTTCAGTCTAATGGCGCAATATCACAACCTTGTCCACAGCCCATCCATCTGGCATGCTTTGCAAACCTCTTTACTGAAGGCTCCGTTCTTTTCTTCCAACTCTACAGTTCTCTGATTCTATTCTAGTTGAGATTCCTGCATTTCCAGGGATTGGACGATCCTGTCGACCCCTTCCAACTCATTCGTTGATTCTATGCTGTTTTTATCCGACAGGGGGATCCTGGCACTAAAGGTGAAAAAGGCACGGCTGGAGAGAAGGGCCCACCTGGTGATCCTGGGATTCCTGGGCGCAAGGGACACACTGGATTAATGGGTCAACCGGGACAACCAGGGGACACAGGGCAGTCTGGACCCCCTGGTCCTCCAGGGCAACCTGGATTCCCTGGGCCTAGGGTGAGTCATGTTACAACTGGATTTTAGGAAAAGGTTTAAGACAACATTTTAGTTTTCTGTCAATTATGTCAATCGTATTTTTTAAAAAGAGAAAGAGGCATTTACACACACATTCAAAGAAGAACCAGAGGGGGCACAGATTTGCATATGTTAATGCATATTGATGCAACTTTAGAAATGCATACTATAATTTAAATAGGAAGTATACTGCAACAGTGGGGAGGACTACCTTTAAAGGTGAATCGGAAGCTACAACTAATCCAGAATGTGCCAGCTAGATTGGTGACTCAAAGGGGCTGCTAGGACCATATAACACTGGCCCTGAAAGACCTACATTGGATCCCAGTATGCTTCCGAGCACAATTCAAAGTGTTGGTGCTGACCTTTAAAGCCGTAAATGGCCTTGGCCCTGTATACCGAAAGGAGCATCTCCACCTCCATTGCTCAGCTGAAGTCCAGCTCCAAGGGCCTTCTTACGGTTCCCTCGCTGCAGGAAGTGTGGTTACAGGGAACCAGGTAGAGGGCCTTCTCAGCAGTGGCGCCCTCCCCATTGAATCCCCTCCCATCACATGTCAAGGAGATAAGTAACTATGCAACCTTTCATAGAAATCTGAAGACAGCCCTGTATATGGAAGTTTTCAATGTTTGATGTTTTATTATGCTTTTATATTTGTTGGAAGCCACCCGCAGTGGCTAGGGCAACCCAGTCAGATGGGTGGGGTACAAATAATAAAATTGTTGTTATTATTATAAGTACAGTGCATCTCAACATAGTGGGGAAGATTGGGGCCAGGGGACCCATGTGCTTGCCTAGCCTATTCTCATGGTGTTTCTAATCATAGCTGTCAACCCTCCCTTTTTTAATGGGAAACTCCCTTATTCCAATGCCGTTTCCCGCTGCTATCCCGGATTGTTGATATCCCTTAAATTTCCCGGATTTCAAAGGAAGCAGCTCCTCTCCCTCCCTGCCGGCCAGGGAGGCTCCTCAGCTGCATTGCTCGGCTGCCAATAAGGAGTCTGAGACCAACTGGGGGCGAAGCTTGCATGCCTTGTGCAGCCGGACCCTCACGCCCAACCAGACAGACAGCCTGCCTGCCGTCTATGCGCTCGCTCTTTCGCTCACCCGTTCGCACGCAGCCTCTGGAGCGCAGGGAGGCGAGGCTACTTGGTGCCATTGTACCGCCCTCGCGGCATCCCTTATTTTCAAATCCGAAAATTTGAAAAAATCCCTTATTTTCAAATCCAAAAGTTGACAGCTATGGTTTCTAATTGTTCACTGGCAACTTTGAGACCCTCTTGCAACTGGATTGAAACTGGACAGCCCTTAAGCTAGAGGAATGTCCTCTATAAAGTAGGACACATGAGCATCCTAAAAGGGAGTTGCATCCATGTATTGTCAAGAGTCCCTCTACCCTTAACAGATTGCTGATAACAGTGATGGTGATCTTAACAATAAGAAAAGGACATTTTCTGTTGACATTGACTCATGACTACTGGCCTCAGGCACCCCTCCAAAAAAACAAACAAAAACAACCAAAAAAACAGAACAAAACCCTTCTAGAATTAATATTAACTTGCACCAATGATTATGAGGTTGTTTTTTATTTTTTTAAAAATAACAGAGAGAGTATTTTTGGAGATCCGTGCGATTGCTGTTTTTCTGCTAATGGGAAAATAAGGACATCTATTACCTTGAAAGGTTCCCAAGGCTTTCTTCAAATTGAAAATGCAATATATGGAGATAATTTCCACACATGTTCAGTCCCAGTCCTAATATAACAGGACTTGCATTAAGCACTGAACAGCTTGGAAGGGGAGTAGAAGAATGAAACTCTCATCTATCCAAATCTGCACAGAAAAGATTACAGGCAGTTAGCATGTTATTACTTGAGCCGCATTTTCAAGAGGAAAATGGAGGTGTGTTCCAGGTCAGCATCATACTGGAATTTGCAGAGAACAAATTCCTCAAGTCTCCCTATCACGTAAGCCACAAATTTTGTTGAAACATTGAACTCTTCCTTCCTTCCTTCCTTCCTTCCTTACCTAGGGGGACACTCCATCAGTGGAAACTCTACGAAGGCTCATCCAAGAAGAGCTAGGAAAACAACTTGATGGTGAGACTGACTACAAAGTGACTAAGACACCCCCTACATGTATCATATGGTTGCAAGAGAGCTAGGTGTGGATGTGGGAGTCCAGACAGTTAAGGAGAAACTAAAATAGTTTTTTTTTATATATGGGTAGCAACTAGACTTGGACTGAGATGGTTCAGCCAAGACTGGGGATGAGTTTTCAGCGTGTGGGTTTGTGAAATGGACCAAAAACCTCTTGCTTTAAAAAAGTATTCATCTCACTACCACTTGTGCTCCAAGACTTCCCCTTCCTTCCCTGTCCTCCACCATACCCCATTCACCCTCAAAATCTTCTCAAGGGAATTGGGGCAGCCTCCAGGGAAGGCTATAGGGCAGGAAGAGAGAAAGTCAAATTCCTGTTCCCTGAAGCTGCATGTTCACTTTGATCCAATACAGAGTTCAATATCCTGAGAATTATAATTTTTGTTGTTGTTAAAAGAATAAAGTTCCTAGTACTAAGTTTGGACAGGTTTTCCGGTAGTTTTAGGTGGACTTTAAAAGGTAAAGGGACCCCTGACCATTAGGTCCAGTCGTGTCCGACTCTGGGGTTGCGGCGCTCATCTCGCATTATTGGCCGAGGGAGCCGGCGTACAGCTTCCAGGTCATGTGGCCAGCATGACTAAGCCGCTTCTGGCGAACCACAGCAGCACACGGAAATGCCATTCACCTCCCGCCAGAGCGGTACCTATTTATCTACTTGCACTTTGACATGCTTTCGAACTGCTAGGTGGGCAGGAGCAGGGACCGAGCAATGGGAGCTCACTCCGTTGCGGGGATTCGAACCACTGACCTTCTGATCAGCAAGCCCTAGGCTCCGTGGTTTAACCCACAGTGCCACCCGCATCCCTGGTGAGACTTTAGTACCTTTCATATTACTAACCTCTTGACATGACATCAAAATCAAACTAAATAATGAAAAGCAGGGGAACTATTGCAAATATCTACAGGTCACTGAATTAAGCTTTCCTGCTGCACAATTTTGAAAAAGAAACACAATATTGAACTGTGTATCGAGAGCCCAATTTATAGTGCATCCTAAAAGGGCTAAGGACAAGAATGTAGAATGAGGTTTTGTCCAGGAGCCCCAAGGATTTCTTAGATAATGTCAGGGCCTCCCCCTCATCGGTCGTTCAATAAGGAGGCCGAGTCATTTGCCTTTCAGTAGCTTTTATCAGTGCTAATTATATTACAGTGCAGAGCTAAATCATAACATGTCTACTCAGTCACTAGCAGAATCCGCAAGTGCCGCTTTACGATTTTGGCGCCAGCAAAGTAACCTAGGGAAACGGAAGCGTCTTTCCCCCCTACTTAATCTTTGCCCCGGACCTGCTTGCTGGGAGGTGCCAGGTCTCTCGCTGCATCTCTCGAGCCCTGGCACCCCTTTCCCTTCCGAAGAACAGCTGCTTCCACTCGACGATGAGTCCGTCATCAGAACAGGTGGCTGCTCCCTATAAGCGCTCAGAGCTGGACTGGAAGGGGGAGGCAGATCCCTGACAGATAAGCATTCAGGGAACAGCTGATAGGGGTAAGGAAGGCTTGCAGGAAGTTATTTCTCTGGTCATTGGCTCCACCATTTCCCCTTCTTTTTCCAGACCCCCATGCATACCGGTAATAACCTTCTCTATGTTTTCCTGCAGCCAGACTGCCCTACCTCATAAGCCAGTTGCAGCCAGCCCATGTCAAAGCACCTCAAGGTAGACCAGGGCCTCCAGGAGAACCTGGTAAGGAAGGCCCTCCAGGCAGAGGAGGTCCTCCAGGGGAACCTGGCAGGCCTGGACAGCCTGGTTCAGAAGGACCAGGAGGACCGATGGGCCCCAAAGGTGAGTGAGCCTTAAGTATGGTGAGCAGCGATTGGGCTGAGATGGAGAACTCAGAATTAATATTTGCAAACAGTTGGAACAAGAAGAGAGTTTCTGCAACAGGAAATGACGCATATTGACATTCTAAAGCTAGGTCAATCTTGGAATAACAAGGTGTTGTTGGCACCTGTCTGTCTTGAGAGACTCCAGGAGTGAAGTCAAACCACTGGAGAATCACAGCGCCTGCTGTGGCTGCAGAGACCAGTAACTCGTAACTGCTGCTTCCTGCATTCTTAGCAGCACCGAAGTTACCTCCCTGGAGCACAAGCCTGGACAGTGTGTATGGAGGTCCTGGGCTGCCCAGACTCCAAGACCCCCTCTCAGCCTTGCTGATGTGGTCAAGATATGTTTGCCACCAGCTTGGCTGCAGGTGTTGCCATCATCATCATCATCATCATCATCATCATCATCATTTTATTTGTATTTTGCCTTTCCACAGTTAAAACAGTGCTAAAGGCAGCTTACAATATGAAAAGATTTATAGTTACAAACATAGCAAAGTATTCATAAAAATAAATAGGTAAAGATAAAGGGACCCCTGACCATTAGGTCCAGTCGTGACCGACTCTAGGGTTGCGCGCTCATCTCGCATTATTGGCCGAGGGAGCCGGCCTACAGCTTCCGGGTCATGTGGCCAGCATGACAAAGCCGCTTCTGTTGAACCAGAGCAGCGCACGGAAACACAGTTTACCTTCCTGCTGCAGCGGTACCTATTTATCTACTTGCACTTTGATGTGCTTTCAAACTGCTAGGTTGGCAGGAGCTGGGACCGAGCAACGGGAGCTCACCCCGTCGCAGGGATTTGAACCGCCGACCTTCTGATCAGCAAGCCCTAGGGTCTGTGGTTTAACCCACGGTGCCACCTGGGTCCCATAAAAATAAATAAGACACATCAAAAACTACATAACCAAACTGAACAATTTCCACATAAAAATAAAGATAGAAAAAAAAATTAATATCAATAACAGCAAAAACTCCTGACAAAACTTTCCCCAAAATACCCCAGTCCTTGCTGGGCAGCAGCAGTTCTTATGAAGCCCTGGGCCAGGTAGAGAGAGGCAGGAACGGGACCCTCTGGTTCCCAGCAGGTCAGATTTCCAGAAGGAGGCATGGAAGATGCCATCCAACTGTCTTAGGACTTCAGTCCAGATTTGTGTAGGGTTTACTCCTTAGCCTTTTCTTCTCCCGAAGATGCCCAGCTGGGCATTATTTCCTTGCTATGCCATGGCATTTTCTCACCCTAAAATGTATGCAGTACATGGACGTAAGTGCAATTAAGCTCAATGGGGCTTACTGTATAGGATTACTCTCTTATTGCCAATTTTTAACAACAGGAAAGTAGTAGTTGTACGGTCAGAAACCAGCATAAAAACACACACTGGGGTACAATCCCGACAGAAAAACAAACATTTAAAACATTATACAGCGGTAAAATTAAAATTTATAAATGTGAAAAGCGTAAAGACCCTTTTAAACTTTAAGATAAGCTACCGCAGAAAAGTGTCCCGGAATCGCCTTTGGAACTGAGTTTGTGGATTTTCTTAATGGACTAATTTAAACCGGGGGATGGTCTTCGCGTGCAGATCTGTACACAGAATTTGGCGACCATCCGGTTCGTCTTCTGGTCTTTGCCTAGCAGGAACAGGTCGTATTTTTGCTTTTCCGGGAGGTCCACGAGTCTCGCCAGCAGAGGATCAATGGTCTCCCTACGTGCCTCTTCATAGAAGGGGCATCTAAAAAATAAGTGCTCTGGGCTTCCTATTTCCCCCAAAGAACAGACGCAAAGTCTCTGGGCATATGGAACTTTTCTATAGGATTATACAGGAAAGTATAAACCTCATAAAGACAAGTATTTGTTTCTTTTTAAGTCCAAAAGCTTTTAGCTCATTATAGAACAGAGTGGTGAATGTTAACATTCTGTGATTCTGTGATTCTGTGATTCTGTGATTCTGAACATGCTGGAGAGTAGAATAAGAGTGAAATGGGTCCTAGTCAGGTTCCTTTTTATCTTCTGAACTCTGCTGCTCAAATTTTGTTTTGTTCTCCCCACCAGGTGAGAGAGGAGACAAAGGAGAGAAAGGAGATGCTGGTGTTGGCCAGAGGGGAGAAATTGGTCCCCCAGGAATTCCAGGTGAGTGAAGGGATGAGCAGATCTGACTTGGCATGATAGAACACAGCATTGTCAGGGACTGGCAGGACTCCAAAGAGTGTGGGGCAGAGGCAGGGGGCCAGGAGAGGGGACTAGTAATTTATGGAGCTTGACACTGCCTGCAATGCAAGAGCCAGCGGAGGGGAATAGAGTTAGGGCAGTCTGAGACAGAGGAAGGCACAGTCAACAGATGGGTCAGTAGACTCCACATCTTCCCCTGCCCCCGCTGCCTCCTAGAAACAGGAGGGACTTGAAGTGGGAAGAGCAGCAGTGACTGCCAAGCAGGAGAAGTCTCAGGTTGCAGGAGCACATCCTGTCAAGGGAGGGTATATAAGCCAGCAGAGAGGTTGCTGCAGTTGCTCTGCAAGGCCCAGACCTCTGGAGGCTAGAAGTGTGTCTGTGTGTGTGTCATAGTTGTCAACCCTCCCTTTTTTTTGGCAGGAAACTCCCTTCCGCCGTTTCCCGCTGCTATCCCAGATTGTTGATATCCCTTAAATTTCCTGGATTTCAAAGGAAGCAGCTCCTCTCCCTCCCTGCCGGCCAGGGAGGCTCCTCAACTGCGTTGCTCGGCTGCCAATAAGGAGTCTGAGACCGACTGGGGGCGGAGCTTGCATGCCTTGTGCATCCAGACCCTCATGCCCAACCAGCCAGCCAGCCTGCCTGCCGTCTATGCTTTCGCTCACCCGTTCGCGCACAGCCTCTGGAGCGCAGGGTGGCGAGGCTACTTGGTGCCATTGCACCGCCCTCACGGCATCCCTTATTTTCAAATCCGAAAGTTGACAGCTATGGTGCGTGTCCAGAGCACTGTAGAAGCTGTGGTGGGTGTTTCTCTTGTCAGTGAAAAAGTTTACTCTCACACATGTGCCTTCCTTATCTGGGAGACGGGCCATGAGATGCACATGCCATTCTGGTACCCATCAGACTTTTCACTGTGAAGATGCTGGCATGGGTGGCTTTGGTCCAGCTTTGTTTTTCAGTTGCCTTTAGACAACAGCTCATTTTGCCAGTGAAGCTGCCTTATCCTGAGCCTGACCATCCAAACACCGGCGCTATTTGGTCAGAGTGGCAGCAACGTGGCAGTGATGCTTACCCACAATGCTTTGTCCCCTAGGTGTCCCGGGTGAACCTGGCTATGGCAAAGATGGGATGCCAGGATCGCCAGGCCCCCAGGGTGAAGCGGGCGTTCCTGGACTGATGGGTCCCCAGGGGCCACCGGGAGCCAACGGACAATGTGACCCCTCTCAGTGTGCTTACTATGCAAGCCTGGCTGCCAGGCCCAGCAACGTCAAGGGGCCCTAGAAGGCAAGGCCCCAAAGCCCACGGACCTCCTATGGACCTACGTCTGAAACTTGAAGGAAGCAAAGGAAGTTGGGAGGTCTTTTCCCTGATTCTATTTCTTTTCAAGAGGCCTTGTAGACTATTAAAACCATCCAATGCTGCCGGTCGGTCAAGTTTATCATAAATAAGAAGTTATAAATTGCTATTCTTTTATGAGGTGAAAAGTGTTCTTTGTTTTGCTTTTGTTTTCTCTAATATCAGGGCAAATTCAAACTTTTTTTTCAGGAAGGTTTTTTGAATATATATATATATATATATATATATATATATATATATATATATTGTCAATGAAGTATAGAAAGAATCCCTGTTAGAGCTGAAAGGGAAGACATTTTGACTGTTGATTTTTTTTTTTTTTAGAAACAATTCTTATTCTTATCATCTCTGAAGGCCAAGCTAGGGGTGCAGTAGAGACCTGGAACTGAACAATGTGACAGAAAGAGGTAGCATCCTGGCTGGATAAGTCATAAGTGGCAGGGGGAGTTTAGGAACAACGATGTAAATTTGTACACCCATTACAATCAGTTTCTGGAACCAGATATTTATTTAGCTGGAGCTACCTCCTGTCTGTCTAAAAGATCATAGATGTAATTATTCAGGGCTTTGTTTAGCCCAAGTTGTAAGGTGGAGGGACTTGCTAATATTAAACGGTATGATAGAGGGAGATCGGCCCAGGGTATATACCCACTTTACGAAGCATGGAGGCAGTGCGATATATGCAAATTGTGAGCTTATCATTAGGAGCCTCGGATGCTCCTTGGTCCCTCTAGGCAACATTGCTTACTCTGTCGGGGAACAGCTCTCCAGCATTTCCATCAAGAGTCCGTCCCAGCACAATCTGGGACCGAACCTGCTTCCTGCATGCAAAACAGTTGCTCTGTCACTGAGCCCTTCCGCTCAAAATAAAACAAGACTCTAGAAGGATACTGACAAGCTGGAACGTGTCCAGAGGAGGGCAACCAAAATGGTCAAAGGCCTGGAAACGATGCCTTATGAGGAACGGCTTAGGGAGCTGGGTATGTTTAGCCTGGAGAAGAGAAGGTTAAGGGGTAATATGATAGCCATGTTCAAATATATAAAAGGATGTCATATAGAGGAGGGAGAAATGTTGTTTTCTGCTGCTCCAGAGAAGCGGACATGGAGCAATAGATTCAAACTACAAGAAAGAAGATCCCACCTGAACATTAGAAAGAACTTCCTGACAGTAAGAGCTGTTCGACAGTGGAATTTGCTGCCAAGGAGTGTGGTGGAGTCTCCTTCTTTGGAGGTCTTTAAGCAGAGGCTTGACAGCCACCTGTCAGGAATGCTTTGATGGTGTTTCCTGCTTGGCAGGGGGTTGGACTGGATGGCCCTTGTGGTCTCTTCCAACTCTATGATTCTATGATTCTATGATTCTTCATGGATCTGAATATAGGATCTAATTAAATGTGGACATGGGAACCTGCCTTCTATCAAGTCTCGCCATTGGTCCATCTTGCTTAGAATTGTCTACGGTGGCTGGTAGCAGGTCACCGTTTCAGACAGGGAGCCTGTCCCAGGAGATGTCATCAGGCATGGAACCTCAAACCTTCTACATCCAGTGCAAATGTTCTACCATCTAATCTACAGCCCTCCCCTTACAGGCCTTTGGCTTGCCACCTGCCTGTTCACCTTCCCATACACTCCTCCCTGGCCACCTGCTTTTCTCACCCAAGTCTGAAGGTTTTAGCTGGGGGGGGGGGTGTGGTGAAGGGAAAGTGGCTGGCAGGAGAAGAGGGAGTAAAGTACCACTTTCCCCTGTGTGCTTCTTCTCTACCACTTCCGTTTTTCAATGATTAAGCAACGGCTCATGAATCAAAGAATCGGGTCTGTAACTGAAAATCTGTCTTTGCCCTCATCATCTCCTAAATATTTCTGGCTTTATTTTCATCCGAGTGTCCCCACCACACCTGCATCCAGTCATTATTAAACAAAATGACAAAGTCATTTTCTTTGAACCGCCCTGAGACCTCCGGGTATAGGGCAGTATATAAATTTGATAAATAATAATATAAAAAATACATAAAAGCAAGGGAATAAATGTAACAAGTATTTGCTTCTTCAGCAAAATGTATCAGTCCAAACCCATTTTTTTTTTACTTCTAGTTCTTTGATTTGGCTCAATTCTCAAAGGCTCAGGGTAAGTGGGTAACACTGTTAATTGCTTAATTTGTGAGTTGAAAAAAACATTTTAATAGTGCAATCCTTGGCCTGTTTGCTCAGAGGTCAGTCCCCACTGCATTCCTACCTGTGATCCTCGAAGAATGAACTTGGGATGTTAGGACTGTGTCTATAATATCACATACCACAGCATATTGGAAGATTTTCCTGAAGCAGTTAAATTGTTGGCACCCGTCTGTCTTGGGAGACAATAGAGGAGTCAAGCTGTTGGAAGGTTGCAGAGCCTGCTGTGGCTGTTGAGACCGATACAGGAGAGACATGTTTTGTTGCAGCTGGGGAAGAGGAAGGTGTTGGTTTGTGCTGCTGCAGATGCACCATGGCTTCTTCTCTCTGCACTCCTCCCAGCGGTCAGTCCTCCTCTGGTCACTGTGATGGATGCTCAACCTGTCTGTCTCCAGGCACTGTGGTCTTCTGCAAGGGATTCCCACATGGTGGGGTTGAAGTTGGCAGCCTTCATGTTATGTTTGCAGACATCTTTGTAATGCAGAGCTGGTCTGCCAGTGGACCTGGTATCTGAATCCAGGTCCTTGTAGAGCATGTAAAGCAGTGAAAGAGCTGGCATTAATTTTGCTGGCTGGGTGGTTGTGGCTGGTAGAGGAAACCATTCTCAGTTGAATTCCAATGCTGGAATCAACCTAAGAACTGCCTGGGTGGGATCAGAGCATCCTTACTCTGGGGCACTGCAATCAGGATTGCATCCGGGATGCTGAGAGAAGCTTGTTGTTGTTCAGTCGTTCAGTCATGTCCGACTCTTTGTGACCCCATGGACCAGAGCACGCCAGGCACGCCTATCCTTCACTGCCTCTCGCAGTTTGGTGAAACTCATGTTAGTAGCTTCGAGAACACTGTCCAACCATCTCGTCCTCTGTCATCCCCTTCTCCTTGTGCCCTCCATCTTTCCCAACATCAGGGTCTTTTCCAGGGAGTCTTCTCTTCTCATGAGGTGGCCAAAGTACTGGAGCCTCAACTTCAGGATCTGTCCTAGTGAACACGTAGGGCTGATTTATTTAAGAATGGATAGGTTTGATCTTCTTGCAGTCCATGGGACTCTCAAGAGTCTCCTCCAGCACCATAATTCAAAACCACAGCTCTAGGAAGATGCAATGCTACTTGATCCATTAAATTCTGACTGTCAGCTCACCAGAGTCCCACTGTAGGCAGATAATCATTCCCAGTTTGGGTACCTAAGATCCTTTTTGAAAAAAATAAAATAAACTGGAAATACTGAATTTGAAACCTCATGCATGCAAAGCGGATGTTCTATAATGGAGCTTTGAGCTCACATGGGTATGCCATGGCACAAATCTCACAAATACCGTTTGGCACCCATTGTCTTCTTGTTTACAAATATTTTCATTGCCAAAATTAGCCAAGGGGCAGCCATGTGGTTGGGCTTTGTTAAGTGGATTCTGAAGCAGCCAAGTACAATAGATACAGTGGTGGTGGAGGAGCAGGCAACAAGTCCATGCAATAAGTTCATCATTTCAACGGAAGAAGCTCTTAGACTGTGCTGTTGATTTAGTGTTAAAGACAAATGTTATTTATATATATTTTAAAGGTGCTATTTTTATGTGGGTTTTACGGCATCAGTGCTTTCATATTTTTTTTTTTTTTGAAAAATGAAACAGTACAATCTGTAGATTGTCTAAATTATTGTGATTGTAGCAAGCAGGCTCTATTCCAGATAATTATGATGCCTATGTTGTCTCTGAAAGAGGAATCTCAGATGTATTTTGCTGGCAAATAAATATCTTAGCCAAAATGTTTTAAGGGAGTTTGATTTGCAGCTTTGTCTCTTTCTTGTTGGACTAAATATTGGGGATGGGGGGGCATTTTGCTGCTGGTGAGATTTTGTTTCCTGTCCTTTGTAAACGGTTCCTTTTGCATCACTGCCTCATGGTCCTATTTGACTAAGGCGGTGGCTGCTGTTTTCAGTGGGATTATTAAACCCTTTCCCACCCATGTGCCCATTGCATTTGTGTGCTGTGCTGAATTTCTGGCACAAAAGATTCCAGGCATCTGAAACCCTTTCCTCTCAGAATAATTTCAGGCTATAATGTATATACATGTTATTTTGCATTATTTAATAAAATTAAATATTCAAAAAGCACCATTTATTTTTATGGGTAGGCTACCAGAGGCATGCACACAAAAATGGTTATTTATTTTCATGCACACATTTTTAAAGAAAAAAAAATCACAAATGGATATGTCACTGGGCCCAATGGATCTTAAGGTTTGAAAAACCAGAAGCTGATATGGATGTATTTGTCCTTCCTTACTAATAAAATACCAGCCTTTGTAACTTGCTAAATGAAATATTTCATATTGTTAAATAAACATTTGGTGACACAGACATTCAACTTATCTCTCCACCTAAGTCTCAAGTTTTAGTTGCTGTGTTTTCAAGGAATGGTTTTTATTGCATATTTTTTTTTATTATGAATGTTTCTATTTTAATGTATTGAGAGGATTATATTATAGAGGTTTATATTCTAATGGTTGTGTAACTGGCCTTTGTCCCTGCAAACTTCTATTTTGACATTCAGCATTATATAGTAAGCATATTATTCCAATGCGCTCAGCATGGGGCTGCCCTTGAAGATGACTCAAAAACCTCAATTGTTTCAAAATGCAGTGGCCAGATTACTGGTTAGGGTTTCATTCCACTCTCACATAAATCCTGTTTCAGAACAGCTGTATTGGTTACCAGTTCATTTCTGGGCCCATTTCAAGGAGTTCACACCTCCTTCTCTCTCTCTCTCTCTCTCTCTCTCTCTCTCTCTCTCTCTCTCTCTCTCTCTCAATAACATTTTATTAATTTCCAAAAAAACAACAAAAATAAAAACAACTATACAAAATCAAAACTAAACATAACAAATTGACTCCCCCCAGTCCCTTCCTCGGTTCCATTATTTGTCAACATACCGCATGTCCATTGTAAATTTAAAAACCATTTAAATTATTTACTGTCCATTCATAATAAAATTGCAAGTAGTCCTAAAACCCTGCTAATGTGTTAACCTGAGTACATTGCTTCTGTATATATGCAATAAACATCTCCATTCTTCCTTAAATTCGTTGTTATCTCTTCCTCTTAGTTTCATTGTCAATTTTGCCATTTCAGCATATTCTGTTAATTTAACTTGCCAATATTCTTTAGCTGGGACACCTTCTTCTTTCCAAAGTTGTGCTAATAGTATTCCTGCAGCCGTAGTTGCAATAAGTTCTTTTGTTCCAGTTACAGGTAGGTAGCTGTGTTGGTCTGCCATAGTCAAAACAAAATAAAAAATAAAAAAATCCCTTCCAGTACTGGTAGCACCTTAGAGACCAACTAAGTTTGTTCTTGGTATGAGCTTTTGTGTGCATGCACACTTCTTCAGATATACTGTGTATCTGAAGAAGTGTGCATGCACACGAAAGCTCATACCAAGAACAAACTTAGTGGGTCTCTAAGGTGCTACTGGAAATAATTTTTTTATTTTTTATTTTGTTTTGAAGTTCTTTTGTGATCTTGGTAAATCCACTTCTGTAATACCTAGTAGGAAAGCTGCTGGGTTTTTTAAACAAAGGCTATTTTTAACATCTCCCCCACTTCTCTACAGACCCCCTTTGGTGCTGTGTTAAAATATGCAGAGGCAAGCCCTCTTAGTTGTTCCACCCCCCTCAGAAGCTCCTGGAGATCGCAACCCAGAAAAGGGCATTTTCTGTGGCCACTTCCTCCCCACAGAGTTGCATCCAACATCTTCATTATGCAGCTTTTGACGAATGCTGAAAACACACATCTTTCCCCTGGCGTTTGCACCTGAGATGTATATTTTTAAGTCCCACCTTAAAAATACTGTATTTTTTGCTCCATAAGACTCACTTTTTTCCTCCTAAAAAGTAAGGGAAAATGTCTGTGCGTCTTATGGAGTGAATGTGTGGTCGATCTCTGGCTCCGTTTCCGGCCCCGCCCCCTTGCCCAGGCCTCCATTGTTGAATGTTCTGCAGACGGAGGCTGTTTGTTTCCCCAGCGACATGTGACTGGCCGATTAGATTATCTGTCTGGAAACTGTAGAAACGGCTCCCTTTCCTTTCCTAAAGAAGCTGCAGAACTGTGAGTTGAACCCCATAAAAACAGGATTTTTTCCCCTTTGCAAAGTAAGCTCAACAACTTTGAGCTGATCCTCAAAAAAACGGGGCTTTTCCCCTTTGCAAAAGAAGCTGCACAACTGTGAGCTGATCCCCCCAAAAACGGGGCTTTCCCCCTTTTCTCCTCTAAAAACTAGGTGTGTCTTATGGTCAGGTGCGTCTTATGGCACGAAAAATACGGTATGTGCTTCTGTGATTCAAAGTCATTCCAAAGAAGAGAAGAAGAGTTTGGATTTGATATCCCGCTTTATCACTACCCGAAGGAGTCTCAAGGTGGCTAACATTCTCCTTTCCCTTCCTCCCCCACAACAAACACTCTGTGAGGTGAGTGGGGCTGAGAGACTTCAGAGAAGTGTGACAAGCCCAAGGTCTCCCAGCAGCTGCATGTGGAGGAGCAGAGACACGAACCCGGTTCCCCAGATTACGAGACTACTGCTCTTAACCACTACACCACACTGGCTCTCTCACATTCCAAGCCGTTTTAAACATTTTAATTATCGCAATCCATCGTAGGAACTTAGGGTTAAAGGAACATAGGGTTAAATAACAACAAAGAACAAAAAAGGGTGATGTCATACTCTCCAACATTTCTCTGATGAAAATAGGGGCATCCTAAGGAAAAGCACGACATTCCATAATCAAATAAAAAACTGGGACGGCTTCTGCAAATCCAGGACTGTCCCTGGAAAATAGGGATACTTTGGAGGGTCGGTGATGTAGAGACAACTGGAGGAAGGAGACAGCCATCTTGCATCACCGACATTCCCAACGATATCAATGCCTTTTGAACGGGTGAAAGCAACTGCAAAACGTCAGACTGCAAAAGAAAAGAAAAACAGGTTGCAACAGGTGAGGAATGACAGATGGTGAAGGTAATCAATAGCACAGAACTGTAGTTTCAGTTTACATTGAAATGGAAGTTGGCTTTGCTTAAGTAAAGGAAACAGTATGGGCTGGGCTGTGTACTTTCTGCACAAAAGACGAGGAAGTTTTTGCTCTCCAGAGAAGCAAGTGTTTACCTGCCAGATGTAGCTGAGCAACCTGAAAGCTCTCTGTATTTACAAGGAGGAGGAATTCAGATGGACTGAGAGCCAGGCTGAGGGACGTCTCAAAAGCAGCTGGCATTGGACCACGACCCTTTTCCTCTTGTTTCACCAAGAAGGAGGATGAAAGTAGTCGGCAACTTCCCTCTGCCTTATGCTGACCAGCAATGGAAATGCCAACAGAACGTGATCCTCAGCACAAAGGTGGGAAAAAGCTCAAGCTGGAAGGCAAAGATTTGATGTCCGTGCCTCGCCAGATCTTTGCGCTGCAAGGCTTGCGAGTTTTGGAGATGACTCCGGAACGAGAGAGCTGCCTGAGGTACAGGATGGATCTCGTCCCTCGTGAGATTGGCCACTTGCAAAACCTGGCCTCCCTCTACCTGGACTCCAACAACCTGAAAGAGGTCCCTGCTGAGATAGGCTCCTTAGGCAAGCTAGAGAGGCTCACTCTCAGCAACAACAGCATAACCTCTCTGCCTGAGGAAATAGGAGGGCTCCAGAGACTTCAGTCTCTCCATTTGGCAAACAACAGCCTGGCAGAGCTCCCTACACCTGTTTGTCAGCTGAGGAACCTGGTTTTCTTAGATGCTACCGATAACCACATCAGCACCATCCCCGACACCATCCAGCAGCTGCAGAAACTGGAAACATTGCTGCTGCTTTTCAATTCTCTCAAGCATCTGCCAAGGGGAGTCTGTTCCTTAAAGGCCTTGAAGACTCTCTGGCTAGGACAGAACAACCTCAAGGCTCTCCCATCAAACTTTGGTCAGCTGGTAAACTTGGACTGGGGTTCAAATTACTGTTCCTGCAGCTTTGAAGGGAATCCGTTGGTGCAACCACCTCCGGAAGTGTGCAGTGGAGGACCTGTTGTGATCAGAAAGTATTTTGCCTCTTTAAGGGGATAGAAATATTTGTGTAGGGTAAGTAGAGCTGAGAGAGAAGTTAACATTTACAGGGAAGCATATCTGATTTGCACTTCCTCTAACAATACTTGGCAGCCATCATTCGGAATTGACACTTCTCCAGATTTTATACTGCAGTCCTCCAACCAAGTAATGCATATGGAAAAAAATATATATATTATGGATTTGAGTATGCATAGAAATGCACACATTCATGAAAATGACATCCAAAAAGGCATTATACGAGGAAATGCATTAAACTGGGCGAAATTGCTCTGCAAAAAAATGTGCATATTGGGGGAAATTGCATACAAATGTGTTAGAAGAAATTAAAAGAAAATGCTGATGAGTTTTCATGATAAATTAAAGTTCCTAAATCCACCTTTTGATGATCTCATCCCATCCAGATTGTGTAGGGTAGGATCTATGCTAGGCAATCAGGCTCTGATGACACCAGGATCCCATCTTCGCTGGATAGATGTTTCTCATTTTCATGTGGTTCATTGCAATGTGTCCTATGCATTGGCTCTGAATTTGCATTGCATATGTTCTAATTATGGTTATATTTCTTAATATTTTAATTAGGTTGTTTTGTTGTGTGTTTTAATTATGGATGTTTATATCTTGAGGCTTGTATAATTGGTTTTTATTGCTGCAAACAACCTAAGGAGCAACCCCTAGCAAGATCCACCAGGAGGAGAAGGTTAGGATCCAGATTATCTCTTTCTGAGCTGAGCGGTCCGTGATGCAGCTGGGCTATGCTGGCTTAAATCCTGCATCCTTGCACCCATACAACATGCAGCGGGCTGAGTCAAACCTGGCTGATCTGAAACTGGTGTAAGCCCTGAAAAGAGGGTATTCTGGTAGGGTTGCCATGTGCCCTCTTTTTCCAGGACACATCCTCTTTTTCAGGGGTAAAATTTCTGTCCGGGTGGATTTAAAAAAAAAATCTTTGTACTTTCTGTATAAAGAAATAGACATAAGTGCTGGCTGAACACTTGCTTTCCTCTTCTCTTCTCTTCTCTTCTCTTCTCTTCTCTTCTCTTCTCTTCTCTTCTCTTCTCTTCCCTTCTCCTGCCCCCCTCAGCAACATATCACAGCCTCCATAGCCTACATACCGGTATAGTAAAAAGGTAAAGGTACCTCTGCAGTTAAGTTCAGTCACGAACAACTCTGGGGTTGCGGCGCTCATCTCGCTTTACTGGCCGAGAGAACCGGCGTACAACGTCTGGGTCATGTGGCCAACATGACTAAGCCACTTCTGGCGAACCAGAGCAGTGCATGGAAACGCCGTTTACCTTCCTACCGGAGTGGTACCTATTTATCTACTTGCACTTTGAAGTGCTTTCGAACTGCTAGGTTGGCAGGAGCAGGGATCGAGCAATGGGAGCTCACCCCCATTGCAGGAATTCAAACCGCTGACCTTCCGATCAGCAAGCCCTGGGCTCTGTGGTTTAACCCACAGCGCCAACCGCGTCCCTTTCTACATATAGTAGGAGTATTTAAAATGAGAGTTGTCATAGCACCCCCCTTTTTTGCTCTTCAAAATATGGCAACCCAATTCTGGAGACATAGGACTGAGTGGGGGTGGGGGCAGGACTTAGACTGAGCATGTGACCTGGCACCCCAGTGTAAATTTAGCCAGCAAAATGGAAGGTGTAACTCCAGCCCTGTTTTAAAGGCTTGTTTTCCCTTTGCCTCAGTCAGCAGTAGCCCCACTTCTCTGGTGCAACTTTACACCAGATTGATTTACACTGGCTTCTTGTGAAAATGATTGCTCTTTTAGCAGTAAGCCGTGCATTTTTATTTGAATGCAGATTATAATTCTGTATATCTGTATCCTAATGCTTCTTGTAATTGGTTTTAATACAAACCACATAGAATTCTGTTTAGGCATTAAGTGCCATTCAAGTTAAAATGTTGTTGATGATGATGATGATGATGAAGAGGAAGATGTAACTGTTTATTACATATTGTAAGTATAAATGTTTATATTTTAATGCTTGTTCAATTGATTTTTATTCTTGTAAATCACTTAGAATCAATTTTGCCATTAAGCTGTAAATATATATCATATTAAACAACAACAACAACAACAACAACTGTGCAATACTGCCATGTTTGGGGGAAGAAGCTCTGCAGAGGGTGATAGAAACTTTCTAACTGCATCATGCTTAACCCTTAGTATTAGTAAGCAGGAGGCAAGTAGCCTGTGTCTGAATCTGTGGGGCAGAACGAGGTTGCAGCGTCTCTATTTAGGTCACCTACATAGGCACCTCTGGATGTCAGCAACTGTCCTCTGTCCCAGCAGGCCACGGCTCATGAATTTTAAAACCAAGTTTTGATCCAGCACGTTGAGCAGTGCCCAGGCAGTTAGGTCTGCCTGCTACTTTAATTTTCCACCATGATCGAGACGGATGCTATACGGGGCGAATTGTAAGCAGTTAAAATGTTGGCTGGGCACAACCATTCAATCCTTTTTGCACTGCTGGCGTTGCCTGCTGCCATGTAAGTTCAGAGGGGGGACCACCAGTGGAGAATAGGGAGAGGGCGGAATGACACCTTTTTGTCCACAGTCAGGATCTAGCGTTGCTTTGTACTGAAGTAGAACTCTCTAAGCCAGTGATGGCTAACCTTGACACTCCAGATGTTTTGGGACTACAACTCCCATCATCCCTGACCACTGGTCCTGTTAGCTAGGGATGATGGGAGTTGTAGTTCCAAAACATCTGGAGTGTCAAGGTTAGCCATCACTGCTCTAAGCAGTCAAGGACACTGATAAAGTAGGCTTCCCAGTTGCCCAAAGTGTACTACTTGCACTCAAGGAAATTGTCAGTAGAAGGCCTTCCCTGTAGAGCACAGGGTAGGGGGGCACATGATGGAGCATATGACAAATGTCTGGGGTGGGAATTGCTTGCACAATCCTGCCCCTCTCCACAGATACAGCATTTGAGTGTATAGGCAGAAACCTAAATGTGCCCAATATCTAGATCAGTGCTTCCTAACTGGGGGGGTCTGTGGACCCCACCCAAGGGTTGCATGACACATACCTGCCAACTGTCTGCGACACCCCACTTTGGGGGCCCGTACTGTTGCAGGGTATGGTGGCATCATTCACATAATAAAGAATACCACAGAGATACCAACATTTTCAAAAGCAGGGGGTCAGTGGCTTGAAATTTGAGAAACAGGGGGTCCACAGTATTGAGCTAATTGGGAGGCGCTGACATAGATAGATACATAGATACACAGGTATAGAATAGGGGCTGCCATCCCTGCTTGCATTGCTCCCCTCATAACTCCTTTGACTCCCCCATCCCAGCCTACCAGCAAAACCCTGCACCTTGTGGCCAATCCACCCTTCTCGCTGTTCACCCCCAAAGTCTCCTCTTCTCCACAGTTCATCCCCAACTCCCTCCTCCCCTCACAGCTCACCCTAATCCCAAGAACTGCCTGTTGCTGTTACCATTGGTGATAAGGAGGGGAATGAAGTCTCTCCCCCACCCACTCATCCCCACACCACCGTTGCCAGAAGGAAGCATGCGGTACAGGCCTAACACCAACAATGAAACATTTGGCCGTCCTTCCCAGGCTGCCCATTAAGCATGCTTCTTTCCACTGTTCTCTCTCCTTCCTTCCATCCTGAATGTTTGCAGAGTCCTTTAGCCTCAGGCCTACAAGACCTGGATGTTGAAAGATGAGAACATAGCCATGCCTTATATATCTTAATGGCACCATTACACAGGGCAAACATTCACTTGAGGTGCTGCCACAACATTAAAATCTAATCTTCTCTCAGTTATCCTGTGCTTGAACTGTGGCGTTTGTTCCTTCTTGTTTATTTCAACTTTTGGTCCACGCTGGTGAAAAGTGTCAACCTGCAGCCCGCTGACAATCTGAGTGAGTTGCACAGAGTTTCCTTTAACTACTCTGGAGCGATTTACGCTGCGGGTTGCCACTTAAAGTGTCAGGCTCCCAAATCACAGAGCAGGGTTTTTTAGCTTACTCCTTCGTGTATTTATTCATTCGCTCTTTCTGACAGAGCTAATGAGCCTTTTAATGGTTATATGACAGCAAAATATCAAGGAACACACAGACCTTCTGTTATTGAGCCACTGCCTATTTCAGGAAGTGGCAGACTTTGGGCTTTAAAATTTCAGTGGCGTCCTATAGAATGCCAAAATTTGGCACCACCACCTCCTGTGGTGTCCTCTTGGCTTGGCAAACCGAGTTGTGCTCCCAAACTGGTTGTGCTCCCCTAAATACATCTCTGCTACTGGGCTCTTAAAGGCACGGGGGCAGGAAGAGGAATGGGGGCACCTGCTGAAAGGATTCTTCTTTATAAAGCTTTGGACAATATGTTTGTGTATCCAAAACAAGTTGTGTGATGAGACCACATTGTTTTTTTGGCACTCATCTTAATGGACACATCCAATGAGGTTTGCTTTGATGCCTCAGCCAACATATGGGAAGATGGCCAGGAAGAACCCTTTTTTCTTTGCCCTCTGATGTCCCAAATTTCACTGGCAGTGATTGTTTCTGAGCCCAGCAGTGCTGATTGGCTTAGAAACTCACAAAAACTGCTTCCTGTGTCTAAACAGCTTCATCATTCATGTTGTGATGGTAGACCAATGCATTTTGATCTAAGATATCAAACCAAACAGCTACAGGAGTAAGGAAGGAAAGAAACGTCAGGCTTAGTGTTTCGCTAAAGGTGCTTTCATAGTTGATGGCCTCAAGGGCCATCATCTAGTCCAACTCCCTGCAATGCTTTCAGACTCCTGCTATTTTAGAGGGTGGGATTCAGTCGCATACTATAGTAGATCGGAAGGTCTTGCACAACAAACCCACTTTCAACAGCACTCGCTTGATGCAATCTCATAAAGGTAAAGGGATCCCTGACCATTAGGTCCAGTCGTGTCCGACTCTGGGGTTGCGGCGCTCATCTCACTTTATTGGCCAAGAGCCGGCGTACAGCTTCCAGGTCATGTGGCCAGCATGACAAAGCCACTTCTGGCGAACCAGAGCAGCACATGGAAACACTGTTTACCTTCCCGCCGGAGCGGTACCTATAAATCTACTTGCACTTTGACGTGCTTTCGAACTGCTAGGTGGGCAGGAGCTGGGACCGAGCAACGGGAGCTCACCCCGTTGCAGGGATTCAAACCGCCGACCTTCTGATCAGCAAGCCCTAGGCTCTGTGGTTTAACCCACAGTGCCACCTGGGTCCCAATCTCATAAAACCTCCCTGCAAATATACCATGGTGATTGCTCAATCAGCAGGACATCTGCAAATAGGATTGCCAGACCCTAGAGGGCTGACCTGAAGTCTGCAGCTTTGTTTGACCCACTCCAGGTGCCTGGGGGGGAGGGGAGGGAGGAGGGACTTGAATCTCCAGGTGAGTGAGAGCACACAAAAACAAGCTTGCAAGCTTCAGCTCAGCAGGAGCCAGCTGCAAATTATTATTGCATTGACTCTCTGTGATGGGTATCCCTCCCTCCCAATTAACCTTTGTCTGTGCAAATTATTGCACAACCTCTTTGGGGCCCATGACATCACTGGGGGCTGCCCCTGGGTCTCAGGTTTGAGCCCCAACATCTCAGAGTCTAGCATGTTACTGACCCTGCAACCCTATCTGGAATTGACCTCAGTAGTATGCATGGATTCCTTACACCTCTCATCATTGGCCAAACTTCTTGACTGGCCTCTACTTGATAGGACTGGAACTGACCTGGTTTTAGTTGAGTTATTCCCCCCACCCCACCCCAGTGTCCCAGATTTACTCTTTTTTCTCTCAGTTCCCTTCCAAACTTAGCCTCAAAGAGCCATCATGCCATTTCCGCTGTTCCTTTTCACACAAGAATTATATTTTAAAAATTCTCATCACCATTTGATTCTTTTCCTTTCCTTTTCAGGTTCAACATACATTGCATTCCAGAACCCAACCCCCCCTGCCACTCAGCTCCTTCCATCATCTCTTTGACACCCTTTTCTTCTTCCCTTGCTATTTTAAAACGTCAATGGCTCCCCCCCCCTTGAAGTGAGCCAGGAGCAAAACGATGAGACGCTCAGAAACTATCAGCGTGATGAAACGAGAGCGCCTTCCGCACAAAGAGCACTTAAGAGCAGGAGCTCTTCATCTCATCCTGTTCCACAATGGGGGGATACTTTGAATACCATCAGGAAAGATGAATAACCTAATAGCGTCACATTCACAGAGATGCATGCTATATTACCAGCATTTGCAGGCCAAAGGAAGAGAGATGTTCATTAGGATGTTCATTCCACCTAAACATTAGAAAGAACTTCCTGACAGTAAGAGCTGTTGAACAGTGGAATTTGCTGCCAATGAGTGTGGTGGAGTCTCCTTCTTTGGAGGTCTTTAAGCAGAGGCTTGACAGCCACCTGTCAGGAATGCTTTGATGGTGTTTCCTGCTTGGCAGGGGGTTGGACTGGATGGCCCTTGTGGTCTCTTCCAACTCTATGATTCTATGATCTCATCCTATAGAGCACTATAGGATCTCATCCTCAGCACACTAATTTTCCAAGTATGGACCAAAATGGCACCACCCCACATGAAAGGAGAGATTTCAAGCCAATCACTTCCTCCAATTATTGATTCATTGCAGAGGAAAGATAGGAGGCAAAGGGATAAAGAGATACTTTCACTCCTGCCTTCCCTCTGCAGTTCTGTGTGTGGATTGGATTGCTTTTTAACACTGCCCAAGTATTAAATTTACATAGCTCGCCTAGTACAAAGTCAGGGTATCGCACAGCCAACTGCTGCTATGGGTCATGCGCCCATCAAATGAGCATCATGTTCTATGTTCAGTGGCCAATGAGAGTTGAGTCTGGGACTTCAATATGCAGCTCCAATTGAGCTCTAAGAAGCTGGTATATAGTCATTGTGATGAACAGATCTTCATAGGCTCGTCCTCTTAGGAGACCATAAGCTTAACATGAGTCAACAGTGTGATGCAGTAGCAAAAAAAGCTAATGCATCTAGGGATGAACTCTGCTGAACTCACAAAAGTGAGGATGTTAGAGTGATCTGTAATAAATATATCCTCTCCTAGCATCTATGCACATCCCTACACATTTAATGATGGAGAGATTTGGGGGGCCTTTCAGCATTTCATTTGGTTCCTATAGTGCCCTGTTCAGCTTTCCTTATTTTTCTATGTTCCTTATATCTCCAGTTGATATTTATTCACTGGAAGAGAATGCTCCACTGTTTCCTTAATTAAGAACTTTTCAGCTTTCATAAAAGTTCACATTATTAATAAGGCTTGTTTAATCCCAGCACGGCTTGTTTACTCTGGAGGTTAATTCCCTCTGCCATGCTTCCTTAATCAATTCTCTGCAGCTTTACATTGTCTGCGGTTCCCCCCTGCTCCTCTTGGTGGTTGTTCTCATCCTCAGTTACAGTAAATGAAATCAACATTGGTTTGCATCTCAGTGCAGCCCCCATTGTGTCAGGGATAGCCTGCAATGTTTTTCTCCGATAATAGTGGCATTTGCGTTGGGACTGCACTGCTACAAAAGTCCCCACGTGAGCTGTTTTCCAACATCACTTTGCCAGCACACCAGGGAAGAAGACTCAGAAAGCAGAGTCATGGTGGAAAGGCCTTATTTATTCAAATATAATATTAGAAGACCTCCCAAGCAATCATCAAATTATGTAAACACAGGAAGGTGGGCTTGCATTGACATAAATGGCTGTCCAGCATTCACCAAGCAATACGTGCCAGGCCTACAGGGCATCCCCAAGTACCCTCCCAAGCCAAAAGGCTCTGTAAGCTGACTCAACAATGCCCTTAAACCCTCATAATAGGGGTGTGTGTCCTATTCCATACCCTCCAACATCTCTCCAATGAAAATAGGGACATTCTACGGAAAAGCTGGAAATTCCAGGACCAAATCAAATTTGCATTAAAGAGAATAATGCATGTTAAGACAAAGACACAAATAATACCATGTCTAGTTTGGTCCTCAGTTATTTGACAGCAGCAAGAGAAACAATAGTCAAGGAGTGTTCATCACCACACTGAGACACGAGGGGGTGCTAAAGTATTCTAAAGCAGAGGATGGTCATGTTCTATTTTTAATTTTAATTTTAAGGGACCGCCTCTCCTGGTATGCCCCGTGTAGGACCTTAAGGTCCTCAAATAATAACATGTTGGAGGTCCCGAACCACAAGGATGCTAGGTTGGCCTCAACTAGGGCCAGGGCCTTCTCAGTACTGGCCCCGACTTGGTGGAACGGTCTGTCACAAGAGACCAGGGCCCTGCGGGATTTGGCACCTTTCCGCAGGGCCTGCAAGACGGAGCTGTTCCGCCTGGCCTTTGGGTTGGTTTCAGTTTAACCCTGATGTTTCATTCCTTTATGGTTTGATTGGTGGGCTACTTAAAAATGAGGCTGCATTTTAAACTTTAAATTGTATTTTAACCTGCATTTTAATTGATTGTTTTTATGTTTTGTTGTGATTTTATTGGTGTTAGCCGCCCTGAGCCCGGTCTTGGCTGGGAAGGGTGGGGTATAAATAAATTATTATTATTATTATTATTATTATTATTATTATTATTATTATTATTAATTACATGGTTGCAACGTCTCCCTTTCCTAAAGGGAGAGGAATTTGTATAACATTTGAGATTTGGTCCATGGGATCAATGTGTTGGAGGGGCTCCTAAATGACACCTTTAATCCAACCCATGCAATTATGCAATGAGCCACTCCCCCACCAGCACCTCAGCTGACTTCTTCTCAGGGGACTCCTTGACAAGGGCAAGGGACCTGGTATGCATGTGCGTATTCAACCCTGAGTTAAAAAAAAATGTGGTTGGGTGATTAGGAACATAGGAAGCTGCCCCTCACTTCCTTCTACAGCATGTGCAGAAATCACCTTCTTGGCTGTTGGACTGGTCTCTTCTGCTCAATCCACCAGAGCCTGTCTTCACTTGCAAAGGAGTCCCAACTCACTGAGGGTTTGAGACTCATCTGGTTTCCCAGAAATAATAGGGGCTGGGTGTAGTGTGGAGCAGGAAGATGCCATTTGTCCGTTACCTCAGGAGTCATTGGTGGTGGAAGGGCTTTTCTGCCCACCCCCACATTAACAGCCTTTTGTCCCTAGGGGAGATAACGGTCTTGAATAAGGGAAGGGGTGGTGGAAATATAGCATAAATCTCTAGGAAAGACTGGGATGAGGAAAATGCCACCCAACAGCACGGACCATGTTACCCCAGTGAATGTGTGCTTGCTTATCCTATGATGATGTACATCAATAAATTCCATAGTGGAGCTATAAAACACCCAATGCTCTTGTAGTTAGGCATTTATTTATTTAAGAAATTTTATATACCACTTGATTGTAATAAAAGCTCTAAGCAGTTGTCAATTGTGGTACTGTAAAGAGTAGCATTTTTTTTAATCCTTTAGTTTATTTCCTCTCCTCATCCTTTTTCTAGAAACAAAAACTAGTTTCCAACTACTCATCCCAATGTCCATGTTTAAGTGACTCATTTCTGAGCACTTTTTAGTGTCCCTTACTTTCCACAATATCCTTCAGTGTTCAGATGGAAGCCCCTCTTTCTACTGCTACCAGGTTCCACTCTGCATAAGAGCGTCTTCTCCCAGTTGCTCTCCAAGGTACTGAAAGCTCTTTGACCATCTCTGAACAAGCACATTCGAAGCTCCTTCATGATGTGGGGAAACTGGAAGGGGGAATTGGATGGAAAGGAGCTTTTTCGCCCTCTCACAAAATACGAGATACTAGAAATACTAGAGTCTGACCCTTTAAATAAGCTGAGTGGTACTGAATAGTTTTATCCTATATAATAAAGTCCAAGTGCCTCTGCGTCGTGTCCCTGTGTCCGTGGGATTGTGCTACTGCGCATGTGCCCCATGGACACAGGGATTGGAGCGCAGAGACTTCTGGGCCCAGTCAGGTGCCGCTGCCGACGACGGGCGAAACATCTCACACTCGCATGCTGGGCCGCGCCGGCGCCGCTTCCTCAGCCGGGGCCCAGGGGTAAGGAGGAGTAGTGGGTGCTGTAGCCGCGCTGCCGGGGATGGAGCGTCGCCCTCAGCCTGCAGCCTCTGGTGGACTCAGGCCCGCAGGAGGAGGAAGAGGAGGAGGAAGCGGCGGTTGTGGCCCGTTCCTCGTGCCTGCCTGGCCGTGGCTGTGCAGCGCTCTGGGTAGCCGCCGCCGCCGGGAGGAGGCGAGGAAAGGGGAGGAGGCAGCGGCGGGAGGAGGAGCCGCCGCCGCCGCTGCCAGTTTCCCTCACAGCTTCTCTCGGACGCGCCGCAGGATGAGGCCCGGCTGCCTTACCTGAAGGCTGCTGTCCTAAACCCACTTACCTGAGGGAAATAAGTGCTGTTTTTACAAATGTTTGACCACATATGTTCTAGCGCCCATTAATTTAATGGGCTGAACGTCCACTAGTTTGTTATAAAATGTCCTATAGATTTTAATGGCAACACTAAGTTGCCAAAGTAAAGTCCACTGTCCCTAAACACAGCAACCAGAGTGTCTTCTCTTAGTTCACTCCCTCCTGCTGCCATGACTTAATCCCTTCTCACTTCTCCCCTACTACCATTAAGGAATAAGCCTTTTATCCTCCTCCTCCCTACTCTTCCCCTTCACTGCTTTAGATGAGAACACAAAGGAGTCTGATAAGTTTCTGTTGTTGTCTGGAAATGATCCTTCTCCATTCAGTCCCTCAAAATTTGCCCTAAATTCTAGCTGATGTAAGGATGACTCAACCTCATCCCCTGCTAAAGCTGTTTACTGCACACGACACTTTCTCTCAGTTATGTATTCCAGCCTTCCCCAACCTAGTGACTTGTTCTGAGTTCCAACTCCCATCAACCCCACCCAGGATGGTCAAGGGTGATGGGAACTGTAGTGCAGCAAAATCTGGAGAGTGGCAGGTTTGTGGGAAGACGGGGCTGGCTTAAAACCTGGGGCTGGATGTAGAAGGTGCTTCATCTTTCCACCACCACCAATGGCAGCTTAAGCTAGGCCATTTTTATAAGATATAGACTGGATCCACACTGACCTGTTTGATGTTATTAGGACGATATATTGTTCTAAAACATCACAGGGCATAGTTGCAATTAACCTGTTTTTTTTACCTTCTTTCTGTCTCCCTGATGCCGGTTGCTGGTTGTTCTGCAGCACCCTCTGATGTCATATTTTAATAATGCACTAAGAACATTGAAAGCAGAACCAATCCGTAAGCCTTCTTTAACGTCATAAAGCATGAGTGTAGATCTGCCCATAGTTGGGAATTCATTCTGTTGAAATCCACAGCAGGACTGTGCATGGTTTCTGCTACCTAAGCTGGGTGCCTGTTCAGTCTTACCTTCACTCAGACTGGCCCAGGAGACACCTGGACAGGATCTGACCCTGAATCAATTTGAGGATGGGTGAGACTAATGTTTAATTAGGGTTTGTGTTTTGTTTTTTTTTAAAAAAAAACAACAACACCCTTTTTTAGGGTTTAGATGTTTAGAGGGAGTGGAGGGATGAGTTGTGTCTTTCCCCCCTTCTGACTGCACTGTGAGTAGTCAGGTTCAATCCTGCTGGTTGATGCTTCACAAGGGGCTGCCTACCTCTCTTCTCCGCTAGACACCCTTGACATCCTGCGGTTACTCCATAAGCCCAACCCAAGGAGATCCTGAGCTGTCGACTTGGGCAAACTCAGTATCCACCCTGAATCAGCCTGATTTCGCTCGGGATTCAGTTGGATCTGGTCCACAGCCCTCCTCAGCAGCACTTACTCCTGAGCAAGCATACAATGGATTGTGCTGTCAATCAGTGCTTGGTACAATAATGGCCTCCTAATCTAGGGCTGGTGAGATAGCAGTCATTTTGTGTCATGTCTTTTAATACATATATGCCTATAGACTGGGACTATCTTGTCAATTCTATTTGAAAGCTGCTCCTGCAGCCTTTTTCAGGTGGACTGATGAGTGGAATACAAATTCTTTAAATACATTGAATAAATAAATGGCATTTACAGCCCAGCTGTGTCCTGTCCAGATGGACCATCTACATGCTCCTTAAAGCCCAAGGTCCTTACTTGGTTCTGGATCTTTCTTGGTGCAACATCTCTTTCTCCTGATGTTCTACCATCTCCAAGATAGCCTGCTTTCCTTCCTTCCTTTTTTCGTTCTTTAAAGCAGAGCTGCAATTCTCCCTGCAGACAAGCACGGTAGGGGTGGGGGGATGGGGGTGAATGCCAGTTGGAGCAATGCGAGCAGATTTGGTCCTTGTTGCCATCTGCCTCTGGGTTGTTGGCTGGGAAACGTGGGGCTAGCACAGTGTGACTCCTTGTATAATGCGGTGCAGCCTGCTGAGTTGAAGATGGGCATCAAAGCTGCCAGTGTCAGCAGTTCCTTTGCCATCCTGCATATTGGAGATGCAGGAACAAAAGCACAACAAAGCCAAGAGAGAAAGTAGGGGGAAGGGACATTAGCAGATGCTCCACGTGAGTTCCCGCATTTCTGCACTGAGTTCATCTTTACCTCCTCTACCTTTGCCCTTTCCAAAATGTAATTGCCCCTTCTTCCCCCATTATTGCATTATCGGGCGAGGCATTCATAATGAACTCATTTGGGAATCCTTAATGTGTCGATTAGAAGCTCTGTCCATTTAGATTCAACTTAATTGCATTTTCAATCTCAGCACTTTATTGCAAAGCGCTTTCCTAGTTAGCTTTCCCCGTAGGGCACATTCAGTGTCTGTTTAAGGATGAAAAGAATCCCTGGGGCAATATCTCCTCCATGGATCCCTTTAGGACCACTTCTGGAGTGCAATGTCCAGAATGCAAGGAGGTGGACTAACACTGCAAGACTGGAGGCAGTGGGCCCAATAACTGGGCACCCATGACTTGACATCCCATTGCCTTGCGCCATTTTTGGCCCCGGTCACCTCCCAAATCTCTCTTTGCTTCATACACAGCACAGTATCACCTTTGTGTCCTTTTCTTACATGCATGGGCAAAACCACCAACCTAGAAAGCAGGGAAAGGTGGTGTTCTTTGTATTGTTCTCAATCATCAGTTCCCAGTGTGGTTTAACAGTAAAATCCTCTTCCCATGGAACTCTGGGGAATGTAGCTCAGTGAAGAGGATAGGGGTCTCCTAACAACTCTCAGCACCCTTAACAAACTACAGCTCCCAGAATTCTTTGGTGGAAGTCATGACTGTTTAAAGGGGTATCATAGTGCTTTAAATGAATGTGTGAATGTGGCTGGCATGAGAGTTTAGTGGGCTACTACAGACTGTGTAAGCAAGACTGGATATCCAGGCCACAAAAGGAACAAGTGATACAATTCAGGTTTCTTAAATACTAGTGGAGAGTGCCCAGAGCTGCCCAGGAATTTTTAGAAAATGGAAAACATTGTGATGTGACCTTTAAGTCCACCGTCTTGATTCAAAATGGCAGCTAGCATCCAAATGACAATGAAGTCTGCTCCCCCCCCCATCTCAGGAACCCTCCCAGTGTGGTGTAGTGGTTAAGAGTGGTGGACTCGTAATCTGGTGAACCGGGTTAGCGTCCCCGCTCCTCCACATGCAGCTGTTGGGTGACCTTGGGCTAGTCACACTTCTTTGAAGTCTCTCAGCCCCACTCACCTCACGGAGTGTTTGTTGTGGGGGAGGAAGGGAAAGGAGAATGTGAGCCGCTTTGAGACTCCTTCGGGTCGTGATAAAAGTGGGATATCAAATCCAAACTCTTCTCTTCTTCTTCTTTTTCTCCCGCCAAGTCTGGCGACCAATATCTCAAGAGGCAGCAAAACCTTTCGAGAACATGGGGCGGATGTACAGACAGGCAAAGCACTTTCCATGCAGCAATTAAAAACACATGCTCACAAAGCTACCAATGCAGAAAGATCGTGTGTATTAGTAAACAAATATCTATTAATCACCTGCATTGTCAGCTTTCTGTATCTGATGAATAACCATTCAAGAAATGAAGCATAATAAAATAATAAGACAGCATGCTCAATTTTAATATGTCAAAGTGAAACAGTAGTTTCCTCAAAGCACCTGACAAACTTAGAAGGTGCACAGGGGTAATAATAATAATAAGAAGAAGAATAAGAAGAAGAAGAAGAAGAAGAAGATACCACCCTATACTCACAGGTCTCAGGGGTAGAGTTTTATAGGCCTAATGTAGCACAGAGAGGCACTGCGATATAGTGGTTAGAGTGCTGGGCTAGGACCCATGAGAGCTGGGTTCAAATTCTCACTCGGTCATAAAGCACATTGGGTGACTTTGGGCCAGTCACTGCCTCTCAACCCAACCTACCTCACAGGGTTGTTTTGAGGACAAAGCTTGAGAAGGGGGAAAGCAATGCATGCTGCTTTGAGTTCCTTGGAGGAAAACTGGGATAAAAACAGAATAGTAGAATTTAAAAAATAAAGAAAATAAAATAAAACCCAGTACATGCTTACTCAGAAATAAGTTCCACATTCTGCAGTGCGGCTTACACCCAGGTATGTCTGCACAGGATTTTAGCCTCAGGCCAAGCAGTGGCTGGAGGTCATGTCTGGCTCCCAAGTTTGGTTTATCAGATTTTTTAGTGAAAACTTTTTAGAGTGGAGCATTATCATTCTCCTTTCCCTCCTTGCTTGGATGGTTTTCAATAGTACTGAAAACAAACACAACCATATTTTACTTACCTGGTCTGTTTGGGTATGAAACGGATGGATTTTACCATCAGTGATGCCACAGACACAAATTAGAACAGGCCAGAGGCACAACTTGAGTACTTGGTCTCAGCACGACGATGGCTGAGGCGAGAGCTGTGATTTATGAGCCCAGAGAACAATACAGCCTGTGGGCTACGCTTGTGCTGCCTTCTGGACTCTTAATCACAGCAGCAGCCATGCATAGCTGTCTCTACTAACACATATTTCTCATCCCCTCCCCTTGACCTTGGAATTGAACAGCAACAAAATAACCAGCAAAAGGAAGGATTCATATACCGTAAATGGACCAGTTACAGTAACCAAAATTACCAGTTATATATAGAAATTAGCTAGGATTTGGTGTGTATTTGTTAACCCAGGGATGACCAATGTGTTGCTTTCAGGTGTCATTGGACTGCAATTCCCACCATAAGTGGTCTTTCGCCATCCTAGTGGGAGCTGATGAAAATTGTACTCCAAAAACAGCTGGAGGAAATTATGTTGACCACCCTTGTGTTAACCTCTCCCTCTCTTAACCCATTGTTCTTGTCTTTATTATGCATTTTGTGGGGGTTTTCCATTGTATTTTTATGCTGTGAGATCTACAGATGAAGAAATTTCTTAAATGTCACATACTGGCTGGACACAAAGGCATGGTTGGAGGAACCTTCTGGGGAACCACCAAGGGAAGAAGTCTCAGAGCCCAGGGAGCGATGGCGGGAGAACAATGAGTGGTCACAGGGAGAAGAGGGAGAAGCCTGGGAAGAGGAGGTGTTGGAAGCTGAAGGGGTAATAGCAAAAGAGAAGGGAAATAACCCTGTGAAAAACCCCTGAAATGAGGTAAATGTGAATTCAAATAATGTGTTAAAGTAATCTCAAAAAAATCTTTTTAAAGTTGATTCCAAACAGAAATGCTCAGACACGTGTAACTAACTCAAAAGATTGTAAATAATGAAAAGAACCCTCCAAAAAACTTCAATTGATGAAAATAACTGTAATACAGCCTAAGTGGCTTTCAAAACCTTTTTGGAGTAGCTCCTGAACAGAATTACTCAAAATCGTAGTAAACTGCTTAAGGATGTAAATAATGGCAAGAGCCCTCCAACTGAATTAAAATTGTGTAATATACTACAAAACAAACTTGCTAAATCACAAATAATGAAAATACTGCAAAACAACCTTAACGAGGTGCTAGCTATAAAACTCGTTTCACTGAAAGTCTAACAGTTTCCTCAGAAGGAAAAAAAGAGAGGGTAATACGTTAACCATAATTCAAGTAAGGCATAATTGCTGTTGAGTTTAAGGGGAGAATCAAAAGGACTTAAAACAGAAAACTCCCAAACACAACGTGGTAATTGTCCACTCAAAACACTTGATTTAGCTTCTTCAAGGTGAAAACCTACACTCCGGTTTAGACACAAGCCCCATAGCTTGTTAATTGCTTTCAAAAGAGGCTAAGAAAGCTTTCATGATCCCGTTCTTATGAAGCTATTACGGAGACTGATGAGAAGTGTTCCTAATAGGGCTTAGTGAGTTGGGAGAGTCTGTGGTAAAGAAAAGTCCAAAACCAGAGGCAGAAGCTGAAGCAGATGAGTTGGATGAGGAAAGCCAAGAGGCAGAGATGAGTCAGGCTGGTGAAGAGTCACGGGTGTCTCCACTCCTGCTTCAACAGGCTCCTCTCCCTCCTTGTCCCCCCAGAGCCAGGAGAGGTATGAAACAGGAGGAGCAAAGACAGGTGGCATGCAGACACAGTCTCTGATTGCTTGGAAGAAGACCAGGAGAAGAGGAGATGTAGGCAGCTGTGGGGAGGTGGGGATTTTGGTCTCAGCAACCTGGTTCATAGAGTAAGACCTATAGGGCTTGAGCAGCTGTGCTCACTAGGCCTGGAACTCAGCCAAGCTTGTGAAGATCATATTTAGCTAATAAAATGTTGACTCCAGCTTTGAACTGTGTGATTGACTGCCCGGCTTACTCTGTGACAAATAAATGAAGAAGAAGGAGAAGAAGAAGAAGAAGAAGAAGAAGAAGAATAGGTAAAAGGTAAAGGTAAAGGACCCCTGGATGGCTAAGTCCAGTCAAGGGTGACTATGGGGTTGTGGCGCTCATCTCACTTTCAGGCCGAGGGAGCTGGCGTTTGTCCACAGACAGCTTTCCGGATCATGTGGACAGCAGGAGTAAACCACTTCTGATGCAACAGAAGACCGTGACAGAAACCAGAGCACATGGAAATGTCATTTAGCTTCCCGCAGTAGAGGTATCTATTGATCTACTTGCACTTTGACGTGCTTTTGAACTGCTAGGTTGGCAGGAGCAGGGACCGAGCAACGGGAGCTCAGTCCCTCACATGGATTCGAACCGCCAACCTTCTGATTGGCAAGCCCAAGAGGCTCCCATGCACACATCCTGAAAAAAACAACCATTGATTGCAATTTGTGGAACACATACCTTTCATTCATTCTGAATGAGCCCACAAGTACCCAGCGACGTGCCTTCTTTGCCTTTACTATCTCGACTAAGTATGTAAACAGAGGTCTGCTGCATCATACCCAGGGCTCATTTTGGCCTGTCTTGAAAAGCAGATGCTTCTGTAAATCACACAAGCAGGAAATGAAGACAAACATATGTTTGAAAGTCCCAGGAGTCAATGCCATTTCATACAACAGCTCACATATATCATGATGTTCTCACCTTTGTGTCTAATTTATAACCAGACTCACAGTCCTAAGAGTCTTCTGGGAGCTGGCATTCCTCAAATGAAGCATCACTCCAAAAGTCAAGTCAGGTGCCCTGTCCATATTTGTGCATCTGATTATTCCTGCCTAAGTGTAGAAAAGGGACCAGGTGGCGCTGTGGGTTAAACCACAGGCTTGCTGATCAGAAGGTCAGCGGTTCGAATCCCTGCGACGGGGTGAGCTCCCATTGCTCGGTCCCAGCTCCTGCCCACCTAACAGTTCGAAAGCATGTTAAAGTGCAAGTAGATAAATAGGGACCGCTCCAGCGGGAAGGTAAACAGCGTTTCCGTGCACTGCTCTGGATCGCCAGAAGCAGCTTAGTCATGCTGGCCACATGACCCGGAGGCTGTCTTCGGACAAATGCCGGCTCCCTCGGCCTATAGAGCGAGATGAGCACGCAACCCCAGAGTCGGACACGACTGGACCTGATGGTCAGGGGTCCCTTTACCTTTACCTTTAAGTGTAGAAAACCTTATTTTAGGACATAACCCAATTCATTCTGTTGGCATGGCCCACTTCTCCAATCTGTTACAGTCATTTTGAATCCTGATTCTATATTCTGAGGTATTACATACCCCTTCCAGTTTGGTGTCATCTGAAAATTATTATTATTATTTATTTCATTTCTATAAAGGTACCCCTGACCATTAGGTCCAGTTGCGGATGACTCTGGGGTTGCGGCGCTCATCTCGCTCTATAATAATAATAATAATAATAATAATTTATTATTTGTACCCCGCCCATCTGGCCGGGTCTCCCCAGCCACCCTGGGCGGCTTCCAGCAATTATTAAAAAACAAAACATTAAAATATCACAGATTAAGAGCTTCCCTGAACAGGGCTGCCTTCAGGTGTTTTCTAAAGGTCATGTGGTTGTTTATTGCTTTGACCTCTAATGGGAGGGCGTTCCACAGGGCGGGCGCCACCACCGAAAAGGCCCTCTGCCTGGTTCCCTGTAGCTTCGCTTCTCGGAGTGAGGGAACCGCCAGAAGGCCCTCGGCGTTGGACCTCAGTGTCCGGGCTGAATGGTGGGGGTGGAGACGCTCCTTCAGGTATACAGGACCGAGGCTCTAAAGGCCAAGGGAACCGGCATTTGTCCACAGACAGCTTCCGGGTCATGTGGCCAGCATGACTAAGCTGCTTCTGGCGAACCAGAGCAGCGCACGGAAATGCCGTTTACCTTTCCGCCGGAGCGGTACCTATTTATCTACTTGCACTTGACGTGCTTTTGAACTGCTTGGTGGGAAGGAGCAGGGACCGAACAACGGGAGCTCACCCCGTCACGGGGATTCGAACCGCTGACCTTCTGATCAGTAAGCCCTAGGCTCTGTGGTTTAGACCACAGCGCCACCCACATCCCATCTTTATTTCTATACTTCTTTACATTTTTCGGGGGGGGGAGGGACACCTCAAAACGGTTTACAACCTACCTTAAAACATCAAATAAAAGAATCCAGAATAAAACATTACTGAAGAAAGTGAAATATAATGTATACATTTAAAGGAACATAGTTAACAGGAAACTAAAATATTAACTACAATATTTCAAAATAAAGCATTACATAATTAGCAAGAGAACATACCCTCCAACATTTCTCTGATGAAAATAAGGACATCCCATTCCATAATGATAATTTATACCCCACACATCTTATGGGGTTGCCCCAGCCACTCTGAGCGGCTATATAAAAACATAATAAAACATTAAACATTTTTTTAAAAAACTTCCCTGTACAGGGCTGCCTTCAGACAGCTCGGGGGTCAGATAACTCCATACCTTCCAACATTTTTCTATTGAAAATAGGGACATCAGAAACTGGGATGGCTTCTCTAAATCAGGGACACTTGGAGGGTCTGAGAGAATAATATATTATCATAAGCATAGAAAAGATGCTGTACAACACTGCGTCCAGGATGGAACCCTACAGCATCCCACTTGCCACTTTTTTCCCCAATAGGGCAAAGGAACCATTAGCGAGCATACTGGGTTTGGTTAGTAAAAGGGCTACAAATCCACATAACAGTAGCATTCTCTATCCCACATTTTGCCAGCTTCTTTGCCAGAATAACATGGGGTATACTGAAAGGAAATACACACCAAGAGCTCTGGCCAGAAATTTCAATGTCTGAGAATGAAGAGATCAGCATGTATCTGAGTTTTTCTGTGCGTTTTCGATACATGCTGATCTCTTCATTCTCAGACACTACATTTGAAAAACAGAGTTACATGATACTTCCAAATGCACTCTACAAATTAACATGAACTCAAAAATTAGCTGACGAAGACATCCATATCGAAACAGTGCCCTGTCCTGGTTGCTGTTCCTGAATCGACTCTTCACTCCGGCTTCACTTATAAAACAAACCTTTTGAATTTGAAGTTGTATTTTTGAATTTGAAGTTGTATTTTTGAATTTGAAGTTGTATTTTTGAATTTGAAGTTGTATTTTTGAATTTGAAGTTGTATTTTTCATTTGAAGCTACACATATTATTGTGAACTTGAAACTGTCTTATTTGAATTGACATTCTCTGCTTAAGACTGTAATTCTTAACAGAATGCATACTTTTATTTAACTATATCTCACGAGTAGGATTTATTCCTAGTATGGAAATTTCTGGCCAGAGCTCTTGGTGTGTATTTCCTTTCAGTATAACTAATAACAAGAACTCCAATTTATTTAAAGAATAAAATGGGGGACTTTGTCGAAAGCTTTACTGAATTCAAGTTACAGCCACAGTTCCTGCTTTCCGCTCAAATACAGCGTCTTTTCCCAGCCCTAAGGCAAAGAGCAATTCGCACGAGTCCCCAAGATGTTTCCACCAGCACTGATGCATGTTAACCCCTTGCCCTGAAGCAACAAGCTTACGGTGGGTGCCTCTGAGATGCCATCTGAGTTACACACCATGCAAAGCGACAATGCTTGGACCCTTGTTACACTGTAGAGATCTTTCACTTTATTAGTCCAGCTGTTATCCTTTTCTTCTTCTTCTCTTTTGGCACCGAGTCTGTTGCTGTGGTTATTTCTCAACCCCTGACGCCGTAACATTTGACTGGGTCAAGTGCGCCTGTTCTGCAGCTCGCTCCGACTGCAGAGCTTGTCTGTTGACAGCTAGCAAAATGCTCAAGTCTTTGGAGCTTTTAAAAAGGAAATGGAAATGTTTGATTCTGCTGATGAAGCAGAACAAGAACGCTCCCGGCTTTGAGAGAGGGAAGGCTATTTTTGTTTATTTAAAGCCAGTCCTTGAAACAATTGGGGGGCAAGTGAGGCTCAGAGAACTTTCGGCTGTGGTAATAGAACCTCAGGGTGCCTTCAGATTGTTGCTATTTGCAGGTAGAATTCTTCTTTTTTGTTGTTCAAATTAACAATAGTGATCTTATTTAACAAGAAAGTTTATGACACGAGTGGATAAAATTTTGTTGTTAAATCGTTTAGTCGTGTCCGACTTCGTGACCCCATGGACCAGAGCACGCCAGGCACCCCTGTCTTCCACTGCCTCCCACAGTTGGGTCAGACTCATGTTGGTAGCTTCGAGAACACTGTCCAACCATCTCGTCCTCTGTTGTCCCCTTCTCCTTGTGCCCTCCATCTTTCCCAACATCAGGGTCTTTTCCAGGGAGTCTTCTCTTCTCATGAGGTGGCCAAAGTCTTGGAGCCTCAGCTTCAGGATCTGTCCTTCCAGTGAGCACTCAGGGCTGATTTCCTTCAGAATGGATAGGTTTGATCTTCTTGCAGTCCATGGGACTCTCAAGAGTCTCCTCCAGCACCATAATTCAAAAGCATCAATTCTTCGGCGACCAGCCTTCTTTATGGTCCAGCTCTCACTTCCGTACATTACTACTGGGAAAACCATAGCTTTAACTATACGGACCTTTTGCATGTGTCTGCATGTATGAATTGCCCAGCTCTAATTATGACTGCTTGCATCTATAATTAATATTTCCATCAGTTATATTTCTCATTAAGTGCAACATCAAGTATATAATTGTGGAGCAAAGCAGAGCTCGATTGACCTCCAGGAATATGGCTGCATCAAAGCGTAGCTTTTAATTGAGTTCCATGGATACGTATGGCCAGGGATAATACTTGGTCTTAAAGGCTTGTTAAAGTCACCCTTACCTCTTGTTGGTTTCACCTGGAAGTTAAGTGCATTCTCATTGATCCTGCTCTGTATTGACTGCCTGTACATAATGCTTCTGAATGAAAGTTCAAATCAACATAGAAAACACAGTTCACTTAACAAGCCCTATTGGCAACTGGGGATGAACTTTCAGCGGGAAGCATATGCATCCTTTCTGGTTAGAATTGAAAGGCAGAAAGCCACCCACTGTTGTATAATTAAAGGTCTTTTTACCTCTGACTCACCTTTCCTTTAGATGGTGATCCTGTGGCCAGCAATTTGTGTTTTCTGCTTTTGCATTGCACTTAATGCATTATACACTTTTTAAAAGAAATAAATGATGCTCATGGTGATGAAGGCTTAGGAAAAGATATAGTGCAGCCTTCCTTAACCTGATGTTCTCCAGGTGTTAAGAACATAAGAACCACCTGCTGGTGTGATGACCTGGGAGTCAGACTCAGACGCTGAACCTGAGGGATCCCAGCCTGCACAGGATTCACTGCCTCCAGAACCAGCAGAGCCAGGGCTGGGGCCTGAGTCTCAAGGGGACTCACCTGTGCTGGATCCTCAGGTGCAGGCATCGGCTGAGGTTGATCTGGCTTCTAATGGGATGGAGGACTTATTGCCTGCAGGTGCTCCACTCCCCACCCAGTCAGGGGAAGCTGAGGTTGCCTCTGGGTCCGGTAACCCTCCAGCTTCTCCTGAGCTGCAAAGGCTAAGGGCAGAGAGGCGAAGGGAACTAAGTTCCCGCAGGAGGAGTGCTCGCCTCCAAGCCAGGAGAGGCGAGGCACCTGAGGATCGGAGCCGCCCTTTGCCTCGGGGCAGATAAAAGCCAGCCAGTCCCAGACCCAAGTTGCAGGAGCAACATCGGTGCTGCCTAGTTCCTGTTCCTGGTTCCTGCATTCCTGACCTCAGCTTGGTTACTTCAGCTTCCTGACCTCGGCTTCCTGACCTCAGCTTTGTTACTTCGGCTTCCTGACCTCAGCTTCCTGACCTCGGCTTCCTGACCTCGGCTTCCTGACCTCGGCTTCCTGACCTTGGCTTCATGACTTCGGCTTCGTGACTTCTGGCTTGGACTGACCTTGGACTGGACTAGACCTCGCCTATCGGATATCCCTTGGGACCAGCACAGTTTGCTCCTGCCACACCCGCACTCCCCCTTCGTTGGGGTGCGTTCGGGAGGAACCTGTCGTCATGACTGACCAGGCGGCTGTGCTGGTAGCATTGGCCCAGGAGAACCAGGTCTTGACCCACACAGTGCAGCAGCTAAGCAATGCGGTTACGGCGCTTCAGCAGCGTTTGGACGCCTTACCGGCTCCTGGTGCCGGCGCCCCAGCTCCAGGCAAGTACCCAGTGGCCCTGCCAGAAAAATTCGATGGGTCCCCGGGCAGCTTTCCCATGTTTCTCGCCCAGGCCAAACTGTATATCCAGGGGCGAGCCCGGGATTTCCCCGACGACCGCACCAAGGTGCACTTCCTGATCAGCTTGCTGAAGGACCAGGCAGCCAAGTGGGCGTTGCCGCTGCTACGGCAAGACTCCCCCTTGCTGACAGACTATACGGGGTTTTGCAACCATTTTGAAACCGCGTTCGCCAACCCTCAGAAGGCGAGTCAAGCCAATCGGGCAATTCGGCGGTTGAAACAGGGCAAGTCCACAGTGGCCGCCTATGCCACGGAATTTCGGCTGTTGGCGCAGGACTTGACCTGGAACGATTCCGCACTTCGGGACCAGTATCTCGAGGGGCTTTCGGACGAGATACTGGACCAGCTGGCCACCTTGGATCGCCCCGCCACGCTGGAGGCCCTCATCCAACGGAGTCTACAGATAGACGATCGGTTGGAGGACCGGCGCCAGGCCCGGGCCCGCCAGCACTCTGGGCTCCCGACTCCAGTGCTCCCCAGCAGTTCCACGGCCAGAGCCGAGTCACTGGAGGAGCCGATGCAGCTCGGGGCAGCACGGCCTCGCCTCTCCCCTTCGGAGAAGACACGACGTCGGGAGGGAAACCTGTGTCTCTACTGCGGGGGGAGTGGACACTACGCCCGAACCTGCCCCGAGAAACGCCAGCCGCAGGGAAACCGCCAACCCCAGTAGCCAATGGCCCAGGCTATCTGGGGTCCCAAGCATCGCATGATGGGCCCTCACCAGTGGAATTGCAACACCTCATGATCCCAGTGCGTCTATACCCCCCAGGTGGGCCCTGGATTCTCACCCACGCTCTGGTGGATTCAGGGGCAACCCGCTCCTATATGGACTCTGCCTTCGCCGCTCAGCATCGGGTGCCGCTCCAGAACAAGCCAGAACCGGTGCAGGTGGAGGCAATCGACGGACGGCTCTTGCGGTCAGGCGCCGTTACTCGGGAGACCCAGCCCTTGGTCCTGTGCCACCAGCAGCACCGGGAGGTGCGTACCCTGGACATTGCCACCATGCCCCGGTTTCCCCTGGTGCTGGGGATGGACTGGCTGGAGTCTCACAATGTTCAGATCGATTGGGTCAATCGAACTGTACGCTTCCCAGACTCGGGTTCGATTGCTCAGTCCGAGATGCTTTCGGCCGCCTCCATGGGGGAGGCTGCGTCAACGCTCCCCGCCGTGTACCGGGACTACGTAGACGTGTTCGAGGAACAGGGGGCAGACCGGCTGCCTCCTCATCGGTCTTTTGACTGCGGCATAGACCTCCAGCCTGGGGCGCCCCTGCCTGTGAGTCGCCTATACTCTCTTTCAGAGCCAGAGCGTGAAGCCTTACAGGACTTCCTTCAAAAGAACCTGGAGCGGGGGTTCATTAGGCCCTCTACCTCTCCCACCGCCGCTCCAGTACTCTTCGTTAAGAAGAAGTGTGGGGAGCTTCGCCTCTGCCATGATTACCGAGCCCTGAATAAGATCACCATCCCAGACCGGTATCCCTTGCCCCTAATTGCAGAGTTGCTGGAGCGGGTGCAAGGGGCGCAGATGTTCACCAAACTGGACCTCCGGGGGGCTTACAACTTGATTCGGATCCGTGCCGGGGATGAGTGGAAGACCGCATTCGGGACCCGTTATGGGCAGTTCGAGTACCTGGTCATGCCGTTCGGACTATGCAACGCGCCCGCCGTGTTCCAACGGTACATCAACCACGTGTTCCAGGACTTGCTCGACAAGTATGTGGTGGTGTACCTCGATGACATTCTGATTTATTCCCGTGACCCAGCTTGCCACGAGAGTCATGTCCGGACCGTGTTGCAGCGCTTGCGGGAGCACCGCCTGTACGCTAAGCTCAGCAAGTGCGAGTTCCACCAGCGGTCAGTGGACTTCCTCGGACACCGACTCTCCCCTGACGGTGTACAGATGGACCCCGGGAAGGTGTCTGCGGTTCGAGAGTGGGCGGCGCCGCGGAACCGCAAGGACCTACAGCGGTTTTTGGGGTTCGCCAACTATTACCGGACATTCATTGCGGACTATGCTCATCGCACCACCCCGTTGACCCGACTGCTGCGCCCCAAGACGCCCTTCGCCTGGGATGAGGAGGCTGAGGTGGCATTCCAGGGATTGAAAGCCTGTTTCCAGAAGGCGCCAATTTTGCAGCATCCTGATCCCTCTCGTCCCTTCGTGGTGGAGACTGACGCCTCCAGTACGGCTCTCGGTGCCGTCTTGTCCCAGCAACACGGACCAGATGCGCCACTGTTACCCTGCGCCTACTACTCCCGGCAGCTCCTTCCGGCGGAGCGTAACTATACCGTATGGGAGCGGGAACTACTGGCCATCAAGGTGGCCTTTGAGGTCTGGCGCCATCATCTTGAGGGGGCACGACACCCGGTGGAAGTGAGAACCGACCACCGGAATCTGGAGTACCTCCAGACCACTCGCAGGCTAAACCAGCGGCAGATCCGGTGGGCACTGTTCTTCTCCCGGTTCCAGTTCCGGATCCGCTACATCCCCAGCTCCCAAAACCAGAAGGCGGATGCACTGTCCCGGAAACCGGAGGACATTGCAGAGACGGTGCAGCAGGCGGCCCCAACAACGATCATCCCACCAGCAGCTTTCCTGGCTGTTCATGAGACTGAGTCGCTGCTGGACCGAGTGCGGAAGCAGCAACGGGTCGACGCGTGGGCTCAGGAACGGATTCAGGAATTGGCCAGTGGATCATGTCCTCGATACCCAGAACTGGTTGTGCACCAGGGTTTGCTGATGCACCGTGGTCGGTTGTACATCCCACCAGGGCCTTTGCGGGCCGAGGTACTCCAAATGTCACACGACGCCCCGGCAGCTGGCCACTTCGGGAGGTATCGGACCACCCACCTGGTCAGCCGGGAGTTCTGGTGGCCCCGCTTGAAGGCCGACGTGGCACGGTACATTGGGGGGTGCGAGGTCTGCCGGCGAGCCAAGGGATCGACCGGGAGACCTGCGGGACTGCTACAGCCACTGCCAGTTCCCCCTCGTCCATGGCACACGGTCTCATTGGATTTCGTGGTAGACCTACCCCCATCCCGTCAGTGTACCTGCCTCCTGGTATTCACAGACCACTTCACTAAAATGGTGCACTGCGCCCCGTGCCCGTCTGTACCCTCAGCCAAGGAGACGGCGCAACTGTACCTACAAAACGTCTTCCGCTTACATGGCCTATCGGAACGTTTGATCTCCGATCGTGGTGCCCAGTTCACCTCCCGGTTCTGGCGCGCTCTACATCAGGCTCTCGGGACGGAGGTCTGCCTATCTTCGGCCTACCATCCACAGACGGATGGACAGACCGAACGGGCAAACGCGGTGTTGGAACAGTACCTCCGGTGCTACTGCAGCTTCCACCAGGACGATTGGGTCGACCACCTGGCGTTGGCCGAGTTCGCATATAACAACGCAGTGCACGCTTCCACCCAACAGACCCCGTTCCAGGCAAACTATGGGTACCACCCGCGGTTGTTTCCAAGCGTACTGCCGGCATCCGCAGTTCCCGCAGTGACAGACTGGCTACAAGAGCTCCAGTCACAGCAGCAGCTTCTGACGGAGCAACTGAGCCAGGCCAAGGACGCGTATAAGGCCCAGGCCGACCGTCACCGGCAGGAGGGGCCGGAACTCCATGTCGGAGACCTGGTATGGCTCTCCACCCGCCACCTGCACCCCTCTCGGCCTTCGCGGAAGCTGGATGCCCGCTTCACCGGCCCATTTCCGATCGTGGACCGTGTCTCACCTGTGGCATTCCGTCTCCGGTTACCCGCGACCCTGAAGGTCCACCCGGTATTCCACCGGTCCCTACTGAGTCCGGTCGCCCCGCCAGACGAGTTCCACCCAGACCATCCACGACCGCAGCCAGTTTTGGTTCAGGGGGAGCCCGAGTATGAGGTGGAGCACATTCTTGACTCCCGATACCGCAGGGGGAAGCTCCAATACCTCATCGACTGGAAGGGGTATGGGCCCGAGGATCGGTCGTGGGAACCAGCGGAGAACGTCCACGCGCCTGTCTGCCTCCGTGATTTCCATGCGACTTACCCCAGCAAGCCTGGTCCGGCCCCTCGGTTGAGGGGGGGGCCTGGGAGGGGGGATGGTGTGATGACCTGGGAGTCAGACTCAGACGCTGAACCTGAGGGATCCCAGCCTGCACAGGATTCACTGCCTCCAGAACCAGCAGAGCCAGGGCTGGGGCCTGAGTCTCAAGGGGACTCACCTGTGCTGGATCCTCAGGTGCAGGCATCGGCTGAGGTTGATCTGGCTTCTAATGGGATGGAGGACTTATTGCCTGCAGGTGCTCCACTCCCCACCCAGTCAGGGGAAGCTGAGGTTGCCTCTGGGTCCGGTAACCCTCCAGCTTCTCCTGAGCTGCAAAGGCTAAGGGCAGAGAGGCGAAGGGAACTAAGTTCCCGCAGGAGGAGTGCTCGCCTCCAAGCCAGGAGAGGCGAGGCACCTGAGGATCGGAGCCGCCCTTTGCCTCGGGGCAGATAAAAGCCAGCCAGTCCCAGACCCAAGTTGCAGGAGCAACATCGGTGCTGCCTAGTTCCTGGTTCCTGCATTCCTGACCTCAGCTTGGTTACTTCGGCTTCCTGACCTCGGCTTCCTGACCTCAGCTTTGTTACTTCGGCTTCCTGACCTCGGCTTCCTGACCTCGGCTTCCTGACCTCGGCTTCCTGACCTCGGCTTCCTGACCTCGGCTTCATGACCTCGGCTTCATGACTTCGGCTTCGTGACTTCGGCTTCGTGACTTCTGGCTTGGACTGACCTTGGACTGGACTAGACCTCGCCTATCGGATATCCCTTGGGACCAGCACAGTTGGTTCAGGTCAATGGTTCACCTAGTCCAGCATCCTGTTCTCACAGTAGCCAAACTGATACGTGAGGGATACTTGCAAACAGGACTTTCTGACAGTAAGAGCTGTTCAGCAGCAGAACAGACTCCCTCGGGAGGTGGTGGACTCTCCTTCCTTGGTGGTTTTTAAGCAGAGGTTGGGTGGCCATTTGCCATGGATGCTTTAGTTGAGATTCCTGCATTGCAGGGGATTGGATGACCCTCAGGGATGACTTTTTCCTCCGTCTAATTCAAAATCTCAGGTTAGTGTTACATGGCCTGAACCAGCTGCCAGCCTTAAGTTCTTGATGTGAATGTGAAACGGCTGAATTCTTTCAGTTAATCATGTGTTGTTTGAAGTACTTTCTCTTGCCTCTGTTGAATCTACCACTAATTAATTCCACTGAGTGACTCTATCCTAGTATTAGGCAAGCGGAAGAAAAAGTCATTGTCGTCCACATTCTCCACATTCTTTGTATTTTAACAAGCCTCTTATCATGTCTCTTCTTAATCATTTCTCTTCTGAATTACAAAGCCCTGTACTGCACATTCTGCAAAGTTATCATGTGCAGACATGTTCCTAACGCTTTCCGCAACACTTGGGTTTTCCTTGGAGGTTTCTCTCCCACTTCATTTATTTTCAGGCCAGTTCACAGCGGAGTGAAGATTGCTGTCCCTGTGTTCCTGCAAGCCCTTCACTTGTGTTCTATGTTGTTCACTTAATTTTTAATACCAAACATGAATACCCATGGTAGGCTGTCAGTTTCTGTTGTCTTCTTTATTATTTTACAGCCACTACATTAAATAAGCTTGCATTTCAGAGCAAACCTGAGGGGGAATGTGCATTGTCATATATCCTGCATGCTTTTGTTACTCAGTTAAAGCAGGAGTAGCCAACATGGTGACCTCCAGGTGTTTTTGAACCACAGCTGCCATCATCCTTGAGCAATGGTCATCCTGGCTGACGCTGATGAGAATTGTAATTCACAACATTTGCAGGACATCATATTAGCGGGGTAGGAGAGCTGTATTTTATTTTATTTTACATCTGGCAACCAATGTGCCTCTTTGGTTTCAGATACTACATGGGTAAAAGGTAAAGGTAAATGACCCCTGACAGTTAAGTCCAGTTGCAGACGACTCTGGGGTTATGGCGCTCATCTAACTTTACAGGCCGAGGGAGCCGGCGTTTGTCTGCAGACAGTTTTTCCGGGTCATGTGGCCAGCATGACTTAAGCCGCTTCTGGCGCAATGGAACACCAAAACCAGAGCAGCACACGGAAATGCCATTTACCTTCCCACCGGAGTGGTACCTATTTATCTACTTGCACTTTGGCGTGCTTTCAAACTGCTAGGTTGGCAGGAGCTGGGACCAAGCAACGGGAGCTCACCCCTTCATGGGGATTCGAACCACCAACCTTCTGATCAGCAAGCCCAAGAGGTTCAGTGGTTTAGACCACAGCCCCACCCGCATCCCAGTTACATGGGCAGACAAGTCTAAAAAGCCCAGGGCACAAATTTTCACAGCCCTCTAGCAACTATAGTGGCTCATTTACAAGAAGTAATGTGTTAAGTGTAAACTCGTGGTTCTGACCAAAGTTAAGCCTCAATTCTGACCAAACTAAGCCCCCTAGAGCACAACAAACAACAGATGCTGGGGACCAATGAGAGGGTTGTCACCCTCATGCCCTGCTCATGTGATTCTCAGAAGCATCTGGCTTGTCACAGCTGGAAACAAAATACTTGACCAAGACGGTAGAAGCCTTCCTTTCCTATCATGAGTTCTTATTCAGATGAGGCCAAGTATCTGCAATGACCCAACAAAGAAAGCTCTAAAATAAAGCTGCCAGTGCTGGCAGGACAAAATCCTCATTGAGATTGAAAATATTGCTCCTGGTGTAAACATAGCCCCATATTGCTAGCCAAGGGAGTAACTCAATTGAAATCGACCTTGAGTGTCTGCCAAGGCAATGCACAAGTCTGCATTGGGACTGTCCACAACGGCCAATGCTGACTAATGATGTATCCCTCGCCCCAACACAATGACTGAAAGAGTCTCCTCTCTGTCTGGCACAAATTTGGCTTTTGCAAAACCACATTTTGTACCTGTGATGCATTGGGTTCTTTAACAATGAGATCACATATTCCTTCTGAGCATTATTGTATTGCAAATGGGAATGGTTCAAACAATGCTCTCCCTTCCTTAATTTTTAACCTGAGCACAATGCAGAGGGGCGGGGTGGGGTGAGATTAACTCTACCTAGAGTAACTTGCACTTCTAATGCCCTTGGACATCCATAGATGATGTCATAATGTCTGAATAATAATAATAATAATAATAATAATAATATATGCCATGCATCTGATTGGGTTGCCCCAGCCACTCTGGGTGGCTTCCAACAAATTAAACACAGTAAAACATCAAGCATTAAGAACTTCCCTATACAGGGCTCCTTTCAGGTGTCTTCTAAAAGTCAGATAGTTGTTTCTTTCCTTGACTGAGAAAGCTCTCTGCCTGGTTTCCTGTAGCTTCACATCTTGCAGTGAGAGAACCACCAGTAGACCCTCAGAGCTGGATCTCAGTGTCTGCACTGAATGATGACGGTGGAGACTCTCCTTCAGGTATATAGGGCCAAGGCCATTTAGGACTTTAAAGATCAACACCAACCCATTTAATTGTGCTTGGAAACATACTAGGAGCCAAAGCAGGTCTTTCAAGACCAGTGTTATATGGTCCCGGTGGCCACTCCCTAGCTGCCGCATTTTGGATTAGTTGTAGTCTCCGAGTCACTTTCAAAAATAGGCCCATGTAGGGTGTATTATGGTGCTGGAGGAGACACTTGAGAGTCCCATGGACTGCAAGAAGATCAAACCTATCCATTCTTAAGGAAATCAGCCCTGAGTGCTCCCTGGAAGGACAGATCCTGAAGCTGAGGCTCCAATACTTTGGCCACCTCATGAGAAGAGAAGACTCCCTGGAAAAGACCCTGATGTTGGGAAAGATTGGTGGCACAAGGAGAAGGGGATGAAAGAGGACGAGATGGTTGGACAGTGTTCTCGAAGCTACCAACATGAGTCTGACTAAACTGTTGGAGGCAGTGGAAGACAGGAGTGCCTGGCGTGCTCTGGTCCATGGGGTCACGAAGAGTCGGACATGACTAAACAACTAAACAACAACAACAACATGGTGCATTTTCACTTGCAATCAATGGGATGCAAGTCAGGGGGTTATCCAAATGTTTGCATTTAATTCCATGGGGATTCAGGTGCAACTAACTCAGGCTGAAATCCTATATACACTCACTTGGAAGGAAGTCCCACTGAACTTCATGGGATATGACTTTTGCATGACTGGAATGTAGCCCAATGTACAGAGGTCTGAGGTCTGATGGCATGTATGTCATCACCCATTTTAGTCTCTGGCCATATTCACAAATTGGAATGTGGCTCCCAGAAGTTTGCCCACAGGGAAATGCATCCATTGGACTGAGAAAGTTTCCCAGCTCTTGGTATACCCAGACCTTCTGGTTCTGACACAGCCTGCATTAATCCTGACCCCAAGGTCCCCACAATGGCTTGCAAATGATAATTTAAAATAATATCTACAGAGTGGTGGAAATGCCAGTACCTAAGTATTTACATTAAAAAGCATTAAGCAAAGGAAAAAGGAAAAAAGCCAGCATACATAAAAACAGTGGAGCCAGCATAAGAAGTACATAACTCAGTTAAAATCAAATACCATTAAATGTCTAGGCAAAGCAACGATGACACATTTTACCTGGCTCCTAATAAATATCAATAAAGCTGGGCCTTCTTGCTCTTAATAGCAGCTGAAGTCACATGACCAGGAATGGCCAAATGCAAAGTGATCAGAGCTCCTGCATTCTTGGAGAAATGAGCTGACTTGGGGCCCAGGTTATGGGTGCCCAGTATATATGATGTCATGATGTCACGTTGCAATGTCATCACTGTCACATGCAATGTCATGACGTCACATGTGACCCCCTCCCCGAGCCTCAGAACCTGACTTCTGGTGGCACCTCGGAGGCCTTGGACGTGACTTCCAGTGCTTCTCGAGACACCAGAAGTTGTGCTGGGGGGCCCTGTGGTGTGGGTGCTCAGGCACCCAGAGTCCCCTACAGTTGGTACCATTAGCTTAATGGTAGAGCATCAGCCTTGCATGTAGAAGATCCCAAGTTCAATACCCAGAATCTCCAGGAAGGACTGAGAACATCCCATGTCTGAAGAGAGTCACTCCCAGCACACATAAATAATACTGAGCTAGATGAACCAATGGGTCTCATTCAGTATAAGGCAGCTTTCTATGTCCTCATCTTCAGTTGCTGTAGCCTGTCATCCCCGTTTCAAACTTCAAAGATGGGTGTGTTTCAGTGTGCACAATCTTTCTGAAAGTGCAAATTAGGAAGGTTTGCCTTTCAAAAGAATTGAAGAAGAGTCTATTGCAGTGTTTTCCAAACTTGGGTCTCCAGCTATTTTTGGACTACAGTTCCCATCATCCATAACCATTGGTCCTGCTAGCTAGGGTTGATGGGAATTGTAGTCCTCCCCCTCCCAAAAAAACCTAGAGACCCAAGCTTGGGAAACACTGCTCTACTGCATCAAGCCAATGACCCATCTAGTCCAGCATCCCGTTCACACAGTGACCAATCACGATGGTAATATGACCTGAATCAAATTTATCCCCTATTCATATCCTAGACCACAGAGGAAGCCAACCAATGCATGCAACTAACTAACCAACCAACCAACCAACCACCCATTCCTAAAAGAACAGAATTTAAGTTATAAATAAGTAAGTAAGTAAGTAAGTAAGTAAGTAAGTGTGATCAGCAGATTGTGATGGGCACAGTTATCAAAACAGTTACTATGGGTTATATTCCAATTGTTGTTCAGTCGTTCAGTCATGTCCGACTCTTCGTGACCCCATGGACCAGAGCACGCCAGGCACGCCTATCCTTCACTGCCTCTCGCAGTTTGGCCAAACTCATGTTAGTAGCTTCGAACTTTGTAGCTTTGAACTATCTTCCAAAGTTAGTAGCTTTGAACTTCCAAAGTTAGTAGCTTTGAACTATCTTCCAAAGTTGCGACTTAATCAACTTTGTATCCCCCATAGGCCAACAAAGCGAAAGAGAGCAGTTCAACCAGATGGATGTGTCCCTTGTGCTGTCCATTCCATTCAGGCTTTGCACCGTGGCTTGTCTTTATGGGGGTGTGTATTTGTTTAAGTGATTGGTGGCTAAATTAAATTCTGCTTGCAGGGCTATGTTATCCCTTTCATCAGCTCGACCTACACATGCTGTGCTGATGAGCTAGATAAGGTTGCCGCTGTCTTCACTTCATTTATTAGAGAGATAGCACCAACAGGGTGTAAGGGGGACAAGGAGAGAGAAAGAGGTCTACTTATGTTTTCTTCCAAGCTGTTTAGCCTATCTTACGCCCAAAGCTGTTGGGTCAACAATCACAGGCCTTTCAAAATGTGAAACATTGCAAAATCCATACAGGGTTCTTTGGGCGGGGCTTTTTTGTAGTTGACAGGCAGGTTAAGCATTTCTTTTAAAAATAATAATAATAATACTTTTTATTAATTTTCCATTTAAATATATATAATTAATTACATCATTATTATCCACTTTACTTCTTTGGCTCTTTAGAGCCTATCAACTTCCTTCCCTCCCACCTCTTGGCTTTCAAAAGTAACCTTTATATCACAGCATTTTATATATTTTCCATTTCTAATATAACTCATTACAAAATACCTCAAAATTTAAATAATAATAATAAGAGTTTGGATTTGATATCCCGCTTTATCAGGAAGCCTGGTATAGGATGTCAATCAGGGCAACCAAAGGCCTGGTTAAAAAGGAACGTTATTGCCTGGTGCCTAAAGGTGTATAATGAAGGCGCCAGGCAAACTTCCCTGGGGAGAGCATTCCACAGATGGGGAGCCACTGCAGAGAAGACCCCGTTCTTGTGTTGCCCCCTCCGGACTTCTCGAGGAGGGGGCACACAAATGAGGGCCTCAGAAGATGATCTCAGGGTCCTGGTAGGTTCATATAGAGAGAGGGGGTCCTTGAGGTATTGTGGTCCTGAGCTGTTAAAGGCTTTATAGGTCAAAACCAGCACCTTGAATTGGGTCCGGAAACTAATTGGTAGCCAGTGCAGTCAGACCAGGATCAGTGTAATATGCTCAAACCGTCTTGCTCTGGTGAGCAACCTGACTGCTGAATTTTGCAGCGGCTGAAGTTTCCGAACCGTCTTCAGAGGCAGCCCTACATATAACGCTATTATTACAAAAAAGGAAGTCTACACCGTGAAAGATCCCTGAAACGAGATGAGCGTATATTTATATAGTGATACTTAAACAATATATTTAATGATTCGAGAGCAGACTTGCTTAAGAGAAAAAATACTCAAAAGCATAATAAACTAATTCAAAGAGATATAAATAACTCAAGAAAACCTTGCAAATAACTCCAGATAACAAGAAATAACTCAAGATAAACTTCCAAATAACCTTGACGAGTTGCCGGCTAAGATTCTCGTTTCACTGTTATGATCTATCAGTTTCCTCAGAAGGAAAAAAAATACATTTATATAACTCAAAATAGTTTGTTTGCTATTGAATCTAGGGGGAGGATTAAGGAAACTTCAAAAAAACAACACTCCCAAACAGTAAGTGATAATCATCCAAACTTGGAATTTTAATTTTGCTTCATCCAAAAGGTTAAAAACCTAAACTCAAGTTCAAAAACAAGCTCCATGGCTTGTAAAACACGTCAACGGGGGGCTATGGAAGCTCACACGATCTTATTGTTACGAAGCTATTGCAGAGAAGGTTTTCTTGAGTCATTTATATTTCTTTGAATTAGTTTATAACGTTTTGAGGATTTTTGCTTTTGAGCAATTCTGCTCTTGAATCATTAAACATATTGTTTGTTTGAGTATCATTATATAAATATACGTGCATCTCGTTTCAGGGATCTTTCACGGTGTAGATTTCCTTTGTTGTAATTCAGTTATTCCCGTGATTGTCTTTTTTGCCTAGCTACATATAACGCTGGCATCTGGTTGGCCACTGGCATCTGGCTGGCCACTATGAGGGCAGGATGCTGGACTAGATGAGCCATTGTCCAAATCCAGCAAGCTCTTCTTATGTTATTAATTTGACTCAAACCTGTGATTGTCATCTTGAGATGTTTCTCTGCATGCCACCTTGGAGGCAGGTTCTCAAGACAGTCAATGAAAGCATTTTTGGTTTCTCAGAGGATTTAAGCAGCCCAATGATATTGCATTATATTGTTCGATCTGTCTTTAAAGTATCTTTATTATTGTGTTCTTTACTTGGAAATCACTTTGGGACTTTGTTTTACCAATTTAATAAACATAAACCTAACGTAAGGCATTCTGCATTCTGTTGAACTGAATACAGACAGATAGAAAACTATGCATTGTTTAGAATTTAACCCGGCAACACTATCAATTGAATTACAGCTAGGACGAAGAGAATCAAACACAGATAACTCCAAGCCACAGTTAATTATGTGCCTGTTAAAAAATATTAATTGTTCAATTATATATGTATGAAAAGGTTGAGGATTACAGACTGGCAATTATGGTGGGCGGATGGATGGATATAAAGCTATATATTGTTTAGTTTTTCAGCAAGTAATAACGTCAACGTAATTTCAAACGGAACGAGCGAACACATATAACACAAGCTGTTAATTGCTTGGCACAGTTAGTTACTGTTGCTAGACCAGTTACATTTGCTTTTGTAGCTCCAAGAGTCTGCGGTTGCTGGCTTCTGTTGCTGACGTTCAGTCTTCCTCCGTGGAAGGCGATTGTTCTCTCTGCCTCTGCCTCCCTCCTTCTCTACACTCAACTTTGCTTCTCCATTGCATCCACTCACCTTTCTGCTTAGCTGCTTGCCTCCATGCCTTGTCCTTCATTGCTCCTCTCTCCTCGGCCTGCTGTCCCCAACTAGATTCCACCCCCCCCCTCACATAATGGAACATCTCTCCCCTTTTGTAGGAAAAGGCTTTTACATCAGTACAGAGAAAAACACAGCAGGGACATCAGAAAAGGTAAGACAAAAGAAAGGTTTGGGGGTCCTTTATCCCCCTTGACTCCTCTCCCTTGAAAAAGTTGCAGCAATATTATTATTATTTTGCTCAATCATAATAATTACTTATTCTGTGAACTTTACAGTGAAGAACGATCTCGACTTATATTACCCCTTTTATCAAAAATTACACCCTTGCAATACTATTTGTAATTCACCCCTGAAATTCTTTGCAAATTTCTTTTGGAAGATTCTCTGAGCTCAGTATCTTATGCTGTGGCCAAATTCTGCACCTTAGCTATCAGAAAACGTAAATCTCTTTTATTGAAAAACACACTATAAATTCCTTTTGCGTCATTGATCTTCTGTTCTGCCCTTTGGATTTTGATTCTTTGTGGTGGTGTTGCTGATTCTTTGTTTGGAATCATGGTTGTTCTGTGTTGCTGGCTCTTGCTGTAATAAAATTGATTGATTGATTGAATAATTACCGGTACTTTACAGTGCCGTGGTGTTAAATAAGCTTGCAGTTGTTGTTATTTTCCCCATCTGTCAAGGAAACAGTGGTGCGCTGGTTTAAGAGTGTTGGACTAGGACCTGGGAGACCAGGGTTCAAATCCTCATGAAGGGTGACCTTGGGCCAACCTCTCAGCCTAACCTACCTCACAGGGTTGTTGTGAGTACAAGGTATTGGTGGGGGAACCATGCTCAACACCTTGAACTCCTTGGAGGAAAGGTGGAATATAATGAAATAATAATAGCCACAAGAAATGTTGATGATACCTCATGATTACGCCTTTTTAACTCAGAGAGCCAGTGTGGTGTCGAGAGCCAGTGTGGAAATGACCTCAGTAGTATGCATGGATTCCTTACTCCTCTCATCACAGAGAGCCAGTGTGGTGTAGTGGTTAAGAGTGATAGACTCGTAATCTGGTGAACCGGGTTCGCGTCTCTGCTCCTCCACATGCAGCTGCTGGGTGACACTTCTTTGAAGTCTCTCAGCCCCACTCACCTCACAGAGTGTTTGTTGTGGGGGAGGAAGGAAAGGAGAATGTGAGCTGTTTTGAGACTCCTTCGGGTAGTGATAAAGCGGGATATCAAATCCAAACTCTTCTCTTCTTCTTCTTCTTCTATACGAGCTAGAATCCCGTATACAACTTAAAGGCTAATGGCCAAGGCTGCCAACAGGGTAAATTACTGATCCCTCTGCCCCACCCACAAATGAGGATATACATTTGCATAAATTTGTGTACTATGCAGATTTCCATCCTCTTTTACAGCGCTGGGGTGAGAAGAGAATCTGCAGCAGAAATTAACTATTCCCAGCTCACAGCGAATCAAAGGAAACCTCCACTCATCCTTCCAGATGAGCAATTATTATATAATTGCTAAATGGTACCATAATTTAGCAGCTAGGGAGAACTGTGGTCCCTGGAGACACCGTTCCAACAATGTTTTCTGTTGGCAATTCTTCCAGATCACATGTTTCATTCAAACAGGTTTCTCCTTTGCAGTATCTCTCTCTGTGTCTTGTTATCAGTTTATGCTACTTTTGAAAGAGATAAATTGTGGTCGTGTTTTTTTAATCCCATGTCTGAACAATGATGCCAAGCCGACCTGCATTATGCATGTTCAGTCTTTACCATTTCCTGAGGAAAAAATAAAAATACTACCGGGTATGTAACTACATAGTAACTACTATGAAACTACATCCCTCATGCGGAAAGACCAGAAAACTATGTCCCCCCCTTTGCCAGTTGGTGTTTGACACTGCACATCTTTTAAAGAATATGTTCTGCTATGTGCTATGATGTGCTATGAGGATAGGTAGATAGATGACTATTATATGTGTGAAAATGAAGGATAACCTCCATATTCAGAGAAGTTAACTGCATTCAAACACTATTCCACTTTCCTGATGTTTGCTTATTGGCATTAAATTTTGCATTTTATGTATACTTCTCATGATGTAAAGGCCACTTCTAGAAACCTAGCAGAATCTAGTGGAAGTTTAGTGCTCATTTCTGTTTTGTTTTTGTTTTTTTTTTGCTTCGAGAAAAAAATCCATTCACTACTCCATTAACCCAGAAAGTCATAGGATGCTGTATGCTGGCATACAGAGCCCTTGTGGTGTAGTGGTTAGAGTGCTGGACTAGAACCTGGGAGGTTCAATGCCCCACTCAGCCATGAAGCTCAACGTGTGATTTTGGGTCCTGAGCATATTCAATCTGCACTGGGCTGCTTTTTTAAAAAATAGTAATAATTCAGAGTTGCTTCTTTGCACTCCCACACATTGCAAAAATGATTTTGCGTGACCAGGCGGCGACAGCCCCAGCCCCCAGGGATCATAAGGAGGAATAAAGACTCTGACAACGTGTTATGGAATTAAATTAGGCCACAACTTTATTAAACTTCCGAATGTAGGAAGACCTGGTTTAGGCTTTGGGCATGTATCCTCCCAGCCCCCCAGCTGGGGGGAACTGGGGCTCATCAGGGTAAATGGGATATGGGGGTGCTCTGTGAGACGTAAGTGTAGCAGGCGAGCCCAGTCTATATCCCCACATGCAGGGTAGTTCACTGATGACCTTTCAGTGTATGGCCAGTGACACCCATATATATAACCCCTTTAAGAGGGGACCCTGGAATCGCCACCGCAGGGGGGTGAGTCACCACTTCTCTCTCTCTCTCTCTCTCTCTCACACACACACACACACTACCCGAGGGAAGAAAAGACTAAAGGATTCCATCCAAAGCCCATAACAGCCAAAGTTGTGGTGAATTGCTATGGGGAAGACAAAACCTGGTCCTTCAACAGCAACCAGTCAAAGACTGCAGCAGCGCCCACTAAACAGGAAGAAAAAGTTAGCCTGTAAACAAGAAAACATTAAACAGAGGGAGGGGAGGGAGGGTGAATCTTCAGAGCCGACTGCCTGGCTATTGTTGGCTCCACCCCCTATTTATAAATGGGGCTGGCCCACCTCCCAGCAAGAAATGTGAATAATGAGGCTGGGCATGAACTTCCAAAAATTAACAGCCAGCCCCTGTTTGCCAGTAAGCTCCCTGGGAACTGTAGCACCACGCGCGATCCCACAAACGGCACCCACAATGTAAAGTGTGAGTGCTCATTTTGTACTTCTGCAAACCTCAGGGTCCTTTTCATTTTATTGATACCCCCATGCCACTTTCATTTCTCAGTAGCACCCTGATAGGACCCCAACCTGTTGAACTGCAGTCATTGTTCCTTACTATGCGATGGGTATGTAGAACCAGGGTGGTGGGAAATTAGGGATGCAAATTGCCTCCGAAAGCTTTGCCTGCAAACTTCCAGGGGTGGGAAGAACAATATAATTATACAGCGCCAACTGGTACTTTTGCATTGTCAACTCTAAAAGCAGTTAAAAACCACCAGGGAAAACAAACCCTTAAACAAACAGCCCCATCTGTCTGCTTAGCCAATTTATATGTATATTTCCTACTGCTTGGCAAATAAATAATAATTTAGAAAGGCATCAGAGCATGTTTCCCTGCAGGGACTATAAGTCAGAAGGCTAAAGAATGCTTTTAAGTGCCCATTGTAGTTACTAGACATAAAGGAATCAGTAATACAAAACACATCTCCCCCCCCCCAAAAAAAAAACTAGGCTGCTCGTTGAGACCAAAGGCCTGTCTTGTGCAGCTGATGATCTGACCCACAGCAGCCAAACAATTTACTTTGTAAAGCTCAGAAGATGGGAATGAGTGAAATAGCCCTCTTGTGTGTGGCATAGTGGTTTAAGAGCGGTGGACTCGTAATCTGGTGAACTGGGTTTGCTTCCCTGCTCCTCCACATGCAGCTGCTGGGTGACCTTGGGCTAGTCACACTTCTCTGAAGTCTCTCAGCTCCACTCACCTCACAGAGTGTTTGTTGTGGGGGAGGAAGGGAAAGGAGAATGTGAGCCGCTTTGAGACTCCTTCAGGTAGTGATAAAGCGGGATATCAAATCCAAACTCTTCTTCTCTTCTTTGGAATGACTTTGAATCACAGAAGCACATATTTTAAGATGGAACTTAAAAATATACATCTCAGCTGCAAACGCCAGGGGACTCCTTCGGGTAGTGATAAAGCGGGATATCAAATCCAAACTCTTCTTCTTCATCCCATTTCTTCTCCTGTAGTTTCCAAGCAGCGATTCCATCAGTTTCAGCTTGTCTCATTTTCTCATTTCCACTCCACCCCCCACCCCAGGCTTAAGCTCAGTCTTCTGCTCTTAAAAAAGTTGCATTTAAAAAAAAAAAAGATGCTCATGAATATACACATGTTTTGAAATAATTTCCCCTAATATCATGCATTTTTATATGTTATTTTCAGTAACATGTAGTTTTTTTGTATATGACTGGTGAATTGCACTGCAAAATTAGAAGTGCAATCTTCTTTTTTAATGTATTTTTTTATTAAAGATTCTTGGTTTACAAAAGTATGTGCAATGTCTCTTTTTTCAAGTTACCGGTACATTTTCTACAGGTCAGTTTCATTTGTTGAGACATTAGTGTTATATTAAGAAGAAAAAGGTGGGGGAAGAGGTGGAGGGAGGAATGGTGAGTGGGGGAAGGGTCAGGTAGCAATGTTTCTATTTTACTTAGTAAATGTGTGGGGTTTTGTGTCAGCGTCGCTTGTGCAGGTTCTCTTTGCTATTTGCTTGTGTTCCTTTGGTGGTGAGAGAAGCTGGGGTTCGCCAAACCTTTTTCAAAGATGGCCAGATCTGATGAAGTGTAAGGGCCGTGAGGGGCTGGATTAAACTGACCAGCGGGCCGGATTAGGCCCCCGAAACAGACTTTGGACATGCCTGGGTGTGGGTTGCTTGTTTGTGATTGGCTGTTGAACTTTGTTTTCAGGTGTGAGTGGGGTGGTTTGTGAATCAGGATAGCCATATTGATTTGTTTGCTGTTGGTGGATTCTTGTCGTTGTTTTGTTGGGCTGTGTATGTGTGTACATTGGCTCCAAGGACGTTTTCCGAGTGCTGACCTTCAAAGCCCTAAAGCGCCTCGGCCCAATATACCTGAAGGAGCATCTCCACCCCCATCGCTCAGCCCGGACACTGAGGTATAGCGCTGAGGGTCTTCTGGCGGTTCCCTCACTGGGGGAAATGAGGTTACAGGGAGCCAGGCAGAGGGCCTTCTCGGTGGTGGCCTCCGCCCTGTGGAACGCCCTCCCATCAGATGTCAAGGAGGAAATAAACAACTAGCTGACTTTTAGAAGACATCTGGGAAGTTTAGGGAAGTTTTTAATGTTTGATGTCTTATTCTGTTTTAATATTCTGTTGGAAGTCACCCAGAGTGGCTGGGGAAACAACAATATGTTGTTGTTGTTGTTGTTGTTGTTGTTGTTGTTGTTGTTGTTGTTGTTGTTATGTGTGATCAAGGGGAGCCATACCAGGGTGAGGGCATCGAGGAAATCCAGTCTTCGAAGGATGGCCATGCTTAGGTTCGTGTTTTAGAGAGTGCAGTTTAGAAAGCTCACTTTTAAATGCAAACTGAACTTTCTTCCACATCTATATTTCCAAGCGACCGGTTTTTAGGAGGACACTGTCTCTGTCTCTGCAGGAAGAATGCAGCCATCATAAGTAGCAGTTATTTCACCAATCCCTTTCTGGATTTATATCTTCAAAATTAAATCTGATTCCACTGAACCCTTGCTTTCCTGTCCAAACCATTTGTAGCTTTATGTACAAGTAGCACTGTGATATTCCATGCTAATCCAAAATCTGCCTCAATTTCAAAATTTCAGCAGAAAGCCTGTGTTGAAAAAAAGAAATGGTTTCGTTGTAGCCTAATCCATCCCAGTTATTTTTCCTGTGTAGGTATTAGGCTCCAATGTGCTTTTGAATGGCACATTTTTTTAAAGTACGTTTCTATAGGCAAAGATTTGTGGAATGGGGCAGAATTTACCCAGCTGAATCCTTGGGAAAGCTATCAAGTTCTTATTTTCTGGGACCAGCTCAGCAACAGCTGTCTATACCAAACTTCTTTTTCCCCGCTATGGTCATCACAGTGTTCTATGAAATCCAGCCAAAGTACTTTCCTGCTGAGATAAATGCTTAGAAAAGTAATAAAGGAGTAAAGATTTTGCACTTTGTGAATAATAATATCCCACAATTATGGGCTCTTTGGCAGATCTTCAGGTTCATATTTGGCCTGTTGAGACCTACAGTTCTTCACTCTTATCCCCTTAATTTAGTTTCCAGAATGAATTATCAGGAGAACCTGTGGACACTCCATCATAGGAGAATACAAGAAACTGTCTGCTATGACACCAAATCAAATTAAGAGGGTTTTTTGTTTTGTCCAAACAGCTCTTGCCTACTGTAACTGGCAGCAGCTAATCAGTCTCACGCAGAAACATTTCCAGCTTATTTCATTATTTTTAATTGAAAAGCTCAGGTGCCAAACACAGACGCTTCATACAGACAAAACACTGGTTGTCCATTGAGCCATGACTGTTTCAAACTAGGAGGAAAAACAAACAATTCAAGAGATACGTTACAGAGTTTTCTTAGGTGGTGGACCAGTTTTCACATGCAATTCATTGCTGCAGACAGTCTTCAGTAATGACAATGCATTGTCATTACTGGAAGACTGTCTGCAGCAATGAATTGCATGTGACAACTGTCATGGACTGGCTAGATGCATAGGAGTGGTGGATGGCCCAACTGGGAAACCCCAAGGAATGAAGGCTCAGAACCCGGAGACTGGTGGTAGGGTGACAATCAGTGGTTAGAGGGAGAAGTGGGAGAAGATTGGGAGGAGATGTTGGAAGCTGAAGAGGTAACAAGTTTTAGTGAGCAGGGGGAGTCTGTGACAGAGAGAAGTCCAGAACCAGAAGTGGGAGCCAAAGCAGGAGAGGATGGAGGCCAAGAGGCACAGATGAGTCAGGTTGGTGAAGAAGCCAGGGTTTCTCCCACCCCTACTGTGACCAGCTCCCTTCCCCACTCCTCCAGTCTCCCAGAACCAGAAAGAAGAGAAGAGGAAGGAAAAGAGACAGGCTTGCCGGCAGAGTCTCAGATTGCTTGGGAAGGACCCAGATAGGAGAAGGCTTAGGCAGCTGTGGAAAGGTGGGGACTGATTCAGAGATGTAGAGAATGGATCTAAGATTGGAGAAATGAGAACTGAGAGAAACCTAAATTGACAGATCTATCCATCACTAGACAACATAATCTGGAACATCTGTATTGCACGGCAATGTGTTTGAGTGGAGTTGGTTCACACATTCAGCTGCCAAACAAGGGTACAATAATAAAGTGTAGATAAACTGAGTGATGTGCATGCATGCATTAAATGGCCCAGAGTCTGCATCCTCTAAAATCTGGAAGTACAACACCAGTGTGAGTATGAGAAGACTCAAGGGCTGCTATCACTGATACCACTTCTGACACCATGAAGGTGAAAACAGCACAGCAGTAGTCTTGCCTGTGGCACTGCATGGTTAGTTGCAAAGATAGATGTTAAAATGGTCCTCCGATTTTGCATGACCTTAGATTTAAGTGATGTGTTTTACTCATAACAAAATAGAGGCATTTCCATAAGACAAAAAAAAGTGGATGTGCTTTTTAAAAAAAGTCTTGAAGGCCATAGCTCAGTGGTAGAGTATCTGCTTTGCATGGAGAAGGTCTCAGATTCAACCCCAAGTATCTACAGGTAGGCCAGGGACAGTCCTTTGTCTGAAACTCTAGAGAGTCATTCCCAGTCAGTGCAAACAATACTGAGCTGGTTAGCTGGTCTGATTCAGTATATCAGAAGCCTTTTTCTATGTTCAGTTGAATACAGAAGGTCTCAGATTCAATCCCCAGAATCTCCAGGCAGGACTGAGAGAGACCCTTGTCTGAAACCCTGGAGAGCTGCAGCCACAATGTAGACAGTACTGAGATAGATGGGCCGAAGGTCTGATTCAGTGTATAGGAAGCTGCCTTGGAATCATTCCTGTGCATCAGTATTTTTGCATGGCTTATTAAGGTGGCCCATGCTGGCAGAAGCAGAAAAGTCATGGGGAGAAAACAGTGGGGAGGTCATGTCTAATGACAAAGGGGTGAGCTCAAGGTTTGCTGGCCTGATGAAAGTGTGAGGCTGAAGCTGTGGGAAATCTGCAGCAAGCTGTCCTGACTGCTTTTTTTTTCTTTAAGGTAACCACCGGGGGGAGGAGGGAGTACTTATTTTGACCGTGGTGCCAGGTGAGATTTAGATGTTGGGTCCTACTTGATTAACAATGTGTGCATATGCTCTGGCACTGAGTTATGACCTTTCTATCCTGCCCCCCAGCAATACAGCCCTAATTCAAACACCACCCGCTCACCTGGGCCCCATAGCTCCTTAAGTGCTTTTAGTTGAACAATAAGGTTGAGTTACTCATTTCATGATTACCAGCTCTGTGTCTCCACCTACTCCACCACGTCACAGTTGCCACTACCACAGCCCTCCTGTCTGGGGCTGAATGGCTGCAGCAGGAAGTCTGCTGTACTCATCCTCCCTGCACAATTTATAGCAGGGATGTGGAACCTCTGTCCCTCCAGATGTTGATCGCCACAACTCCCATCATCCCTGAGCATTGGCCATGCTGGCTGACAATGCCTTGGTCAGGCCGCACCTAGACTACTGTGTCCAGCTTTGGGCATCACAATTTAGGAAACATATTGACAAGCTGGAGTGTGTGCAGAGGAGGGCAACCAAGATGATGTAAGGCCTGGAAACCAAGCCTTATGAGGAATGGTTGAGGGATTTATTTAGGTATGTTTAGTGTGGAGAAGAGAAGCCTGAGAGTTGTTATATGACAGGAATCTTCAAATATGTAATGGGCTGCCAGACGGTAGATGGAACAAACTTGTTTTCTGCTGTTCCAGAGGACAGGACTTGAACCAATGGATTCAACAAGAAAGGAGATTCTAACGAAACACTAGGAAGACCTGTATGACAGTAAGATGTCTTTAACATAGAACAGACTCCTCCCAAAGGTGGTCGGCCACTCCTTCACTGCATGCTTTAAGCAGAGTGGTCATCTGCAGGGCTGCTTTAGTTGTGATTGAAACAAAATTAAAAAATTCCTTCCAGTAACACCTTAGAGACAAGTAAGTTTGTTATGGGATGAGCTTTCGTGTGCATGCACCAGTTCTTCAGACACATGCACATGAAAGCTCATACCAATAACTTAGTTGGTCTCTAATGTGCTACTGGAAGGAATTTTTTTAATTTTGTTTCAACTATGGCAGACCAACACGGCTACCTACCTGTATTAGTTGTGATTGTTCATTGCAGGGGCTGACCAGAAGACCCTTAGGGCCCCATCCAATCTACAATGCTATAATTCTATGATGGGAGTTGGACTCCAAAGATCATCTGGTGGTCCACAGGTTCTCCATCCCTGATTAATAACATTTGAAGATTAATACATTTTCAGTTAAAAGCAGTCATGATGTGGTGTTTAGGTCCCATGGTAGCATGAGAAACATTCTGAGCTCTTCACTCTGTGCCAATGCCTAGGCTTAGATCTCCTGCATCATCCAACTGCTGTTAGCTAGGACTGAAGGTGATGGGGGAAGAAACAAAGCACTATATAGGTACTGATGTTCTCTCCTCATGTGGCTAATAGCAGCTTCAGGTACAGTTTAAATTGTGTTTTTTTAAAAAAAAAAAATGGCACATGGAAGATGATTAAATCCCAGTGTCATGTCTCAAATCCCTGACCCCACAGCTGCTTTTAAGTTCTAATGTGTAAATCAGCATGCAATGCAATGTACATATTTGACAACAAGGGGAGCTGTCAATCACTGCCCCATCCTGGCTGCTTTGGTCCTGTGGGGTAGGGTTACATTGTGCCACTTTCTTCTCCTCTTCTTCCTTCTTCTTATCTTCTTCTCTTCTTCTTCTCCTCTTCTTCTCCTCCTCTTCTATCTCTCTTCTTCTTCCTTCTCCTTCTTCTTCTTCTTCTTCTTCTCTTCTCCTTCTTCTTCTTTCTTCTTCTTCTATTCTCTCCTTCTTCTTCTCCTCCTTCTTCTTCTTCTCCTTCTTCTCCTTCTCCTTCTTCTCCTTCTTCTCCTTCTTCTTCTCCTCCTCCTCCTCCTCCTTCTTCTTCTCCTCCTCCTCCTCCTCCTTCTTCTTCTCCTCCTCCTCCTCCTCCTTCTTCTTCTTCTCCTCCTCCTCCTCCTCCTTCTTCTTCTCCTCCTCCTCCTCCTTCTTCTTCTCCTCCTCCTCCTCCTCCTCCTCCTCCGAATTATTTAATACACCCCGTTTCCTCTGAGGAGCTTAAGGTTCTCCTCCCACTTTTATCCTCACAACAACCCTGTGAGGTGGGTTAGGGTAAGAGCCAAGAGCTTCATGGCTGAGTAGGGATCTAAACCGTGGTGTCCCAGGTCCTAACCCAACACCTTACCCCATACTGGCTCTTCTCTTCACCATGGCTTTCTGTTGGTTTTCGGCCTCAGCTGAGCATGACCCATATGGAATACTCTGCAGAATGATCTCTGCTCTTGCCCTGGGTGTTCTTCTCTAGGGACAAGAGTGAGCTATAACTTGGGTTTGTTCCTTCAAGACCTTTTCCCCTGAGGCTCTTTCTGTTCCAAACTGTGATGTTCTTTCTGCTGCCACATTTTTTTTACCCCTTTTGTTTTGTTTCCAGCATCTTGCTGAGATATAAGATCCTAACAGCAGTTCAGACACTGGCCAATAACGGCTACATGTCATCAAGTTGTGGATGAGTGTTTGTCAAAATGAAGAATATGGCTTCTCATTACCTTGCAGCTTGTGCTATAAGCCAGTCTTGGGTCCTGCCTGTGAAAGAACCAGGAGTTCTAGCAGCTGTTGCACTGTGTAGTGCTGCTGAGTTCCATCGCCATAGCAACAGCATCAGCACCATCCGCGGCATCCTCCTCCCCCTCTCCACTCATACTCCTCCTCCTCCGTAACATCATCAGTACCAGGAACAGCAGCAGCAGCCTGGGCAGAAGCCAGTGCCTGGTAGCACACTGACTGCAATTTAACCAGCTGGCTTGGGAGACCTGCTCAGCCACCAGGACCGGCGATGAGCTGCAGCAACCGCTACTCTGTCATTTTCTGGAAGATGGACAGATAGAAAAGAAGGGAGGGAAAGAGAGTTGAGGACAGTGCACTGCAGAGGAGCCAGAGAAGACCTAGGTAAGGGACATCTCCCCCCAACTCCCTGTTTCTGCCAACTCTCTGCCCTTGATTGTCTGAATTGCATTTCCATGTCTTTCTGATTTACTAACCATTTTGAACGTATCCAAATTATTCCTCTCTCCACCCCCCCACAAGCCAATGCCTGCTTTAAAAAAGAGATTCCCCTCCTCCTCTTCTTACCACCATCACTTTAATCTTAAAAAACAACAAATATATTCAGAGAGAGAGGGGGAGGGAGGGAGGGGGAAAAAGAGACTGGATTTGATTGTTGTTGATGGGGGAACATAATCAAGAGACGCAATGTGTTGGATCCAAAGGGAAAAAAAGGTTCTTGCTGAGTGCTTCAGAATAAAAAGTGGACAGCAGCCTGGAGAAGGGGCTGGCATAGCAATCAATCATTCTTTTTCAGAAAAAAAAGAAAAAACCCGATCCAGGTGAAAAAAAAGAAAAAACCCGATCCAGGTCTGTGTCCAATCTGTTTATTAAATTGCTCTCAAAAATATTCTGCTGAGATTTTTTTTTAAGGCAGCAATGTGTGTGTGTGATTAGTAAAGTCTTTCTCAAAAGCTTGAATTATATAGTGGAAAAAGTAAAGTGTGTGTGTGTGTGTGTGTTTGTGTGTGTGTGATTAGGGGTGGTGAGTTCATAAGCCCCCTGTTATTTACAGCTTGGGTTTGTACTTTTTGATATGAAACACATTCTGTAAACTGGGTCGGAATATTGGATACTCTTGGCACAACAGGCAGATTAACAGCATTTTCCCAGTGTCTGATGTCGAGGTATTTTCCAGCCTTCCTACCTGGGGTTCTTTGACAAGATATAATAAGGACTGAACTTGTGATGTTCTGCATGCAAAGCATGCACTCTCCCACTGAGCACTGGGCACACCGAGTCTGATGTGATAGGCGGAGAGTCCTGCACTGAGCAATGTTTTTGGCTAAGGTACTGAGTCTTCTTCTTAGATACTTCTTAGGGACCTTTTGACTCCTTCTTTGAACCCTACAATTCTAAGGTTGTAGTCCTGTACACATTGACCTGGAATTAAGTCCCACTCAACACTGTGGGACTTATTTCTGAGTAGACGTGCATAGGATCGTGTTCCAGATAGCTATGTAGACGCATGGTGATGTTGTTGTCCGGTGCAAATGGCAGTAACTCCCCTGTAAGCCAACATTAGATTGTCTCAATGTTGTGGATGTCCTTAAGCCATCCTTATGAGATTGTGTCATATCAATATATTTACTGTGTACATCTTTTCCTACCTTGAAACTGTTTTGTGCCTCTGCTGCTATGACTCACCAACCAGTTGAGCTACAGTTCCTGTGTTTCCTTTGATTTGCTTCCTGGGTTGAATTCAGTTTCGTTGCATGACTGATAATGTTATTCAGTTAGAGCAATCATTCCAATAGCAGTTTTCATTTGACAGTGTGCTTGATCATTTGTGTATTGCCTGTCTTGAACAAACCTCTGAGTTAAGTCACCATGAATCCTCATTTGCACATGGGGAACCGAGGCTGAATAACTGTGATTTACTCATAGCCATTGAAGAAACTTGGATCTTGGGTTCCTATATCCAGAGACGCATACTAAAGACCACAATGCGGATTTTTTTTATTTTATTTGATTGCCCCTTCAACTCACCATCAGTTGCTTTTAACAGTTGTTGTTAACTGTTTTCACTGATAATTGTACTGCTTTATTCTTTTTGTAAACTGCTTGAAGGTTGTTGCGGTGCTTTTTATAACCAAGCAATATATACAGTAATCTGTATGAAATAAGATAGATAATAATATTTAACCAAAAGCAAGTTCTGAGTCAAAATTGATAGAGAAAACTCAGTATCTGAAGGCAAGACGAATTCTAGCAAGATTATCAAAAAGAAAACACTCAAACATGAAGTTTTGTTGGTTCCCTCCTCTCCTCTCCAGAAACCTGAACTTGAAGTGAATTCTAATGGGTCGGCTCAGGCCAAAGATCTATTGGAATCCAGAGAAGAGCTAGAGAACAGAGAGATGTGTGTAGTTTTGAGCAAAACACTGCAATGTTCTACAGAGCGTCCCAGGATGGGGTTGCCTGGTTGTTGTTCCTTAGCACTGGTGAACATCTTTAGCATAGGTTTTGCAATGGATGTGAGTGGCGCTGTGGTCTAAACCACTAAGCCTCTTGGGCTTGCCAATCAGAAGGTTGGCGGTTCGAATCCGCACAACGGGGTGAGCTCCCTTTGCCCTGTCCCAGCTCCTGCCTACCTAGCAGTTTGAAAGCACAGCAGTGCAAGTAGATAAATAGGTACCACTGTGGCAGGAAGGTAAACGGCGTTTCCGTGCACTCTGGTTTCCATCACGTTGTCCGGTTGCCCTAGAAGTAGTTTAGTCCTGCTGGCCACATGACCTAGAAAGCTGTCTGTGGACAAACACCAGCTCTCTCGGCCTGAAAGCGAGATGAGCATCACAACCACATAGTCGCCTTTGACTGGACTTAACCGTCCGGAGGGGAGTCCTTTACCTTTTTTCCCCTTGAGTGCACTGAAAATGCGACCATGGCATCTGTTCCTCTTATGTTAGAAATGAATGCACCTGCATTTTCTGCTCCCTTGTTGTAGGGAGATATAGGAGCACAGGAAGCTGTCTTGCACAGAGTAAGACCATTGGCCCATCTACCTCAGTATTGTCTACAGTGACTGGCATGAGATTTCTGGGATTTCAGACAGCGATCTATCCCAGCCTTACCTAGAGATGCTGGGCTTGAACCTGGGACCTTCTGCATGCAAAGCAAATGTTCCAGCATTGAGCTATGGCTCTTCTCCAATGCTTTGAGAGGTAGCATGACCAGAGACACCTGCTAAAATTCCCTCTTTACAATTATTAGAGGTGCAGAGGTCCAATCCTCACTTACATCTGGCCATTGTAGATTGTCTTCGAATTCATTTTAAAATTCATTGTTAAAAAACCCTCAAATCACTTTAAATTGTAACATTTCGATACTGATATATTTTCTGCTGCTGTTGCTGCTGTCTTAGTAATTTGACTTAGTCTGTGAAAGGTTCATTAACTAAATGTAGATATTTTTGTGTAACTGGTCATTTATGAGAGGAATGCTTTTCATACATTATAATATTGCAGTGTCTGTTAGCATGCTAATACCTGATAACTGCTATATCGTGTGTTCAGTAAATTTAGGATTGTTTCTGGTGTACGTATATATTTATGATTTGTTTACTGTTCTTGTGAGCTGCTTTAACTATGATTTGGGAAAGTAAGGGCTTATAGAAACAACAATACCTGAGTTACTACTGCAGTCTTTATCTTTTTGCTTTGGGGTTTTCCAATATTTTGGTATGTTGGCCCTTTATATACTGTACATAGTTACGTATGTGCCTGAAGTCCAACTGTAAGAGCACAATTCAGTAAAATACAGTTTTGAGTATTTCTCATTAAAAGCAATGGAGTGGGACTCATGAGACAACCTGAATTTGTTGGACTTATTTATTTGGAAATTGCCCCTCAGGGGCAGAGTTGTGGCTCAGTGGTAGAGCACACACTTTTATGCAAAAGCTCCCAGGTTCGATCCCATGTGTCTCTGGGGATGGCCAGGAGAACCTGAAATCTTGAAGAGCCACTGCCAAACAATATTGACAGTACTGAGGACCACTGGTTTAACTTGGTGCAACAAAACAATGACACCACAAACTGGCTTGTAAGTTTAAAAACCAATTTTACTAGAATTATAGCTAGAATGGAGATAGGCTTGTAACCATTCAAACAACAAACACACTAAGGTGCCATGCAAGGCAAAGCCTGGAGATACTGTAAACATGGAGTGGATAAATGTACAACTCTGTCTTAGCAAGTTACATATACAATAAACATTATACAAATGTTTGAATGGTTACAAGCCTATCTCCATTCTAGCTATATATTTAACTTGGTACAAGGCAGCTTATTATGTTCCTATTAAGATGTTTTCTTGCACATGGCCTGCTAAAATGAAATGAAGGGCTGACATATGTAGAAGGCTGCAACAGTGCCCATGTTCAAGTCACCATTCATTATAACTGGGGTTGTTCAGGAGAACAGCAGATTGTGAACAGTCACAGCAGACGGTGTCCTTTAAGAATAACTTTAAAGTTTCACATTTAAATGTTAAGCTTCCCGCTTAATCTTCATTTTAGCATTATTGACATTGCTGAATGCCAGTTGCCAAGCAGCAGAGATGCTCATGAAGTTCTTCTGAGCCAGGCATGGAAGCTAGGCCTAGAGGAGAAGCAAGCTTCTCAAAGCCCCCTCCGAATTCTCTGTCTCAGAGGAAAATCTAAGCTGGAGAAGAATTCACAGCTTCTCCCTGCCAGTCTGTGTGTGTGTGTGTGTGTGTGTGTGTGTGTGTTTGTGGTGGAACATCAGTGCAAATTTCGTCAAGACTTACAGTGGGTGATTGAGTTAATTACCAGTATTTGGCTTTTTAATTTAATTTAATTATTTTATAGCTATCATATCTTCTGGATGCTGAAGCTTTTAAATTGTCTTCTGGCTACTTGATGAGTTAGATGTATCTTGGTCCAGTCTAGCAAAACGGTTGTATGTGCATATTTATCCATCAATGCTGTCTTCACTATGACACATTACATATTAAATTACAATGAACATAAGAAAATCCCTAGTTCACCAACCAGATGCTTATGAGAAATCCACAAGCAGGGCATTAAGGCGATAAGGTCCTGTCTGGTCACTTCCAGACAGCCTGTTTGTTGGCAGAAAGCATTTAGAGAGGGCCCTGGGAATCTTTCAAGCAGGTCTGAAGGTCCTCACCCCTGTGTTTCATGGCCAGCATCTGAGACACAGAGGATGACGCACTGCATGCAGCAATCTGTGCTGAAGAAAAGGCACTCTGAGCATGCTTAGAGGCACTCAGTTACCCCGGGTTCCCACCCAGTCCTTTTAGTCCTTGGATATGCAGTGCACTTGCATGTGATAATGAGATGATGATGATGAGTCCACCATGCATAGGAAACCTCAGATTAAGAAGACCATCCCTGGCCCATGATGCTGCCAATCAGTCAGAGTACAGATTGGCCATGGTGAATTTTATGTTGGGTGAATATGGCATTCCGTAATAACTTAGGGCATGAGTGGGGAGCCTTTTTCAGCTCAAGGACCCCTTCCTGGGACCACATGCTGGCAGTGAGTGTGTCTAAAGGCAAAAGTGGGTGGAAGAACAAAGGTAGATTTTGCATTTGCACAGTTGGATGGATTCTACACACAAACGCCTCTATCCTCCATCCAAGCAAGCAAAAAATATGAGACTTCACAGACACATTCCAGTCAAGTAAAAAACAACACTCCAGGTGGGTGCAAATCAGGGTTAATGGAAGGCGTGGCCTGGTTTATGGACTTCCATGCTGAGTTCTACAATGGTGACACTGAGACTAAGGTGGAGCAAGCTTACAAGCAGGGCAAACCCTTGGACAGGTGGGCAGGTAGTAGACTACCTGACAGAAGACTGAAGTGCCTCATTTCTGCTACAGACCCTCTGGGGTGCTTAGATCAGCAGAGGGGGACCCTCTTAGTTGTTCCCCTGCCCTCGGGGAGGGCATTCTCTGTGGCAGCTCCTAAGCTGTGGAACTCCCTCCCCACAGAGGTGTGTCTGTCACCTTCGTTATACAGCTTATGGAGAATGCTGAAGACACCCTTGCTTTTGACCCATGAGGTGTATCATAGTTTTAGGACCCACCTTATTTTTAGGATTGTAAGCTGTTTCAAACTGTTTTCAATACTGTTGTAACCCACCCAGGCACCTTGGGGTGAAGTAGGGTAATCAACAACAACAATAGCAATGGATCAGCAGTATGGCTATCCCCCAAAACAGTGAGGCAGTTTCCCCCATTCCCTCCTGTAATATAATAAAAATAATAATTTATTATCATACCCCGCCCATCTGGCTGAGTTTCCCCAGCCACTCTGGGCGGCTCCCAATCGAATGTTAAAACAATACAGCATTAGATATTAAAAACTTCCCTAAACAGGGCTGCCTTCATCTGTCTCTTAAAAATAGGATAGCTGCTTATTTCCTTGACATCTGATGGAAGGGTGGGCGCCACTACCGAGAAGGCCCTCTGTCTGGTTCCCTGTAACCTCACCTCTCGTAATGAAGGAACCACCAGAAGGCCATCGGTGCTGGATCTCAGTGTCCGGGCTGAACGATGGGGGTGGAGACGCTCCTTCAGGTATACAGGACCAAGGCCGTTTAGGGCTTTAAAGGTCAGCACCAACACTGTATTAGTGTCATAGGAGATACTGCATTATTGCCCCTTTGGAAACATCTTGCAATGGTTGCAATGAGCTTGTGCAATCCACTTTCAGCCTGTGGTGGGTTACTTCCCCCCAACTTGAAGACTGAAAGACATTTATTTTTATTATTGTTTTGGTAAGCCTCCCCCCTGTTCCCCCAGTGAAATATATCCAAAGCGATGGAGAAATGCCACGAGAACGGCTCATTCTTGACCACGATAAATCAAAGGCAGTATTTTTTTAATCCACTTTCTGCACATTGCCAAGAGAGCCGTACCACATAATAAAGAGGGTGCACATGGCTGTGCGATGAGGGATGGAGGCCTGCGAGCATTTCATCAGCCTAAACTAACAATGAAAGGCCACCAGCGGCCTACAGATTACTTTGGGCTCCCTAAATATTATTCCAAATCATCACTTTGCTGTTGACTAAAAGCAATGCAGCAGCAACGCAGAGATAGAGCCTCTTGATTACGATGGGGCTGCGAAAACTCCTTTTAAAATGATGTCAAAACCCCAGGGATATATAAATCTTTATGTCTAGAATGTTTGTGTGCTTATATATTTATAGCAAGACCAGGTTCATGCCATCAGTGAAATATGCCATTTTAAAGCAGATTATTGATGTGGTGCTTTTGCATCTCAATATAAATAGAACTGGCAATGCTATGCTGCACTTAAGGAATGAAAGCTGCTAGTTGGGGTTCTTCGTTATTAGACTACAGCTGATTTATCCATTAGTTTTACCACCTTTTTCTCCATCTGCCACTTATCAGACAGCTTGTTGTCTGAGCAAATATTGTAATTTTATGTATTTAATGTATTAGTCTCATTTCATGCTTGACAGTCGCTACTATAGCTGCGTTTCTGATGTCGCTGAAGTTGCCCTCCTATGTAGCTGTGAGGGAACGAAGTAATTTTATAGTTGGAGTCTCCATTTAATTAGCAGGTTTTTTTGAGGAGCTGATGCCACTTTTTGCATTCCAGTCCTATTTACGCTGTGTTGGCAAACAGCAGAAATGAGCAATCCTTGGCCCCAAATGATGTATCCGTTGTTGGGTTGTGCCATTTTCTGACCATATAGACAGGGAGACATAACCGAAAGCTCTCCATTCATGGACAAAAGTAGGAAGTGAAGGAGAAAGATAGGAGAAAGATGCTCCTGCCATGATTATGTTATGTGAACATTATGTATCTCCTTTTAAAAAAAAAAAAGTGTGGTGGAGACACACACCTTCGAACCCATAATTCTCAGCCCCTCTACAAACTTTCAAGTGCCGCCTAGTCCTGTATGTGACCCTGTTGATCAAGCAGTATGGATCTAAATGTGTAGGATTAGACCAGGGGTCAGCAAACTTTTTCAGCAGGGGACCGGTTCACTGTCCCTCAGACCTTGTGGGGGGCCAGACTATATTTTTTTGGGGGGAGAACGAATTCCTATGCCCCACAAATAACCCAGAGATGCATTTTAAATAAAAGCACACATTCTACTCATGTAAAAATACCAGGCAGGCCCCACAAATAATCCAGAGATGCATTTTAAATAAAAGGACACATTCTACTCATGTAAAAACACGCTGATTCCCAGACTGTCCGCGGGCCAGATTGAGAAGGTGATTTTTATTGGAATTTTTTTTTTTTTTTTTTTTTTAAAAGAGAAGGTGATTGGGCCGCATCCGGCCCCTGGGCCTTAGTTTGCCTACCCATGGATTAGACCATGTGCCAATTGCATCACTGGCAGAGCTAAATGATGAGCCACGTTGTGCCACAGAACATAATAAGTGTTTTGCAGCTGGATCTGGTCAAATGCCCATCTTGTCCAACATCCTGATCTTACAATGGCCAGCCAGATACCTTTATCCACAAGCAGGACCTGAGCAGAACATCAGTCTCCTCACTTGCAATTCTCAGCAGCTCATATTCAGAGGAGACACCGTTGATGGAATCTTTCGAGGAGTTGGAGATGTGGAAGGACGTGTGGATCCAGAATTGGCCTCCACAGTCACTTACGGACTCATTGTTAAAACTGTGTTTATGGAAGACAATCTTACTCGGCTACGAGGGATCGCCAAAGAAGAAGAAGATTCAGAGGCACACCGCCTCCAGCACTGGAGGTTCAGCATAGTCATCGTGGCAAGTAGCCAATTCAGTGGCCATCACTAGAGAAATCCATAGTTTAACAATGTGTTGAGTGAAGTAGCATCTCCTTTTAGCTTAACTGGATGACCCTTAAGCTCTAGCATAATGAGAGAGGGATAAAGCTCCCTCTCCACTTCTCCACACCATGGATGAAGCAAAGGACAAGAGGATGCTTTCCGCATGTCATGCACAGAAGTGGATCAGGCATTCAGCTGAATCTCACTTCAACCTGGGAGCTTTTGTATGAGCTGCTTAGCCAAGACTCATTTTCTTTGCCTTGTGTGGCTTGGTTTATAAGCGCAGGGCTAGCCACTGTAGTTCCTTCCAGATGTTATGAGCTACAGCCCCCATCATCATGGACAATTGGCCATGCTAGCTGGGACTGATGGGAACTGGGATATGGGATGGGGGAGAAATTTGGTTTGCCTCCATCACTTGCGCTTCCCGAAACAATGCACAGCTAGCCTTCCAAATCGACACTTCTCTGAATTTTGCAATGTAGTTCTCCAAGCTGCCCCCCAACCCCTGTGCATAAAAATCCATTTATTAGGGGGAAAGTAAATTAGAAAATACTTGAAGGCAGCCCTGTTTAGGGAAGTTTTTAATCTGTGACATTTTGATGTATTTTAATGTTTGTTGGAAGCTGCCCAGAGTGGCTGGGGGGACCCGGCCAGATGGGCGGGGTACAAATATATTATTATTATTATTATTATTGTTGTTGTTGTTGTTGTTGTTGTTGTTGTTGTTGTTGTTGTTATTGTTTTATTGTTATTATTATTAGAAATGCACATTTTGTGAGAATAAAATGCATGAAAAGGTGCTTGCAGAAATGTTTGCGTGAGAATAAATGCACACTAAAATGGCAAATTTCCGTGAGGATTTTCAAAGTAATGCAGAAATGTGGCAGACTGACCTTAAGACTTATGAAACTGAGAGAAACCAAAATAGACAGATTTGTCCATTCCTAATTGTAGACTGCAATAATTGGATGGAGCCATTATGGCTACCCCTGGTTGAGATTGATGGTGCATCATACTGAAGTTCATTTAGCCACCAGCGAACCTCTTGCTTAAGCATTGCATGCACCAGTAGTTCAGTTTCAAGACAGTGGCAGTTATTTCTAGGTAAGTAGTATTGGTTTACCCCCTAAAAATGAATCTGATCCAGGTTTATAAAATTATTTATTTATTTCATTTGTTTATAATGCAACATGTAGGGAAAGTGCAGTGAAAGAGGGGGGCCCCTACCCTCTAGTAGCACTAGAAATTTGACTCATCCAATGAATTTGAATGGAAGTGAATTTAGGACTGAGAAAATAAAATCTGTTTTCCCTGCACAAAGCAATATTTGTGGAATTTGTTGTCACCATATGGGCTCTAAAGAAGGATTGTGTACAGTCATGGTGGGTAAAGCCATGGTCCAAGCCATTTCTGGCATATTCAGAGGGCCTTGAATGAGTTGGGAAAACGCAGCCATGGATCACTGCGAGTTGGGTTGGGTTGGCCTAGAGTGGTCCGCAGTTTTCAGGAGGCAGGACATCATGCTGGAAGGAGGGGCAGGCAGGATGCAAAGAAGACCAAGATCTACCTGACTGCATCTACCTGGAATCAGGTACGCCCAATGCCTTCTTCCTGCCTGATGCCTATAGGACCAACAACTGTTGAGTGGAAGCATCGGTCCTGTGGGTTGCAGGTGCTACTTCTCAAGCAGCTTTCCTGCTTCTGAAGCAACAATACACAGGATTGAATCCTCCTACTACAACAGCTGTCCGGTTGTGTTCCTTGCACCCAGGGTGGCACAGGGTAAATTGCCTTGCACAGCCCTAAAATAAGCTACTTCTATGTCAGGGATCTGACCTCACGCAAGGCTCTTGAGATGGGGAAGGAGGGATGGAGGGAAGTGCAGCCTCTCCTGGGAAGCAGTTCTGAGTCCAGCGGGGATAGTAAGGAAAGCCCCAGTGGTGAGGAGCAGGAACGGTGGAGCTGAGGGCCAGAGATGCTGACAGAGCCCTAGCTCCACCTGAGTGGGTTGTGGAGCAAAGCGGTCAGCTACTTCCGTCGCTCCAGCTGCGTAGGGGGGAAAAGCGTAAGAAAAGAAGGTGACACTTTGGAATTCCAAAGCTTTTAGGTTGGGGGAGGAACCGGCGAAAGCCACTCCCAGATTCTGGAACCGACTCAAGTGGACATGAATCTTAAACGCTCCGATGTACATAGTCTGTAAATAAAGTATTAGCTTTAGAAGAACGGATGTTTCTGGCTCTTTACTCTCGAGGAGACAACCCCGAGCCCTTACATTCTAGGATCAGAGGTACAATATCTCATAGTATCGTTTTGTGGGTGGACTAGGAGGGACAAAGCTATTGCTTATGGGTTTCTTGGGAGGCATAAGTTTGTTCACTGCACTAGGCAAGCTGCCTGGCTGGGTGGGCTGTTTAGTTTGACTCAGCAGAGCTCCTCTTGCATTCTTATGAACCAATTACTACAAGATTAGCCACTTGATAGTTACTTTGCCCTGGGCACCCATCCCATCTTATTTCATCCACGGCTGATCAAAAGGCGATGGCTTTTCTGATGCGCACAGGCCGTGCATTGTTTATTTTTTTATTGTTGTCTGCAATGCTCAAGAGCAAACAATTGGCAATCAGTTACCAGGGAGGACCCATCTGAAACACCGGGCTGTCTCCCAATCCAAGCAACAGAAAAGCAGGCAGAGCTTGAACAGTGTGCAGCATAACTATTAACCAGCAATCATTCATTGGTGTATAAATAAGGACCACCTGCAATTACATTAAAGGCCTGAATGGAAATGGTTGGGGGTTTTTTTAGGTGCAGATGATTACACACACACACAAAGAGAGTGAGAGAGTGAGTGAGTGAGTGAGAGAGAGAGAGAGAGAGAGAGAGAGAGAGAGAGAGAGAGGGCACTGCCTTATATAAGTCAGACTGTTTGCCCATCCAGTTCAGTATTATTTGCACTCAGTGGGAATCACTCTCCAGAATTTCAGACTGGGGTCTCTTCCAGCTCTACCTAGAGATGCTGGTGATTGAACCTGGAACCTGGAACCTGGAACCTGAAGGAGTGTCTCCATCCCCATCGTTCTGCCCGGACACTGAGGTCCAGCTCCGAGGACCTTCTTGCAGTTCCCTCCCTGCAAGAAGTGAGGTTACAGGGAACCAGGCAGAGGGCCTTCTTGGTAGTGGCACCCACCTTGTGGAATGCTCTCCCATCTGATGTTTAATTCTGTTGGGAGCTGGGGAAACACAGCCAGATGGGCGGGGTATAAATAAGAAATTATTATTATATTATTATTATTCTGCATACGAAGCAAATGTTCTACCACTGAGCTATGACTCTTCCCAAGTGGGGTTTAGGCCAAGGGTGGTGGGAAGAAATTTGTTTCTGCATCCATCTCGTTTTGTGTTGTTTTCAAAGCATTGACTTGTTTAGAATTCACATCCATTACATCCAGGTGCCAATCCTTAGGGCTCTCTAGATGTTTACATGTTTGTTTGTTTTTCTGTATAGTATATCCACAACAGAGTAGATCAACTTAACCTGAAGTGTAGTGTAATTGTGTTACGAGATGTGTGAGTCTTGCAACGTGGTGGGAATTCTGGAGATAATTGCACATTTAAAGAGTGTTGCATTGGTGAGCTCTCTATTGATTTTTGACTTAGGGAGGGTTGGAATACTTTGCTCTTCATAAAGCAGGCCAATATTGTGAGATTTAGGAAAGGGGGGAGGATCTGCTCCAAGGAATGTTTGTGTTTTTGTTTTCATGTGAAATGCAGACAAACTCAGGTGCCTAATAATAATAATAATTTATTATTTGTACCCCGCCCATCTGGCCGGGTCCCCCCAGCCACTCTGGGCAGCTTCCAACAAACATTAAAATAATCTGTTGATACGACTGATAAGTAAGAGGGCTGAGTTTTCTCTTAATGTCTTTATATCTCTTTTACAATTCTCAAAGCAAATCTAAAAATCATGGCGATAACATATTTATTTATTTAACAACATGTATAAGCAGTTTAAATCAAACGGTATAAAATATCGAAATGCTGATAACATTAACAAACTTCTTTTAAAATGGTCAGTTCACTAAAAATGGTCAAAAGATAGTAAAATCAACAATGCAAAACCAAATATGCATAAGAAAATTACATGCCTGGGTTGGCTTACCTAAAACTAAAATGTTTTTTTTGCAGGGACAGTGCAATGAAGGGGCCTGTCTAGTATTAATACAATGGTGCTTCAGAGCGTGGGTGCTGCCATCAGCTCTTCGTATGCAGTGGCGTAGCATGGGGGAATAGGGGTGGTTTGCTCTAAGTGCAAAATTGTTAGGGGTGCAAAATTACAACACCTGGTGCTACCTTAATACAGCTGTGTGCTTCTGTTACTGGGCTTTGTTGAAACGGCTTCTCCATGTGAACCAGGAAGTGACCTCTACTCAAAATAGAACGACTCTTCTTTTCTTATCTCTGCGGCTGCAATCTGCTGGGTGACGTGGATGCCATTAGGCAGTTGAATGTGCATGCGTGCTCCATTCGTTTCCCTCGCCATGGCTCCAGGCACTGGTAACCCCTGCTATGCTACTGCTCATATGTAGTATATTCGGTAGTAATGGCCACAATATATAAACTAATATGCAGTTTGCCATAATGATGGGAATGCAAAACGCCTTGGAGCCCTTTCAAAATTTTGGGCAGCTGGGGAGACTGCAGAATGGGGGGGGGGGGGGAGGAACAGATACTATCCTGGGCTTCCTCACAACCAAAAAGGTAAAGGTAAAGGTATCCCTGACAGTTAAGTCCAGTTGCGGACGACTCTGGGGTTGTGGTGCTCATCTCGCTCTCTAGGCCGAGGGAGCCAGTGTTTGTCCACAGACAGCTTCCGGGTCATGTGGCCAGCATGATGACTAAGCCACTTCTGGAGAACCAGAGCAGCGCACGGAAATGCCATTTACCTTCCCGCCGGAGCGGTACCTATTTGTCTACTTGCACTTTGATGTGCTTTTGAACTGCTAGGTGGGCAGGAGCTGGGACCGAACAACGGGAGCTCACCCCGTCACAGGGATTCGAACCGTCGACCTTCTGATCAGGAAACCCTAGGCTCAGTGGTTTAGACCACAGCGCCACCCGTGTCCCTTTCACAACCAAAAGGTACTCTCAAATCCTTGAGACTGAAGCAGATGAATGGAAGCCTCTTTTATTTATTTGTCATTTATATTTGAACATTTATAATCTGCTCTTCCATAAAATATAACACAGAGGCTTGCCACAAATAAAATGCAATAACATCAATCTATGAATACCTAGAAAACTTAAGTAAAAACATCCTGGAGCCAGCTTTGCTTCTGGAAATTTAACAGTGAAGATTGAGAGAGAAAGAAAAGCAGTGCTTCTTTTGTAATATCAGCTTAAATAAATTTCAGTGTTCGATCTGGTAGCTATGTTATTAATGTGAGCAACCAACAGCACTCCATTTTCCCTTAAACTAGGAGCTGCATTATTTAGCACTTGCTTCGACAAATAATGTGCAAGACAGGAAGGGGTTGGCATTTATAGCAATGGCTATACAAGTGGGATGTCTTGTAGGTTATGTAGCACAATTTAGTCAAATAAGCTAAACAATTTAAGGTGTGAGTCATGACCTTTAAAGCCATTAAAGGCTTGGAAATAGGTTTCGTGAAGCACGGAATACATCTGCGCCCATGCAAACCTGCCACAGATTTGAAATCAGTGACAGAGGCTGCACTCCAGGGAGAGCCAGCATGACTGTTTCCAGGCATAGTTGAACATCAACTCCCATCAGTCCGAATAATAATAATAATAATAATAATAATAATAATAATAATAATAATAATTTATTATTTATACCCCACTCATCTGGCTGGGTTTCCCCAGCCATTCTGGGCGGCTTCCAACAGAACATTAAAATACAGTAATCTATTAAACATTAAAAGCCTCCCTAAACAGGGCTGCCTTCAGATGTCTTCTAAAGGTCTGGTAATTTTTGTTCTCTTTGACATCTGAAGGGAGGGCGTTCCACAGGGTGGGTGCCACTACCGAGAAGGCCCTCTGCCTGGTTCCCTGTAACTTGGCGTCTCGTAGTGAGGGAACCGCCAGAAGGCCCTCAGCGCTGGACCTCAGTGTCCGGGCTGAACGATGGGGGTGGAGACGCTCCTTCAGGTATACTGGACCGAAGCCATTTAGGGCTTTAAAGGTCAGCACCAACACTTTGAATTGTGCTCGGAAACATACTGGGAGCCAGTGTAGGTCTTTCAAGACCGGTGTTATGTGGTCTTGGCAGCCGCTCCCAGTCACCAGTCTAGCTGCCGCATTCTGGATTAGTTGTAGTTTCCGGGTCACCTTCAAAGGTAGCCCCACGTAGAGCACATTGCAGTAGTCCAAGCGAGAGATAACTAGAGCATGCACCACTCTGGCGAGACAGTCCGCAGACAGGTAAGGTCTCAGCCGAAGGAGCATGGCCAATGGTTTGGGAATTGTAGTCTCCACAGTATCTGGACAGCTCCACATTAGCAACTCCTGCTGCCTTCATATGCCCTCTAAGGAGAACGGTTAGTCTGGTGGGTGTGAACAGGGTCTTTTTGGTAGAGGTCCCATGGTGTGGAGATATGATCAGCTTCCTCCTTGCTATCATTTAGGTGGGCTCCAAAATTGTTTCAGCAAAGTGCAGAGGTAGCGCATCTGTTTCACATGCGGATGTTTCCTGAACATCTAAGACCTTCTCGCAATGGTGTTGCACCAGAGAGAAAAGAGCCACTTTCCCAAGGTTAGAACAGGTGCCTGGCTTTGGTAGGCTGCCAGAAGTGAATTCATGGGCCATGGGCTCACCACCTTTCATCTAACTCTTCCATCTTCTGCCTCTATTTGAGACTCTGTCCGCATCAGACCTGTATGCAATTGCAATCTGTTTGTGGAGTGGTGGGCTCCAGATTGCTTGGGTGAACTTGTTGGCGCCAACCAAGTCTATGAGGGCAGGATTTTCAAAACCCAGTAACCACTGGAGAGAATTTAGAAAGAAATTGGTTAAATGAGCCTGCTAGGTTCTTTTTGGAGTGATTAAGGACTGGCTGCTGCATATGTAAACCATTTGGCGATACGGAGGGAGAGAAGATTTTTTATAAATACAACATTGCCATTTAATAATTAATTATTAGCTTTGTAAGCTTTACAGAAAATCTAGAGGAACCATCTTCTTCAATTTTCCAAGTGGAATTTCCAAGGGAGTAATTAATGTTGCATTCATTTATGTAGCTGTTGAGAAAAAACAATGTTTGCTCAAGGAACAGCTATGCCAAATGCAGCATATTTCAGGGTCCTTTCTTCCTGTGTAATACGGCATTTAAGATGAATGAAGATAAGTTCACTAGACGTGATGAACTAAGTCAGGTGTCAGGGACTGTCAGGGTCTGAAAGGTCACCGATGAGTGAGTGTGTGCCTGGGGAAGGGGGGCTGGAGTCTGGCTCAGGACTGGGGGGCAGTGATTTGTGGGGACCGACATCAGTCAGGAGGCAAGAGTCACAGGCAGGAGAAGGTTCAGAGCTGGTGGGTGGAGCACAGGATGGGTTGGAAAAAGAGGGGGGAGGTAGGTCAGGCCACTGACGGGCCAGGTACTTCCCTGTCCTCTCCTGCACCACTGTCTCCCAGTACCAGGAGGGGACTGAAGAGGAATGAGCAAGGGAAGTTTCCATGCAGGTGTAGTCTCTGTCTGCATGCATGCAACCCATCAGGGGAAGGTACATAATATGGTGGAGGGGGAGTGGCCCCCATTTGCAGCAGCTGAGCAGAGACCTGAGAATAGCTGCCTAGATGAAAGACTGGTGTGGATGGTTATTCGGAGCTGTAGAATAACTGTAAGTGTTAGCTTTGCCAATAAAGAGTTAACTATAAAGAGTTTATCCTGGAGAAGAGAAGGTTAAGGGGTGATATGATAGCCATGTTCAAATATATAAAAGGATGTCATATAGAGGAGGGAGAAAGGCTGTTTTCTGCTGCTCCAGAGAAGCGGACACAGAGCAATGGATTCAAATTACAAGAAAGAAGATTCCACCTAAACATTAGGAAGAACTTCCTGAGAGTAAGAGCTGTTCGACAGTGGAATTTGCTGCCAAGGAGTGTGGTGGAGTCTCCTTCTTTGGAGGTCTTTAAGCAGAGGCTTGACAGCCACCTGTCAGGAATGCTTTGATGGTGTTTCCTGCTTGGCAGGGGGTTGGACTGGATGGCCCTTGTGGTCTCTTCCAACTCTATGATTCTATCTGCTGTGCACATTCCTTGGCTGGAGACTGCCTTTGACAGCAGGGGTGGGGGACCTCAGGGCCAAGGGCCTCTGTCTCAGAACTCTCCCCAGGGTGTTTCTCCTCCCTAGACATACCCCCTCTCCTCAGGTCGCACACCCCAATGGACTTGCTTTGCATCTTTTTGAGAGTTCTTTTTTTTTCAAATTTTTTTATTCATTTTCCAACATAGGTAATGCACAAAAACATCAACATATAACATACAATGAAAAACAATAACAACAAAAAACCACAAAAAAAAACACAAATCATAAATCTTATCTCTATTTTTCAATTTACATTACTAAGGTGACTTCCTCAAGCCTCCCCTTTCTGGGTTTCATATTCTCACTTCGTTAGCAGTTTTCCACTTTCTCATTTCTAATCATAACTACCTATCTTCGAATCCATAATTCTCATCATTTTAATTTCTCTCATTATTTCATTTATTTAGACATACATACAATCTAATTCCATTCCAAGCCTATTTTATTCCCAAAATGAATTCCTAGTTATCAATATTACAATACTTTTAAAAATAAATTCTAAATTTCTTCCAATCTTCTTCCACCGTCTCTTCTTTCTGGTCACGGATTCGTCCCGTCAGCTCGGCTAGTTCCACAAAGTCCATCATCTTCATTTGCCATTCTGCTATTGTCGGTATCTCCTGAGTTTTCCAATTTTTGGCCAGTAATATTCTTGCTGCTGTCGTGGCATACAGAAAGAATCTTACATCTTTTTGGGGAATTTCTTCCCCTATTATTCCAAGTAAAAAGGCTTCTGGTTTCTTAATTTTCTTGAGGGTTCTTGCATGGCTGGAATGTGTCTTTCAACGCTGATAATGACTTTTGCTTCCCTGGATGCCGGACACAGTGCTGTGTGTCTGCATATGTAAACCGGTTTATTGGACCTCAACCAACGCACCAACCAACTCTGATTGAGGCTGTAGCAGTGGAAGAGTTTAGCGTTCCTCCTTGGAATGTTTCCAGAATTAATGGAAATCCCCAGCAGCTATTTGCTCTGTATGTAGTTGTTGTTTTTTTGTGCCGGGTGGTGGTGGTATATAAATTAAAGTTTAATCTGGAGAAAGTGGTACAGGGGACAAGGGGAAAAACCTCCTCCTTTGGTGGCACAAACCCTTACTCCAAACTGGCCCTTCCCTGTGAATGCTGGTAACTTCTAAAAATCTCACCATTCCTGTGTTGAGACTGATTTGGCCCCACAAGTCTCTTTAAGTGAGGGGCATGCTGTTTGAAAGTGCAGCTGTGAAAGTTAAAACTGTAGAACAGATTTCAAAGCATTTCTTTTAGGCATAATTTTCAGAATAATCACCAGTAGCGCTAGCAGGAACGATGTACGTCCCTTAAGAGGGAGAGATCTTCCGCTGATTAACTCCGGCCGTCCCCAGCAGGTGTCCTCTGCATAGAAAGTAGCAGAGCTGAATAGTACTTTGGTATCTGAAAATTGCAAGCAGGGCTTTACAGTAGATGGACTGAAAAAGTCCCAGCCTACCGTCTGCCCCCTCCTTGTCCTTTTTATTGTTCATTTATGGTGAAATGTGTTCATGGTGCTATTGGGGCAGTTAAGCACAATCCCACTTTTAATACTGCTTGTGCTTGCACGAGTTTCAGGGTGGTCATACTGCTTCGTTTCCAACCATCACATGTCCCCATGTTTCCTGCTGAAATCCTGTAGCTCAGAGGTAGCCAACATGGTGCCCTCCATATTATGTTGGACTACACCTCCCATCATCCCTGAACATTGACCTTGCTGGCTAGGACTGACAGAAGTTGTAGTTCAACAATATCTGGAGGGTACCACATGCAAAGTTAGCATGCAAAGTTAGCACCCTCACTCTGCCATTAGCAGACACTGAACAGATGACTGGAGGATGGCCTTCTCATGTAAGGATTTCCGTGCAATCTGGAATCTAGAAAATGTGATCTGGAACTTGGAAACTGTGGCCTGGAACCTAGAACATGTGCATGCAAAGACCCCCCCCCCCTACTTCAGACGTCTGTGGAAGACAGGAGGAGAGGTTTCTTGCTGCAGCCCCACTCACACACTCTCCTTTAAGTACGATGCCAGAAGAGGACTAGAATTAGATCAGAAGAATGAATGAAGTAGCAGTCAGGCAACTGTAGGAGAGGCTGTGCAGGCAACCTATGATGCTTGAGTATAATGCGTAAAGCCATTCGTAAGGCATGATCTATCCAAAGCGTTAAACCCTCTCTATTGATTTCAGTAGGAAAACATTTAACATGTTCTGAAGTCGTCTGTATAAAAAATACGGGAGTTAAATGTGCTTCTTTGAATGGAAGCCATCAAGGGGAGGGGAGGGCTGTAACTCAATGGTAACTTTGTATGAAGAAGGTCCCAGGTTCAATCCCGACAGCATCTCCAGGCAGGGCTAAGAGGGACCCCTGCTGCAAACCCTGAAGATGAAGAAGAGGAGGAGGAGGAGCAGGAGGAGGAGGAGGAGGAGGAGGAGGAGCAGGAGGAGGAGGAGCAGGAGCAGGAGTTTGGATTTGATATCCTGCTTAATCACTACCCGGAGGAGTCTCAAAGCGGGTTACATTCTCCTTTCCCTTCCTCCCCCACAACAAACACTCTGTGAGGTGAGTGGGGCTGAGAGACTTCAGAGAAGTGTGACTAGCCCAAGGTCACACAGCAGCTGCATGTGGAGGAGCGGAGACGCGAACCTAGTTCCCCAGATTATGAGTCTACCGCTCTTAACCACTACACCACACTGGCAGAGCCATTGCCAATCGCTGTAGACAGTTCTGAGCTAGAAGAACCAGCGGTTTGACTCAGTAAAAAGCAGGTTCCTCCGTTCCCATGAGGACGATGCTACGATAAGCTCTGTACAATCACCTAGCACACTGCAGGAATTATACAAATAACACTAGATTGGATGGTTTTGAATTGGACAAATTCAGGAAGCAGTGGAGGCTTTTAGGCACGGCAGATAAATGTTGTCTCCATGTTCAGAGGTCATGTATACTAATAGGTACCAGCTGCTCCAGAATAATACTGGGAAAGGGCTATTGTTTGCAAGCCCTGCTTGTGGACTTCATGGAGGCATCTGATGGACCTCTGTGGGGAGCAGGATGCTGGACTCCATAGGTGCATCTGTGTGATTCAGGAGGGCATCTCCTTCTGCATGTTCCTGCTCCAGAAGTAAAGTTAGAACTACACATTATATGTTACATGGGGCTGGTGCCAAAACTAAGATGTCCATGCTGAGTTCTCCCATTAAGTCACTTGCTCCATGCGTGACATCTTCACACTATGGATTGCTGTGCTGGCCTTGGTATAATTCCTAGGTTGCCCTACTGGGAAGGCACAGGCTCAAATCTTTGCTTAGTCATGGAGTTTGCTGGATGACTTTAGACTACTCTCTTCTGCTGCCTAACCTTCCTCGCAGGGTTGTTGTGTAGGGAGGGGAACCATGCATGCTGTCCTGAGTTTCCTAGAATAAAGATGTAAACTATCAGTAATGATAACTGATTTCTGGGAGAGTAGCAGCCACATATGAATAACCTATTTGAGAATCTAGAAGACAAATACAATCTGCTAGGTTTCCTTCCTTCCTTCCTTCCTTCCTTCCTTCCTTCCTTCCTTCCTTCCTTCCTTCCTTCCTTCCTTCCTTCCTCTGTGTCTGATATGAGGCATTCCCCCTAAAATATCCCTATCTCTTTTTCCCATTGTTTATTCGCCTTAAAGGTTTAGGCATGTGCAGATAAATGCAGCCAAAAGGATTTACCAGATTAATATTTCTAGATGACGCCATTGAGAGAGAGAGAGAGAACATCAGGGTGTTAAGATCACAGGATGCGCTTTGTGTGACTTTGAGCTACCTTTTGACCCCTCTCAGAGGCTCCAGATTAAGGATAATGCACTTACAACACAGTGTGCTGGTTATTTGCTCGCTCTGCCCAGCTCATACAATGTGTGTATGAATTGCACTATGTGCCTGGGAACATAATTGGTGCAAGATCTGTAATAAGGGTGAACACTGCAACACTAGTAGCAGAACACAGTTTCGTGTCCCACCTTAAGTGTACAATCCCGTGCTTGGTTGGCATCCATCTATCTCGGGACACAATGGAAGAGGGGAAGCACATTCAAGGGGAAGTCAAACCATTGGAGAGTTACAGCACCAACTGTGGCTGTAGAGAGACAATCCTATATGTGTCTTTGTAGAAGTAGGTCCCATTGGGGCTTACACTTAGGGAAGTGTGTATGGTGTTATGCACACCCCAAGAGATTTCAGGGGTGAGAGATTTCAGGGGTGCCAGCAGATACCTTGAATTTGTTTGACTTGAGATGAAGGTTTCTGGTGTCTGTGATGTCTTTGTGATGTACAGCTTCAGTCACATATGTTTAGCGTAAGATGGAAGCATGAACATCCCAGGAAATCTTGTTCCCTGTTGGGTTTCCACGCGGGTTCCCAAAGCCATGGCCTTTGTTTCAGAACAGACGAGGCTAGTTCTGGCCTGTTGTTCTTAGTGGGGGCTGGTCCCCACAGTGACTGGTAGGGTAGAAGATAAGGATCTCAAATAGTAGTTGGAGCCAGAGCCAATAACAGGGAGAGCCAAGTAATTCTAGTTTTGCCCCCATCATTTCTACAAGGTGCAACTCTGAGACTGAAGGGGAGAAGGAATCTTGCAGGTAGATCTTGATCCCTGGAGTGGTTGTGAGTGGGGATGGGAATTGATTTCTTCTAGTTTCTCATTTCCCCCACCTTTTACATTCAGTTCTCCACATGTCCACATCAGGTTGCATTTTTTTTAAAGTGCTCATCAAAATTTGTCTGCCTTTTAGTGCAAATTTCTCCTGATATTCACACTTTGATGCATACATGTATTATGGGTACATTATTGCAAATCAGTTTCCCCTAATATAATGTATTTTATATGCTGTTTTCACTAATACACCCATCGTTATGCAAACCTTCCCTTAGTATTTGCATTTTTTGCCCCTTTCGTGGCTGGAAAACTGCTGTGCAAAATTCAGAGAAATGGGAATTTCGCAGGGTAGCCGCATTTTGGGTTCAGTATTGTTCTGGAATGTTTGAAGTAGGTAGATTTGCCTTTAAATGTCAGCTAAATCAGATTCCTTGCCCATCCCTACCTGTTATTAAAGTCCATTAAATATAATCCTGTCCTCTGGGGCAACAGAGAACAAGACTTTACCCTCTTGTATGAGACAGCCCTTCTGGTATTATGTAACTGAAGGATAATGATAATTAATGCTTTGATTGGGGGGGAAGCCTATATGTGGAGAACGTTCTTTTATTAGACAACCAGATACCTTGGTTTTTATCAAGAATGAAGAATGGGCTCTGTGAATAATGTTCAGAAAGGCAATTCTTCCTTCCTGCTTTAATTACGAGCAAAAATTATTGAAATAAACAATGCAATATAATATTTATTAAAGCAATGTCAACTAGGGAACGTTTTCTTCTCAGTTTTGTACTATTAAGCCTGCTTTCAAGATGGTAAGTGAAAAGCCACTTAAAATCTTGCTGAGAAGTTTAGCAAAACCAGCAGACTGGACAAGGGCACAAGCCAAGAACCCTGTGAGGTAGGCTCAGCTGAGAGATAATGATTGGTTCATGTTCACTCTGTAAGCTTTATGTCTAAGGTAAGATTTTAACCCTGGCCTACTTTGCCTAATGGTCTTAACATGCGGGTGGTGCTGTGGGTTAAACCACAGAGCCTAGGGCTTGCTGATCAGAAGGTTGGCGGTTCGAATCCCTGTGATGGGGTGAGCTCCCGTTGCTCGGTCCCTGCTCCTGCCAACCTAGCAGTTTGAAAGCATGTCAAAGTGCAAGTAGATAAATAGGAACCGCTCTGGCGGGAAGGTAAACGGCGTTTCCGTGTGCTGCTCTGGTTCACTAGAAGCGGCTTAGTCATGCTGGCCACATGACCTGGAAGCTGTACGCAGGCTCCCTCGGCCAATAATGCGAGATGAGCACCGCAACCCCAGAGTCGGTCACGACTGGACCTAATGGTCAGGGGTCCCCTTTACCTTTACCTTAACATGACACTGGCATTTATAACCCGCCAAGGATGATACAATCATGGGGCAATTGTTGCTAACATGATGTTCCTGAAGAGGGGTGTGTGCGCGCACATGTCTGCGTTTTTGTCTATAGCACCAAATTGGATGGACCATCTGTGCCTTTGGTAGGAAGCTTCACGACCATCACTATAGGGAATCCAATGTGGAACTGGAAATCGAGCCTACTTAGATTAATAATGCTGTAACCAAAGTAATACATGGGGGACATTAAAGCTTCTAACACATTCCCTATCAACAGAATGATCATTTTGAGCTAAAATTAGACCCAAGATTGTGCACTTTGTATCTTAATTAATACAAAGCCCTCTTTATCAATTAGCTCTGACAAGTATGTGCAGACGTCTGCTTGCCAACATAATCCCTTACTCCCGTTTTGATTAGTAAATGGAATTACATTAAAATTGATTCTCCTCCCGTGGTCCATTTGTACTCTCTTCCTCTCTTCAATTAGATTGCTGGCCCACAGCCATTCCCTGGCTCCCCTGTTAGGATGGCAAAATCACTTCTGCAACGATGCTCTTTCTGTGACTTACGACATATCAGTGATTTATCACAGAAGCTCAACACAGAGATGAAATGCTATCTTAAGATGCACAGCCTTCATCCACCATTCCTCGTGGATTCTTTGCTTTACCTTGACATCCAAAGTCAAATGAGGAAATAACCTTTCCTCGTGTGGAGCTAAAGATGCTTCCTTTGGTTCAAAGATGGGTGGTTGGACTCAGATACAGTCCTGTATTCTCCAGGTCATGGTCCATGAGGTCACTTGGTGAAGATGGTGTTCTGCCGATTGAGGTAATAGTGTTTGATTGTACAATGACCTCAACTCATAAGAACCCAAGAAAAATCCTGCAGGATCAGGCCAAAGGCCCAGTCCAGCATCCAGACTTCACAGTGACCAAGCAGATATGCATGGGAACCCATGAACGATCTGAACACAGCAAGACTCTCCCAACTTGTGATTCTCAGCAACTCATATTCAAGGAAATACTGTATCTGACAATGGCTCAAATTGCTGTAAGAATGAAACTCATGAATGAACACATATGAATACAGGGCAAATGGATTCCAGCTATTTCCATTCCACATCAGTTTCACACATGCTCATCCATAAGTTTAATTCTGACCTATTTTTGCATCAATCTGCAGACTTCCCTTAAAAAAGAAAAATGCATTGAAATTTGCTTTATTTTTTGAATGTGCCCCCAAACACACAAAATGCAGGGTTTTTTGCATGAATTTTATCACAAAGCACATTTTGTTACATATTTTTTGATCCACCATGTTGGCTACCTTTGAGGTTAGGTTGAGAGTTAGGGAAGAGGCCTAAGTTATATGGCTTTGAACCTAGGTCTGCCCAGGTCTATTTTGACATTCCCACTACATTTTGTTGGTGTTCATACTTTTGGCTGAACATGTAGTTGAGGGTGCCAGGGTCAACACATGCCAACCTGCTCTCCTTATCCACATGTCTGAATGGGTCTATAATGAAAGGTTAATAAGCCTGTTCTAATTAGGGCTGCAGAATGCAAAATATTCTTTTTATTCTTCATTTTTTGTTTGTTTTAAAAGCACATTATTTTTTTGTTTGCCTTCATTTCGATTGGCTTCATTTTCTCTCTACTCGCTCACTGATTTCAGCTGAGATTCACACTCTCCTCTGTTACTAGTTTCTTCTAAACCCAGTGTCATCATGAAAATATCATTTTGAGCTGGAAAATCTCATTTTTAAAATGACGCCCATCCACATTTGTGTATTAGCTGTCCCAAAGAGGAGATTTATTGAGAATTAACAACCAGATGTGGTGTTATGTCTTTATTGGGAAATGGCACTTGCCCCATTTAATAATGCAACCAATTATCTAGGGCAGCAGTGTGTGTGTGTGTGTGATGCAATTTGTTTACAGAAGGTGCGAGATTATGCAAAAAGCTTTGCATTTCCTCAAGGCTGTTCTCCAACTGGAGCACTCGCAGGCCAGTGTTTCCCAGTTGTCTCTGTTTATACTACATTTTTAAAGATTTGCCTTGAGAGAGTCTTTCAACCTCTTTTGTTGACGACCAGCATTACGCTTTCCATTTTTAAGTTCAGAATAGAGTAGTTGCTTTGGAAGACGATCATCAGGCATCCGCACAACATGATCATTATGATGAGGATGAAGGTTTTTTTTAAAGACCAGTCTCTTAAAGCTACAGGCTACAGAGTTTAGGGCAACAGAACTTTCTTGAGTACATATCTATGCGGATACTTAGTGCTAGAGGACCTGAGGGGAGGGGTTGAAGAAAAATTACCTCAAGACCCCCTGATGGGCACCACATCCTTCTATTCTGACTAGAAGCAGATATCTTGGGTTTCAAGCAAGAGTCACTTTGGGCTCTACCTGGAGATGCCAGGGATTGAACCTGGGAGCTTCTTGTTACAAGGCATGAAGACTCTACCACTGAGCTATGCTCCTTCCCTGAAGAAAAGGAGGACCAGGTGGAGGAAGGAAGCTATATTTATGCTCTAATGAGGCTTCCTCCCCCACTCCACATCCGTTGTTTTTGTGCCAGCCTAAAAGAGGGGGGAAATGTCACTTTTCCTGTTTAAAGTCTGGCATTCAAAGTGTGAAATTTACAGCTTCAAATAGAAAAATGTGTTAATTGCAATACTATATAGCTCAAGCTATGAATGCCGCTGCCATAAGACAACAGGAGCCGACATCCACCATCAGTTTGATAAATCATTTATTTTTATTTTTTATTTTTTTCCTGCGAGCATCTGCAATGTGGAAGCCAGATTTTGACTGAAATTTGTTGCATTGCTGAAATAGATGTCTGCTGCAGGCTGCGAAGGCAGCTCCAGGTTTGGCTGGAAACGATGGCAGCCATTGCACCCCGTCGCCTACAAAGTGTGAATAATCATTTGGTGCCTTTGTTTTTGTTCAGAGGAGAAAGACAGAGGGACAGGCAAGGAAGACAAAGGAGAGTGTTCACAATGTGGTTTTATAAATACTGTGTGGCATTGTTCTTTATTTCTCATTCTCTCTCTCTCTCCCTCCCTCCCTCCCTCCCTCCCTCACACACACACCCCTACTTAGGGCATTTAGTTTACCGTTCTTGTGGGAATGTTCAGGGTGGCAGGAGAGGATATATTGTTTATTAATATCCTTCCTACCTTGCGCTAGCAAGTTCCTTTACTTAGCAGAGTTTAAATTCCCCTTTCTTACATGCACAGCAGATAGCTGGTTGCAGGCTTGTGTAAGCCTCTCACTAGTATACAATTCAGTCTGTCTCAGATTGAATTGTATAGTTCCTGGTATGTTCCATTTAATCCCCCTTAAAAGAATAAAGACACAACAATCTTAGTTAAAGTCAATAAAAGAAGTTTACTCACATCAGTTCAAAGTTGGATCCCTGAAGGTAGACTTAGTTACAAATATGCACATGTGGATCTACCCCATATGGGGGAATAATCCAGTGCTTACGCTAGCTGGAAGACAGCATAGCAGTCCCTAGCAAAAAAAAAAAAAAAAAAAAGCTGGTCCAATGAAGAAGGAAGTCAACAAGAGAGAGTGCTGCGTGACTTGTCCTTTTTGTTACCTGGACAGGTAAGGTCAAGCCCACCTCTAGTCACATGCAAGGAAGGATGCTCCAGCCCAGGAGGAAACAGGAAGTTTCGACTGGCTGGACCAACATCCCCTTGCATGTGCACTCTAGGAAAACAAGTAATGTTGTATTTGACTGCTCCCAGTGGATTACATCCCACAGTTCTAACCTTGGGCCCCTTAAAATATCACTACAGCAGTATAGCTCTCAGTGCCATAAGCACATGAGAACATAAGAAGACCCACAATGGCCCTCTTAGTCCGGCATCCTGTTCTTATGGTGGTCAACTAAATGTCCATGGGAACCCTGCAAATAGGACATAAGAATAACACTTGCCCACTTGGGATTCCCAGCAACTGGTATTCAGAGGCATATTCCTTATGATAGTGGAGGGAGAATCATAGCCATTTTTGCTATTAGCCTAAGATGGCTTCTTCTTCTTCTTCTTCTTCTTCTTCTTCTTCTTCTTCTTCTTCTTCTTCTTCTTCTTCTTCTCAATATTAATATTTTGTTGAAAATGACACATAGAAGAAAAAGGGGGGAGTGAGGGGACGAAAGAACAAAGTGTGGGTGGGGGGAGAGGTACAGTACCCTGTTTCCCCTTTTTTAATACGTAGTCATAAAGTAAGCCATGGCAGGGGTTTTTTACGTTTGTGAGAAGTAAGACGTACCCCAAAAGTAAGCCGTGGTGCCGCCATTGTTCCCGTCGCAGGGGGAGGCTGTACCGTACCATACTGACATAATAAAAATAAGACACCCCCTGAAAATAAGCCACCCTGTGCTTTTTTGAGGAAAAAAAAATATAAGACAGTGTCTTAAAAAGGGGGAAAGACGGTAGCTAATGCCTCAGAAGACAGAATTCAAAATTACCTTAACAGATTGGAGAACTGGGTGCAAGCTAACAAAATGAAATTCAATAGGGACAAATGTAAGGTTCTGTACTTAGGCAGGAAGAAGCAGATGCACAAATATAGGATGGGGGACACCTGGCTTACTAACGATACATGTGAAAAGGATCTTGGCGTCTTGGTGGACTACAACAGTTTGATGCAGCAGCAAAACAAGCTAATGCTATTCTAGGCTGCATCAACAGAAGTATAGTGTCCAGATCAAGAGAAGTAATAGTACTACTCTATTCTGCCTTAGTCAGACCACACTTGGAATACTGTGTCCAATTCTGGGCACCACAATTTAAGAAGGATGTTGACATGCTGGAACACGTGCAGAGGTGGGCAACCAAGATGATCAAGGGTCTGGAAACCAAGGAATGGTTGAGGGAGCTGGGTATGTTTAGCCTGGAAAAGAGGATACTGAGAGGAGATATGATAACCATCTTCAAATATCTTAAGGGCTCTCACATGGAGGAGAGAGCATGCTTGTTTTCTCCTTCTCTGGAGGGTAGGACTCAAACCAATGGCTTCAAGTTGCAAGAAGGGAGATTCTGACTAAACATTCAGGAAAAAAACTTTCTGACAGTAAGAGCTGTTTAGCAGTGACTTCCTTGAGAGGTTGTGGACTCTCCTTCCTATGAGGTTTTTAAACAGAGGTTGGATGGCCCTCTGTCATGGATGCTGTAGCTGAGATTCCTGCATTGCGGGGGGTTGGACTGGATGACCCTTGGGGTCCCTTCCAACTCTAAGATTCTATGATTCTATGAAATGTAATGTAATATACTGCCATTCATTCTTATATAAATTGATATAGTGTTGTTATCCTAATACATAAGTAGATATTAATATTCTACATTCTGTATAAACTCATTCCAAATGTTGTCATATTTATTCAAACAAAGTCTACATCTCTAAGTAGTCCATTCCCAAGTTGTGATTGTTGTCCTATGGGTGGTCTTTATCCTCCATGAATTGTCTAATCCACTTTTAATGCCATCCAAGTCGGCAGCCATTAGTACATCTTCTGGAAGCAACTTCCACAGTTTAAGTGTGTGCTCTCTGAAGCAATACTTTATTTTGTCTGTCTTGACATTTCCATCATTCAACTTCATTGAATGGTCCCAGGTTCGAGTGTTACCCCCTGGTATCGTGTTGAGTATTTGCACACTGGAAAGCCCATACAACTGATCCCATTCACATGCATCTGGTTTCCAAATTTTACCCTGACAGTGTGTGAAGAAAGTCACAGAGAAGAGGTGATTGCAATATCTGATGAAGGCTCTCCTTATGTAGCTATTTTCATAGAACTGTAGAATTGTAGAGTTGGAAGGGACCACAAGGATCATCTAGTCCAGCCCCCTGCAATGCCTTTCACCCAACATGGGTCTCAAACCCACAACCCTGAGTCTAAGAGTCTCATGCTCTACTGACTGAGCTATCACCTCTCATTATGCATTGGGGGGGAGACCTCCTGAAAAAGTTCTGAGTCTTAACCCCCACCTCCACCCCACTTTTTCTCTCTCCTTCCTTCCACATTTCTTGGCTGCTTCTCTCTACTGGGACCCAATAAAAAATTGAAACTTTGCTTTAGGCAGTGATTCTGCACTTAACCACATTTGCTGCTCTTGGGATGCATAAGTTCTTGGTGTCAGAGTCTAGCAGTGCATGCATAAATTATAACCGTGTGTCTCCAACTGAGACACCAGCTGCTACATTCTCCTGCTCTGGAGAATGCTGGTGGGTGACAAATTCTTAACAAGATCCCTTTGCCCTGCAGTCAACATGGGCTGGCTATTGAACTAAGATCTCATTTGCCAGCTAAGGCTAAAGCTGGATCACGAGCGATAGAAATCCCAAAGCCGTTTAAGGACCAAACTACAAACTATGCAGGGGGTCAGTGATTGAACTGATTCTAAACTTGAATGCACAGTGGGGAGAGGGCCTGTCAGTTTGATTGAACTGGAGGATGGGATATTTAACCTTTTCCTCTGGTGCCATTTCCCCAATTAAAATCACCTCCACAAGGTGATGTTTGCATAATAGGTACTGAATCTGCAGCTCCCTCTGTGCAGCAGTGGTGGCTGGTGGCCATTTGTACCGATAGGGTGGAGTGCAGGGAGACTAACAGTGGGTGGCGCCAGAGCACATGACAGGCAGAGCCAACTAACTCAACTTTTGTCACCATCCTCTACTTTTGTCACTTTCCTCATGTTTGTTGAGTTCTAAGGCAGGGAAGGAGTGCAGGACCGTGGCCACCAACCAAGTAGGTGGTGTTGTGGCTCCATCTCCAATACTTCATCAGTTGCTGCCCCTATATAATAATAGAGTAATGATGTTGGCAGCGACCTTGTAGACCATGTAGCTGAACTCCCTGCTTGATGCAGGACACTCATAGCTCAAGTATTCCCAACGGATGGCTGCCCAGCCTCTGCTTGAAGACTGGCAAAGAGAGAGAACTCACCACCCCTAACTGGGAATTTCTCTTAATGTTCCATCAAAATCTACCCACCTGTAATGTATTCCTAGAACTAGCACTGGGTCTCTGGGGAAGCTTTTCACCAATTTCTGGCACCCCCCAATAAATACTGATTGGAGGCTGTTTTTTTTACAGTGGGTGAAAATGCATGTGAAAAGCAAGCCCACCTGAACTTAGACTGACTGATTTATTCTTATAAAGTGGTTTCATACCAACAGCACAACTGTTTTGTGTCTCTGTTTCTGCTCTCTTCAGAAATGGCCCATAGCCTTCAGTGGCGGTCCATCGTTCTGCATAACAGGATCTCATTGGCAAATGTTTCATTTTTTAGAAAAACACACATTCGCTCCCGGTTCAGAATAAAATGAAATACTGTGCCAAAATTGATTATGCTGAGAATCTGGTTCTTTGCATGAGTCATTCTTAAATGAAGGGAAAAAATGCGGCATCTCGGGGAATTAAAGCTTCGGATGCAAATTTATATGGGAATGGTAGGATCTTGAAGCCTGCCTGCTAAATTATTGCGATGGTCAGACCAGCTTTTCCCTGAATTAAAACTGGAAGCATCTTTTATTCTGACACTGCTCAAAGTGCGCTTTAGATTGTATAAAGTCAGATCTAAGCACCTTCAAAGGAACCCACTCCAGTGCTTGAATGGAGGGCTGCCCCTTTCTTTGAGATTGACCTCTTAGCTGCTCTTTTAGAAGGTTACAAGATTTGCACTCACCCTCTTCAATATTCCACCATGCTTCTTCCCTCCAACTCAAAAAGAAAACTTTGTCTGTCCGTGTTAGGGCTGTACACACTTTCCCTATACCAGCAACTGGAGGCCCAGATTGTCCCCAACCCTGGCCAACCCAAAGAACATCAGACTTGGGTCTCTCTGAATCGATTGGGGTGGTAGTTAAAACCCTGATTAAATATACAGTGGAGTGGGGGAAGGAGCTGCAGAGTCCGAGAGCAGGAGGGTTCAATCCTGCTGGGTGCTGCTTCAGAAGTGCCTTCCCTGATCATCTGTACATTCATTGTCCAATACAACCACTTGGAGGTGATAAACCAGCTCTGAAACCCTGGAATGGATAATCATTAGTATCTGGAGCGGACTTATCCCCGCGTGCTTCGCTGCCCCCTTTGACAGAGTAGATACGGAGATCAGTTGTGCTGGTATGGAAAAGGAAATAAAAAGTCTCCAGCAACAAGAAGTGTCTTCCCTGCAGCCTTGCTGCACTGACACCTGCCAATTCCAGATTACTCCAGACAGCCCAGACTGACCTGGGGCAACCTGGGCCTGTCTTGAACCATCACAGCCCAAGCCCAGATCCCACCGACTCTCTTTGGATGTGGGCTTAAGCCAAATCCAGTGCACAGCCCTAGTAGGTAGGTAGGTAGGTAGGTAGGTAGGTAGGTAGGTAGGTAGGTGTCCCCCTGCTTTGAATGTCTCTTGGAACATGGCATACAGAGGAGCTATCAGCTGATTGGAAGTGTAAGGAAATTCCAATATCCCTGATAGGTGGCCATCCAACTTCTGCTTAAAAACTTCCAATGTTAAGTTCAGGGATATGGAACCTGTGGCCCTGCAGTTGTTGGATTCCAGTTCCCTTCACCCTTGGCTATTGACCTTGCTGGCCGGGACTGATGAGAACTGGAGTCTGGGAAACCACAGATTCCCCATCTCTGGTTTAGTTCAGCCTTAGTATAGAGTGATCTGGACAGCCTGGTCATACCAGCAAGTCCTACCATGTTCTCTGGGGCCTCCTCTCTAATAACTGCACTTTAAGCTTCAGCCATAGTCTTGGAGTCTTTCCCTTCGTAGCCATATTCCAGTTTCTACATCTTGCCTACAATGCGATCATTTAAAATTGTAAATGTTGATGCTGTTTAAACACATTTGACAGGTTTCTCACTCTTCCCCCAGATAGTTTATCTTCTTTTTTTAGGCATGTGTTTTAGCACTGCTGAGAATTTCTTTAACAGTTAGAATGTCTGAGAAATTCCCTCATGGTGAGCCAAATTTGAGGCCAGCACCACCACCAACTCAGGCACTGGGGAGTTACCAATCCAGCTTGGTGGTTTACTACAGCTCAAAGCTTTGCAAATCTGAGGCCTTTGTAACAACCAACCCCAAACTATGAGTCACTACAGCTTCAAGCTTTACAACGCTGAAACCATTTCCATAACCAATCCTGACTGGGGGGGCTACTATAGCTCAAAGCTTTGTAAATATGAGGTCATTGTCATAAACATTCCACGTGGGGGAATTACTACAGTTTGGATCTTTATCAGTGCTATTTTTCTAGAAAAGAGGTGCTAGAGCTCACCCTTGTTCTCTTAGAATGGCAATGGCCCCCACTGGGGGGAAAAAAGGCCTGATCTTTATAAATCTAAGGCTGTTGCCATAATCAATCCAGGTCAGGGGTGTGGGTGGGTGTTACTACAGCCTGAAGTTTTGCAGGTACCTGCCCACTTCCAGCTTCTCCTGTTATGATTTTTGTCCAAGCCGAGTGGCAACAGCTGCAGCGAGGCCGGTCTGACTTTTGCCTGTCTCACCAAGCCGTGAGAAAGCTGCCTTATCTTTTCCTACATGGAATGTTTATGTTTCGCTGTACTATTGTAATCCTAGCCTTTGTGCTTTCTCTTCTGGCTTGCTACGATGCCGGACAGACGGCTTTATGGCAGCTCTGTCTTATTGACACCAGCAGTAGCAGTGCAAGCTCAACAACGGCTAGTTCTGACACAGATGACACAGTCATTGAAAAAGGAGCTCATGCTGTTCACAGGCCATCAGAGGCATATGATGATGATGTGCTAGAATCTTTAGAGCCACTGTTCACTATTGGCAAGAGTTCTCCCAAAAGTCCTGACAGGGAGACACTCACCAAAGAAGATCTACATCTCATGCGCAGATCTGAGAGGGTTACAAGGGGTCAGCCACCCAAAAGGTACTCTCGTGAGTTTGCAATCTCAGCCACCGCCAATGTAGCTGTAGTTTGCACTCACAGCCAAGATTCAGGCACACAGGCGCAATTCACAGGAGTGAACAGGCCACAGCAACAGGTTGAAATGTTCAACACTGTTCCTGCCAACACCCACAGAGCAAATGCTCTAGTCCCTTGAAGGAATGGTAAGCAAAGGCTCCAACTGGTAAATCCAGTCTCAGAGAGTTCCATGTGTGGAACACAGACGACAGAGTCATACATTGCATATAACTGTTTGTTTGTTTCTCTTAATAATGCTTTAGCTTTTGCCACTCTCTCTTTGTCAAATATCGGGGGAGGATGTTATGATTTTTGTCCAAGGCCTGATCTTTATAAATCTAAGGCTGTTGCCATAATCAATCCAGGTCAGGGGTGTGGGTGGGTGTTACTACAACCTGAAGTTTTGCCTGGAGGGCAGCGACTGAGGAGGGAGCACAAGGTGAGCTGAGCTTGTAGGTTTTGTGGGTTTGTCTTTTTGGGGCTGTGTGTGATTAAGTTTGTGTGCTTATTTGTTTCCTTATTTGTTTGTGTGTTTCCCAGGCTTGTGTGTGTGAGAGAGTTTGTTTCTGGCTTGTGTGAGTGTGTTTGTCTGGTGACTAGCTGTGGGCGGAACTAATCAGTGCCTAGAGGGCAGCGACTGAGGAAGTAGGCAAAAGGTGAGCTGAGCTTGTAGGGCGGAGCTAATCAGTGCCTGGAGGGCAGCGACTGAGGAGGGAGCACAAGGTGAGCTGAGCTTGTAGGTTTTGTGGGTTTGTCTTTTTGGGGCTGTGTGTGATTAAGTTTGTGTGCTTATTTGTTTCCTTATTTGTTTGTGTGTTTCCCAGGCTTGTGTGTGTGAGAGAGTTTGTTTCTGGCTTGTGTGAGTGTGTTTGTCTGGTGACTAGCTGTGGGCGGAGCTAATCAGTGCCTAGAGGGCAGAGACTGAGGAAGTAGGCAAAAGGTGAGCTGAGCTTGTAGGGCGGAGCTAATCAGTGCCTGGAGGGCAGCGACTGAGGAGGGAGCACAAGGTGAGCTGAGCTTGTAGGTTTTGTGGGTTTGTCTTTTTGGGGCTGTGTGTGATTAAGTTTGTGTGCTTATTTGTTTCCTTATTTGTTTGTGTGTTTCCCAGGCTTGTGTGTGTGAGAGAGTTTGTTTCTGGCTTGTGTGAGTGTGTTTGTCTGGTGACTAGCTGTGGGCGGAGCTAATCAGTGCCTAGAGGGCAGAGACTGAGGAAGTAGGCAAAAGGTGAGCTGAGCTTGTAGGGCGGAGCTAATCAGTGCCTGGAGGGCAGCGACTGAGGAGGGAGCACAAGGTGAGCTGAGCTTGTAGGTTTTGTGGGTTTGTCTTTTTGGGGCTGTGTGTGATTAAGTTTGTGTGCTTATTTGTTTCCTTATTTGTTTGTGTGTTTCCCAGGCTTGTGTGTGTGAGAGAGTTTGTTTCTGGCTTGTGTGAGTGTGTTTGTCTGGTGACTAGCTGTGGGCGGAGCTAATCAGTGCCTAGAGGGCAGAGACTGAGGAAGTAGGCAAAAGGTGAGCTGAGCTTGTAGGGCGGAGCTAATCAGTGCCTGGAGGGCAGCGACTGAGGAGGGAGCACAAGGTGAGCTGAGCTTGTAGGTTTTGTGGGTTTGTCTTTTTGGGGCTGTGTGTGATTAAGTTTGTGTGCTTATTTGTTTCCTTATTTGTTTGTGTGTTTCCCAGGCTTGTGTGTGTGAGAGAGTTTGTTTCTGGCTTGTGTGAGTGTGTTTGTCTGGTGACTAGCTGTGGGCGGAGCTAATCAGTGCCTAGAGGGCAGAGACTGAGGAAGTAGGCAAAAGGTGAGCTGAGCTTGTAGGGCGGAGCTAATCAGTGCCTGGAGGGCAGCGACTGAGGAGGGAGCACAAGGTGAGCTGAGCTTGTAGGTTTTGTGGGTTTGTCTTTTTGGGGCTGTGTGTGATTAAGTTTGTGTGCTTATTTGTTTCCTTATTTGTTTGTGTGTTTCCCAGGCTTGTGTGTGTGAGAGAGTTTGTTTCTGGCTTGTGTGAGTGTGTTTGTCTGGTGACTAGCTGTGGGCGGAGCTAATCAGTGCCTAGAGGGCAGAGACTGAGGAAGTAGGCAAAAGGTGAGCTGAGCTTGTAGGGCGGAGCTAATCAGTGCCTGGAGGGCAGCGACTGAGGAGGGAGCACAAGGTGAGCTGAGCTTGTAGGTTTTGTGGGTTTGTCTTTTTGGGGCTGTGTGTGATTAAGTTTGTGTGCTTATTTGTTTCCTTATTTGTTTGTGTGTTTCCCAGGCTTGTGTGTGTGAGAGAGTTTGTTTCTGGCTTGTGTGAGTGTGTTTGTCTGGTGACTAGCTGTGGGCGGAGCTAATCAGTGCCTAGAGGGCAGAGACTGAGGAAGTAGGCAAAAGGTGAGCTGAGCTTGTAGGGCGGAGCTAATCAGTGCCTGGAGGGCAGCGACTGAGGAGGGAGCACAAGGTGAGCTGAGCTTGTAGGTTTTGTGGGTTTGTCTTTTTGGGGCTGTGTGTGATTAAGTTTGTGTGCTTATTTGTTTCCTTATTTGTTTGTGTGTTTCCCAGGCTTGTGTGTGTGAGAGAGTTTGTTTCTGGCTTGTGTGAGTGTGTTTGTCTGGTGACTAGCTGTGGGCGGAGCTAATCAGTGCCTAGAGGGCAGAGACTGAGGAAGTAGGCAAAAGGTGAGCTGAGCTTGTAGGGCGGAGCTAATCAGTGCCTGGAGGGCAGCGACTGAGGAGGGAGCACAAGGTGAGCTGAGCTTGTAGGTTTTGTGGGTTTGTCTTTTTGGGGCTGTGTGTGATTAAGTTTGTGTGCTTATTTGTTTCCTTATTTGTTTGTGTGTTTCCCAGGCTTGTGTGTGTGAGAGAGTTTGTTTCTGGCTTGTGTGAGTGTGTTTGTCTGGTGACTAGCTGTGGGCGGAGCTAATCAGTGCCTAGAGGGCAGAGACTGAGGAAGTAGGCAAAAGGTGAGCTGAGCTTGTAGGGCGGAGCTAATCAGTGCCTGGAGGGCAGCGACTGAGGAGGGAGCACAAGGTGAGCTGAGCTTGTAGGTTTTGTGGGTTTGTCTTTTTGGGGCTGTGTGTGATTAAGTTTGTGTGCTTATTTGTTTCCTTATTTGTTTGTGTGTTTCCCAGGCTTGTGTGTGTGAGAGAGTTTGTTTCTGGCTTGTGTGAGTGTGTTTGTCTGGTGACTAGCTGTGGGCGGAGCTAATCAGTGCCTAGAGGGCAGAGACTGAGGAAGTAGGCAAAAGGTGAGCTGAGCTTGTAGGGCGGAGCTAATCAGTGCCTGGAGGGCAGCGACTGAGGAGGGAGCACAAGGTGAGCTGAGCTTGTAGGTTTTGTGGGTTTGTCTTTTTGGGGCTGTGTGTGATTAAGTTTGTGTGCTTATTTGTTTCCTTATTTGTTTGTGTGTTTCCCAGGCTTGTGTGTGTGAGAGAGTTTGTTTCTGGCTTGTGTGAGTGTGTTTGTCTGGTGACTAGCTGTGGGCGGAGCTAATCAGTGCCTAGAGGGCAGAGACTGAGGAAGTAGGCAAAAGGTGAGCTGAGCTTGTAGGGCGGAGCTAATCAGTGCCTGGAGGGCAGCGACTGAGGAGGGAGCACAAGGTGAGCTGAGCTTGTAGGTTTTGTGGGTTTGTCTTTTTGGGGCTGTGTGTGATTAAGTTTGTGTGCTTATTTGTTTCCTTATTTGTTTGTGTGTTTCCCAGGCTTGTGTGTGTGAGAGAGTTTGTTTCTGGCTTGTGTGAGTGTGTTTGTCTGGTGACTAGCTGTGGGCGGAGCTAATCAGTGCCTAGAGGGCAGAGACTGAGGAAGTAGGCAAAAGGTGAGCTGAGCTTGTAGGGCGGAGCTAATCAGTGCCTGGAGGGCAGCGACTGAGGAGGGAGCACAAGGTGAGCTGAGCTTGTAGGTTTTGTGGGTTTGTCTTTTTGGGGCTGTGTGTGATTAAGTTTGTGTGCTTATTTGTTTCCTTATTTGTTTGTGTGTTTCCCAGGCTTGTGTGTGTGAGAGAGTTTGTTTCTGGCTTGTGTGAGTGTGTTTGTCTGGTGACTAGCTGTGGGCGGAGCTAATCAGTGCCTAGAGGGCAGAGACTGAGGAAGTAGGCAAAAGGTGAGCTGAGCTTGTAGGGCGGAGCTAATCAGTGCCTGGAGGGCAGCGACTGAGGAGGGAGCACAAGGTGAGCTGAGCTTGTAGGTTTTGTGGGTTTGTCTTTTTGGGGCTGTGTGTGATTAAGTTTGTGTGCTTATTTGTTTCCTTATTTGTTTGTGTGTTTCCCAGGCTTGTGTGTGTGAGAGAGTTTGTTTCTGGCTTGTGTGAGTGTGTTTGTCTGGTGACTAGCTGTGGGCGGAGCTAATCAGTGCCTAGAGGGCAGAGACTGAGGAAGTAGGCAAAAGGTGAGCTGAGCTTGTAGGGCGGAGCTAATCAGTGCCTGGAGGGCAGCGACTGAGGAGGGAGCACAAGGTGAGCTGAGCTTGTAGGTTTTGTGGGTTTGTCTTTTTGGGGCTGTGTGTGATTAAGTTTGTGTGCTTATTTGTTTCCTTATTTGTTTGTGTGTTTCCCAGGCTTGTGTGTGTGAGAGAGTTTGTTTCTGGCTTGTGTGAGTGTGTTTGTCTGGTGACTAGCTGTGGGCGGAGCTAATCAGTGCCTAGAGGGCAGAGACTGAGGAAGTAGGCAAAAGGTGAGCTGAGCTTGTAGGGCGGAGCTAATCAGTGCCTGGAGGGCAGCGACTGAGGAGGGAGCACAAGGTGAGCTGAGCTTGTAGGTTTTGTGGGTTTGTCTTTTTGGGGCTGTGTGTGATTAAGTTTGTGTGCTTATTTGTTTCCTTATTTGTTTGTGTGTTTCCCAGGCTTGTGTGTGTGAGAGAGTTTGTTTCTGGCTTGTGTGAGTGTGTTTGTCTGGTGACTAGCTGTGGGCGGAGCTAATCAGTGCCTAGAGGGCAGAGACTGAGGAAGTAGGCAAAAGGTGAGCTGAGCTTGTAGGGCGGAGCTAATCAGTGCCTGGAGGGCAGCGACTGAGGAGGGAGCACAAGGTGAGCTGAGCTTGTAGGTTTTGTGGGTTTGTCTTTTTGGGGCTGTGTGTGATTAAGTTTGTGTGCTTATTTGTTTCCTTATTTGTTTGTGTGTTTCCCAGGCTTGTGTGTGTGAGAGAGTTTGTTTCTGGCTTGTGTGAGTGTGTTTGTCTGGTGACTAGCTGTGGGCGGAGCTAATCAGTGCCTAGAGGGCAGCGGCGCGCGCCTTGCGGCGCGCGCAGTTTGACCTATCTTTTGATAGAGGAGAGCTAGTCTCAAACGTTTACTTGGGGAGACCTAGGCTTCTTTTTTGAGTGTCCTGACTTCAAGCTTCAAGATGGAGGGTGAGGGAACAACTGTAGTCGCCTGCAATTCCTGCGCAATGTTTGCCTTCTTGCCAAAGGATGTAGGCAACTACACCTGCAGCAAGTGCAAGTTGGTTGCCCTACTAGAAGACAAGGTCCGGCAACTTCAGAACGGGGAGGGAACAACTGTAGTCGCCTGTAATTCCTGCGCAATGTTTGTCTTCTTGCCAAAGGTTGTAGACAGCTACACCTGCAGCAACTGCAAGTTGGTTGCCCTACTCGAAGACAAGGTCCAGCAACTTCAGGCCCGTGTATCTACGCTCCAGAAAATTAAAGAGCTGGAGCTTTTCTTGGATGCAGCAGAGCACACTGTCTCCACCAAGCAGGAGACAGGGCACATCTCTGAGGAGGAGATCAGTTCCCCAACTCAGGAGCCAGATGTATGGAGGAACGTGACTCACAGAAGTAGAATGCCCAGGGATCGCTCTGAGTGTTTAGAACTACAAAATCGATTTGAAGTGCTCTCAAATCTGGAAGATGAAGAACAGACTCCATTGGAAGATCTCTCCCTCATCACAGTTGATGAGGTATATGAAGACGAGCAACATAGTCAGTCCTCTGGGAATGTGCAGGCGACCTTGGAAGGGACAGCACATGTAGGAATCCCGACCAAGCCTAAGAGGAGGCGTGTAGTGGTGATAGGGGATTCCCTATTGAGGGGTACGGAAGCAGTGATCTGTGGGCCTGACAAGATGTCTCGAGAGGTATGCTGTCTCCCCGGGGCCAAGATCCATGATGTTACAGAACGGCTGCAAGGAATAATTAAACCCACGGATAAAAACCCCTTCCTTTTAGTCCATGTGGGAACCAATGACACCGCAAGCCATAGCCTCCAGAAGATCAAAAGTGATTATGAGGCTCTGGGCAGGAAGCTGAAGCAATTAAATGCACAAATTGTCATCTCATCTGTCCTCCCAGTTGAACGCCGTGGCCCAGGAAGAGAGGGGAAAATAGGAGAAGTGAACAACTGGCTTCGCAAATGGTGCCGGCAGGAACGGTTTGGTTTCTTAGATCACGGTCTGCAGTTTCTTGAAGATGGACTTCTGGCAAGTGATGGGCTGCACCTCACAAGGGTTGGGAGGAATGTTTTTGCCAACAATCTCAAAAACCTCATCAGGAGGGCTTTAAACTGACTTATGTGGGGGAGGGAGACAGTGGTCCTGAAGGTAGGAGTCTATCAAAGGCTGAAGATGATCATCCAAAAGTCAAGGACCAAATGGAGCAAACAGCGCACAGACCTAGTGGTGGGAGGAAAAAATCCTTAAGTAGGAGACTAGGGGGAATGATCAATGGTTTTCAATGTCTGTTTACAAATGCACAGAGCATGGGAAATAAACAAGATGAACTTGAGCTCTTGGTACAGCAAACTAAATACGACATAATAGGCATCACTGAAACCTGGTGGGATGAATCTCATGATTGGAATGTAGTAATAGAGGGATACAATCTATTTAAGAGGAATAGACCAAACAGGAAAGGAGGAGGAGTGGCGTTATATGTCAGGGATGTGTATACCTGTGAAGAGATCCATGATTTAAAACTTCAAAGCCAAATTGAGAGTATCTGGGTCAAAATTAAGGGAGAGAAAAATAACAGTGATCTCATGGTGGGAGTTTACTATAGATCCCCAAGCCAAACTGAGGACATAGATGATGCCTTCCTGGAACAGATGACCAAGCATTCAAAAGGAAATGAGATAGTAGTAATGGGGGATTTCAACTATCCTGATATTTGTTGGATGTCAAACTCAGCCAAGAGCATAAGGTCGAACAGATTCATCACGGGCCTTGCAGACAATTTCATTGTCCAGAAAGTGGGAGAAGCAACAAGAGGATCAGCCATTTTAGATCTGGTCCTAACCAATAGTGATGACCTGGTTAGTGGGGTAGAAGTGGTAGGATCATTAGGTGGGAGTGATCATGCTCTTCTGGAGTTTATTATACATCAGAAAGGAGCAACCAAGCATACTAAGACTCAAATTCTAGACTTTAAGAAAGCCGACTTCAGAAAACTTAGGGAAATGCTGGGTGTGATCCCATGGTCAGTAATACTAAAAGGGAAGGGAGTTCATGATGGATGGGAGTTTGTTAAAAGGGAGATATTAAAAGCACAACTTCAAGCAGTACCAATGAGACGAAAACATGGAAGGTGCCTAAAGAAGCCAGGGTGGCTATCTAATGAACTTTTAACTGAGTTAAGATTTAAAAGGGATATGTACAAGAAATGGAAAAAGGGGGAAACCACCAGAGAGGAATTCAAACAAATAGCCAGCACATGTAGAGACAAAGTCAGAAAAGCTAAAGCACAGAATGAACTCAGGCTTGCTAGAGAGGTTAAAAGCAATAAAAAGAGTTTTTATGGGTATGTCCGTAGCAAAAGGAAGAACAAGGAAACAGTGGGGTCACTTAGAGGAGAAGAAGGTGAAATGCGAACAGGGGACACAGAAAGGGCAGAACTCCTCAATACCTTCTTTGCCTCAGTCTTCTCCAAAAAAGAAAACAATGCCCGACCTGAAGAATATGGAGCAGATGATTCAGCAGGGGAAACACAGCCCAGAATAAGTAAGGAGGTAGTACAAGCACACTTGGCTAGTTTAGATGTATTCAAGTCTCCAGGACCAGATGAACTACATCCCAGAGTATTAAAAGAACTGGCAGAGGTGATTTCAGAACCACTGGCAGTAATCTTTGAGAATTCTTGGAAAACAGGTGAAGTCCCAGCAGACTGGAGGAGGGCAAATGTTGTCCCTATTTTCAAAAAGGGGAAAAGAGAGGACCCAAACAATTACCGCCCAGTCAGCCTGACATCAATACCAGGAAAGATTCTAGAGCAGATCATTAAGCAAACGGTCTGTGAGCACCTAGAAAGGAACGCTGTGATCACTAAAAGTCAGCATGGGTTTCTGAAAAATAAGTCATGTCAGACTAATCTGATCTCATTTTTTGACAGAATTACAAGCCTGGTAGACGAAGGGAACACTGTGGATGTAGCCTATCTTGATTTCAGCAAGGCCTTTGACAAGGTGCCCCATGATATTCTTGTAAAGAAGCTGGTAAAATGCGGGCTAGACAATGCTACCATTCATTGGATTTGTAACTGGCTGACTGACCGAACCCAAAGGGTGCTCATCAATGGCTCCTCTTCATCCTGGAGAGAAGTGACTAGTGGGGTGCCACAGGGTTCTGTCTTGGGCCCAGTCTTATTCAACATCTTTATCAATGACTTGGATGATGGGCTTGAGGGCATCCTGATCAAGTTTGCAGATGACACCAAATTGGGAGGGGTGGCTAATACCCCAGAGGACAGGAACACACTTCAAAATGACCTTAACAGATTAGAGAACTGGGCCAAGGCAAACAGGATGAATTTTAACAGGGAGAAATGTAAAGTACTACACTTGGGCAAAAAAAATGAAAGGCACAAATACAGGATGGGTGATACCTGGCTTGAGAGCAGTACAAGTGAAAAGGATCTAGGAGTCTTGGTAGACCACAAACTTGACATGAGTCAACAGTGTGATGCAGCAGCTAAAAAAGCCAATGCAATTCTGGGCTGCATCAATAGGAGTATAGCATCTAGATCAAGGGAAGTAATAGTACCACTGTATTCCGCTCTGGTCAGACCTCACCTGGAATACTGTGTCCAGTTCTGGGCACCACAGTTCAAGAAGGATATTGACAAGCTGGAACGTGTCCAGAGGAGGGCAACCAAAATGGTCAAAGGCCTGGAAACGATGCCTTATGAGGAACGGCTTAGGGAGCTGGGTATGTTTAGCCTGGAGAAGAGAAGGTTAAGGGGTGATATGATAGCCATGTTCAAATATATAAAAGGATGTCATATAGAGGAGGGAGAAAGGTTGTTTTCTGCTGCTCCAGAGAAGCGGACACGGAGCAATGGATTCAAACTACAAGAAAGAAGATTCCACCTAAACATTAGGAAGAATTTCTTGACAGTAAGAGCTGTTCGACAGTGGAATTTGCTGCCAAGGAGTGTGGTGGAGTCTCCTTCTTTGGATGTCTTTAAGCAGAGGCTTGACAGCCACCTGTCAGGAATGCTTTGATGGTGTTTCCTGCTTGGCAGGGGGTTGGACTGGATGGCCCTTGTGGTCTCTTCCAACTCTATGATTCTATGATTCTATGATTCTAGGTACCTGCCCACTTCCAGCTTCTCCTTCCCTCAACAACCTTCCCTTTTAGACGGGGAGTCTAAAAATGACTATAACTTTCCCCCTTTTGGCCAAAGTGGATGGAATTTACTGGCACAGGAGCCCTTTCAGGAACATTTAGCAGCCTGAAGGCCACATCTAGGCAGCATTCCAGGGGCAAGGCTGGAGGCAAAAATGGGCATGCAAATGTTATCTCTGCAGAGTATGCAGGTTTGTACACATGCAGGTTTGTACACATGCACACAGCCCTTTTCTTTCATCTAGGCTAGCAAGAGGCCTTGACAGAGTTCAAGGACACATTCCAGCCAGACAAAAACAATCCAGGAGGGTGCAGAGCAGGGTCAGCGAAGGGTATGGCCTGGTACGAGTCATGAGAGCCAGATAGAGAAGCTTGGAGGGTTGAAATTTGGCCCACAGGCCTGAGGTTCCTGACTCATGGCTTAAATATTTACTTTCCCCCCCATATCGGGCTCCAGAGGGAATCCAAAAAACAGCTCAAACACTGAAGCTATGGCAGCTTTCCCCACCCACCCACAACCCCTTTTTTATATATACATACACGTCAGAGGAGAATTGTTGACTGCAGGGATCAGAACATCCTCTTTGTATAAGCCTTCTGCTGGGCTTTGTTCCAGCCCTTCGCCGCTTCGCATGTTTTTTATTCCTGCAGCAGACATTAATTCCGTTAATTACCACGGGCTAGAGGTCATCCGAGGTACCGGGAGACAAGTGTGCGCATGTGTCTTTTGCATAATGTGTGCTTCATTCTATGTGCCCTTTTATCTCACGTGCCGTTTGCACAGATCGAGGTAGGCAGGATGAAACGTTCGGAGAGAAAGCGATGCACCCTGAAATGTTAAGATGCTTCGCAATGTGAAACTGACCTTGGGAGTTTGGTTGGAAGCGTCGGCTGGCAAAAAGAATAAAATAAAATAAATTCCTGGGGGAGGGGGTGGTGAGAGGACTGAGTCACAAGGAAGACATTATACTAGGATCATACTATAGAATGGCAGCAGCAATCAGAGTACTGGTGTTAACAAGCTCAAAGTGGATTGGGGCCAACATGTATTTACTTGTTTGCTTGTAAGTTGTTGGTGGTGTTTTTTTTTTTACTGGCTCTTTGCCATAAGGTCCAAGGGTTGGGATACAGCAACAGAACATAGTATTATAAGAACAAAGATACAACAATTGGTCACACCTGGAGTCCTGTGTCCAGTTCTGGGTGCCACAATTTCAGAAAGATATTGACAAGCTGGAGCGTGTGCAAAGGACCAAGGTGATCAAAGGTCTGAAAACCAAGCCTTATGAGGAACAGTTGAGGGAAATGGGTACGTGTAGCCTGGAAAAGAGACTGCGAGGAGATATGATAGCCATCTTCAAATATCACAAGGGCTATCACGTGGAAGATGGGGCAAGCTTGTTTTCTCCAGTTCTGGAGGGTAGGACTCAAAGTAATAGCTACAAGTTATGAAAGAGAGAGAGAGAGAGGGAGAGGGAGAGGGAGAGGGAGAGGGAGAGGGAGAGGGAGGGAGATTCTGACGAAACATCAGGAAGAACTTTCTGACATTAAGTGCTGTTCGACAGGGAATGGACTTCCTTGGGAGGTTGTGGGCTCTCTTTCATTGGAGGTTGTAAACAGAGGTTGGATCGCCATCTGTCATGGATGCTTCCAATGAGATTCCTGCATTCCAGGGGTTTGGACTAGGTGACCCTTAGGATCCCCTCCAACTCTACAGTTCTATGATTCTATGAATTATGCAGTTGCAGAGCTCGTAAAACCACTCCACATGGAATGGAACAGTATAAGGTCAGTTACAGAGGTGGGGTCCCACAAAATGAAATACCAGTTAAGATGTGCATACTGAGAAAATTGTTCGATGAATATGTTAGGCACAACCCTGTGGGGAGGGAGCATCACATTTTAGATGTTGCAACATTGAAAGGCAGCAAAAGCTGTCTTGAAGGACATGTGGTACTGGCCAGCCACTGACCAACACTTTTCCTGCTGTCCTCCAGAAACTCTCAACATAGAGTGTCTTCGTTCCTAGGATTAACAGACTTCTGGAGAGCAATAGGTTCCCTCTGGCGGAACTCTTGCTCACTGGCTGGGCTAACTTAATTCCAGTGTATGATCTGTAGGAAGCATTGAGGCCACCACCTTGCTGAAGCTAAGAAATCTGGGTCTGGTTAGTTTCTGGAGGGGTGACTGCTTGGGAATCCCATGTAAATGACATTGGGTTCCACGACAGAAGAAAGAACAGGTCACCTTCAACCATTCTCTGCACTTCTGAGGGTGAAGGAACTACCAAGAGGCACTCCTCTGCAGATCTTTAAACCCAAGAAGGGCAATAGGGTTCAAGATGGTTTTTCTCTCTTGAGATCTCCTGTGGGCACATCCATGCCATCCACTTAAAGCAGCACCCATTGAAAGCACACGACAGTAGGGTGCTGTGAACTGTAGTCCTGTGAGAGGGGTGAACTACAATTCCCAGGGGACACACCATGTGCTTGAAATTGTGCTCCAAATGTACATTGCAGATGTGACCAACATATAACTCCATTTCAGCAATCTGAGGTTCTGCTCCAAAAAGGAAGTCTGCTCCATCCTGGCTGAGGAAATGCCACAAAACAGATACCCTTGGTGATTGTATTGAGCACTGTGTGGTATTGAAAGAAGGCATATGCAAACATGCCAAAGCAGCTGTCAGATCTGAAAGGCAGAATCTGTCAAAACGGCTCCCATTATCCAGCTTCAAAGAGCCTACGGGATTACAGCCATACGAATTTGTTGTGTAGGTCTAAGACTCTATGCTATTCAACGGCTCCCTCTATTAATTTATTTTTTGCATTCATCCATGCTACATCCTCGCCCCTAGTTTTTCCCATCCTCCTTTTCATACATATCAAGTGCTTTTTTTTTTTTTTTTTTAAAGAAAGCTAAGGATGAACAAGTTCCCCCTCCTCCTTCCTTCTCTGCAAACTCTTATAGTAAATGATGTTAGGGTAAGTGAAAAAGATCCATTCGTTTCCAGAAACCTTGAGAAGATTCTTGAAGCATCTAGGTGCAAGATTGTTTAGTCTACATCAGCAATAAATAGCTGAGGAGCACAAATCTGTGGATTTGCGCGATTCCTGCAGGGGAGAGACGAGTGAGCTGAGTGCAGGCAGCATGTAGAACGGAAGCGTGCCTTACTATTTGTGCAGTAGTAAAGTTGTAAAAGTTGTAAAGGGGGATGCAGGTGGCACTGTGGTTTAAACCACTGTGCTGCTTGGACTTGCCAATCAGAAGGTCGGCGGTTCGAATCCCTGCGACGGGGTGAGCTCCCGTTGTTCGGTCCCAGCTCCTGCCTACCTAGCAGTTCGAAAGCACGTCAGAGTGCAAGTAGATAAGTAGCAAGTAGATAAATAGCAAGTAGATACCTTCTTGCTTCGGCGGGAAGGTAAATGGCGTTTCCATGCACTGCTCTGGCTTCGCCAGAAGCGGCTTAGTCATGCTGGCCACATGACCTGGAAAAACTGTCTGCGGAAGTGGACGAACACCGGCTCCCTCGGCCTGTAAAGCGAGTTGGGCGCCACAACCCCAGAGTCATTTGCGATGGGACTTAACTGTGAGGGGTCCTTTTACCTTAAAATTGTAGTCTTCTACCATCAAGAATGATATTGCCTTTCAAGTAAACAATGCTTGATTGAGCTTTACTGCTTCTATGAGTGTTTTATTGCCATCAGCCATGTGCAACTTGATCCTTTCAATGCTTAGGCTGTGCGATCGTCACTCTGCTATGCGATGCAGCTAGCATACATGCAAGGAAGTGTTGCTGGACCACCCTCGATATTTACGGTTGGAGATCGTAAAATCTTCTTCAAATGTTGCTGGGTATGCTTGCTTGCAGCTCTCTCCTATAAATATTCATTTGTTATTTGGGCCCCACCTCTCCTCCAAGCATCTCGAGGCTGCATACATGTTTGAACACTGCAAATTGCTTCATAAATGCTAAGCTGTAAGCATCTACAGAGCTTCCCATAGAGCTTCCCCCAGTGACTCAGAGCAAACAGCAGTGATCCAAGTCTATCGCTGCCGCTTTCCTTCCGAGAAGGTACTGGAGACTGAAGGTAAGGTAAAGGCAAATGATCCCTGGACAGTGAAGTCCAGTCAAAGGCGATTATGGGGTGTGGCGCTCATCTCGCTTCAGGCCGAGGGAGCTAGCGTTTGTCAACAGACAGCTTTCTGGGTCATGTGGCCAGCATGATTAAACTGCTTCTGGCACAATGGCACACCATGACGGAAACCAGAGCGCACAGAAACGCCGTTTACCTTTCCACCGCAGCAGTCCCTACTTATCTACTTGCACTTTGGCGTGCTTTCGAACTGCTAGGTTTTCAGGAGCTGGGACAGAGCAACGGGAGCTCACCGTGTTGTGTGGATTTGAACTGCTGACCTTCTGATCGGCAAGCCCAAGAGGCTCAGTGGTTTAGACCACAGCGCCGCCCAAATCAGCCCACTGGTCTGCTTAGCCCAACGCTGAGTTCTCTGCTCCAGCAGCCACTCTGGTGTAGCAGAGCCACCTACCCAAGACCAGTGTTGATATAGCCTGACTTTGCTGTTCCCCGCTTCATCACCACAGCCACCGTATCCCCACCCCAGCTTCATTCAGGTTGTTGTTGTTTTGTTGTTTAGTCATGTCCAACTCTTCGTGACCCCATGAACCAGACCACGCCAGGCACTCCTGTCTCCCACTGCCTCCCGCAGTTTGGTCAGACTCATGTTGGTAGCTTCGAGAACACTGTCCAACCATCTCGTCCTCTGTCGTCCCCTTCTCCTGGTGCCCTCCATCTTTCCCAACATCAGGGTCTTTTCCAGGGAGTCTTCTCTTCTCATGAGGTGGCCAAAGTATTGGAGCCTCAGCTTCAGGATCTGTCCTTCCAGTGAGCACTCAGGGCTGATTTCCTTCAGAATGGATAGGTTTGATCTTCTTGCAGTCCATGGGACTCAAGAGTCTCCTCCAGCACCATAATTCAAAAGCATCAATTCATTCAGGTAAGCTGCAGTAACTCTGGTATCTGGAAAGTGACTTTGCCCTAGGACATTAGCTGCTATTGGCAAGCAACAGCTTTGTCCATGCTCAGACCTGTTCCTTGAGATCCTATTACAATGGAGATGTTGTGGGTTGACTATGCATGCAAGCACACACTCTGCTGCTTATCTGGAACACCCCTCCCCCGTGGTGTATTGGGGAAATGTATTTACTTGTTGCATTCATTGTTGTTGTTGCTTATTAAATTTGTAGACCGCCCTTCTTCTGAAGATCACAGGGCAGTTCACAACTGGCAGGCCCTCCAGACAGACTCCCAGTATTCCAAATTATTGGTCATACTGGCTGGAGCTGGTGGGAAATAGCTGGAGGGCCACAGGTTCCCCGTGCCTACTCTACAAGATGGTCAGACATGAGGCATGAGAGGCTGAAAGCAGTTTTCTTCCTCGATGTGTCCTCCCATACTCTTGTATCTTCCTCTGAATTATGATGCCCTGTGTGAGGATGGGTGAACCTGTCAATATCTGTTTCTCTCAATCTCTCATTTGTCCGGTCCAAAGTTATATTCTCCACATTTACACACCCATTTGTGTGTGTGTGTGTGTGTGTGTGTGTGTGTGTGTGTGTTTTGCAATTTTCTAAAAGAAAATTCACCAGCATCCTAGTGTGGATTTCTCCTAATTTCTTATTCAATTTGCCTAATATGCCCAAAATCTTTTGCAAAGTGATTTCTTCTAATATGCTATTTTCAGGAACATACAATTCTTTTAATGCCTGGGATAAGCATTTTTGTATACAATTCTCGGCTGGAGAAGTGCATATGGAGAAGTGGGAATTCTGAAAGATGACCGTGTTTCAATTTATGCATTGCCTCTGATAGTGCAAGTCTAAGGCTGCGGTCCTACGTTGCCTGGGAGGTTGTTCCAGGGACCACAGGATTCTCCAGATCTCTCGCATTACAGAGGGGGGAAGGCACATTCAGAGAAGGAGATCTGACCGAATGTGCCCCTTCTCTGAGGCTCCCGAATGTTCTGCAGGCAGTGCCCCACTGAAATCAGAGCTCAGATGTTCAGCGAAATGAGCAGCTACTAGCCATGATAGCTCTGTTTTACTGCCGGAGGCAACAGGCTTCTATATTTAGGTGCAGAGAATGCTACTTCGATGCAACTATATGCTATTCACTAGGAATCCCAGAGGCATCTGACTGAGCACTCTCAGAACAGTATTTTGGACTAATTGGAGAGCCAGTTAAGAGTGGTAGACTTGTAATCTGGTGAACCGGGTTCGCTTCACCGCTCCTCCACATGCAGCTGCTGGGTGACCTTGGGCTAGTCACACTTCTTTGAAGTCTCTCAGCCCCACTCTGCCAATCCTCAGATTTCTCATGGGGCAGTGGTTTATGTGATGAAGCCTATGAAAGCCAGGGAAAGATTTTTGGTTGACAAGGATAAGGTCCCTTTTTCATCTCCATAATCTGTCTACAATGTATCTTTTTTTATCTGACGAAGCCATTGTTAAGGCTACATGTAATAAATTTTAATACTATTATGTAGATATACCGTCTTTCCCCCTTTTTAAGACACCGTCTTATAATTTTTTTTCCTCAAAAAAACACAGGGTGGCTTATTTTGGGGGGGGGATGTCTTATTTTTATTACGTCAGTATGGTACGGTACAGCCTTCCCCTGCGCGCTGAGCAGGCGGGGCAGAACTCCGCAAGAGGCGCATTTCCCCCCGCGCCTCTCGCTGGCTCCCTGCGCATGGGGAACAGGCGGGGCAGGAAGAGGCGTCTTCCCCCCCGCGCCTCTCCCTGCACACTAAGCAGGCAGGGCAGAACTCCGCAAGAGGTGCGTTTTCCCCCTGTGCCTCTCACTGGTTCGCTGGCTCCCTGCACACGCAGGAGGGGCTGAGGAGGTGATGGGAACAATGGCAGCACCACGGCTTACTTTTGGGGTACGTCTTACTTCTCACAAAGGTAAAAAAAAAACCCTGCCATGGCTTACTTCATGACTACGTATTAAAAAAGGGGAAACAGGGTATGTGTAAAGGCTTAGTCCTCACAATAAACTTTATTCTGATTCTGCATATGTGTGATGGCCTGGGATTCAGACTCAGATGCTGAACCTGAGGGATCCCAGCCTGCACAGGATTCCCCGCCTCCAGAATCAGCAGAGCCGGGGCTAGGGCTTGAGTCTGAAGGGTCCTCACCTGTGCTGGATCCTCAGGTGCAGGCATCTGCTGAGTCTGTTCTGGCTCCTGATGGGGTGGAGGACCCATTGCCTGCAGGTGCTCCACTCCCAGCCCCATCAGGGGAAGCTAAGGTTGCCTCTGGGTCCGGTAACCCTCCAGCCTCTCCTGAGCTGCAGAGGCTCAGGGCAGAGAGGCGAAGGGAACTGAGTTCCCGCAGGAGGAGTGCTTGCCCCCCAAGCCAGGAGAGGCGAGTCACCTGAGGATCGGAGCTGCCCTATGCCTCGGGGCAGATAAAAGCCGGCCAGCCCCAGCCCAAGTTGCAGGAGCAACATTGGTGGTGACCAGTTCCTGCTTGAAAACTGTCCTGCTTTCCTGCCTGAGCTCCTGACCCGCCCTGGTTCCCTGCTTGCCTACCTGTTCCCGACTTTGCCTGACTCCCTGCCCTGCACCCAGCTTCAGATACTACGGACTGCCTTTATGTTGTACCTCTGACCACGGACCGGACTTGGACCTCGCCTTTTGGGTAACCCACGGGACCAGCACAATATGATTCTCAGCCCCACTCACCTCACAGAGTGTTTGTTGTGGGGGAGGAAGGGAAAGGAGAATGTTAGCCGCTTTGAGACTCCTTCCGGTAGTGATAAAGCGGGATATCAAATCCAAATGCAAACTCTTCTTGGGACTTCTCCTTATGTCCATAGAGAGACAGGGTTTGCAGAGCATGTTCCTGCTTTTTCTCCTTGCTCCTCTGCCTGGCTGCTCACTTGGAGAGGATGGTTGCACAGGTAGTAGTCACAAGGAAGAGGCGCAGGAGAGTAAGGAGGCTCCACAGAGATTAGTCCAGTGGGATGAGCATAGCTGTCAACCCTCCCTTTTTTTGTGGGAAACTCCCTTATTCCAATGCTGTTTCCCGCTATTGTTGATATCCCTTAAATTTCCCAGGTTTAAAAGGAAGCAGCTCCTCTCCCTCCCTGCCGGCCAGGGAGGCTCCTCAGCTGCGTTGATCGGCTGCCAATAAGGAGTCTGAGACCGACTGGGGGCGGAGCTTGCATGCCTTGTGCAGCCAGACCCTCACGCCCAACCAGACAGCCAACCTGCCGTCTACGTGCTCACTCTTTCGCTCACCCGTTCGCGCGCAGCCTCTGGAGCACAGGGTGGCGAGGCTACTTGGTGCCATTGCGCTGCCCTCGCAGCATCCCTTATTTTCAAATCCGAAAGTTTGGGAAAAATCCCTTATTTTCAAATCCGAAAGTTGACAGCTATGGGGATGCGGTCCTCAGCACCTGCTTAATGTTGCCAACCCTTGGCACTGGCACTTCTTTCAAAAAGTGCATTAGAAACAAATTCTAATGCCATTCTTTATATTTTCATAGAATCATAGAAGGGACCCAAGGGTCATCTGACTTGTCCATTTATAAGAAAATGCTGTTATCTCTAGAAGCTCGAGTCACTTCTGGCAGCACAAGAGAGATGCTGTTTCTCGTGATGGGTTTTGCGCTTTGCTGCAAATAGATATTCTTGTGGAAATTCATCCCTTCCAGGGTTGCTGGTGTCGGTGTTTGTTTCAGTCTACCGATGTGGAGCACGGAGCAAATTGAATGCTTACACGGGAAACGCATCATTTGTGCTTACAGCTGGGAGGTGGGAATCTGCTGCTGTTCGTAACGGTCAATTCACCTTCAAGTTTGGATTTTACAATTTAATCTTCAACACGTTTATCATGTTTTTTAAAAATAAAACAAAACTCCCCACCCCATGACTTCCTTCAACTTCCCCTTCTGGTTCTTTAACAATTTGCTACTTCTGCTTAATTTTTCTATCTTACTTTTTGTCTTTTTGCTAAATGATCTTATATTCATATCATTCTTAAACCAGAATTTCTTCAAATTTCATCTTACATTTCATTAATTTCCATATTGTTATCTCTTAACTTTTACACTTGTTTACTTACTTGTGTGTTTACTTGAACCCTGCTAGTGAGTCCATTTCTTTCCAGTATTTCTGTAAATACAGAATGTACAGTTCCCAGTCTTTTTAGAAGTCTTTATTGTCATTCTCTCTGAGTCTTCCCATGAGTTTAGCCATTTCTGCGTATTCCATAGTTTTGACTTTAGTTTAGTTTGTTTTCATGACTCTTCCCCAACTATTAAATTCCACATTTTATTTGAGCTTTCGCGTGATGTCAAAGCAACTTCTGGAACCTCATTGGAGAATTTTAAACAGAGGTTTAAAATCCATCTGCCAGAGATTCTTTAGCTGTGGTCGCTGCATTGCAGAAGGTTGGACTAGATTACAGTGGGGTGCCTTGCAGCTCTATAGCCCATGTGGCACTGTGGTATAAACCACTGAGGCCCTTGGGCTTGCCGATCAGAAGGTTGGTGGTTTGAATCCCCACGACAGGGTGAGCTCCCATTGCTCTGTCCCAGCTCCTGCCAACCTAGCAGTTCGAAAGCACAACAGTGCAAGTAGATAAATTGATACCACTGCAGCGGGAAGGTAAATGTCATTTCTGTGTGCTCTGATTTCCATCACGGTGTTCCATTGTGCCGAAAGCGGTTTAGTCCTGCTGGCCACATGACCCGGAAAGCTGACTGTGGACAAACGTCGGCTCCCTCGACCTGAAGCGAGATGAGCACCGCAACCCCATAGTCGCCTTTGACTGGACTTAACTGCACTGGCAGAGGAAGAGGAGTGCGGGGGGAGCGCACCGCCCCTGGCAGCGCAATCTTTCAAGACACTGGTCCTGAAAGATCTTCATTGGCTCCCAGTATGTTTCTGAGCACAATTCAAAGTGTTGGTGCTGACCTTTAAAGCCCTAAACGGCCTCGGTCCTGTATACCTGAAGGAGTGTCTCCACCCCCATCGTTCAGCCCGGACACTGATGTCCAGCACCGAGGGCCTTCTGGCGGTTCCCTTGCTGCGAGAAGTGAGGTTACAGGGAACCAGGCAGAGGGTCTTCTCGGTAGTGGCACCTGCCCTGTGGAACGCCCTCCCAGCAGATGTCAAGGCAATAAGCAACTATTTTACTTTTAAAAGACAACTGAAGGCGGCCCTGTTTAGGGAAGTTTTTAATGTTTGATGCTGTACTGTTTTTAATATTCGGTTGAAAGCCGCCCAGAGTGGCTGGGGAAACCCAGCCAGATGGGCGGGATATAAATAATAAATTATTATTATTATTGCGTCTGACCCCCGCCCACACTGGGTGCCACGCCCCTGCAGGTGGCGTGGCCCGCCCACCAGGACGCACACCAGCCCCACCCCCGCCTGATCTCCATCCCCCGGTGCTAGAGCATGAAACTCCGCCACTGCTTAACTGTCCAGGGGTCCTTTACCTTTTACCTTTATAGCAGAAGTTTAGCTCTCATTTCCATGTTATTTGCTTCCAGAAAACATATCTTTACAAATAATACTGAAATGAGTGCTAAATATGCATTATGTTCCACTATAGTTTCGGAAGTGGTGTTTACGTTGTGTGAAAACTCAAATATAATGTGGAAATTAACAGTCAGGGGGATTCCAGTGGAATTGAATAAATGCCATGTGAATGCACATGATAACTCACCTGCCCTATGCCTCCTGATCTTTGCACTATGGAAATGCAGAGAGACCCCTGGTGTATTTAACCACAGCACATCCCAGCTCTAGAGCCTGAGACCTGTTCCAGCTAACACAATTTCATTTTCTCCATAGCCAAGTCCCCAGTGTGCTTTTACCTGAAACTATTCCTAACTCCTTCCCCCCACAAACAGATGGCGCAGCAAATAAAATGAAACATGCCGGAATAATGTTTTGTTACCTGTCTGGGTGAAGCAGGGGAAACTGCAAAATTTAACGAAGGGGAAAGGGAGGTTGATTGCTGTTGGGAGTGCAGCTATTATTACCTGCTCCAGGGATGGGGGACAAGTCGATTCATTTTGCCTATAAAGGCAAACCTACCTGATTTGCAATTTCCAAAACGGTATGAGAACAGGAACGCAGCGATCCTTCGAAATGAATTTTTCGATGCAGTTCTGCAGACAAATAATACATACCAAGAAATGCATATATTAGAATAAGAAATGCATATACTCATGAAAATAACATTAAAAATGCACTATATTAGGGGAAACGGGATAGGATATAGAAAGAAACAGCTACCCACAGCTGCTGTCAGTGGGTGAAAGTGTGTCTGTCCCTGCTTCCTATGCCACCTGTAAAGGGCCTCTGTAAATATCCCCACCGGAAATCTACAATGTGCAATTGACTGCTAGCTCTTCCTGCTCTGTTCTTATGCATTTGTAATTTACAGCATTTGTACCTCAAACGTCAGCCATAAAGGCTGCCAGAGCAACTTGCAGATACTCAAAACAAGACAGTCCCTACCCACAAATGGCGTAATGGTTGGAGCATTGGACTATGACCTTGGAGACCAGGGTTCAAATCCCCACTCAGCCTTGAAGCTGATTGGGTGACCTTGTGCCAGTCGCCATCTGTCAGCCTAGCCTACCTCACAGGGTTGCTGTGAGGATGAAATAGGGAGGGGGTAGAACCATGTACACCACCTTGAGCTCCTTGGGAAAATAAAAGGTGGTGTATAAATGTACTAAATAACTAAATAAGAGTGTGGACTGCATCCTCTTTAGTAGAAGTGTTACTGTACTGAATAGATCACCTTCAGCAATATCGGAGAAGGATCTTAAAAGGAGTTCCCTCTTGTGTTGATATAGAATCTTAGAAACATGGCGGCTAACGGATTGAGGTTGAATCAAGACAGAAGTACTGTTTTGGGGGGGACAGGGTGCGAGCGGGTGTGGGGGACTCCCTGGTCCTGAATGGGGTAACTGTGCCCCTGAAGGACCAGGTGCGCAGCCTGGGAGTCATTTTGGACTCACAGCTGTCCATGGAGGCGCAGGTTAATTCTGTGTCCAGGGCGGCTATCTACCAGCTCCACCTGGTACGCAGGCTGAGACCCTACCTGCCCACAGACTGTCTTGCCAGAGTGATGCCTGCTCTAGTTATCTCCCGCTTGGACTACTGCAATGTGCTCTACGTGGGGCTACCTTTGAAGGTGACCCGGAAACTGCAATTAATCCAGAATGTGGCAGCTAGACTGGTGACTGGGAATGCCGCCGGGACCACATAACACCGGTCCTGAGAGATCTACATTGGCTCCCAGTACGTTTCCGAGCACAATTCAAAGTGTTGGTGCTGACCTTTAAAGCCCTAAACGGCCTCGGTCCTGTATACCTGAAGGAGCGTCTCCACTCCCATTATTCAGCCCGGACACTGAGGTCCAGCGCTGAGGGCCTTCTGGCGGTTCCCTCACTGCGAGAAGCAAAGCTACAGGGAACCAGGTAGTGGCACCTGCCCTGTGGAACGCCCTCCCAGCAGAGGTCAAAGAGATAAACAACTATCTGACATTCAGAAAATACCTGAAGGCAGCCCTGTTTAGGGAAGTTTTTAACCTGTGATATTTTAATGTATTTTAATATCTGTTGGAGGCCGCCCAGAGTGGCTGGGGGGACCCAGCCAGATGGGCAGGGTACAAATAATAAATTATTAAATTATTATTATTATTATTATTATTATTATTATTATTATTATTATTATTGAATCTTAGACTTGGAAGGGACCCCGGGAGTCATCTAGTCCAACTCCCTACAATGCAGGAATCCCAACTAAAGCACCCATGACAGATGGCCATCCAGCCTCCTTAAAAATCTCCAAGGGATGAAAGTCTACCACTTCCCAAGGGAGACTGGTCCACTAATAGCTCTTACTGTCAGAAAGTTTTTCCATATGTTCAGTCAGAATCTCCTTTCTTGTAACTTAAAGCCATTGGTTCGAGTCCTACCCTCCAGAGCAGGAGAAAACAAGTATGTTCCCTCTTCTATGTGACAGCCCTTGAGATATTTGAAGATAGCTATCCTATCTCCTCTCAGTCTCCTATTTTCCAGGCTAAACATACACAGCTCCTTCAAGCACACCTCTTAAGGCTTAGTTTCCAGTCCCTTGATCATCTTGGTCACCCTCTTCTGCACACCTTCCAGCTTGTCAACATCCTTCTTAAATTGTGTTGCCCAGAATTGGATACAGTATTCCAGATGTAGTCTCACCGAGGCAGAATCGAGTGATACCATTGCTTCCCTTGATCTGGACACTATACTTCTGTTGATGCAGCCTAGAATAGCATTAGCTTGTTTTGCTGCTGCATCACACTGTGGACTCATGTTAAGCTTGTGGTCCAACAGGATCCCTAGATCCTTTTCACATGTACTACTAGTAAGCCAGGTGTCCCCCATCCTATATTTGTGCATCTGGTTCTTCCTGCCTAAGTACAGAAGCTTACATGTGTCCCTGTTGAAATTCATTTTGTTAGGTTAAGGTCATTTTGAATTCTGATTCTGTCTTCTGTGGCATTAGCTACCCCTCCCAGCTCGGTGTCATGACAGAAGCACAGTATAGTTTGGGCTGATCCACAAGAAGATTTTCGTTGTTGTGTGTACTGTGTATATACGGACAATGACAATAAATTTATCTAATCTAATCAAGAACCTAGGATCTCTTTGGTGTCAGCTCACCATCTGCACCCCCAACAGTGCCCAGACTGGGAAAAGAGGAATTGTCTAAAGCCCTTAGCATTTTTAATCTCCCTATTCAAGATCTCTCACCTGTGGCAAGCCTTGCAATATTCTGGAACCTGGCGAAACATTAATCATAGTTGGGAGTTAAAGAAATTACTCATGTCATGCAGGCCTTGCCTTCTTCCGATGGAGAACAGAAAATGAGCAGCTCAACAATAGGGTGAAATAAATGTTTGCTAACCTCGGTGATTGCTTGGGCTAAAAATAAACCACCGGCACAGGGATCAGTCAGGTTCCACAGCATCTTATGAGCAATAAAAGTGGTAAATTGCTTACATCCAGCTGTGGCTTTGGATTTCTTTCAATGAAAATTGGATCCTGGTCTTGGCAGGGTGAGACCCAAATCAGCGGCCAGTTAGCTTGCAAAAGGCAACATGTAAAGGCTGTTTATTGGATTTATTGCAGACTTTAATGCTCCACCTTTCATCTGCCATGGAGCTTCAGGTCTGGACCAGCTCGACCATTATGCAGAATACAGTGACTTCATTGGGTGCAGATACCAGACCCTCCAGGTGTCCCCATTTCCCAGGGACAATCCCGGATTTACAGAAGCTGTCCCGGTTTCTGAATTGATCCTGGAATGTCTTGCTTTTCCTTCAAGGTAAAGGTAAAGGGACCCCTGACAGTTAAGTCCAGTCGCGAACGACTCTGGGGGTGCGGTGCTCATCTCGCTTTACAGGCCAAGGGAGCCGGCGTTTGTCTGCTCCGCGGACAGTTTTTCTGGGTCATGTGGCCAGCATGACTAAGCCGCTTCTGGCGCAATGGAACACCGACACCAGAGCAGCGCATGGAAATGCCATTTACCTTCCTGCCGGAGTGGTACCTAGCAGTTCGAAAGCATGCAGTGCAAGTAGATAAATAGGTACCTCTCCATCGGGAAGGTAAACGGTGTTTCCGTGCACTGCTCTGGTTTTACCAGAAGCGGCTTAGGCATGCTGGCCGCATGACCCGGAAAAACTGTCTGCGGACAAATGTCGGCTCCCTCTGCCTTTAAAGCGAGATGAGCAGTGCAACCCCAGAGTTGTTCAGGACTGGACTTAATTGTCAGGGGTCCCTTTACCTTTACCTATGAGCCACAAATAACTTCCAGAAAGGGAGAAGCCCAAGCTATTGGGCTGTGGAAGTTCATGCTTGAGAACTGTGTGTGTGTGTGTGTGTGTGTGTGTGTGTGTACGAAATAAATAAATAACATGCCTTATCTCTCTGCTCAGCTCACTTTTTCAAACACTTTATTGTAAGCGAGCGTGTCTTTGCTCATGACTCACAGTTGCCCTTTATTTCTGAAGCAGCATATCATTATTTTGGTCCTCTCCGAATCTGACTTCATTGATTTTTGTGCTAGCGGGAGAGAGAGGGAGAAAGAGTGAGAAATATTCCGTTCTGTGGGACAATATTTCATAAGCGTAACGGAGAGGGGGACGGCTTTTCTTCTTTCTTTCTAAAGGTTCTATTATTTTTTTCCCCCACTGGCAAACAAACCCCAGCTTCGTAGCTGGAAACCTAATGTAACACAGTGCCTGCCAAATATATTATGAAGCCCTGCGTATTTTCTAAGCAAGACAGCATATCCCTTTTCTTGCTCTCCTGTTTTTAAGCCATGGTCTCGTTCCATGGGGTGTTTTGTTTTGCTCCATTGCCCCTGATGAGGATGGTTATTTCGGAAAGGATTTGGTAACAGAAGCAGGCAAGTATAACCAAAATAGGCTGGGTTTTGTTTTGCTTTTTTTCTGAAGAATAACACTGGGAAGATTGATCAGCAGTCAGGTCGGTAAACAGGTTTGCTCTTTGTCGCTTGTAATGTATGGTGGTGTTCTGAATGCAAACGCTACTGTGTGTTTCTCGTTTTGTTCTCTGGTTCTTGTCATGTGTTGGTGGGATTTGCAAGGCTTGCACATACCATCATTTGATCTCATTAATGCTTGGTGGCTGGGCCAAACCACACACACAGGGCATTTACCATAGTGAGGGATGGGCTGGCGCCCCCTGTGCCCTCCACACACCCCCTGCCCCGGTGTCACATGCCCGCCACGGGCACCAGCAACCGATGCTATGCCACTGGCTTTGTGATTTTTCTGCTAATCAAATGTTTGAAGCTTGAGGATCTGGGATAAGCAACCAGAGACATAGGATACTTTCAAGTTCTGCTTATGAGCTCCCAGTCTGGCTGCTGTCAGCAAATTGTATGCTGGATAGATGGTGTTTCCCTGCCAGGGTTAGGCAAGGAAGTCTAACTTATAGTTTAAAGCAGTGTTTCCCAAACTTGGGCCTCCAGTTGTTTTTGGACTATAATCCTTTACCACTGATACTGCTAGCTACGGATAATGAGAGTTGTTATTATTATTTATTTCATTTCTATACCTCTGTAAATTTTTAAGAAAAATCTCAAAGAGGTTTACAATACATTAAAACATCAATAAAACAATCTGAAGAAAGTCAAATATAGAGTATACAGTCAAAGCAACATAATTACCGGTAACAGAAAACTAAAATATTATCTTAAAGATTTCAAAATACAACATTACTAAGGAGGTCAACCACAGAATACATATTTAACACAAGCAAAGTTAACCAAAAAAAAAACAAAAAAAAAACTTAAACATTTCAAAAAACACACACGATTACTAAGTGAAGTCAAATATAAAATGCACGTTTAAAACAGCACAATTAACAAGAGAATAAAATATTATCACAAGCATGACACGGCTGTTTGGCAGGCACAAAAAGATGGGGCAAAAGAATCCAATAGTTAGGGTTTGTTGTCAGGCATAGTGATGTCCCTCTGGTCTCACCTGGAGCCTCTTCAGTAGGGCTGGTGAGTATTGGCCCCGCCCCCTAGTCCAGGTGGAAAGGGCTTTGCAGGGAGCGATCTTCATGACTCACAACCAGGCAATGTCCAGCAACAGCTGGAGACCCAAGTTTGGGAAACACTGGTTTAGAGGCTTTCCAGATCTAACACCAGCACAATCACCCCTGGGACCATATAGGTTTTGGATCAGCTTCTGCATCTCCATCTTTTCCCATCCGCTCAACCAACGTCTCCCTTTCTCACCTGCTCTTTAGGTGATGACCTGAAAACATCATGTCGGAGGTCCAGGGAACTGTCGACTTTTCTGTGGAGCTGCACAAATTCCATAATGTGGATCTCTTCCAGAGAGGGTGAGTCAATAGATTTCTGTAAATGTATTTGTGCATCAGAAGGTTGCAGGTGGTTTGAAGTGAATCAGATGTCCACGTTATGAGGGGAAATCCCTCTTCTTACCAGTTGCGTCAGAGAAACAAGCCATGGGCATCATGCTCATGGCTGAGTTGTGGACTTCTGGCTGACCATGGGAAAAGTTGAATTAGATCATCCTTTGCCAGCCTGGTGTCCTCCAGATATTTTGGACTACAACTCCAATCATCTCTGACCATCCTGGCTGATGATGATGGGAATTGTAGTCCAGAACATCTGGAAGGCACCGGATGATGAGTGGACCTTTTCAGCAGTGGCACCTCGCCTGTGGAATCCTCTTCCTAGGAGACTTGTCTGGATTTTGTGATGCTAAAGTAACTGCATACAAATGCATACACTGGGGTAAAGCATGCCTTTAAATGCATATAATAGTGAAAATAACACACAAAAGGCATTATATTATAGGAAATTGTTTTGCAAAATTGTGCCTATCAGAAAGAATTGTATGCAAATAGATATGTGCAGTGCTCCCCCCCCCTAAAATAATAATGTTTAGGAGTACTCTGATTTTCCTACCCATATTGAAATACTGCCCCTCAATGAGGCCAAACTTAGATTCACAAAATGTTTAGGGGTATGTGTAACCCCTGCCCCCCCTGGAAAAAAAGCACTGGATATGTGTATATTAGGAAAATGCTTCTGAATGTTGATGAGGATTTGTTAAATGAAATAAAATCACGAACTGAGGTGGAAATGTGGAGAACTGAATTTAAGGCTGGAAAAAATGAGAAACTGAAAAAACTAAAATTGACAGATTTAAGCTCATCCCTAGTGTATATATAGCATTGCAGCCTAATGCAATTACTGCAATATGATATTTCAAAGGTTGAAATAGGAATCACCCCTTGTTTACAACCCTGTCCTGTTTGGAGGACATTCAGGGGAAAAATGCATGAAATAATTTGCATACTCAATCAGTGTTTACAATAATCAAAAGCAGACAGTGGAAAATTTGGAGTGGCATGTTCAAAATATAGTGTCTTTATTTAAAAGAAAAAAGGAAGTGTTTGTGTGTGTGTGTGTGTGTGTGTGTGTGTGTGTATGGGGGAGATATACTGAGACCTAAAGGTCAAGCATATATAATGCAATTTTTGAAAGAAATGCACATTTGAAGGTTTCTTCTCCTCATTGAAATTCACCCCGTCACCTATGATTTAATCAGTGGAGACAGCTGAGTCTCTACCAAAATTAGTTTAAAGTTTCTGACATTCTTTAATAAACTTGGAAACAGAGTTATCCAGATACAGCAGAGATCAATTAATTGATTTGCCTGCTTAGGCCAGGTCTTCATTCCCTCCAACTTGTTCTTATGCCACTCAAAATAATTGACAAATTTGGTGTGTGTATTCGTAAACATAAAAAGAGGTAGTAGAGGCGACTTAGTATGGGGGGGGGAGTAAAGCAGAGGCTACTGAGAGAATGATTGGGAGGTTCCAGCAATCATAGAATCATAGAACTGATTTAAATTTGTTTTGAATATTGTAAAGGTAAAGGGTAAAGGGACCCCTGACTATTAGGTCCAGTCGCGGATGACTCTGGGGTTGTGGCACTCATCTCGCTTTATTGTCCGAGGGAGCCGGTGTACAGCTTCCGGGTCATGTGGCCAGCATGACTAAGCCGCTTCTGGCGAACCAGAGCAGCGCACGGAAATGCCGTTTACCTCCCCGCCGGAGCGGTACCTATTTATCTACTTGCACTTTGACTTGCTTTCGAACTGCTGGGTGGGCAGGAGCAGGGACCAAGCAAAGGGAGCTCACCCCGTTGTGGGGATTTGAACCGCCGACCTTCTGATTGGCAAACCCTAGGCTCTGTGGTTTAGACCACAGCACCACCCGCGTCCCAATGTACTTCAGAGCATAATAATATAAGATGAGCAAATGACCCATCTAGTCCAGAATCCTGATCTCATAGTGGCTGATAAGATGCCCATTAGAAGATCACAGGCAGGACCAGAGCTGGGTCCTCCAGAGCCCTAGGAGAGTGGTGACCATATAAACTATCCATAGAATGCAGAAAACACAAAGGCCTGAGAGAATTGCCATTGCACTTACGAACCAAGGAAGCTGCACTATATCATGTTAGATCACTGGTCTGTCAAGCCCAGGCCTGGGGGAACTTTTCCAGCTTGAGGGACACCTTCGTTTCAGTGGCAGGTGGAACAACTACTCCAAATCTTACCTTTGCACACTAGGATAGTTTCTACACAGATTCACACCCTCTCTATCCTTCATCCAGGCTAGTGAAAGTCATTGTCAGAGTTCAGGGATGGATTCTAACCAGGCAAAAACACTCAAAGAGGTTTTGAAGCAGGACCAGTGAGGGGCATTGCCTGAGGAGAGAGGTTGTGGCATGAGAAGAGTCCAGCAGGCCAGGTAAAGAGCTTTAAATTTGGCCCACAAGCCTGATGCTCTCCATCCTTGATCTAGCCAACCCGTGCTCCCCAGATCTTTTGGAATACAACTGCCATCAGCCAAAGAGAGCCCGGACAATAGGAATTGTAGTCCAAAACAACTGGAAAGCAACAGATTGAGAAAGGTTGTTTTGGACTTTGGTTGTCTACAGAGGCATTCTGGTGTCCCAGTCCAGGATCTCCTGAACCCTAAAGAGGATCTTGTAAATTTGAAGCAATGCAGGATTGGGTCTTGGACATTCCGAATGCAAAGCAATATGCTCTCTTTGGACTATGGTTCTCTCCCCCTCCCCCATATATCACTTAAAGTGGATTTGAGGGTGCCTGTTTGGCTCAGATATGGAAGAAATGCTGAAGTAAGGGAGAAAAATATCATAGAAGTAAAAAAATTCAAAGAGATCCTTGACACTAAATGTTTTTTTGGGGGGAAAATGTCTTTTTTAATGGCTTTGTTCTGGAGTTGAAATGTGTAACACTTTAGAGGGGGAGACAGAGCACTTTAATTACTTAAAGAGCTCACTGCTAAGGCACTAGGTGATTAAATGCAAGTCAATCCTTTCATCAGTCTACATCCAATTTTGGTGTTCAATATATATCCATTAATCTGCCGGCAAGATGTATGTCTTTATTCCTTGGCAGCGCAATTGCATTCCACCCCCCCCCCCCGATAGCAAAAGCTTGCAAAAATGAATCGTGTGTTGTACTGTAGCATAATCATCTTTATGATGATGTCCACAAACAAGCAGGATGTTGGCTTCTAATAGAATTGGAAATGTAACCATAGCGGGAGATAGTTGCTGTCAGGCAACAAGAACAATAGTAATAACGTTGGGGACAGGAAATGTATACCCTTGAAATTATCATGCTCTGAGCATTTTACCAGTCAGCAAAAAAATATTTGCATGCTATGGTGCATGGTTTCTTTACCCCAAAAGAAGTTGCTGTGAAATGGTGTACAACTCTTGATGAGCCGCCAAGCCAAGCACAGCCCCGCCCCCGCCCCAGCCAAGAATAGCAACTGAGGATTAAGAAATAAACACACAATTTGAGATAGCAGACAGAGATCATGCATCTGTATAGCATCTAGCATCTAGCATCTAGCATCTAGATTAAGGGAAGTAATAGTACCACTGTATTCCGCTCTGGTCAGACCTCACCTGGAATACTGTGTCCAGTTCGGGGCACCACAGTTCAAGAAGGATACTGACAAGCTGGAACGTGTCCAGAGGAGGGCAACCAAAATGGTCCAAGGCCTGGAAACGATGCCTTATGAGGAACGGCTTAGGGAGCTGGGTATGTTTAGCCTGGAGAAGAGAAGGTTAAGGGGTGATGTGATAGCCATGTTCAAATATATAAAAGGATGTCATATAGAAGAGGGAGAAAGATTGTTTTCTGCTGCTCCAGAGAAGCGGACACGGAGCAATGGATTCAAACTACAAGAAAGAAGATTCCACCTAAACATTAGAAAGAACTTCCTGACAGTAAGAGCTGTTCGACAGTGGAATTTGCTGCCAAGGAGTGTGGTGGAGTCTCCTTTGGAAGTCTTTAAGCAGAGGCTTGACAGCCACCTGTCAGGAATGCTTTGATGGTGTTTCCTGCTTGGCAGGGGGTTGGACTGGATGGCCCTTGTGGTCTCTTCCAACTCTATGATTCTATGATTCTATGATCTAGCACTAATAATGTCAACATTGTATAAGAAAGCTTATCTACACTGTAGAGGATGGATAGGGAAGCTGTGGTCCTCCAGATACTCTTGGTCGACTCCTGCCATCATCCCTCACCATTGGTCATGGTGGCTGGGACTAGGAATGCCAGAGAAACAGAAAATGGAAGCAAAAATTGATGTCTGCAACAGCAATCAATGCAGCAGATATGAGTAATAATCACTGTTGATTCTTTCAGTCTGAAAATGATATGTAATTCATAATCCCCCCCAAAAAAATTTGTGGTGTGTTTCATTTGCCTTTAAATCAATCGGGTGGGATAACATAATGATAGTGTAATTTACTTACTTTCACCGCAGCAGACAGGGAGATAAATAACTTACTTTGGGGGTGGAATTGCAGTGGAACGGAAGCGGTGCTCCATGTGTTGACGACAGAGTGGAATGGGGAATGATGCCTTCTTAACATCTGCACTTAAGGATGAAGGGAGTTGGAATCCAACATCTGGAGGGTGACAGATTCCCATTTGCTGCTTTACAGCACAGCAGAATCTAACTCTTACCAGCTCACAGTGAATGCAAGGAATCCTCTGCTCTTCCCTCCAGAGGAGCAATTATATAATAATTGCTAAATGGTATCATAATCCGGCAACTTGGGAGAACTGAAGTCCCTGGAGACACAGTCCCAACAACACTGTTTGCCACATTATATGGCATTCACCTGTTTTATTCAATCAGATTTCTCCTTTACAGCATCTCTCCTTGTCTTGTTTTCAATTTATGCTGCTTTTGAAAAAAGATAAATTGATTTTTGGAAGTGCATTTCCCACATCTGAGCATTGACATCAAGAAGGGTGGTGTTCCATGCTGGGGATGGGCAGATCTTTCAGTTTTGATTTCTCTCATTTCCTAATTTTTCCAGTCTTAAGGTGAGTTCTCCACATTAGTTTGCAATTAATAAAGAAAGTTCTCATGAGAATCTGTCAGTATTTTTGTCCGCAAATTTCTCCTAGCATGCACATTCTTATACACAATTTTGCCTATCGTACACATTTTTTGCAAAACAGTTTCCCTAATAAAATCATTTTCTGTCATATTTTCACTGATTTATGCATATATATGCAAACTGTACCTTAGTATATGCATTTTTAGCTGGGGAACTGCATTGCAAAATCCAGACACATGAAGGGTGGCTTGTTTTTCAATTTACCGGTACTTGTTTCAGGAAGTGTGAATTAGGCAAGTTCACCTTTAAAAGCAAAATGAATCAAATTCTCCCCCCATCCTTATTCTGTGCACCACAAGGACTAATTTAGAACCCATCTTGGGGCATCCTGGTGCAAGGAGCATCCATTGAAGTTTGCTGTGCAGTTTGGAATAGGAGCAAAGATGTTGAAGCAAACTTCACGGAGGGCCAACTCCCTTCATCCATCACAGAAAGGCTTTCTGTAAATCACAACTGAGTCATGTTGGCAAAGGAATGTTGGAAAGCCTCTCTCAGAGAGGCATCTATCACATGGTGCAACAGACGTCGTCACTCTCCTCGGCTGTCAGTCTGGCATTTCTTGTCGGCACTAAATGTACTTTTGAAGTGTTTACTCTGCTTGGGTTGAAGGAGAAAAAATAGCCTTGGCTTGCACAATTGCCAGCATTCTGGTCAGAACAACAGGTAAACTTGGGTGAATTCCAACAATCCCCTTAAGTAGATTTCAATCAGCAATTGGGCTTTTAATGAGAAATATAACTGAGCTCTAGATCTCACCAATATTGTTGAATTCTTATGTTGAGAACAGAATCCCCTATATTCCCCAAAACTAACTGAGTCTTTTGCTCAGAGCTTCTAACTCATTTGAGCGTTATTTATTGTTATTTATTCAATTTATATACTGCCCCTTGAGACTCCTTCAGGTAGTGATAAAGTGGGATACCTTGGGTTAAGAACTTTGCTTCAAGATGAGAACAGAAATTGTGTGGTGGCAGCGGGATGCCCCATTAGCTAAAGTGGTACCTCAGGTTAAGAACAGTTTTAGGTTAAGAACAGACCTCCAGAACGAATTACGTTCTTAACCAGAGGTACCACTGTATTAGTTTACCTTGAGGGAGTTTAGGACATGATGATGATGATGATGATGATGATGATGATGATGATAATGAAGAAGAAGAAGAGGAGGAGGAGGAGGAGTTTGGATTTGATATCCCGCTTTATCACTACCCGAAGGAGCCTCAAAGCGGCTAACATTCTCCTTTCCCTTCTTCCCCCGCAACAAACACTCTGTGAGGTGAGTGGGGCTGAGAGACTTCAAAGAAGCCCAAGGTCACCCAGCAGCTGCATGTGGAGGAGCGGAGACGCGAACCCGGTTCACCAGATTACAAGGCCACCGCTCTTAACCGCTACACCACACTGGCTCTCTGACATGAAGCAAGGCATGTCTCTCTTTCTTATGCAGACACTTTGGAATGTGTTTTTGCAAGACAAAGATAACCGCTCATGGTACGAGATTAGGGTAGCCTGGCTTGAAGGTCTCTATATGCATCACAGTGACCAAACAGATTTATTAAATTCCTACCCAGCCCCAAAGGAGCCCAGAGGCCAACAAGACCCGAGTGCTATGGTACTCTCCTCATTTGGGATTTTGCAGCAACTGGTATTCAGAGGCATCTCGCTGCCTCTTCCCACCCCTCTGCATCTGATGCCAGAGGCAGCCACCTCCGTTTGCCTATTATTAGGGCTGGCCCTGAAGATATCTGGGAACACAGGGAAGCTTTGTTTGGAGAAACAAAAGGAGTCTGTCTTCCTGCTCACCCCATCCCCTGCGACCAAGGCATTGATGTCTGGCTCTTGTCCATTCCCTGGTGACAATGTCCTTTCTTCTTTGTTTTACATCCCTGCTGGGCTGGAATTGAATGTTGCTTGCTCCTTTTCCTACTACGTTTCCATTCAATCTCCAATATTTTATTTTATTTTATTTTTAAAAAATCAAATTCGCCTCTCCTCTTTGTCCAGCATCCCGAAGGGGAAGCAAAGGGCAGGTTACTGTAAAAATGCCAACGCAGGAGCAAATAAAAGGCAAGTCTCGCTACTGTGTTGTGCCAAGAAGGGCACCAGCTTCTGAGGTGAGCATGAAAGGCACTTTCAAGAGAGCCTGTTCATGTGGCTGTCAGAGAACTGCGGGGTATAAAAGGGTTTGGGCTTTCATTTTTCTTCTTCTTCTCCCCTGATGCCTGTGAGTGCATGCTCCTAAAAGCAAACTACCATTTGATCTCGAAGCTAAAAATAATCGTATACAGTATAGGAGAAGATCCAATCTGTGGTTTACCCACATCCAATTTTTAGAAGCTTAGCCTCCTATTTTAAAGCTTATTTGGACCAGGCAGGGGCTTAGAGGTTAAGCTGGTGGATTGTGCATTTTATCCCCCAAAGCATTTTCCAGAAGGCACAGGCTGATGTTGCAGGATGGAGCCCTGTGCAAGGAGCCTAAGTCCTAGAGCAGCTTCTGAAGAACACACTATCCCTGAAGGAGCGTCTCCACCCCCACCGTTCAGCCCGGACACTGAGGTCCAGCGCCGAGGGCCTTCTGGCGGTTCCCTCCCTGCGAGAAGCAAAGCTACAGGGAACCAGGCAGAGGGCCTTCTCGGTAGTGGCGCCCGCCCTGTGGAACGCCCTCCCAGCAGAGGTCAAAGGGATCAACAGCTACATAACATTTAGAAAATACCTGAAGGCAGCCCTGTTTAGGGAAGTTTTTAATCTGTAACATGTTAATGTATTTTAATATTTGCTGGAAGCCGCCCAAAGTGGCTGGGGAGACCCAGCCAGATGGGTGGGGTACAAATAATAAATTATTATTATTATTATTATTATTATTATTATTATTATTATTATTACCTATCTTTGCTGTCGTAAAAATGGGCATTTGGCCAAAGATTGTGCCACAAACTTAAAAATCTTGCAAAGAAAATAAAATCCAGTGTGTTGAGAGTCACAAGATTCCATTCATTATTATTCAAGGAGTACCAAACTCTGGCTTGGATTTGCCAGGCCCAGTGGCATTCTCTAGTCATTAGGGCAAATGGGGCCCTGCCCCACCAGCCTCAGTCTGCCACTGGCCAGCTCTCACCTTCCTGCCTTCTTGCTTCTTCCAGTCCAGGGGATGGCACTGCCTGACAGCTTCTTCTTCCTCCTCCTCTTCAATCCCAAGAGTTGCCATTTTAGAACTCAGCAGGAGAGAGGAGGGGCAAAACTAGAATTAGCTTAGCTGTCATTGACTCTGGCGCCACCTACTGTTGGCCTCCCACCCTACCAATCCCAATGGACAATAGCCCAACACTGACCAGGGCAAACCAGAGGGAGGGACCTTTGCCTAGGTCTTAAGTTTAAATGGGACCTCATCACATTTAAACACGTAGCAAAGGAGAGGTAGGATTCATGCCGACGCAGTTTCAGATTACTTGGAAAATTCACTGGACAGCAGGGAATCCATGGGGAGGCGGGGACTTTCAGTCTCAGCAACTGAGCCATTGGGCAAGACCTATCGGGGATGAGCTGCTATGCTCACCAGGCCTGACACACCACCAAGTCTGCAAATCGTATTCTTGCTAATAAAGGATTAAGCTCCTAGTTGCACAGTGTAGTTTACTGATGGCTCACCCCTGACATGTACAAAGCTAAGAATTACATTTGTTGTTCTGCCCATATTTATCTCTGCCAGCTCCCATCAGTGGCAAGTGGCCTTCAAAAGGCTGCCCAGAATGGAATGTGGCCCTCAGTCCAGAAAACATTCCCCACACCTATTTTCAATTAACTCTATCTGGTCGCCATACGCACTTGTCTGTATTTTTTTTATTGTATTTTGTTTGTTTTGGGAATCGTTTCTTTTAATCGTCGCTAGTTGACTTGAGTAACACCTATGCGTTATAAAGGAGTTGGTAAGCATTGTGGTGCAAATTAATGCACAAAAACTGTTATGTACCGAGTTGAATAGGATCCAAAATGCAGCAGTCTGATTGGTCCTAGAACAATAGGATTCAGAATGCAGCAGTCTGATTGGTCCTAGAACAATAGGATCCAGAATGCAGCAGTCTGATTGGTCTGCAGGAGCCACCCAATCCAGCTCCAAGTGGAAGTGAATCCGCAACCTGATTGGCCCACAGGAGTATCCCGGAATTAGCCAATCACGTGGGGCCCATTGTGTAAATAATATATATAAAGCAGACGTTTTGGGGAAAACTTCATTCCTCGCTACTATGAGCTGAATAAAGAGCATGAAATCCACACTCGACTCCGATTATATTTCAAGAACTAAGCATGTATCCTCACTTCCATCACCCCGACACTTGGCCCCTCTCTGAGCAAGCCGCTCTCCTGCACGCTTGGGAATCAAAGATCTGCACTGGAGTAATCTGTCACTGGCAAGTGGCAACGCTTGCTGTCACAGTAGTAGAGTAGCAATCTGTCCGGGTGATGACACACTGTGATCACAACTGTGTTTCTCAAGGCGTCCCGCTGGATGATAAATTCTTCTGTGTCAAGGCAAAGTGCTGCTTTTGCTTTTCTGTTTCTAATGCCAGACTATTTAACACTGGGAGCCACAGATATGACAGCATCGCGAAGTGTCCTAGCTCTTCATTCAGTAAATACTATGTGGGCCAGCTGCTTAGATGTCTGCCAGCTGCTTGGTTTCCATTTGCCTATTGGCAGTCTGATCTTAACGTGGAACAGATCTCTGGGTGTGAGATCCCCAAAGATGACTATGAGGTTGCTGAGTTCCTGAAGTGCTTGAGGAACTTGGCATATAGTATTTACTTTATCGTTTCAACAACCCTGATAGGATGAGAATATTATTTAGAACTATATACCGGTACCTATTGTATGGAAGTCAACAGCGGGACAATGAAAATGGATTCCACGCACTCTAGTGGTAGCCAATCACTGTTGCAAATGGAAATCTTGTTGGTTAGCATAAACGTATCTAGGATTAAAATTGTTGGCCAACCTGGGAGTTTCATCTGCAGAGCTTTGAGTTCTAGCTGGTTTCAGCCAATGAGCCAAACCACAGCCTACAGTGTTTCACAGATCTTCACAACTGGTGTTGGAAACTGAAATCTGATTGCCTGACAATTCTGGAGATTGTGATTTGCTCACTTGTAGGAGTGAAACTGGAGCTCAAAGTCTCACAGTCCATTCTTACAAAATGCAATCTTGTTCACTCTTGCTTTGTTCAAGGTTGGAAATTATGACTCTTAGGACGACAACAGCAAAGTGATGCCCTGACCCTGTAGGTAATTCTATAATTGGGAGGCTGTCTGCCTCTGAATGCCAGTTGATAGAAATGACAGGTGGGAGAGAAAGAAGGTTGTTGTACTCATGTCCTCTTTGTGAACTTCACAAAGAACAGGATACTGGACTAGAACGAGTCTTTGACTTGATCCACCAGAACTCTTAGGTTCTTATTTATCTTATTTTAAAATTTAAACAGGGCTGCAGGATGCAAAACTGTACTTTTAAACATTGGGCATAAAAGGGAATGTTGGCAGCTGTGGATTCTAACCCAACAGAATGGAAAGCCTTCTGATGCAACAAAAGCAGCCAATGTGGTTCCTGTGTCAGATATGCTGGAGTACCTTTTCCATCATGCTCCACCCCTGGCCCTATTGGCACCACTGGCCCTATGGGTTGGACCTGATGGGAGTCCAGCAATATAAGTCACCCCAGTTCTCCACAGTCATCAAAAGCATGAGAGAACTTTGCTGTTTGCATCTTTTCAGTAACATGAATCCCTTGTTTGTACTGGAGAAATCTGTTAGGGCCATGGATATACACAGTGATACTGGTATTGATATTCTGTGTGTACACCTCTACCATATAAAGGGAAGACTTCTGACCTCCTGGAATGAAGAAGAAAAAATGGAAATCATTGGGAGTGGAATAGTTGTGCCATCCTCTCTGACCTTTAAATTCCTGGATGAAACACGTATAGTTGAAATGTTCTCTTTCATATTATAACGGTCTTAGCCTTGCTGCTTAGAAGAAGAAGAAGCAGTATTACCAAGAAGTATGATGGCTGTGTAAAAGCTCTCCAGATAAATTTTGTTAATCCTATCCAAACTCTTCCCTTGGATATTAGGGAAGGGTTCCAACTAAGTAGGAGAACACTTGCTTTGCATGCAGAAGTTCCAGGTTCAAAGCCCAGCATCTCTAGGTAGGGCTGGGGAGGTCCCCTGCTTGGAGAGCCACTGCCAGCCAGTGTAGATGACATTGCTCTAGATGGGCCAGTGTTCTTACTCTTGGGCTTACCGATCAGAAGGTCAGCGGTTCACATCCCCGCAACAGAGTGAGCTCCCATTGCTCTGTCCCAGCTCCCGCCAACCTAGCAGTTCGAAGGACACCAGTGTAAGTAGATACCGGTAAATAGGCACCACTGTAGTGGGGAGGTAAACACCATTTCTGTGCACTCTGGCTTCTGTCACGGTGTTCCGTTGTGCCAGAAACAGTTTAGTCCTGCTGGCCACATGACCTGGAAAGCTCTCTGTGGACAAACATTGGCTCCCTTGACCTGAAGGCGAGATGAGCACCGTAACCCCATAGTCACCTTTGACTGCGCTTAACCATCTAGTGGTCCTTTACCATTACCTTTTACCTATGTTTGTTCCCCACAAGTTGTGCTTTGCATCATCTCTTTATGCTTTTTGACAACTGGTCCAGATGCACCTCTTTGGTTCTCCTCTTTGATCCAGATGCCTTTGGTTGAGTGGACATTATATGCCCACCTGGATTTCCATGCATGCACAGCTATCCTGTGCTGCTGTTCTGTGATTCTGGAAAGTTTTCTTATGGTTTTGTTTTATGGTTTTAATTGCACGGTGTACTTATTCTGTGATATTTTTGCAACCCACCCTGAAACCATTTGGTGATGAGTGGGCCATATTAAAGCATGTCCAATGTACAATAATAAACAAATAAAGCATTATAGATTTTATCTATTGTTCTGCTTTATGGTTTTCACCTTTGTTGTAAAATTTGGTTATTGGGCAGTATAGCAGTAAGTAAATACATAAATAAGCAAGCAAAATATTTGCTTTTTCGAAGGAAGGCTGCAGTTCCGTCTATAATAGTTGTCTTTTTTTCCTCCAAAAAACCTCTCTCTCTAGGTATTACTTGGTGCACGCAAGTCTGAAAGTCCCACCCAGGATCCCACATCGATTGCTGGCGACCATCGTTGAACAAACAGGTGAGAAAAGAAATGGCTTCGAATGAGGTGAGTTCAACCTGGCTTGAGGGACGGAGCCAGAAACTCAGGAGGGAGAACTGAAAGAGTCATACTGTAATGGACAAATCTGAAGTTGAGTCTAGAATAGTTCTGAAAAAAACTCAACGTGTATAGAGTCTACACAGCTGGGACGGCAGTGTGGTTACTGATTCATTTCCGTGCCCGGTTAAAAATTCTGGTAATGACTTTTAATGACCTAAATGGTTTAGGACAAGCTCATACCTATAGAAACCTGTCTGAATCTTGAGATCAGAATCAAAGGCCATGCCTATCGGCCTACCATCAAGACCTATTAGATCACACCTGCACCATACATTTAAAGCACTATTATACCTCTTTCAAATAGTCATGGCTTTCCCCCAAAGAATCCCAAGAACTGCAGTTTGTTAAGGGTGCTAAGAGCTCACAGAGCTAGAATTTCCAGGGTGGTTTAACAACCCCCCCCCCTTCCCAGGGATCTCTTTGTTTTTTTAAACAAATAAACAATTCAACAACATTTCAAATTTAGCAGTCAGTCGTTCCACCTTTGATTCCCCCTCCCTCCCTCCATGGTTCCCTCAAAATTTCAATTTATGCTGCATATCATAGTTACTCTACACCTTCACCTCATAGGAAAAACAAAAAGTTCACCCCCACTGCTGTTCTTACTCAAATCCTATTTGCGTTTTAACATTTTTACACTGAGTTTTTCAGTATTCTGAAAATATTTTCCAATCTTCTTTGAAACCAGTCTCTTCCTGATCTCTGATTTTACACTCCAAACTTGCCATTTCTACATATTCTATTTCAGCTGCCATTCTTCTTTGTTGGGGACCACTTTATCATGCCATTTTTGTGTCCTGCTGATTTCAATGGCATTTACTTCCAAAAAGTGAAATTTATTGTGGCAGTCTTATGCATACCGCCACGGGAAATTGTCTGGATTGCTCCCACCCACAAAAGTAAAATACCATGGGAATGACAAATTCAGTTTCATTTGATTCAGTTTCGCTGCTGTTTTAAATATGACTTACTGAAGGAGCACCATTTTTCTTCATTCTGCGAAAGATGTGTTTGATGAGCCCTTTGATGCTGTCCCAACAAGTTTGCGCTGCTCATTGCTCAGTGGAGCAGGAAAGAATGAAGACGCGGGATTGTATCAAATTGCTGTCATTAGTTCCAATAACGCTCGAGGAAGCAATTTCTGCCTCCATCAACTGGAAGCAAATTTACTGCCTTTTGAAGTACAAGAGAGAGAACAAACCTTTTTATTTTCCATTGAATGCCATATGATTTTATTTTATTTTAATGCTGTAATGAACCTGCGTGAGTAATGTCCAGGATTTTACAGGTTAATGTTTTAAAAGGCACAAATACCATTGTTAGGGAGGCTTACGTGAATCTGGCAGGTCCCATTTTGAAAATGGATTGCTGTGGTTCTGCTGGCGCCAACAGTTATCCCAAACAGACCTTCTATCTGATTCAGGCTCTCCAATTCGCTTTCTGTCAAGAAAAGAATGATTAGCTGCTGGGTGTACAAACTCTTTAATGCAACCTAGCTAGGGGCATAAGAATGAGGAAATGTATCTACAGGCACATCCCTTTGGGAAGCAAATGATAGCATATCCACTTGATCTAGAATTTCATTCATTTTGATTCAGATTGGTTTGGATGAAGAATTCAAAGTTGATCTCTTCGGACTCGATGGATGACCATTAGAATGGCACATGTTGTTTAATGTGATTCCTGCCTTAAAGCACACACAAACACAACTTTCCACACTGTTTTCACATAGTTTTGTGTTTGTGTGTGTGGTTGTTTTTTGTTTGTTTGTTTGTTTTTTGGAGATTCAGCAACTCTATCTCTATTTGGCCAAGGCACTTAAATGGGCAGAGACATGAAAAGCACGAGGGTGGCAGACATTCAGTGTGGAGGTGGGCTGGTAACAAGAGGCTCCGGCATGGCACTTAGGGACACACTGTTAGGATTTTTATCTATCCTCTGCTGCTTCAGCAGGACTGTTATGTTTAGTGTAAATCACATGAGTGTCTGAGAGAGTGTGCAAAAGGAAGTCTATCTTATCTCTTCCGCCTAAGTGTTGTTATTGTATGGTTTAGTTTCACTTCTGTCGTGTCGCAGTTTTGTACTCTTTGTTTGGAGAACACAGACGTGATTATGGAGTCTCTGTATATAGACTGTAAATAAAGTAGTTTAAAGCTACAGATGAGTCTTTCTTCTTGCTGCATGATGCTAGAAGACCTGTGTGCTCTTTTCATACGAAAAGGGTTGCAGATTACTGCCACTGTGGACTGAAATGACATGCCAGCCAGAGAGGGTCACCGGGAGGGTGCTCCGGAGTCTTGGGGAGTTCGCTGTCTCCCCAGAGCGTTTTTCCAACACACACACCATGCAAGTCAATGTTTGGCAAAGAACACCACCACCCCCGCCCCTCCAGTCTCGAAACAATCCCATGTTTACTTTCAGTGCACAGAAACACCAAGTGGCTGGGTAGTCACTCTTCAAAGGCCACACAGTCCCAACTCAACCCCCCAGCCCATCATTTCACAGGCTGATATACCACAGCTAGCTTTCCCCTTCTGCTAGCCCAGCCCTATATTTCCATTCAGCCTGCCAGGACCCTACCAGGAGCTGTTTCTTTCTTCCATGTCATTGCCCCTGCTTAGCATACAAATGCATTAGGTTAAACTATGGAGTTCACTTCCGCAACTGGCAGTGACAGCCAGCACCTTGAGTGGATTTAAAAGATAAGTTCATGGGAAATATGACTATCAGTGGCTACTAGCCTCATTGGCTATGATCTCCCTCCACTATCGAACCACCAACCTTCCCATTGGTAAGCCTGTCAGGTGAATACCAACTGCTGGATACCACAGGAGGGGTGAATGCTATTGAGCTCAGCTCGGGCTTGTAGGCTTCCAACGGGCATCTGGTTGGCCACTGTGAGAACAGGATGCTGGACTAGATGGGCCACTGCCCTGATCCAGCTGGGCTAGTCTTATGTTATCCCAGTGGTGTTGAATGCCCTCTGGGAGCTTCTGGGGAACCACTGGATTAAAGTGCTTCATAGAATTGTAGAGCTGGAATGCACTCCAAGGGTCATCTAGTTCAACCCCCTGCAATGCAGGAATTGCAATTAAAGCATCCAAGCCAGATGACCACCCAACCTCTGCTTAAAAAGCCTCCAAGGAAGGAGAGTCCACAGCCTCCTGAGGGAGTCCATTCCACTGTCAAACAGCTTTTACTGTCAGAAAGGTCTTCCTGGTGGTTAGTGAGAATCTCCTTTCTGGAAGCCATTGGTTCAAAGCCTACCCTCTAGAACAGGAGAAAGCAAGCTTGCTCGCTCTTCCATGTGACAGCCCTTGAGTCTCCTCTTGTCCACCCTAAACAAACCCAGCTCCTTCAACCATTCCTCATAAGGCCTGGTTTCCAGACCCTTGATCATCTTGGTTGCCCTTCTCTGCACACGTTCCAGCTTGTCAGCATCCTTCTTAAATTATGGTGCCCAGAATTGGACACAGTATTCCAGGTGTGGTTTGACCAAGTCAGAATAGAGTGTTACTATTACTTCCCTTGATCTGGACGGTATACTTCTGTTAATGCAGCCTAGAAGAGCATAACCTTTTTTCTTCTTTTTCTTTTTTTGCTGCTGCATGACACTGTTGATTCATGTTAAACTTGTGGTCCACCAAGACCCCAAGATCCTTTTCACATGTACTGCTAAACAGCCGGAACTTGAAGAACACATACCCTTAGTTCACAGGAAGGGAGAATTTCAATTATATACGACAACCGCCTTCTTCTTCGTCTTCTTTTGACCACTTTAGTTTAGAGGAGTAGCCTCCATAGCTTGCTATTCTGGTGCCGGATAGAGTTGCAGATTGGGCTTCCCCGCCATTTATATCTGACTGCATCCCATTCCAGTAACCTTGAAAAATGAACTTGGGTTTATGGAAATAACAGCGATAAGTGGCTACATTTATATTACTGACTTCCGTGTGAGGAAATTAATAGGGATATCTTACTTTCCCATCGTCCGTAATGGAATAGTGTTAGAGAGGCAAATTGCTCTTTCCAATGGGCTAATTGGAAATGTCAAAAGGCGAGGCTGAGTTGAAGGATTGATTATAGAGCCATGGAACTTTTCGGCAGGAGTTATACTTTGAGAAGAAAGGGATGAAGAGCAGAGTCTCTAATCAAAATGACAGGAAGTGACAGACATGCCTTAACATGCCAATCTTAAAGCTCAGAGTAAGTTTAGAGTAAAATACAGCCCAGGAAACTGAGTGAAGTCCATCGGCATAAATATTAGGAGCTAACTCCTAATGAGAGATTTTGCTTTCGTGGGCTCCATGATCACTGCAGATGGTGACAGCAGTCATGAAATTAAAAGATGCCTGCTTCTAGGGAGAAAAGCAATGACAAACCTAGACATCATCTTAAAAAGCAGAGACATCACCTTGCTGACAAAGGTCCGTATAGTTAAAGCTATGGTTTTCCCAGTAGTGATGTATGGAAGTGAGAGCTGGACCATAAAGAAGGCTGATCGCCGAAGAATTGATGCTTTTGAATTATGGTGCTGGAGGAGACTCTTGAGAGTCCCATGGACTGCAAGAAGATCAAACCTATCCATTCTGAAGGAAATCAGCCCTGAGTGCTCACTGGAAGGACAGATCCTGAAGCCAATACTTTGGCCACCTCATGAGAAGAGAAGACTCCCTGGAAAAGACCCTGATGTTGGGAAAGATGGAGGGCACAAGGAGAAGGGGACGACAGAGGCCGAGATGGTTGGACAGTGTTCTCAAAGCTACCAACTTGAGTCTGACCAAACTGCGGGAGGCAGTGGAAGAAAGGAGTGTCTTGTGTGCTCTGGTCCATGGGGTCACGAAGAGTCGGACACGACTAAACAACAACAACAACAACAACTCCTAGGGGCGGAAGTCCCTTTGCTTCCCCCAATAAAATATTGAAGTGGGCCGGGTGTCCCCAAAGCTGATGGGCATTGCCATTCAAATGGTGTGCGTGCTGCGTCTTGTGATCTATTATACGGGGCTGGCCTTACCGCCCCCCCCCAATATTTTATTCAAGTTGGCACCCCTGGCAAGACCATAGGCAAAAAGGAGTGTTGCAATAGAAGTGACTTTTACCTCTGTACAGTAGGCTACATCCCAGCCCTGCAATAACCGGAGGTCTCTGCAGACATTGCCCTCCACCCACCATTCAGGCAAGTAAGCAAGAGGTATTCCAAGGCACTTTGGGAGCGTGCAGAACGGGGCAGTGGGGGTGTGGCCTCGGGAAAGAGGGCATGGTCTGGGAAGGAGGTGTAGGGGAATCCCATGGGCCATATAAGTCAGCCTGGAGGGTCATATTTGGCCTGGGGTTCTCCACCCCTGGTGCACATGGTAGCTCACGGGGGGGGTGAATAAACCTCTTAGATTTTTTGACTGCAGAAACCCTCATCAGCTATCTGAGAGCCAGTGTCGTGTAGTGGTTAAGAGCGGTAGCCTCGTAATCTGGTGAACCGGGTTCGCATCTCCGCTCCTCCACATGCAGCTGCTGGGTGACCTTGGGCTAGCCACACTTCTCTGAAGTCTCTCAGCCCCACTCACCTCACAGAGTGTCTGTTGTGGGGGAGGAAGGGAAAGGAGAATGGTAGCCGCTTTGAGACTCCTTCGGGTAGTGATAAAGCGGGATATCAAATCCAAACTCTTCTTCTTCTTCTTCGTCTATCTGGCAATGCACACTACTGGTATGCATTCTGTTTCATAGGTCAATTCACACAGGTGCTCTTACAAGTGACACTTCCTCAACCTCCATGGTTGTTGGGTTTTTTTGGGGGGGGCTCTGTTCTGTGTTGAGCCCCTTTGCGGGATTAGGTTCCACTTCATTTCCCAGCCCTGGTAACTGCAGAAGACAATAGAGTGGGGAATCACTGCTTGCTTCAAGCTCTCCCATGTTGTCATTGTTAGAAGTTTGTGTGCCTAGGCAAAGCAACTGTGGAATTGCTTTCTTTAAAACAGTAGCATCCCGTGGGTGAATGCCCATTGGGAGAAAAGGATGGTTTCAATTCATGCAGGCCCTGGTAGCATGGATTGTTTGTTTTTAGTTCAAACAGATTAGACTTTGTTAAAGGTCAGGAACTGACAGGGCTCATGAATTACAAGACAAGCTATGATCCTTCGTTATATGGTCCATTTGCTACATCCTTGCAGAGCTTCAAAGAAGCAGACCAGCGTGACTTAGGCCATATTCACATCACGCAGTTAAAGAACTATGATACCCCTCTAAATAATCATGGCTTCCCCCAAATAATTCTGGGAGCTATACCTTTTTATGGGTGCTGAAAGTTGTTAGGAGTGTTTCAGAGCAGGGATGGTGAGGCTGCAAGCTTCCCCGGGGGGCTGGGGGGCTGGGGGAAGGCTCTGCCACTGCTGGAGTGGATGGTATTGTCAAGTTATCTGAATGCACACTCATGTTTGTTTTCCTTCTTTGCAAGATATCAAACCCTGCTTTAGCTCAGATGTGCATAGCGAATCATGTACTTCGCTAGGTTATGATCCGAAATAATTATGCGCATTGATAGCGTGTGAGCATTAATAGCCTTAGCGTAAACCTTTGGTGTTAACACTTGTCATTGGGTGAGTGTGTGGTCACGCTTTTAAGGTTGCCACAGGATGCAATTTGATAAAGCTCCCCATTTTCAAGTGTGGAAAGGCTTTCTCCATTGCATGGGTTAAACGCCACATAGGCAGATTTTACTAGCTAGCTTTCTGAGTAAGTATTTTCATGAAGGTTAAAGACTGGCTGCATTTACATTCTCAATCCCATGGGGGAGGCACCAGGGCTACACTGAAATGTAATTAGAAGTAACTGAAAAAGAACAATGGCTGTGTGTGTGTGTGTGTGTGTGTGTGTACACTAGCATATGTTATTACCTGTTCCTGCTATAAAGAGGAGCTTACGTGGGAAAGTTGTCATTTCATCACTTGCCTTTAATTAGGTTTTATTTAAGGAAAGCATATTGGCCTGAAAGATGCAAAATACGTACAGAAGCTAGGTAAACATCACCATCTGCTTATGACCTCCTGTCTCCCTCAGCATCACACACACACACACACAAACACACACACACAGACATCCCACTTTGCAGGCAGTTACTGGTGACATTGCAGTGCGAACTCAAGCTTGCAACTCAGAAGCTGATCACTTTCTTTGCATGCATAATGGGCCGTGGTAGAGTCCTAGCATGACTAGGTAAGGACTTTTAACCAGGGCTGAGCTGAACATTGAGAATTCTTTTTGCGCATCCTTCAGTATGTGCAAATCTGACCCTTCTCACACTACCCTGGAAGCAGAGGATGGAGCAACGGTTCAATTGCCATCCTGTAGGGCTGAGCTTAAGATTCAAATGTTAGAACTTCTGGGTATTCCCCCCTCCCCCCCAGGAGATAACAGGGCCTTCTCAGTAGTGGTGCCCTCCCTGTGGAACCCCTTCCCTTCAGGAGATAAAGAAATACACAACTTTTAGAAGACATCTGAAGGCAGCCCTGTATAGGGAAGTTTTTAATGTTTGATGTTTTATTATGTTTTTCTATATGCAGTAAGCTGCCCAGAGTGGCTGGGGAAACCTAGCCAGATGGATGGGGTATAAATAAGATGGTGATGGTGATGATGAAGATGATGATCAGTGATCTTAGGGAAGAGCCACTGCTTGTTCTCCTCCAAAAAGGATGTCCTACACACAAGTAGAACCTTGGCAGAGATACATGCCCAACTGGCATGCTCCCTCCCTCCTAGGCGATCGTTCGGGAGCTTCAAAAGCATTCCTCAGCCTGAACATCACAGCGACTAATGCCAGAAGACATTAGCACACTAACGGCTCCGCAGAGGTTTGCGCAGCTGCGTAACAGAACTCAGCAACTCAGCATTTTGGCTAATCTACTTTATTTACATATAAACACACACGGGGCACTTCAACATGGCTCCCTCTCTCTATAGCATCAGTCAGCAAAGAGAAAGAACAAAGGACAAAAGTCCCACTTCAGGAAACACAGTAAGACAAACACCCTGTCTTCATCACATCCCATTCCTGTGGAATCAAAACACATACCCAGTCATGTGATAGACAACAAACCCATGGCTGCACACGGGGAATGAATCTCCAACAGTAATCACAGTTGCCACCCAGATGCCTGTGGGAAACCCACAAATGGGACCTGAGCACAGGAACACTCTCCCCCTTTGTAGTTTCCAACAACTCATATTTGAAAGCAGTAGAGAACCCGTCCAAGTGATGCTGACACCAAAACCCCACACAGACACTAAAGCAAAATAATGCGAGTTTTGCCACCCCACCCCCCTTTCCCCTCCTTCCTTTCCACAACCTTATACTCTAGGCAACACCAGTGTTGTTGCTTTTCTGGGGGTACGCAGGGGTAATCATACCCCTAAACATTTTATGAATCTAAGTTTGGCCTCATTGAGGGGCAGTATTTCAATATGAGTAGGAAAATGTGAGTACTCTGTATACCTGAAGGAGCGTCTCCACCCCCACCGTTCAGCCCGGACACTGAGGTCCAGCGCCGAGGGCCTTCTGGTGGTTCCCTCACTGCGAGAAGCAAAGCTACAGGGAACCAGGCAGAGGGCCTTCTCGGTAGTGGCGCCCGCCCTGTGGAACGCCCTCCCATCAGAGGTCAAAGCGATAAACAACTACCTGACATTTAGAAAATACCTGAAGGCAGCCCTGTTTAGGGAAGTTTTTAATGTGTGATATTTTAATGTATTTTAGTGTTTGTTGGAAGCCGCCCAGAGTGGCTGGGGAGACCCGGCCAGATGGGAGGGGTACAAATAATAAATTATTATTATTATTATTATTATTATTATTATTATTATTATTATATACTCCTAAACATTTTTTTATAGAAAAAACAACAACACTGGGCAACAGTAATGTCTCACATCGAATGTAACTGCTCTATAGAAAAGACTCTGCGACCTGAAAAAGAGACAATGCGTGTCCTTTTGTAACCAAAGAAAATCTTTAATAAAAATTATTTTTTTAAAAAAACACATTACTGCCCTTTACTGTGGAGGCAGAGCATAGCCAACATGGCTAGTAGCTGTTGAACTTGCCCAATCATCATTTAAAACCATGTGATCAATGTAATAAAAAGCAACAGCAATATTATTTCATAATAACTGGAGGTTCACAAAAGCCCAACCTTTTAGGGGCACGTGTGTCAAATTCTGGGGTGCTATTCCAAGGCAACGCCTAACTGCATCATTTCTGATCCCACCAGGTCACCTTTGAGCAAAAAGCCACTGCCAGCACCTTCTCTCTCTTCAAGTAACATTTTGTACAGCAGGATTAGAAACAGAAAAGCACACACCTGCTGAAAGCGAAGGCAACACTCACAGGGGCCCCATTGCAATGCTAGCCACGTCTGTCAATCTGAGCATTGCTTTCTTCCTGTGTTCTCAGGCAGGAGGTTTTTAATTAAGGGAAAGCTCTGCAGAGTCTAGTATCTCAATCTGCTTGCATATGAGTGCCATTGTCTTGCGGTTGTTTTTAATCGTTGGGGTGGAGGTTCAAGGAGGCCCCCATGTTTTCGAATTACCATCGCTACTGTGAAAAAAGGGAACAGTCAGGGGGCAGAAGTGTGCGATGGTGTGTGTGTGTGTGTGTGTGTGTGTGTGTGCGTGCTGTTTTTCTTCTGTTACTGTGTTTTTCAATTACAGTCATATCAATGTTATGCTGGGCGGGGGGACATGCTCACGGAGAACCCTGGGCATTGTACCCCCACTTCAAGTACCAGCCTATCTATCAACTCTTTCTATTGCTATTCATCGTTTCGCTTTTATTAAAGCACGGTTTAATGTATTCCCCTCAAACGTCCTTTTTCATAGATTTTCTAGGGGCCAAGTTTCGGTCTTATGTGCCTGTGATAACCGTTCGACTGAATCTCTTCATCACATAGTGTTTGTCTGCCCCTTGTATTCTGCCGCCCAAAAGACTCTATTACTTCCATTAACTCAAAAATTACTGGGGTATTTGGAAGAGTCTTACCTTGCTCTTCTGTTGCAAGGTTCAGACTCGATTATAACCCTACATATGGCAAAATTTCTGACATCAGTTCTGACACTTAAGAAACGCAATGGATTGTTATATACAGCTTGAAATTTTAATTTAATTTTTATCATATTTTATTCAATTGAGTATCCCTTTTAATCTATTTTACTGTTAGCAATTGTAAACCAGACTGTGCTGTTTCTGTTTTTGGTTGAGTTGAATTACAGTCATACCTCGGGTTGCGCTTGCTGCGGGTTGCACAATTTCAGGATACGAAACCGCCGAATCCGGAAGTACCGGAACGGGTTACTTACGGGTTTCGGCACTCGCGCATGCGCAGAAGCGCTAAATTGCGCTTTGTGCATGTGAAGAAGAAGAAGAAGAAGAAGAAGAAGAAGAAGAAGAAGAAGAAGACTTTGAATTTGATACCCCACTTTATCACTACCCGAAGGAGTGTCAAAGCGGCTAACATTCTCCCTTCCCTTCCTCCCCCACAACAAACACTCTGTGAGGTGAGTGGGGCTGAGAGACTTCAGAGAAGTGGGACTAGCCCAAGGTCACCCAGCTGTTGCATGTGGAGGAGCGGAGGCACGAACCCGGTTCACCAGATTACGAGTCTACCGCTCTTAACCACTACACCACACTGGCTCTCAGAAGCGCAGAATTGTGTCACGCGCGTGCGCAGACGCAGCGGCGCAGGTTGCGAAGGCTGCGGGTTGTGAACATGCCTCCAGCGCAGATCGTGTTCACAACCCGAGTGTCCACTGAAGTTGTAAATGGCTTGTCACTTTCTTCATTGACAGACCATCTGAAGCTTGGGAGGGAAGGGGGGTGTTGCTGCTGCTTATGGGTGCAGCCAAAGCAAGTGGAGAGGGGAAAGAGAGAGAACTCCACTCTTCCTGCTTGGTTTCTGGAAAGATGGGTTATGCTGGGATGTCAGAGGGCTGCTGATAGGATTCCTGTTTCTTGAACTGAAACCATGTGGCATCAGTGAAGGTTCAGGAGGAATCTGGAAGGGTCTAGTGCAGTGGTGGCGAACCTATGGCACATGTGCCAGAGTGGGCACTCAGAGCCCTCTCTGCGGGCAAGCACGCCATCGATAAATAAGTGGGTTTGGGGTTGCTATCTGGGCACTCGGTCTCTTAAAGGTTCGCCACCACTGGTCTTGTGGATGGGGGTCTGAGCAGGCCCAGGAGCAGAGCTGAAGCAAGTTTCAATTGACCTTGGGGGCCTAGCCTAGCCCTAGACATGTTTTGGTGTTACCTTAATGAACCATAGGGACCCAGGTGGCGCTGTGGGTTAAACTACAGAGCCTAGGGCTTGCTGATCAGAAGGTCGGCGGTTCGAATCCCTGCGACGGGGTGAGCTTCCATTGCTCGGTCCCTTCTCCTGCCCACCTAGCAGTTCGAAAGCACGTCCAAGTGCAAGTAGATAAATAGGAATCGCTCCGGCGGGAAGGTAAACGTTGTTTCCGTGCGCTGCTCTGGTTCGCCAGAAGCAGCTTAGTCATGCTGGCCACATGACCTGGAAGCTGTACGCCGGCTTTCGGCCAATAAAGCAAGATGAGTGCCACAACCCCAGAGTCGGACACGACTGGACCTAATGGTCAGGGGTCCCTTTACCTTTACCTAATGAACCATACTTAGACCGTTACCTCACCAGGAAGCTAGCCTGGCTATTCCAGGAATTTGAAACCTTGCTTGGATTTTTACACTTGCTAAATCCAGAAATTAGAAGGATCCAGAAATTAGAAGCCTTCCTCCCCACCAAAAAACCTCATATCAGTATTTACTCATTGATGAGATCAAGGAATATTCCATGGGGAAGTTGTGCTCAAGCCTCGAGACACACAAGAGCATACCAAAGTGAGCATTTAAGCCTTTGTTGGTGTATATATCCACTTTCCCCACTTAGGTTGCAGGAGGAGGAGGAAGGCTCTCAAAACTTGCATGGAAGTTTTTACATCTGATCAGCTCAGGTTTAGCAAAGTTTGTCTAAATTAACTAGTACACACCTACTGTCTTGCAAGATCAGTGAAATAAATTTGATTTGGGGTACATAGAAAATCATGTTTAGGAGTTTGCTAGGTCTGCCATTTGATGAAAAGAATGAAAGGCATATGAACTTTTTAATGTCTCAATCAAATCAAATGTTTGATGGATTTTTGAAAGAAAGAAAGAAAGAAAGAAAGAAAGAAAGAAAGAAAGAAACATAATCTTAAACCATTACAATGCTGTGCTGACTTAGAAGAGGTGGTCCCTCCTGTACAACGGATAAGATGATATGTCTGTTCTAAAACAGCAGCAGTCTGTTATTTTTATTACAGGGTGGAATATTATTATTATTATTATTATTATTATTATTATTTTGCAGGGCGGGGAGATTATTTCTAACTATTTTAACTAAACAAAGAATGCTTCCCAGATTTATCGGGGTAGAGTTTTAATCCATCAAAAGTTTTAAAATTAATTAAGCTGATTTATCAACGCAAAGTTGCAGGCCTAGAATTAATGTAGCAATTAACTTACATGCAGAGAGCTCTGCAAGGCATTCGGTCTGACCTCTGTGGAAGTCCAGGTTTGAGAATTAATTCCGCAATTAATTAATTGGCAACAAGCATCACTTTGATCTTGCAGCCCATGTTTTTGGAAGGTTCATCAGAATTAGCATGCAGAGAAAGCATCCCGCACAATGCCAGTATTCTCACCGAGCAAGCTGGGGTCAAGGTCAGCTTGCTTCAATGACGTACCCTATATACTCGAGTATAAGCCTAGTTTTTCAGCACATTTTTTGTGCTGAAAAAGTCGCCCTCGGCTTATACTCGAGTGAGGCAGGCAGTGGCTCCGATGAAGCTTTCCCAGGTTTTTTGTGGTAAAATTGGGTGCCTCGGCTTATATTCGGGTCAGCTTATACTCGAGTATATACGGTATATTGCTTTAAAAGCCTTGATGAAAAGGACTGGCAAAGAAGTAAATACACCATAGCAGGGATCCCTCCCATTAAACATGGCTGGAAGCATCTCTCTGACAACTCTCCACTAGCTCTCTTATGGTTTGCAATAGTTTTCCCGACACTGATTTAAAGCATAGAGAGCCTTTGTCATAAAGGTTTACCAGAAGCTTTAACTAAGAAAAATGGTTTTGTGGCAGTATAGAATCATCATAGAGTTGGAAGAGACCACAAGGGCCATCCAGTCCAACCCCCTGCCAAGCAGGAAACACCATCAAAGCATTCCTGACAGGTGGCTGTCAAGCCTCTGCTTAAAGACCTCCAAAGAAGGAGACTCCACCACACTCCTTGGCAGCAAATTCCACTGTCGAACAGCTCTTACTGTCAGGAAGTTCTTTCTAATGTTTAGGTGGAATCTTCTTTCTTGTAGTTTGAATCCATTGCTCTGTGTCTGCTTCTCTGGAGCAGCAGAAAACAACCTTTCTCCCTCCTCTATATGACATCCTTTTATATATTTGAACATGGCTATCATATCACCCCTTAACCTTCTCTTCTCCAGGCTAAACATACCCAGCTCCCTAAGCCGTTCCTCATAAGGCATCGTTTCCAGGCCTTTGACCATTTTGGTTGCCCTCCTCTGGTTGCCCTCCTCTGGACACGTTCCAGCTTGTCAATATCCTTCTTGAACTGTGGTGCCCAGAACTGGACACAGTATTCCAGGTGAGGTCTGACCAGAGCGGAATACAGTGGTACTATTACTTCCCTTGATCTAGATGCTATACTCCTATTGATGCAGCCCAGAATTGCATTGGCTTTTTTAGCTGCTGCATCACACTGTTGACTCATGTCAAGTATGTGGTCTACCAAGACTCCTAGATCCTTTTCACATGTACTGCTCTGAAGCCAGTATAAAGAGCAACAGAGGTATGGTGACATATTTTGTGGGCTAGAGTCCACTTCATCACTGGGGGGTGATGACGCGCTTTAGTCCATGAGCACATACGCCTTCGTAAGAGTCCTGTTGGATCAGCTCAGAAGTCGAACATCTGATGCAGCTGTTGGCTATTGTTTCCAGGGCACCAGCACCAATCAGAAGCTGTGCCTTGGTTTTTGAACATTTTGTAAGTCAAATGGACTTCCAGAACTGATTAAGTTTGGCGCTTTTGTTTTTGCTATTTATTTTGTGTTTATGTTTTTGAGGATTTTTTGATTAATTTGTTTTTGTGACTGTGTGGAGCTGATTGATTGATTGATTGACTGTGTGACTGCGGAAATGGATAAAATCCCCCCACCCAAACAATGACTATCATCAGTGCAGGTAAGAAAAAATAATAATTTTAATTTTTATCATCTACAATACTGTCTTATTTATTTTATAGTACAGTGCATTGTTTATTGCTCTCATTTCATGGATGAATAGTCTCGTTAGATAGCAAAATTCACGTTAGATTGCTGTTTTAGGGGCTATTTTTAAAAGTCTGGAACGGATTAATCCATTTTGCATTACTTTCTATGGGAAAGCGCGCCTTGGTTTTGGAACGGACTTCTGGAACGAATTAAGTTTGAGAAGCAAAGTAGCACTGTATTAGCTTGAAACCTGTGTGTGAGAGTGTGTTTGTGTGTGTGTGAACTCTTGCAAATCACACTAGCAACACACACACACACACACACACACACACAAATTCCCCAAATGCAAGGATGGGATAAGGATTTACAGTGATACCTTGGGTTACATACGCTTCAGGTTACTTACGCTTCAGGTTACAGACTCTGCTAACCCAGAAATATTACCTTGGGTTAAGAACTTTGCTTCAGGATGAGAACAGAAATTGGGCAGCGGCGGCGCAGCGGGAGGCCCCATTAGCTAAAGTGGTGCTTCAGGTTAAGAATGTTTTCAGGTTAAGAACGGAACTGCAAAAAGAAAAATACACGCCCTGCCCCCCTTCCCACCCCTCAGGGACAGCGGTGTCATGCAAGGCTGGGGTCTTGGTGGTGGCAGCCTCTCCTCCTATTTGCCCACTCTCCAGCAGCCACTACAAGCTGCCCAAGGGTGGAGGCAGGTCGTGGCAGCAATGGGATGTAACGGGATGCTGGCTCACAGCCACCACTGCTGCCATCACCACTGCTTAGTTCCAAAACTGTCCCTGGAAAATAGAGACCCTTGGAGGACATGCATTATATTGGCTTGCCTCGTATAAATAATGTCTCTAATATGCTACCAATTATGCACCACTGGGGATCCCGGCAAAGGTATATTTGGAAGAGAAAATAACATTAGGTTCTGCATCTCTGAAGGAAGTTAGTGTATCAAATATACACACACACTTTAAAAAATAATAAAATAAAATAAAATAATACAATCAAATTGCTTTTCTTTCTTTTTTTGTCCCGTTAGATTAAGAGAAGAATAGATGCAGTTTAACCAATGACTCTAGAATGATGAGTTTTAAATGAAAATAAATCAGGCTGCATTGCCTGCCTTTCGAAGAGCTTATCTGCTTCATGCTTTTTATTGTCGTCACTGCGGTAGAGCAAATAAATGAGTTTTCTTTCTTTCTTTTACTGTCCAAGCTTCCATTATGATGCTTGGCGGAAGTGCTGGGGCTGAACGAGGCAGGGACTCAGTGTCTCGTGGAATGTTCTTGAAGGAAAACATGTTTTAGTTTTCCAGACCCACCACAAAATGGAAGCCAAAGATAGATGAGAGGAAGTACCGTGTGTTGTGCCTGTCACTGGGATGTTCCACTTTGGTGTTTAGATGGGGGGAAATGGAGGTTCTGATGCCCCCACATATACTGTTTCCTGTACTTATATATAAAAAAAGTTTGTGGAACTTACACCAGGGAAAAAAGGTGTGTGTGGGGGGGGGTCTCAGTCAAAATCTATTTTAAAGTCTTGTTTTCACTCCGCCATCTTGCTCCCAAAGAGGTTCCGGATCTGGCATAACTTTACACCAGTTTATCTCAAGGTGGCGTAAATTACACTGGCTCCCATAGTTCGGATTGCTCCCTCTAAGTGTTTGATGCATTCCAAATGCATAGAAGATGGGGGCCTGATTAATTCTGGGTGCTCAGGCTGGAAATCTATCTCATAGTTATTCCATTTTCGGATTTTGTTTTCCAGGTGATTCAATTCTTTGTGCAGCCTGTGTCCATGATAACACCGTCTACAGCAGAGTGTTTCAGATTTTGTACAGGAATGAAGAGATTGTCATCAATGAATCTATGAACTTCAGGGCCCACCTTCTTGTGGATGGTGAAAAGGTGAGTTTGTTTCTCTCAATTTGGACTCTTGTTTCTCCCTCTTTTACACACAACTTAATAATTTAATAATAAACCTTTATTGTCACTACACCACCTGTATCAAACACTTAGAGGGAGCAATCCGAACTATGGGAGCCAGTAATGAATCTGGTTCCACTGGTAAGGTATAGTGCAGATATTAATATTGTAGAATTTGAAGCAACTGGAAACATGAAAATAGCAACTGCACCCCACCCCCATGCTATGCCACTACTGGGTCTCTTGACAACTTTTCTGTGACTCTCTGGGACCTCTGTCTCTCTATGGGAGACCCCTTTCTCTCTCTGGGACCTCTCTCTCTCTGCCATTCTTCAAGTTGCCAGTCAGTTGGCTCTCTGGTACACTACAGACAAACCTCGGTTCCCAAACGCCTCCATTTTGGAATGTGTCGGCTCCCGAACGCCGAAAACCCAGAAGTAAATGTTCCGGTTTTTGAACATTTTCCAGAAGCCAAACTTCAGACGCAACTTCCGCTTGAGTGCAGGAAGCTCCTGCAGCCAATCAGAAGCCGGGCCTTGGTTTTCGAACCGTTTCGGGAATCAAACGGGCTTCTGAAATGGATTATGTTTGACAACCAAGGTTCGATTGTACTTGTGTTTCCTGAGTCCCACTTTAGCAGGAATGCTGATAGATACTTGCTGATGGGAGCTGAGAAACTTATGCATCTGAGGTAAATTCATGCTGGTTTAGCAGGGCCCCTTGATAGAGCTCTAACACTCATGCTGCATTTCAGCACATTGTTTCTCAGAACACACACACACAAAATTTCCTATGTGTTGTGAGGCCTTGCTTGCAATGACAGTTCTCTTTTTCGATAACCTCTACAGGTGGAAGAGGCACTAAGAGAAGCAGACTTTCAACTCAAGCTGGACTTGCATTTTACGGACAGTGAGCAACAGTGAGCACTTTTTGCTTTCCTAAGGCAAATTGATCATTGTGGATTCTGATGCAAACTGGCCCAAATCAGGACTAACTCGCGGATAGAAATGTAGCTGTTCTTTGAATTCCCTCCGAACGTCGCAGCTCTGTCATTAGATAAAAACAAACCAGTAAACAAAAAACATGCATACGGTGGCCCTGGGTGACCATGACATCTGCCCAGTGTGATCTGCCTTGTGGCTGCAGTCAGTGATTTCAGCTCAGCTGAGGCCACAGTTCCCCAGCAGTGAATTCAGCTTGTGGAGGATACATACCTAGCCTAGCATCCCACTTTCGTCGCTAGTGAAGCGTAAGTGGGTTCCCATGAGGCAAGACGCAGTGATAATAGCAGGAACCTTTATTGAACTAACAGAACTGGACAACAGGGGCAAAACAACTGCATATATACATTTCTGAAGGCCTAGGCCACTCCCACTCCCAACGTGATTGGCTATCTAAACTTCCAAGCTGCGAATCATGACTCAGAGTTCAAGGGCCAATGGCATAGGCCCAAATCCTGAAATGTTCTGTGATTGGATATCATGTATCGAATCGGAACACAGGAACTCAGAATCCTTAGTCCAGACTCAAGCTCAGGCAAACACAGACCACTGAATACATAACACGAATATATGTTTTAAAAAAATGTTTGGAGATAAAATACATTTAGACATTGACGTTTTGTGATAAAAGATATTCAGAATATTATTTAAAAGTGAGTTTTCATGATTTAATTCATTAAAAATAATAATAATGTAAAAACAGCAAATAAATAGACTGCTAAGCCAATTACCAGTGCCATCTAGTATTGGGGTCACCAATGTGGCACCCATGGGGTCTTCCTTGGCCTCTGAAATTAGGCTTGGAAGAAGCAAATAGAATAAGTGAGAGTGTTGTGGCGTTTCTGAGATGCTTGTGGCAGCTTCTATGGTTTGCAAATGTACCTTCAGCTCCAAAACTTTGGGAGCTCCAGATCTCAGTAGCCATTTCCCGCACCATTCATCTAAACCTTCCTCTTTTACAGAGCAAGCCTAAGCCTCTTCACTGAGAAGTTCCCTAGAATTCATCCCTAGTAAGTAGGGTTGCATCCCTAGACTTTCAAAAGTTAATCTTCCCTACAGAGGGTCTGCCTCCTTTAGTGCTGCTATGTCCATTGTCCAGATAGATTTTAGGACATGGAGTCACATGGAGTCATTTCCGCTTCCCTAAATTGAAGGTAGATTTCTTCCACCTCCCCACTGGAAACTGTGGGTCCCAGCAGGCTAGATTTGAAAGTGGGTGGTATTCTACCCCACTCCTATTCCTGGGCTCCCCGGTTATTGATGATCTTACTGTTATTTCTTAATTATTGTGTTTTCTGGTTTAAAATGTATTCCGTTTACACATTGCTCTTATATAGTATTTTACTGTGCTGGTTTCCTATTTGAGGTTTTATGTGCTGGCTTTTTCTAACACCTTTATGTGGCTTTATTGTCATATTTTTATTTTGTTTTTGCCCGATGCCTAGAACATTTATTTTATGAAGAATCTCATAAATACAATAAAGAGATAATATTGCTTGAAGCTGCCTTAGAAGGCAGAGTACTTTTTTATTTATTTTTTATTTCTCTTTTTAAGTCACTTTGTGTTGCTTTGGGTTAAGGCAAAGAAACTAACTCGTAATTATGATGATGGTTTAATTTAAGCCACCTCTATGGTCTGTCACCCACCCAACTCTATTGCCTGGGTTATGAAGGTGCCCTAAAGACTTTAAAGCAAAGACTCTGGAATATTACACACAGTGACTTGCGACATCGATCACACTCAGTCTGCAGTCCGCTGGCAGTAGGAGTACAATATGGGCATGCCTTTAAGTTAACATCTTATATGAAAAATCTGACAGTTCCAAATTACTGAAGGCTATTTACAAAAGCCAGACTTAATGTCTTTCCTTCTGCAGTGTTGGATGGCAGATTGAGAGGAGTTCCATACCAGGACAGACTATGCTCATGTGCCCAAGACATTCTATAAAACATATTTTGCTGCACTGTGTGAAATTCGAGCAAGCCAGGGCTGAACTGATATTATTACCCTTGCTAGTACCTTTCCCAGGGAAATCAGAGGCTTACTATGTCAGGTTCCTACTGGAAGACCGGACAAATGACAGAACATTAGCAGTGGCGAAATTTCTATCGGTGGTTGCAAGAACCAATGATCCCTATTCCTAAGCCTGAACAAAATGCTTGTGTAACCTGAAGGCGGGCTGTCGAAATTGTGTATTGTTTTGTAATGAATTGTTGGGTCTCTGGACCGTAATAAAGATTTGATTGATTGAATTTAAGCAATCATGTCTGGTACATGTAGTTTTCCCAAGGATTACTGAATGTATCAACTATTACCTTACTGGGCTATCTTGGGAAAATAGAATTTACCAAGGCTCCCTGCACCATGCATTCTATGGTGGTAATAATCCTTGCTTCTAACATCATGTTCTACATATGTTCCACCCATGTTATACCGCCACTGTCAGAGGCATTCTACCTCCGAATACAAGTTGCTGGTAATCACAGGTGGACAGAGAGTTGTTCCACTCATGTTAAGCTTGCTGGCTTCTTACAGGCCTTTTTTTTTTGTTGCCACTGTGAACACAGGATGCTGGACTAGACAGGCCTTGGTTGTATCCAGCAAACTCATCTCATGTTAAGTCCCTTATGGGGGCAAATCTGGGCTACCCACCACCGACTGGCCTCAAAGGTTTCCATGGTGCCATAATTTGAACGTTTGTCAATGGACCACAGAGATTTTTAAAAAGTCCGTCAGTGAAATATCTGTACCTGATGTTCCACAAAATCCTTCTTTAGAAGCTTCAGCAGACTTTTCAAAAGTCATGTTTTGAACTTTGAACTTCACACCCCCAATTTAACATTTCTATTAGACTCTTCAGGTAGGAATAAGAGGAGGGAAGATTCCAATAGTGAGAACAGGATCATAAATGAAATGGGCCATTGGCATGATCCAGTAAGACTCTTCTTATCTTCTTACTTTTTTTTAAGATGAGGAAATATGAGTTTCTGTGACATCACTAGTATCAAATGAATGGGTGACTGGGGAATATTTTTTTGCACTGGGCACTCAGATGTTTAGACACACATTCTCTTTAACAGCACGGACATGGGAATAAAATGGATTGTCCCTTTTTTGTCCTAGCTCTTCCTTCACCTCTTACACAGGCTTCTCGTAAGTCTTAATGACTTGTGTCAGTAGCTTCTCCCAAAATGAAAAAAGCAGGTTTAAGCCCAATAGCTGATTTTTTTTTTTTTTTTTAAAAAGGATCTGTGAATGGTGCAATGCAAGTCACTTTGGGTTTTTCGCAGCAATGTCATAATATTGACACTGCTGCTACAAGTACAATTAAGAGCTAAGCACCAGCCTTGTAAATGCTACTCGTTGCCAAGAGAATTGCTGCCAAGTGATAAAAATTCCACTCACACCATTGTCTCTGGGGCTGCAACAATGCGGCAGATTGAGCCAGCAGAAGGCTCTTCTCAATTAGCTACCAGGCTAAGTTGAAGGTGGTAGTACGAAGCCCTATACAGTTTGGCACCGGGATACCTTGAAGACCAGCTGGTTCCTTATAGGCCCAACCAATCACTGTGCTCCGTAGGAGAGAGCCTCCTGCGGATACCATCTCATCAGAAAGTCCATTCCACCCAATGTGAGAACAGGGCTTTTATCGTGGTGGCACCTATGCTTTGGAACAGCCACCCTCTCCAGTACATGTCAGGAAGCTGTCATCTCTGTTGATTTGTATTGCATTTTTTTATTGCTTGTGCATTTACTGCCCGGAGCTCCATTGGGAGGAAGCGGGTTATTAAACAAACAAACAAACAAACAAACAAATGCAATTGTTTTAACTGTTTTTTCCCCATATGTATTTGTTTGAATGGTGTTTTATATGCAATTGTTTTAACTTTTTTGTAGAAAGATAGATATGCAACAGTGTTCCGTACGCTTTTATTCCCTTGAGAAGGCAATTTGAGATCCTTCATACAAAGCTGTCCATAAATGAAATTGTTATTAACAACAACTACCGTTGCTTCCAGGTTGAGAGATGTCACGTCAATCCCCGTGATCAGCAGCCGCACTTTGGGGCTCCACTTCCACCCGGGGCGAGGGCTGCATCATCATGTGCCCGTCATGTTTGACTACTTCCACCTGTCGGCCATCTCTGTTACCCTGCACGCCTCTCTGGTGGCTCTGCACCAGCCCCTGATCAGGTGAGAGAAACAGGGTTCTTGTTGCTTTCATTTTCTGTATGTGTATTTCATGATCTTTGCTATGAGAGGTCAATTGTTCATAGCTCATGTTATGTACTGAGCTTGGATCCTAGAACAACAGGCAGGTAGGATCCTAGAAGGCAGCAACCTGATTGGTCTGCAGGAGCCGCCCAATCCGGCTCCAGGAGGAAGTGAATCAGCAACCTGATTGCCCTGCAGGATCAGCCCAATCAGGCTCCAGGAGGAAGTGACTAAGCAACCTGATTGGCCTGCAGGAACAGTCCAATCAGGCTCCAGGAGGGGAGCTGAATCAGCCAATCACATGGGATCCATTGTGTAAATAATGTATATATATATACATTATATACATTATATATATTATATACATTATATACATTATATATATATATATACACTGTATATACATTATTGGCTCTTGCAAGCCAATCAGGTCGCTGATTCACTTCCACCTGGAGCTGGATTGGGTGGCTCCTGTGGACCAATCAGACTGCTGCATTCTGGATCCTATTGTTCTAGGACCAATCAGAATGCTGCATTTTGGATCCTATTGTTCTAGGATTCAGCTCAGTACATAACAGGTTGGTTGTAGAGCAAAAACTTGCCTTAGAGTTGGCCTTAGAGCTCAAAACCCTGCTTCAAGCATTCACCAGCCATCTATGTATTTCTAATAGTATCGAGGCAGCGGCCTCACCCTATCTATTGGTAGGGCTGGTATATAAATAGATTAAATTAAAGCGGATCCTGCAAGCCTCAAGTCTGCCTGCCTCTGATCTAATGTTTCCTTGTTGTCTCTTGCCTGCACACACACAGACTTGTTGTTCTTAATATTTGATCTAGATCTAGCCTCGCCCCCCCCCCAATTTGTAACCACTGTTTCTTGTCAAAGAGGGAGAACAGTAATCTCTTTGGTTCTTTCTGAACCCCTTTAAAATGCTTAACAATTGCCATATGTTGTTGATGACAAAGAGAGAAGAAAAGCTTACCTATTCAAGGAAAACTTGTTTGCTGCTACTGATCCTGTTAGTGGAGGATTTTTAACAAGCTTCGAAAAAGCCTGAAGGCTTCCCAGAGCACCACGGGATGAGATGAACCTTTGCTATGTCTCCCAACTCCTCAAGAGCTGTCTTTTTAAAATAGCAACACGGGGATATTTTTTTAAATGTATTTTTAGTGCAGAGGAAAGGATAGGTGAGAAAACTTTGAAATGTGCATTTTTTTTAAAAAAATTATTTAATCATTTTTTCAATACAAACATCAACCGCAAAAGACACATACAACAAAAACCATAACACTAATAACAATAATAACACAGTTTGAAAATTCAGATTTGAATACACTGATATACCTATGACGACACCTTTTTAAACAATATTTTCCCACCTCTCTCTCCTCCCCCTACTTTCCAGCACTATCCACCTTATTGCTTAAATATTCGTTCCAGATTCCTTCATATTTATCCATTCTTATTTTGCGTCGACATGCAATTTGTTCGTATGTAGCTAGTCTGTCCATATTATCAATCCATGCGCTCAATGGAATCTTTTTGCGGCTCTTCCAATTCATCAAAACAAGGTTTTTTGCTTCTAATATAGCACTGTACATCCATTTTTTTTTTACCCCTTGAAATCTCCCACATTTCTGGAATATAATTTAGAATTAAATTTGGTTCCCCTAAATAACAATTTCTTTTTATTACTCTTGCTATAAATATCCTCACCTCGCTCCGATGTGCAATATTGTTGTTCCATATAGATATAGGTATTCTATTTTTTCTTCTTCGTTTAGCTTTGCCCGTCCAGGAAAGGGCTCGTGGCTTGGTAAAAACAGCTTGGAGACAGGACCAGATCTGACGGGGATGTCGCTGGAAAACCTGGTGTTTGGAGCCGGCTACTGCAAACCTGTTGCTTCTGAGGTAGGGGACAGTTCTTGTTTGTGGTGACATTAGATGCACAGTTTTAAGGAATGGAGATGGGCCTTCCTCAGGCAGGATCACCAGACTGATAAGAGAGAGGCAATTACAGGTAGGTAGCCGTGTTGGTCTGTCATAGTCAAAACAAAATAAAAAATAAAAAAATTCCTTCCAGTAGCACCTTAGAGACCAACTAAGTTTGTTCTTGGTATGAGCTTTCGTGTGCATGCACACTTCTTCAGATACACTGAAACAGAAGTCACCAGACCCTTATGGGCCAAGGCAAACAGGATGAATTTTAACAGGGAGAAATGTAAAGTACTACACTTGGGCAAAAAAAAATGAAAGGCACAAATACAGGATGGGTGATACCTGGCTTGAGAGCAGTACAAGTGAAAAGGATCTAGGAGTCTTGGTAGACCACAAACTTGACATGAGTCAACAGTGTGATGCTGCAGCTAAAAAAGCCAATGCAATTCTGGGCTGCATCAATAGGAGTATAGCATCTAGATCAAGGGAAGTAATAGTACCACTGTATTCCGCTCTGGTCAGACCTCACCTGGAATACTGTGTCCAGTTCTGGGCACCACAGTTCAAGACGGATATTGACAAGCTGGAACGTGTCCAGAGGAGGGCAACCAAAATGGTCAAAGGCCTGGAAACGATGCCTTATGAGGAACGGCTTAGGGAGCTGGGTATGTTTAGCCTGGAGAAGAGAAGGTTAAGGGGTGATATGATAGCCATGTTCAAATATATAAAAGGATGTCATATAGAGGAGGGAGAAAGGTTGTTTTCTGCTGCTCCAGAGAAGCGGACACGGAGCAATGGATTCAAACTACAAGAAAGAAGATTCCACCTAAACATTAGGAAGAATTTCTTGACAATGAGAGCTGTTCGACAGTGGAATTTGCTGCCAAGGAGTGTGGTGGAGTCTCCTTCTTTGGAGGTCTTTAAGCAGAGGCTTGACAGCCACCTGTCAGGAATGCTTTGATGGTGTTTCCTGCTTGGCAGGGGGTTGGACTGGATGGCCCTTGTGGTCTCTTCCAACTCTATGATTCTATGATTCTTATATATAGTGAGAGGGTGGGAGGGGTATTACTCAGAGGGGTGGTGGGAATGGGTGATAGGCTGATAGCTGTGGTGAACCTGTTGACGACTGTTAACGACTGCAATTAGTCTTACAGGAAAAAGCAAGGGGTGAGAAGGTTAAAAATAGCTTTGTCATGTATAATGAGATAAAAATCCAATGTCTATGTTAAGACCAGGTCTCTCCATGGTTTTAAGCTTGGTAATGAGTTGCAATTCAGCAACTTCTCTTTCCAGTCTTTCTCTCTCTTTCCAGAGAGGCAAGTTTATATTATCCCTACTCCCACCGATCAAGTCTCTGGTGACATTTGCCCACTGGGAATGGAAGTGCAGAAAGCAAGGGAAATAACAGCAGGTGGAGGCAGAGCCAGCTGCTTCTAGGCTTGCCTGCACCCCCTCTCTCTGGGGGTGGAAGAGGAAACTGGTCTTCTAAGGCAGCGAACTGTTAACAAAATCCTTCCCTTGTAACCATTTTGTCAAAAAGGACCGGTGATGCCAATTGCTACCTGAGGAAACAACAGGGTTATTAATATATTCCTAGTCATGCTTCTTAAACTCCTACTCTGTTGGGATGGTGTTGCCGATCCTGTCTGTTATACGAAGTGCTCACCCCTTAACCTTTAAGGAGTGAAACCCTCTACAGAGGAGCGGATCTAAGACGCCGGTTGCTCAAATCCCAAGAGGCTAGTACCGTAGGAGAAACAGAGCATGCAGATGCTTTACTTACCTTGCCTTCAGTACTGACTAGCAAGGGAAAAGGCAGTATTTTACCAAGCAAAATACTCTTCCTGTGTCATCAGAACAGTGGTGCTGTTTTGAACAGTGACAGCATTCCAGGGTGGAAGAATTCCTCCAAATACGAATGTAGAATCCCAGAATTGTAGAATTGGAAGGGACCCGGAGGTTCAACCCCCAGTTAAATGGTAAATGGACCCCTGACCATTAGGTCCAGTCGTGTCCGACTCTGGGGTTGCGGTGCTCATTTCGCATTACTGGCCGAGGGAGCCGGCGTACAGCTTCCAGGTCATGTGGCCAGCATGACTAAGCCACTTCTGGCGAACCAGAGCAGCGCACGGATACGCCGTTTACCTTCCCGCCGGAGCGGTCCCTATTGATCTACATGCACTTTGACATGCTTTTGAACTGCTAGGTTTGCAGGAGCAGGGACCGAGCAACAGGAGCTCACCCCATCGCAGGGATTTGAACTGCCGACCTTCTGATCAGCAAGCCCTAGGCTCTGTGGTTTAACCCACAGTGCCACCCGTGTTAGGTGTTCCCTTATCGCCTCTGTTATGGAAAAAATCCAGGTGCAAGGCTGCTCAGCCACCTGGCCCTTCAGGCAAAGCCTGTGGTTCTTTGCAGAGAAAAGGAGACCAGCCACCAACCGGAGCAAAGGAGAACAACGTTTATTGCGCAACAGGTTCAAGGCAAAGATTGAACAGCGAAGATGGGGTGGCAAGAACTTTTAAAACTTCTCTAAATTTCCCAGAACACAGTTCACTAAGCATCATCACTCCATCACTGTTACATCAGTAGAACGTCACCAGAGGGGTGGAGAAGGGGAGGGTTACATGGCATTAACTTATGGGTAAACAAGATTAACATACAGGTACTGGTTCCAGGAACAGCGTGAAAGGGTGTTAAGTGGTTGGAGGCATATCTTGAGTACCCACCAGCAGAAGGACAATGGGGCCCTTATCAGTACTGTCTGTCACATATGGGGGTCTGGAGGAGAATATTTACTCAGTGATTTCCCAAATCACCCAACGATTGCCCGCTGGAGTACCTTCCTGTGTGTACGTGATCTCTTGCCTGAGAGATTATGGAGGAGACCCAGTGCCTTGTGGGTCATAGACCAGAGTTGCAAAATGGCATTGAAATATTTATAATATTTAGCAACTTTAAAGATGTGCCCACCCCTGTAATTTCAGTAACACCTCTTTTCCTGTCTTGGCTGCAGCTCCCTCCTTGCATCCTTTAGTCCTTTAGTCGGCCTTGTTAGTATGCCCTGTTCAGCCCACGTCTTAAGCGTGTGCATGGGCTAGGCGACTGGAGCACCTTCACCGACCTTCCGATCACAGGAACATAGACACAGGAACATAGACACAGGAACATAGACACATAGCATTCCCAGAGAACAGGTCCTGGTGCATTGGACTCACATCTGCTCATTGTGAGTATCAAAACTCAGCAGAGTAAAACAGAAGCAAAGCTGTGGAGGTTTTGAAGCATACCTAATTTATTTCTACCGGTAACAGTCACTACAAATCACTACAGACATGCATGAGAGGAGCAGCTCTCATGCAGCCATCTTATCTCTACACAGATAAGAGCAAAAAACGTTTAGTTTTTTAAACCGGCATGGAGCAGAGCGGGGACTGCCTTCTGCGACGCTGGCCAGCTTCCCATTGGCTGCAGGAAGCTCCTGCAGCCAATGGGAAGCTGCGCACGCCTCCTCCGCACTGGAAGGAGCACCGGAAATAGTATTTGTGCATGTGTGCGGGTGCAGACACTCCGGCCCACCGCGGCATCTGCAGGACCGTGAACTGGCCCAAGTCACAAAAACTTTTCCGACCCCTGCTTTAGTCTGTTATCACCAGATTGGGCACTGCTTTCCTTTTGTGTGAAAACAGAGGCAAAGTAGGTACTGCGTGGTTCCATCTTGTCTTCGCCGTAGCATTTCTCTGGCTTCTTCATGCAGAGGTCTTGCTACTTGCTTGGTCTTCTTGTTGCTTCAAACATAGCTGAAGAACAGGTCGGCTACGCCAGATCAATTTTGATTTCCCCCAATTTCCATTGCTTATTTGTTTGATTTCCTTTCAAGCGCACGGCTGAGAGCGCTCCAGCGATGATCTGTTTTGCTTTTCAGCTTGCTGAGACAGTGTCGATTACAGAGATAATTGAGATAATGAGCTTGTTTATCAACAGTAGATAGCTTGCTTGGTTAATGTTTATTGCTGCTTTTCTTTCCCCATTTTATGAGCTTAGGAGAAAGTGATGCTAAATGCAGTTTGCTGACTTTGGAGATAACAATGCAGAGATTGTCAACGTGGAAGAGAAGTCCATGATGCAGCCCATGATTTAAAGCGATCTGTCCAAATTCTCCGTTCCCTGCCTTATATGTGGGTGGGTTGGAAATCAATGAACACTTAGGGTTGTCGCCAACTAAGTTCTACTCAAAACAGACCCAACAAAATTAGTTGACCTAATTTAATCATATTCATTAATTCCATTGGGTCTACTATGATTAGGACAGGCACTGGGGGGACCCAGCCAGATGGACAGGGTACAAATAATAAATTATTATTATTATTACTGGACACCACCCTCAGATTGCACACCTCTCTGAATTTTGTGACGCATAAAATTTTTTATATGTTGTTGGGTTTTTTTAATGGGTTTGCAAAGCCACACAACCAAGTTGAATGGGATTAGGATCCAGCCTAAATTCCCCCTCTCTGCTCCCTCCCCTGCCACTTCCCCAGAATGCTCCTTTTGGGGGAGTTACAGCCACATTTGGCTGAGCCCAGCTGAGCTGGGTTGAGAAATTTACCCTGGCATATTCAGATGCATTGGTGTTGGGGACTTAACGCCAACTGAGCATGTCCAAGCTGGGAATCAGTTGGTTGAGCCAGAGAACCTGCAGCATCCGTTATATTGTAAGTCGCCCAGTGATCCTCGGATGAAGGTCGGCATAGAAATTTAATAAATAATAAAACCAATACAGTGGTCCCTCGACTTACGAGTGACCCGACTTTCGTATTTTTCGAGTTACAAGGGATCAAAGCGGCCATGCGCCTACGAATTTTTTCGACTTCCAAAAGGAAGTCGCGGCCGTTTTAGATAGGGTTTCCTCGACTTACGAAGTTTAGATGCGGTTTTTTTCGCCGTACGAATTTTTTTCTCCCAATGCATTCCTATGGGGACTCGACTTACGATTTTTTCGACCTACGGCGGTCCCTTCGGAACGCATTAACTTCGTAAGTCGAGGGACCACTGTAATCCTAAACTGCTCATCTTACCATACGATTGCCTCCAACATGTTTTACATTATTACCACCTAAAATTCCGAAGCGCATTCCTATCCTCTTTTCTTAAAAAAAAGAAAGAATGATGGGAAATGTAGCTTTATTCCTCACAGAGCCCCCCTAACAAACTACAGGTCCTTTGGAAGGGTGTACTTTAAATGCGCTTTAAATCTATGGTGTGTAGGAAGCCTGAGATGCATTACTCATTCTGCATCACAAAGCTGTTTATTTTGACACCCTCTGTTGTGTTTTAGGTCAGTTGAGGGTAATGTGCTTGAACAAGCGTCAATTTATCTGTAGAACATTCTGCGGGCACTTTATCGTAAATGTGTTCTGGCTGATGCTTAGATGCATATTTAGGCCATCTATTTCCAATCAGAGCATATTTTTGACATTATTACTGGGCAGCATGGGTGCTGGTACATCTACCTCATACTGTGTAGGAAGAGCCTATGACTTACCACAAGGAAGAACATCCCCTGAACCAGGTAAGGAACAATGACACAGTCGGAATGTTTCAGACATTCTCCATCTCCAGATTTCCTTTTGGAATTTTGAGTGCCAAATTGTTCTCATTGTGGGAATGTTCAGGGAGGCAGGAGAGGATATATTGTTTAATTATATCCTTCCCAACTTGTGTAATAATTTAGCAGAGTAACATTCCCCTTTTTAAACTTACACAGTGGATAACGTTTTTGCCAGGCTTGTTTAAGCCTCTAAAATAAGTTTCCTGCTATTCCCTTTATTCCCTCCTAAAAAGATAGACACAACAAAGTCTTGTATAAAAGTATAAAATAGTTTACTCACAGTTTCATTCAGTTCACAAAAGGATCCCTGAAGGCAGACTTAAGTTACAAAATATATATACCGTATATACTCGAGTATAAGCCGACCCAAATATAACCCGAGGCCCCTAATTTTACCGCAAAAAACTGGGAAAACTTATTGACTCGAGTATAAGCCTAGGGTGGGGAAAGCCCTTAAAATTTCAAGGGCTGCTTTCGGGCTGCTCGTTCCTTCTCCTCCGCCAACAACAGCCTCTGCCGCTCACAAGGGGAGGCACAGGAGCTGCGCTTGGCAGAGCGGTAGTGGCACGAGCGGCGGCAGCAAACAGCTAAGTGGGACCCTCACTCAAGTATAAGCTGAGGGGGGGCTTTTTCAGCATTAAAAATGTACTGGAAAAGTTGGCTTATACTCGAGTATATACGGTACACCTGGAATCTATCCCATAAGGAGATAGTTCCTTTGTCCTCTCTTAGCTGGAAGCCAAGAGAGCATCTCAGGCTGATGCTTCTTCGACGAAAGCAAAATGGAGAAAAGAGAGATGTGGTGGCCAGTCTTGTGCTTTTGTTACCTGCACAGGTAAAGTCACGCCCACCTCTGGTCACATGTAGAGGAACTTTGTTCCCAGGAAACAGGAAGTTTATCTGCTGGCTGGACAAACATCCCTCTTCATGTCTAAACATGTCCACTCTAGGAATGTTGTATTTGACTGCTCTGTGTTTCACACCCCACACTCATCTCATCCATATCCACATTTAAAGCCCTCTTATACCACTTTTAAAGTCATGGCTTCCCCTAAATAATCCTGGGAAATGCAGGGTTTTGTTTTTTTTTTAAAAAAAGGGTAACTACAAGTCCCAGGATCCTTAACAAACTACAAAAGCAAACAGCAGCAACAACAGCAGCAACAACAACAACATTCCATACAAACAACACAGAAAGTAAGACGGGACATGAGTTGAGAAATCAAGGAAATGCCCTGTGTAAATCATAGAAACATCAACTTCCACATAGCGTTGGAAAGGATCCCAAGGGTCATTTAGCTCAGCTCCGTGCAATGCAGAAATAAGCGTGTATCCCCAAAGACTTGTCCCAAGTGGAACTTGCTTGTCTTCGCTGCACAATCTCTTCCACATTTGAAAGAAAGTACTCTGGTGTTGTGGTCTAAACCACTGAGCCTAGGGCTTGCCGATCGGAAGGTTGGCGGTTCAAATCCCCACGACGGGGTGAGCTCCCGTTGTTCAGTCCCAGCTCCTTCCCACCTTGCAGTTTGAAATCACCTCAAAGTGCAATTAGATAAATAGGTACCGCTCCAGCGGGAGGGTAAACGGTGTTTCCGTGCGCTGCTCTGGTTTGTCAGAAGTGGCTTAGTCATGCTGACCACATGACCCAGAAGCTGTCTGAGGACAAAACGCCGTCTCCCTTGGCCTATATAGAGCAAGATGAGCGCCGCAACCCCAGAGTCGTCTGCAACTGGACCTAACGGTCAGGGGTACCTTTACCTTTACCTTTACTCTTTCACACGGCACAAAACAGATGGCACTCTTTTGCCACTGATAAATGTCCTCTGAAGTTTTCTCTCCTAGTCATCCAGCTGATTCCCAGATGCTGGTACAAATGTCTCTAGTGATTTGACCAGCTTGATATTTGAGAAGGAGAAAGTCCTCGCTGTTGTCTTCATTTGCGAATGGAGATGGGTTTCAATCAATCCTCCTCCTCCTTGCTTCCCCTGCTTTGATTCTGCACAAGGGAGCTTGGCGCGCTGCTGTTTCTGACAAGACGTCAAAGGTTCTTTGTTCGGGACTCCTGACTTCTCGCTGTGCAGAATAATTAAATGTCAGCAGCAGAAGGTTGTACCAGTCCAATTTCCCTAGCTCTTGCAAAGTGACATGCCGGACACAGGTTTTATTATTTTATTTTAATTTTGAGTGTGCGCTTCCTGCTTTTCTGGCTTACTGCCCATCAGGATACTTCTAATTCACGCAGAGGCTTTTAAAAAAATGAGGAAATGGCTTTAGGTGGTCCTTCCTTCCCCTTTTCAAATGACAAAGGGGAATCTTAGGGGGGCATTTGAACATTTTTATCCTCACAAAGTATAGGCCAGGCACTTGCACTTCAAGAGAGATGAAGCTGGCTTGGCCATTTATCTTAGCAGGATTGCAATTTCAGTCAAATAGCCCCACAGAGTTTGCATTTTGGAGCTTGATTTATCCCACAGCTTCTGAAGGTGGCAAAGTGAGTCAGACTGTTTTGCATACCATTCTGAATGGTTAAAAAAAGGGAAAGGTTAGATTGGCAAGTCACTTTCCACAGGTGGATGATGTTGGTGGTGATGATGATTTACCAATAAATAAATATTATTTGGGGGGACAAGCCTATGACCAGATTTGTAAGGAAGAACAGTTTAGGATGCAGCAGATCTCTGGCTCAGGTGGCTGGTGCCCAGCTCAGCAGACATTAAACCCTCAACCCCAGTTTATGTTGGCATAATTTGCACATTTTGGCTCTGCCAGCTGAGACCAGGCTAATAGGTCTAATAGGAGGTTTCTATCCCAAAGCCAAGGTGTGTGGCAGATGGGCCATAGAGCTTCCGTCAGTGACTTGGGAGGGTAGACCTGCAGCTTGCGGGTGACCTGCTAATCCTGGGCTTAACCCTGTCATGTGACAGCCCTCCACCAGGGGAGTACTGTGTGGGATATACACCCAATGCCTAAACCACATCCAACCTACATCTGGCATCAATAAAGTCCCAGAATATAATCCCAGAATGTCGTCTTGTCCAGTTTGTTCCCATTCTTGGCTCGGGCCTTGCTCCGTAGGGGGGAGGTGGGTCACTGCGAGTGGGTCCGTGGTGTCAGTGGGGAACAGGAAAAAAATAAGAGCCAAATACTGAAAGAAATCAAGTGTTTCCAAATAGAAACAGTATATTTTCCATTCCCACATGCCCTACCACACGTTGACTGCAACGTCAAACCACCGTGGAAATATGGTCTAGGGAGAAATAATAATAATAATAATAATAATAATAATAATAATAATAATAATAATAATAATAATTTATTTGTACCCCGCCCATCTGGCTGCGTCTCCCCAGCCACAGGGAGAAAAGAGTCCTGAGGGATTAGGTCAAATGTCCACCTCATTCAGCATCCTATTCCCAAGCCTATAGGAAGCCCACATACAGGATTTGAGTGCATCAATACTCTTCCCATTTGCGAATCCCAGAATCCAGAGGCATAGTGTCTCTGGCACAGCACCTACCAAATAATGGCAAACTGCTCCACGATTCATAAAATTTCATTGTCCTTGCCTGTAAATTGCTTCAAGGCTGGAGGGTGAACTATGAATAATACAGGAGGTGCCTGCAGGAGCAAGGAAGCAAAAATCAGGGAGAGAATGGGATATTTATGCTAATCTCCCCCAGTTATCCAGACGTTCTTTGATGCACAGCAGTGAATTCCAGCAAATGAGAGCTGTTTGCTTTTTTAAAGCAACTTGCCGAACAAAAGTTTGGAATACTTGTGATTGCTGGTTCAAAAGGCAGATGGAGTCTGGGAAAAGATATATAATGAAATTAAAAGAGTGTTGAAAAACACATTTACTAAGAAACCAGAGGCCTTCTTACTTGGAATGGTCAACCAAGAAATACCTAAGGAAGATCACACCTTTTTTATGTATGCCACAACAGCAGCAAGGATATTGATTGCAAAATACTGGAAAACAAAGGACTTACCTACAATAGAAGAATGGCAGATGAAAATGATGGATTACATGGAACTTGCCGAACTGACGGGGAGACTCCGCGACCAGAGGGAAGAGGCGGTGGAAAAAGAATGGAAGAAATTTAAGGAATATATTAATAATTATTGTAAGACTTAAAGATAGAATAAGCTGGAAGTAGTGGTAGTTTACAGAATAGAAATAAGATTAATTAAGTAAATTGATGAGGTTAGAATATGATAAGTTAAGATAGTAATATGAGTAAGGAAATATAAAGTGTTAAGCAAAATAAGAAATAGTATCTGTTGAAATGAAAGTAATATTAGATGATGATAGGAAATTGCTAAAGATGAAATACAATGAAACGCAGTAAGAGAGATAGGAGGAAGTCAAACCAAGATGATAAGGAAAGAAGAAAGGGGGGAAAAAGAAGAAGATGTATGTGTTTATGGTTGTGTTTGTTTTAGTATGTGATATGTGATTTGAGTTTATATGTGTTTATATGTTTGGAAAACCTAATAAAAATTATTTTTAAAAAACAAAAACAAAAAAAACAAAAGGCAGATGGAGGGGGAAGAGCTTGAAGAAACATTTCCCTCTACTTGTGTTCCCCAAGCAGCAAAGTGTAGACTGCAACCACTATCCAAATCCAGACCATGTGTACAACCCACCTAGGATGGCCAGATGTCAGGGTCTGACTGAGGAGGAGAGGTGGAAGCTGCTGGACCAAGAGCATCCCAGAGAAAGCATAGAAGGAGAAGATTTTGATCCTGGATTCTGGTGGTGGGAAGCTGGTCACCCACCCACCCAGAGGAGGGAAAGAGCTGGGAAGTACTGGAGGCTGGGAGCTTGAAGGATGATGAAGAGGAGGAAAGAGGCAGCTGTCCCAGCAGAGACAGGAATCAGACTTGGCCTTTCTACCACAGAACCACTCTGACAGCTTCTCTGCTGATAGCCTGCAAGACAACCTCCCAGAACAAGGTGTAAATTGCATATTTTTGAACAGAGAGCCAGGCAGAAACAGAGAGGGTCCTTGAGGCTCACCGTAGACAGAGGGAGAGTCCGGACACAGAGGGATAGGGAGTGAAGGAGGAGGTACAAGCCAGTCTGGGCAACTGCTTCTTCTAGACAGGAACAACCTTGGAAGTCTCCATGTGGGACTTTATGGAACTCGCCGAACTGACCAGGAAACTACGCGGCCAGAGGGAGAAGACGGTGGAACAAGATTGGAAGAAATTTAAAGTATATTTAAAGGACTATTGCAAGATTTAAAGACTGAAAAAAGTTGGAAGAAATGACAGCTTACAGAATAGAAAAATAGGTTTAAGTAATGTAGATTTATGATTATAGGTTAAGACTAATATAAGAAAAGAACATAAGTGATAATAACAAATAATATTTAAAGATGTCAAGAAATTACTAAAGATGATTAAAAATGAAACGCAGTAGGGGGGAACGTGAGGAAGTCACCCCAACATTACAAGACAAGATGAAAGGGAAAACTTTGATCTATGTTCTGTTTTTGTTTATGTATCATGTATAATGTATGATGTTAAATTTTATGTTAAGGTTTATGTTTGTTAAGTTTTATGTGGTTTTTGTTGTTGTTGTTCATTTAAAATTTGTTAAAACCCAATAAAAATATTTTCCATGTGTTCTGTGTTCTGCTTCCTTAATCAAGAAACTCAATGTAAGTTAAATGGTTTTTCTCTGACTTTCTCTGATCTGCGAACGACTTGCTTTCCTTGTCAGCTCCCTGACACCAAGCTGCACTTTGGATATTTGTATCAAAGCTTTAAAAAGGAGCAGCGTGGAGTAACTGTGACTACCAGTGTGGTGTAGTGGTTAAGAGCGGTAGACTCGTAATCTGGTGAACCGGGTTCGTGTCTCCGCTCCTCCACATGCAGCTGCTGGGTGACCTTGGGCTAGTCACACTTCTCTGAAGACTCTCAGTCCCACTCACCTCACAGAGTGTTTGTTGTGGGGGAGGAAGGGAAAGGAGAATGTTAGCTGCTTTGAGACTCCTTCAGGGAGTGATAAAGCGGGATATCAAATCCATACTCTTCTGCTGCTGCTGCTGCATAGGCAAAAGACCGTAGCTCAGTGGTAGAGCATCTGTTTTACATGTTTAAAAATGAGCAGAGACAACCTCTAGTGTCAAGGAGTTCCACAGGACAGGGGCTGCCACACTAAAGGCTTGGCCCCTGGTAAAGGCCAGACTCAGTGCCATCTGTGGGACCATCGCCAGTGCCCCAGCAGAAGACCTCAGGTGGGGCATAAGGAGTCAGGAAGTTCTTAAGGTACTTTGAGCCAAAGTTGTTCTAGGTGTTGTGAATTTGCACAAGAACCTTGACCCTGTCGTGATCAGAAGCTGATCACCAGTGCAGTAATCCCATTCAGGGCATTTTAAGGGATGGCGCATCTGACAGCGGACCAGGTGATTGGCGGAGACAATCCCTTCCCACACAACTGCTTGTGATTCATTGGAGTCGAGGCTGGAAGCCACGGCTGTCTTCTAGATTGAAAGAAACCAATAAAGGCGTCCGTGATGAAATGTCAGATTGACTGTAAAGCAAATAAAGCGGGAAAGGTTGGAGTCATTGATCACTATCAGGTGACAGGGTGGTATTTCCTCTCTGGCGATGGCTTGACACTTTGTATAGGTTTATTCTTCTCATCCTCTGCACATTTACTCATCTTCTGCAGCCATTGTTTTCCTTTCCCCTCCTTTTCCATGGAAAAACAGTGTGACCTGAAGTGTTGCGCAGCTGGCTTGATTGCATCGCGCTGCTCTCTTCCGAAGAGGGTCTCTGGAGTGGGTCTCTGTCAAGAGGGTCTCTGGAGTGCATACAGTGGGTGGACGTTGTTTCGTAGCCTGACAGACTGCTCTGTCCCTCGCGGATCTTTTGCAGGAAGATATGTGAAAATGTCTTCTGAGAGTTGCAGCTCTTTGCAAGAATTGACACCTGAGCTGAATCTGTGGCTCTAGGGAGGTAGCTTCAACCTCGCCATATACTCGGAGTCAAGGGTGAATTTCATGCTCTTTATTCAGCTCATAGTAGCAAGGAATGACTCTTTCCCCAAAACGTCGGCTATATATACATTCTTTACACAATGGGCCCCACGTGATTGGCTAATTCCGGGCTACTCCTGTAGGCCAATCAGGTTGTGGATTCTCTTCATCCAGGAGCCTGATTGGCTGCTCTTGCAGGCCTATCAGGTCGCTGATTCACTTCCACCTGGAGCTGGATTGGGTGGCTCCTGCGGACCAATCAGACTGCTGCATTCTGGATCCTGTTGTTCTAGGATTCAGCACAGTACATAACACCATCTCACCCAACAATGGATGCTGCAGAGTGCGAATTCACAGCACAGGTTATGTGACCGAACGCCGTCAGGATGCTCTCTTTGGGATGAGCAAATCTGCCTCCATTTCTGTTCGTTGTTTTGCCTTCTTGAATGCTGGCATTTAAGGGAGGCACAAATATCCCGGTTCTTATTCCTAATACAGTGGTACCTTGGTTCTCAAACTTAATCCGTTCCGGAAGTCCATTCCAAAACCAAAGCGTTCCAAAACCAAGGTGCGCTTTCACATAGAAAGTGATGCAAAATGGATTAATCCGTTCCAGACAACCCCTAAAACAGCAACTTAGCATGAACTTTACTATCTAATGAGACCATTGATCCACAAAATGAAAGCAATAAACAATGTACTGCAGTCACACAATCAATTGATCAGTAGCTGAACTGGGTTCCACGTAGTCACAAAAACAAAACAAAAAGAGCCTCAAAAACAAAAATGCAAAATAAATAGCAAAACAGACAGACCTCAGCGTAACACTCAAAACGGAAGTTATTATAAAATAAAAACTTAGAGTTGTTGTTGTTGTTGTTGTTACCTTACTCTAGTATATGCATTTTGGCTGGAGAACTGCATTGCAAAATGCCGAGAAATGTGAATGCCAAAACATGGCTGTGTTTCAGTTCACCTATAGTTTCCGGAGGTTTAAATTAAGTAGGTTCACTTTTAAATGCAAACTGAATTTCCTTCCCCACCCCTATCCTTAACTTTGGCTTCAGCACCATTGAAAACTCATTATTTTGCCTCCTTTTGCAAAGCAATACAGTGCTGGGAGCTCTGGCGAGAACCAATTATTACAGTCCTCCTTCCCTCCTTCTCTTTAATCTGCTGCTTCAGAAGCTGTCAAATAATGAAGCTGTGCCGTGATGCGATGATCCCCACTTGCATAGAGAAGAGACCAATTTTGCTTACTAGCTGGAGAAAGTGTTCCGAACTCCCAATTAAACGGAAAGCACCGACGCTGCTTTAGAGATGTCCCTGCCACATTCATAATGTTCAGAGGGAACAAGTGGGGAAATTACTTGGAGTTTATGCGATGCAGTGTTACATGAAAGTACCATATTTTCCCGTGTATAACACGCCCCCGTGTGTAAGATGCCCCCTATTTTTGGGGACTCCAGATTAAGACAATGGGAGGAGATTGCCCAGAGTTGCTGAGCTTTTGGGGAAGGACTGCTCATAGTTGTTGAGCTTTTGGAGCGGGGGCAGAGTTGCGGAGCTTTTTTTAGGGGGAATCCCTGCCCTACGCTGTCACTTGCATGCATCGTTTGTCCCTTTGCAGGCAGAGGGACACTGCACATGCACCATACATAGTGGTTTGCCGCCGGCGCCGCTCGAACGCTGTATGGACATAGGCGGGATCCTCTGCTCGCGGCGGCAGTAGCGGCAGAGGGATCCTCCGCTCGCGGCTGTAGCAGCAGTGGAGGGATCCCACTGTCATCTGTACGCCTCTTGAGTGGCGCTGGTGGCAAACCGCTATATGTAGCTCATGTGTGGTGGCGCTACATACAGCGCATGCGTGCAACACCACACATGTGTTGTGAGTAGTGGTTTGCTGCCTGCGCCACTCAAGCACCGTGCGGACGGTGGCGGGATCCTCTGCTTACGGCTGCAGCCGTGAACGGAGGATACTCCACATGCGCCTGTGGTGGCGTGATGGCTGCTCGCACCGCCGTGCCCGGAGGCTCCAGGGTGAGCACCCCGTGGGGTGCCTTCTTGTCACCCCCCAGACATGGCACCCAGGGCGAAACGCCCCCCGTCCCCTTGCGACGCCGCTGATCCTGCCCTCTTCCATTCTGTGGACATGACTAAGGCAGTGTTGTTCAGCGTGAATGGCACTTTGTCCATTCTGAATCTTCCAGAACTCAACTTCATTGATGCCCATGAGATCTAGAATTATGAGAGAGGGAATAAAACTCTCTATCCACTTTCCCCCCCACACAAAGCATATTTTTGCCACCTGCCCAAACCGTCTGTCTTAAGAGGCATTGTGAACCTCAGGGTGTGTTCCTACGGAGGCGGAGGTCAACAGCAATGACGAGAGACCTTCCTCAGGACATTACACCCAAGGAAAGCCAGAGTACACTCTGAAATATGGTATTGTGAATAGACACTTCTTCCTAATTATTTCTTTTAATAGCTCTTTCAAAATTGCTTCTGTTGGGAGTAAGTAATTTGCCTCATTTGAACATAGCACCGCCACTTTATTCCTCTGTTACTAGTCATTTTACAGCGTTCTTGTAATGACCTGTCACATTATAGAAAAGTAGTAGATCAATAAACGCAGGACAGGTTGGTAATTAAAATGATGCAATGCACACATTGAAAGTTCATTTGTGATTCTATAATGGTGCTGTTCCAAGGTGCTTTGTGCATGTTTTATGATAAACAATTGGGAAAGGTATTAATTGTCTGCGTGTTCCTTGTAGTCAGGCTGCACATTTCTTAATTTGTAAGCAGGGGAGGGGGAGAGGTCTGGATGTAACTCTGCTCTCAATGGCTCAGTGAAAAGGAGATTGGACAAATTCAAGGAGGAGAAAGCTATCAGTGGCTAATAGCCATTATGGCTTAGCTCTGCCTCCACAGTAATGCTCTAAATACCAGTTGCTGGAAGACACGGGAGGAGAGAGAGCTCTTGTGCTCAATCCTGCTTGCAGGTTTCACACAGGCATTTGGATGGCTGTTGTCTCTCTATATCCATGATTCTTTGCCTGACCACAGATCTAGCTTGGCCCAAGCCCATAGTTAAGAGGGTTTGGGGAGCAAGGCCCAGTTTCTGGAGTGTGTTTAGGACTGATGTCTGCCAGCCAGACTGAAACTGGTCGCTCAGAATCAATGGGGCTATTCCTCGGGGGAGCAGTTTCAAAGTTAGCCACTTATAGATTGATGTTAAGCTAATGTGGGCTTTGACTTTCATCATCCCTGTTTCTAGCCTGACCCATGCATTGGAGACACATCTCGGAACTTGAAGAAGGGCTCTGAGGAGTTTGGACTGCACTCTTTCAAGGGGAATGAACAAGGAGGGAGGTGGGCCCAGAAAGGAGGCATATAGGAGCTGTGCCAGCGTTTTGGCTTTGTACAATTTTTGTGCTAGTCCCGTGGGTTACCTGAAAGGCGAGGTCCAAGTCCGGTCCATGGTCAGAGCTACAACGTAAAGGCAGTCCATGGTAACTGAAGCTGGGTGCAGGGCAGGGAGTCAGGCAAAGTCAGGAACAGGTAGGCAAGCAGGGAACCAGGGCGGGTCAGGAGCTCAGGCAGGAAAGCAGGACAGGTTTCAAGCAGGAACACTGGCAGGAACTGGTAACCAACAATGTTGCTCCTGCAACTTGGGGCTGGGGCTGGCCGGCTTTTATCTGCCCCGAGGCAGAGGGTGGCCCTGATCCTCAGGTGACTCACCTCGCCTGGCTTGGAGGCAAGCACTCCTCCTGCAGGAACCCAGTTCCCTTCGCCTCCCTGCCCTGAGCTCAGGAGAGGCTGGAGGGTTACCGGACCCAGAGGCAACCTCAGCTTCCCCTGACAGGGCTGGGAGTGGAGCACCTGCAGGCAATGGGTCCTCCATCCCATCAGGAGCCAGAGCAGACTCAGCAGATGCCTGCACCTGAGGATCCAGCACAGGTGAGGCCCCTTCAGACTCAGGCCCTAGCCCCGGCTCTGCTGGTTCTGGAGGCGGGGAATCCTGTGCAGGCTGGGATCCCTCAGGTTCAGCATCTGAGTCTGAATCCCAGGCCATCACAATTTTAGTGCTGTGGGGACATAGAAACCTCCTTGGGTTCTAAAAAATTTAAGGATAGCATCTGTATGGCTGCTGTGAGACTAGATGGGCCATTGATTGGCCTGATCCAGCAGGCTCTTCGTATGTTCTTCTGAAAACTCATACAAATGTTACTGCTCCTTTCCTGGCAGATCTCTCCTTTTGTGGTTGAACCGATTCCTGAAATTCCAACCCGAACTGTGACTCACACTATGTGAGGTTGAAATAATTTATGTCACACTGACATTTTCTTGCTAATATTCAAGCAGGTTCATGTATCCGGTGTAGTGATAGCATGTAAATTCAGTGTCATTCACATTCTAATGTGAGCCTGCCCGTTTCTTGCTTCCCAAAATGATACGTGAACCGAAGGGCAACTGTCCTTCAAAATTCACACTTCTCTGAATTTTGTGATGTAGCTCTCCATCCCAAGCATATGTAGAAATAATAATAATAATAATAATAATAATAATAATAATAATAATAATAGGAGGAGGAGGAGGAAATGTGCAGAGAAATGCATACATGAGTGAAAATACCACACAAAAGTGTCTTGTATTTGGAGAGCTTTCAAAATTTTGTGTATTAGGAGAAACGAGCACTGGGAAATTTTGTTGGCCCAGAGTGAAACAGAGTGTCCGGGTGTCTGAAGATTAAACGTCCTTTGAAATCAAAGTGTTTGATGGCACTTTAATTCAAAATTCAAATTTGAAAGCTTGGCTAACGAATAAAAGGTTTTCAACTAGTTCTGAAATCACATTCAAAAATTATCAAACGGGAGATGACTCTCAGTGAAAGCCTCACAAACGGGATATGTTGGTCCCCCCCCCCCCTGGTTTTTGTTCTGTTTTGTTTTTTGCTCAGCTTACTTTTGAGGTTACTGATTCTACAAATCATTGCTCCAGTGCCCTACAGCCTTCCTGGCTTCACACACTTCAGTGAAATCCCCCCCCCGGGGGGGGGAGAGAGATGGCAGGAGTCAATACCTCTCATAATACTTTTTCAGGTCAGAAAGTGTGGGCAGTCAGGGAATCTGACCAGTGCTGGATAAATAATGGGAGAGATTCAATGTTGTACTGTTACAAATAATAGAATCCTAGAGTTGGAAGAGACCACAAGGGCCATCCAGTCCAACCCCCTGCCAAGCAGGAAACACCATCAAAGCATTCCTGACAGGTGGCTGTCAAGCCTCTGCTTAAAGATCTCCAAAGAAGGAGACTCCACCACACTCCTTGGCAGCAAATTCCACTGTCGAACAGCTCTTACTGTCAGGAAGTTCTTCCTAATGTTTAGGTGGAATCTTCTTTCTTGTAGTTTGAATCCATTGCTTCGTGTCCGCTTCTCTGGAGCAGCAGAAAACAACCTTTCTCCCTCCTCTATATGACATCCTTTTATATATTTGAACATGGCTATCATATCACCCCTTAACCTTCTCTTCTCCAGGCTAAACATACCCAGCTCCCTAAGCCGTTCCTCATAAGGCATCATTTCCAGGCCTTTGACCATTTTGGTTGCCCTCCTCTGGACACATTCCAGCTTGTCAGTTCCATTAGTGCAAGAATGTTCCATTAGTGCAAGAAATGTTCCATTAGTGCAAGAATTTCTACTTGCCCAATGGAATCATCTCCCCCTTTTCCCACTCCCTACACCCCCAGAGCCCATTTTGGTGGGTGAGGGGGCACACCATGGGGGGAGGAGAAGGGGAAGTCCCTAAGGCACTAGTGGAAGCCCTTGTGTGTGTGTCTGCTAGCAGGACCAGTTATCTAAACTCGGGCAAGTGATACAGAACAATTAAATCAAGAACAAATAGACTAAAAAACAGTTTTTATCCAAGGGCTATAAATATTTTAAATGCTGTAACCAAATGATATAATCTTTGGGGAGTCATGATGGATGGTATGTATGTGTATGTGTGGTTGTAAATGTATAAATGCGTATATGTGGCTGTAAATGTGGGGTGGCATTCAATTTCGTTGCACTACGTGCAATGACAATAAAGTATCTATCTATCTATCTATCTATCTATCTATCTATCTATCTATATCCAGCCCGTTCACTGGAAAGAAAAACAGACACTGTGTTTGGCCACCTTGCAGTGATAACGCAAGACCAAAGCCCCAAACCCACAAAATTTACAAAATTCTAAAAGGGTCCTGAGAGTGAGTCAGAACAATGAAAATGTATTTCACAGGCGCAGAAAGCATTTGAAAAACTGGAGGATGGATTTCAGAAAAGCACAAATTTTCACTGCTGTAAAATAACACATCCCCCATTCCGTTCCTCTGTTGTTTATTATCTTGTTTCACAGCATTTTGAACTGAGACAGGCTGCAAACATATCCTTTAAAACGTCGCCTTGTTTTGCAACCATGCTGCATTAAGTTTGAAAATTAGGCGGTGTTGTGAATTGATGACTTTCGAAACAAAATGTAGCATTTGCTTGTCGCCGTGGCTTTGCTAAACAATCCGAGGGTGGAATGCCACCTCCTTGCAGCGTGATAAATATAGCGAGAAGGAAGAAAAAAAATGCCATGTGGGAATTGTGTCTTTGCTGTAATTCTCTCTATCTTTACGCATTGCTACACAAGATACACTGACACATGCATGTACACACATGTGCATACGGCTGTGGGGGAACGTCTTAGTTTGGGAGGGAAGTTAGCATAGGGAAGTACAGCCAGATGGGTGGGGTACAAATAATAAATTATTATTATTATTATTATTATTATTATTATTATTATTATTATAGTAGTGTTTTATTAAATCATGAATGATTGAGATATAAAGAGAGGGATTGTTTCGCTCCTATTGCAAGATCACCAAAATGATGGTGATTAGAAGAAGAAGAAGAAGAAGAAGAAGAAGAAGAAGAAGAAGAAGAAGAGTTTGGATTTGATATCCTGCTTTATCACTACCCGAAGGAGTCTCAAAGCGGCTCACATTCTCCTTTCCCTTCCTCCCCCACAACAAACACTCTGTGAGGTGAGTGGGGTTGAGAGACTTCAGAGAAGGGTGACTAGCCCAAGGTCACCCAGCAACTGCATGTGGAGGAGCGGAGACGCGAACCCGGTTCACCAGATTACGAGTCTACCACTCTTAACCACTACACCACACTGGCTCTCTGCTTCAGGACAGATGAGGGACACGATGCTTCAGAAGCCATCAGAAGTGGTTTTCTGGGTGAAGTAGATCCCCTATACTAGTTTCCCGGTAGGAGGGTTATTGGGTTGCTGTTGCTTACAGGGTTGGGGAGACGGTAGGGAGGTCATCACAGACACCCTTAGTTTTGGAAACACGTGGCATGCAGGAAATTGGTCTAGTTAGACCTCGGTGTTGTTCTCCAAGGGAAGTCTTTTTAAGCCAACTCAGCCTGGAAATATTGTAAATTGAGTGTTGCAATACTGGTGGAATTAATTGATGGATTAATTTTATAGCCCCAGGGGGAGGTGAGCCTTTTTTATTCTCTTTCAATATATATGTACTTGCACTTTTACCTGGTAAACCTCCCCCGAAAGGCAACTGTTTGAAATACGCAAGCGGGCTTGAAAGAACACTCTGCTGCCGTTGTGGTTCAATTATAATACTGACTGGGTGAGGATTCTGGCAGCTACCCTCAGTGGAAGAATGGAAAGAATTCTGGACTGGAGTTATTTTGTTCTTGTGGAGGTACCAACATGTTAGGAGATGGAGTGAGACTACAGAGGGGAATTCTGGATGGCTGCCCGGAGCTAATGATGTCTTTTTGTTTGGGATGTGGCGTATTATGGCTCCTGTGAGCAGAAATCGAAAATGGAATTGCTGGAATGTGGATAACAACAGGGAAAAATATTTCGCACAGAACTATGAAGGCAAAAGTTGAACAGACCAGTGGTTGCAAATGAAAATAAATGCAAATGAAATAATAAATAAATGAAAATAAATGAATGAATAAATGAAAATCAAGCGAAGGATCAACATCGGAATGGTTTATTAACTAATTAAGAAATGCAATGTGATATTTGATGATTCAGAGTATGGGAAGTCACCCAAAGATATATAATTTGGAATTTATATTTGGCTTTTTTATTGTATTGTAATTTGGAATGTTTTAATGTGGTTTTCATTTTTTATTTATTAAAATGGAAAACTTAATAAATGGTTTTTTTTAAAAAAAAAAAATTGAGCATTGCAATAATCTGCTCCCCCTGTCCCTTTCTCTCTTCCTTTCTCATGCAGGGTAGCTTTTATGTGCCCTCTGAAAACTGCATGCAGCATGCGCACAAGTGGCACAAAGACCTGTGCCTCCTGCTCCTCAAGGCGTATCGAGGACTCCACATGTACTATGCCTTCATCACGAAGGAGATTCCCAATTTGCCGCAGCTGAAGTTAGGTAAGAGGACAACCATGGCCTGAGATCTGAGCATGTGGACTGGTTCTTATTTTCAGGTGACTTGAAGCCCAACAAGGTGACTGATTCTGCCATACCAATCTCCCCTCTTTGCTGCCATAAGGAAACTGCTTACACACATCATTCCAGTTACCTTGGCAATGGGCTCACTGTTTCCTCTCCCTTTTGTGCTGTTTGGAGCACCTTCAAACAACCATAAAAAAGGAAACTTTTTGCAGGGGACACCAAAACCCCCCAATTTTCAGTTTATCCCCAGCTTAAAGCAGGCCACACTTCTGGCAGTCACAAACCTTCTCACCACCTGCAATATAACGACAATAATGCCAGCCTCCCTGACAGGCTGTTCTATAAGTTCACAGAACAATAAGCCTTTGGAATACAATCTATAAATACTTATTCTGCATCCAATTATTCTGATTATCATCATCCCAAGCTTTCTTACTCCTCAAGGAAATACAGTGAGTGACCTTATAGTCAATGTAGCAGGAATATATCAAAATGACGTAAACCGTGAAGAATACTCAATCATATAATATGCATATGCAACCGGAGGAAATCTACTCTATACAACATACAAATGTCTCAAAAAGTGCAAAAAGATTCAAAAGTGCTGATATATGATGGAGCAACCAAGTGTATTTCATCATTTCAATTGAGACATTTGGCTGAGGTATTCTGCTGTTCCTATTATCATGCAAATCAGCCTTGGACACAGATGCTTCTGAAATAATTGATTGTACCTTTTTCTTCTTCCTTTTTTCTAGAGGATCTTTCTGTAGAAGACACCCTGTTGCAGCTGTCTGCAGAGCTACAGGTAGCTAGCACAATAGCACACCCCCGTGCATGCATTTCCCAAACAACTGCAAGAGCAATATTCCATTTTCCCTCTTCAAAGATGCATGCCCATTGTCAAGTACATGCATTTGTCTATGGGGGAGGGAGTGTTGTGTTAGAATGCAAAAAATTATGTGAGTTTTGCATTCCAGCACAATGATTTCTGCATGTGGTTGGAGCACTTTCTGTCAGTGATTTGCAAATCCATTTCATTCCAGCCCATTCCCCTTTTGCATGTTCTTTCCCATAATTCAGTTCTGTTCAGTTTCCTTATTCACATGTCATTCTTATTTTCTAAAAGAAAACCCACAAACATCTCTTTTTTAAAATATACATTCTAATGTTTATCTTCTGTCAAAAACGTATCCAAATATTTTGTTATGTTTAAATTGCTGAGAGGTGACACATGCCCGTGCCTTCTAAGTGACATGGGGCAGGCAGTCTCATGGTAGCTTTTGCTGACCACTGCAGTGCAGCATTTATAGGTGGTTAGTCCAGAAGGTTGAAAAATAGCAGAAAGGTTGAATGTTTATGCTCTTCGCCAATTCAAGCGGAGTTAACAGGTTACTGGGAAAACCAAAACTATGCTTTGCTTGCTTCTAGCTAGTAATTTCCGAGGCCAAAGCTAAAGTCTGCTGCATGTAGAAGGATGAAACCTCTTCCTATTGCCTGCTGTTTGAAGCAAGGTGGAGTTTATTATTCCAGTAAGGAAGCCAGTGTGGTTCCCTTCAGATTCTTTTAGACCATCATCCTTGCTCTCAGCTTTCTGGGGATGATAGGAGTTCGAGTCCTACAATGTACAGGCAGCACCATGTTGGCAAACCCTGAACTAAGACACACATTTTATTATCTGATACTCAGAGGTATGTTGCATCAGAATATGGAAGCTCCATTTCGCTGCCATAGGTAAAGGTAAAGGGACCCCTGACCATTAGGTCCAGTCACGGATGACTCTGGGGTTGCGGCGCTCATCTCGCTTTATTGGCCGAGGGAGCCGGCATACAGCTTCCGGGTCATGTGGCAAGCATGACATGCTTAAAGGTAAAGGGACCCCTGACCATTAGGTTCAGTCGCGGACGACTCTGGGGTTGCGGCGCTCATCTCGCATTATTGGCTGAGGGAGCTGGCGTTTGTCCACAGACAGCTTCCGGGTCATGTGGCCAGCATGACTAAGCCGCTTCTGGCGAACCAGAGCAGCACACGGAAACGCCATTTACCTTCCCGCTGCAGCGGTACCTATTTATCTACTTGCACTTTGACGTCCTTTCGAACTGCTAGGTGGGCAGGAGCTGGGACCGAGCAACGGGAGCTCACCCCGTCGCGGGGATTCGAACCACCGACCTTCTGATCGGCAAGCCCTAGGCTCTGTGGTTTAACCCACAGTGCCACCCACGTCCTTCAGCGCCACCCGCTTCCATAGCTAAGACCATTTGACTGATCTGTCCTCCGTTTAGTTGATCTGATCTGGGGAATTTGCCGCTTTCACAGTTTATGACTGCAGAAGAGAACCTCCAAAGAACAGACCACACTGAATTATCCCCACCACCCCCAGCAAAATGATAATAAGCAACTGTTGGCCACAGAACAAAGAGAGATTTATTCTGCCAGTATCTCTGTTTGAAATCTCTGATTTTTTTTTATCGTGCTGCATTTTCTAATTCTAAACTAAAAAGTAGGCTGACCGCCCTGCTGGGAAGTGCTTGGAGGAACAAACAAGGGAAATATTGCAGATGCATCAGAAAAAGTTTGGCATGTTAGCGGGGTTTTTAAAAAACATTATAAATGGAGCAGCACCATCTAGTGGACAATGTATAATTGACAACAAGAGATGTCTGTTGTTTCCATTTTTGCAGTCCATAGGACAGAACACTTAGCTGTCCACGGGCAGATTCAGCAGAATGGTAGTATTAGGTACAACCCTGAGTTCCAGCAAGGGAACCTGCTGGTGGAAGATGGGAGGCAATTTTTTGCCCATTTCCTTCTCCTACGCCCCACCATAGCACCTCGTGTTGCCTCTCATTCTCTATTATGGGATGTGATCCATGAGAGGCAGTCAAGTACAACATTCCTTGCAATGCTAGAGAAGACATGCGAGGGAATGTTTGGTCCAGCCAGTCGAAGCTTCCTGTTCCTCCTCGCTGGAGCATCCTTCCTTTTGCATGAGATAGAAGGTGGGTGTGACCTTACCTGTCCAGGTAACAAAAGGACGAATCACGCAGCACACCTTTCTCTTTTTGACTTCCTTCTTTGTTTGACCTGCTTCTAGCTATGACTGCTCTGATAGCTCTCAGCTAGCAGAAGCACTGGGATTATTCACTCATATGGGGTACATAGCTGTCAACTTTCGGATTTGAAAATAAGGGATGCCGCGAGGGCGGTGCAATGGCACCAAGTAGCCTCGCCACCCTGCGCTCCAGAGGCTGTGTGCGAACGGGTGAGCGAAAGAGCGAGCGCGTAGACGGCAGGCAGGCTGTCTGTCTGGTTGTGCGTGAGGGTCTGGCTGCACAAGGCATGCAAGCTCTGCCCCCAGTCGGTCTCAGACTCCTTATTGGCAGCCGAGCAACGCAGCTGAGGAGCCTCCCTGGCCGGCAGGGAGGGAGAGGAGCTGCTTCCTTTGAAATCCGGGAAATTTAAGGGATATCAACAATCCGGGATAGCAGCGGGAAACGGCATTGGAATAAGGGAGTTTCCCGCAAAAAAAGGGAACGTTGATAGCTATGGTGGGGTAGATCCGCATGTACACTAAGTCTGTAACTAAGTCTGTAACTATGTTTGTAACTAAGTCTGCCTTCAGGAATCAGACCGTGAACTGATATGAGTAAACTTCTTTTATTGACTTTGAATAAGACTGCCGCGAGTTTATTCTTTTAAGAGGGATTCAAGGGAACTTACCAGGAACGTACAATTCAATCTGAGACAGATTGAATTGTATAATAGTGAGAGGCTCACACGAGCCTGCAACCAGCTATCTGCTGTGCATGTAAGAAAGGGGAATGGAACTCTGCTACATGAAGGAACTTGTTAGCGCAAGTTAGGAAGGATATTAATAAACAATACATCCTCTCCTCCCACCCTGAACATTCCTAAATGTATTGCATTTCATGTTGCTTTGAAGGGGTTCCCAGCCCCCACCAAGCAGAATTTGGGGGAGCATAAAGACCTGGTGACGTGGGTGGCGCTGTGGGTTAAACCACAGAGCCTAGGGCTTGCTGATCAGAAGGTCGGCGGTTTGAATCCCCACGACGGGGTGAGCTCCCGTTGCTTGGTCCCTGCTCCTGCCAACCTAGCAGTTTGAAAGCACATCAAATTGCAAGTAGGTAAATAGGTACCGCTGCAGCGGGAAGGTAAACGGCATTTCTGTGTGCTGCTCTGGTTCGCCAGAAGCGGCTTTGTCATGCTGGCCACATGACCTGGAAGCTGTACGCCGGCTCCCTGGGCCAATCATGCGAAATGAGCACCACAACCCCAGAGTCGGTCACGACTGGACCTAATGGTCAGGGGTCCCTTTACCTTTACCTTTACTTAAAGACCTGGAGGGAGAAAGGGAAATGGTTGTAAATTGTCCCACACCCACCTTCATCTGGTGGGAGCATCTCATCCTGGCAACACCGCACAGAATAGCCTCTCGCCAGCAGGAGAAACTCTGGATCTCAGCCACTGTAAATGATATTTGCCATAAATCGCCCCATCTTTCGTTGTCAGCTGAAATCTGTTCCCTGAACTAGACTCGCAAAACAGTTTGAATATTTTACTACTCCCATTATCCTTGTCAGAAGCTCAATCTAGATGGATGCTCATGAGTAATGTTCATTTGAAGAAGCTGGAAATAGGGAAGGAGAGGGGCAGGACGCAGATACCGTCAAATCCAGAGCAAGATTGAGTTGAACTCTGCAAGAAGCAAAATTTCCAGGAGAATTCGAAGCCCCTTCCAGGAGGAGACGATTGAGGAACTCTGAGGGAGGAAAAAGTGCTTAGGAACATTTCCAGTATAGGCTTCTGTACCTCACGTTGGGATGCAGGTGGCGCTGTGGGTTAAACCACAGAGCCTAGGGCTTGCTGATCAGAAGGTCGGCGGTTCGAATCCCCGAGATGGGGTGAGCTCCCGTTGCTTGGTCCCTGCTCCTGCCCACCTAGCAGTTCGAAAGCACGTCAGAGTGCAAGTAGATAAATAGGTACCGCTGCAGCGGGAAGGTAAACGGCGTTTCCGTGCGCTGCTCTGGTTCGCCAGAAGCGGCTTAGTCATGCTGGCCACATGACCCGGGAGCTGTACACTGACTCCCTCGGCCAATAATGGGAGATGAGCGTCGCAACCCCAAAGTCGGTCACGAGGTCCCTTTACCAACGTTGAGTTTCACACTGAGTTACATTTCAAGATACACGAAATACAAGGGAAATTACCAGACGAATTAGAGGGTTGGAATAGATGACCCTTTGTGTCCCATCCATCCCTACAATTTTATGATCAATTCTACAAGGGTGAGAAAAGAGCCTTTATAGAAGTTGCAAAATTTCAACATAGCTTTCTTAATTTGCACAATGCACTCAAACTGTGGAATTAGCCATCGATGGGCTGGATTCAGAGCAGAAGCTGTCTGAGCCCTGTCTGAGCAAGTTAATGTCTTCTGCTGAACTGGGGATGAGGACTTAAAGCCTACCTGAGCTGGGAATCCTGAACTCCTTATCTTGGTGCATCTTGTCAAAAGATTGCCCCCTAATTCAAACGTGTTAGGGATCATAATGTCTCTGAACACCAGCTGCTTGGAGTCACAAGAGGACAAGGTACTAGTCAACATTGTTATGATGATGGTGGTGGTGGTGGTGGTGGTGATGATGATGATGCCGACAATGATTTACTTATACCCCACCCATATGACTAGGTTGCCCCAGCCACTCTGAGTGGCTTCCAACAGAAAAAAACATCAGGCATTAAAAGCCTCCTGATACAAGACTGCTTTCAGATGTCTATGGAAAATTGTTTATCTCCTTGACATCTGATGGGAGGGCGTTCCACAGGGCGGTGCCACTACCAAGAAGGCCCTCTGCCTGGTTCCCTGTAGCTTTGCTTCTCGCAGTGAGGGAACCACCAGAAGGCCTTCTGAGATGGATTTCAGTGTCTGGGCTGCACAGTAAGGTGGAGACACACCTTCAGGTAAACAGAGCCAATGCCATTTAGGGCTTTAAGGGTCAGCACCAACACTTTGATTGCATTCGGAAATGCACTGGGAGCCAAAGTAGATCTTTTAGAACCCATGTCCTGCTTGTGTCAGCTGCTCAAATGGTTGACCACTGTGAAAAACTGGATGCCATATTAGATGGGTTTGTGGCCTAATCTAGCAGAACTCTTCTGGTGCTCTTTTGCCTAAGTTTGTTTCTCATAGTTGGAATCCAATGAGACTATACTGTTCTGATCTGAATCATTTTGGATCTCCTCCAGGCTTATTCAGACGTTTGACTTTTTGCAAAAAAAATAAATAAAAACCAATTTCAGGTCATTGTCACTCGTTTGCCTTGACAATATCTACTTTTTACCCTTCCAGATGCTGAACAATCCAGAAAAGATAGCAGAGCAGATCAGCAAAGACCTCACTTGGCTCTGCTCCCACCTTTTGGCTCTCTGGACCCAGTTTCTGGAGTTTGTAACCCTGCACCCAGATGTCACAGCCTATCTTGTCCAGGAACACCACACTCTGAGGGTAACCTTCTAAGATGGTGCTCAACCATACTCCGAGGAACAACCTGATACAATCGAAGGCTATAGGCAATCCTACTCATTTTTAAGGGCATTGCAGAATTGTTTTGTGCATCTTTAGGGGTTCCAAAAATTCATGAATTTCCTAAAATTTAGCATAACCAAGATTGCATTGAGTTGTTTTGGACCATGTGACCAGTAATGATGGCAATAAATGGAAGTGCTACCACGTTTTCAATAAAATGCTGATTTCAATCTTATTTGTTCGTTTAGGTGCAAACCTGCCCTTAAACCCCCCTTTTTGGCATTTGCTGTCAGGAGGGTCAGAAAGAAAATCTCCCCAAAAGATTTTCTTTTAAAGAGAGCAGAATTTTGGTGACATCCATGTGGGTGTCTTTGAATCTTGTAAAATTATGCAGTGGGTGTGGATGTCTATGTTTTTCATTATTTATTACCAAGTTATTACCAAACTTAAAACCATGGAGAGACCTGGTCTGAATAGAGACATTGGATTCTTATCTCATTATACATGATAAAGCCATCTCACCCCTTGCTTTTTCCTGTAAGACCAATTGCAGTCGTTAACAGTCGTCAACAGATTTACCACAGCTATCAGCCAATCACCCATCTGAGTAATACCCCTCCCCACCCTCTCTCTCTATATAAGGGTCTGGTGACTTCTGTTTCAGTGTATCTGAAGAAGTGTGCATGCACACGAAAGCTCATACCAAGAACAAACTTAGTTGGTCTCTAAGCTGTGGGTTAAACCACAGGCTTGCTGATCAGAAGGTCAGCGGTTCGAATCCCTGCAACGGGGTGAGCTCCTGTTGCTCGGTCCCAGCTCCTGCCCACCTAGCAGTTCAAAAGCATGTTAAAGTGCAAGTAGATAAATAGGGACCGCTCCGGCAGGAAGGTAAACGGCGTTTCCGTGCGCTGCTCTGGTTCGCCAGAAGCAGCTTTGTCATGCTGGCCACATGACCCGGAGGCTGTCTTCGGACAAACGCCAGCTCCCTCGGCCTATAGAGCGAGATGAGCACGCAACCCCAGAGTCGGACACAACTGGACCTGATGGTCAGGGGTCCCTTTACCTTTACCTTTAAGGTGCTACTGGACGGAATTTTTTTATTTTTTTTATTTTGTTTCTACTATGGCAGACCAACACTGCTACCTACCTGTAACTGTGTTCTTTCATGTTACAATTCCACTCACCCAAGTTTCCTGAAAAGGAGATGATTTTGCATTCTGGAATCTTCCCCAAGGATACTTCCAAAAAGTGTGGAAACCTGGCATACTAAATTTGCTTATGTTTGGCTCAATCACAGGAATGAGTTATACCCAGTTTATGTCACCTTCACATAGGTTCACCCATAAATCTGTCCTGCTCTGTCCCATTTCCACATGAATCTGCACATTTATTTACATCCACACACCCCAAAAATGTGCACTTGAATGCATATTTTAAAGCATGAATTTTTCAAAATGCACACTTCTGGACATTTTCTTCCACCCTCCTGCCAAAATGCATGTTTAACTGGATCGATCCCTACATCGGGGAGTTCCTAATATTTATTTTCTTGTAGTCAGCACAACCTCTGGACTCACTTGTCTGAACAAGCCAAGATATATTTTCTTTGCGCCCCAAACTTCTGTGGCATTTTTAAATGCACTGCTGACTCTGATTCCAGGAACTTCAGATGCCTTGGGCTGTTATGTAGACAATATACAAATAAACATAGATTATAGACTACGTTTTGAAGGTGATCCACCTTCTAACATGTTTTTCTTCGCCAGGTAAGAAGATTCTCTGAAGCTTTCTTTCACGCTGAGCATCAAAAGCCTGCTGCTGTGACCTTCCAGGAAAGCCTGTATGTAATTTTTGATGCATTTCTACCATTTGACTGTCGTGTTATATATTTTAATAACCTTTATTTTCTCACTTATTAAAAGAAAAATATGACACACTTATGTGACCATGCAATTCTGTGCATAGCTACCTAGTAGTAGGTTCCATTGCACTAAATGGGGCTTATTCCCTGGAAGGTAGGTACAGCATCGCACCCTAATATACTGTAAGGCTGATTTTCAGAGGTCAAGCCCTCACATGGTGTCTTCCAACCCACAGAAAACACAATATATACACTTTCCTCCAGTGCAGACCCTCCAAGTGTCCCAATTTTCCAGAGACAGTCCCAGATTTACAGAAGCACTTCCCAGCAGGGTGGTCAGCCTAGTTTTTAGTTTAGAATTGGAAAACGTTGCACAATAAAAACCAGAGATTTCAAAGAGAGATACTGTCAGAATAAATCTCTCTTTGTTCTGTGGCCAACAGTTGCTTATTATCATTTTGCCAGGGGATGCTTCTGTGTAGTCTGTTCTTTGGGGGTTCTCTTCTGCAGCCATAAACCGTGAAAGTGGCAAATTCCCCAGATCAGTTCAATTACATGGAGGACGGGTTGGTCAAACGCTCTAAGCTATGGCAGCAAAATGGGGCTTCCATGTTCAGATGCAACATGCCTCTGAGTATCAGATAATACATGCATGTCTTTGGTCAGGGTTTGCCAACATGGTGCTGCCTGTACATTGTAGGACTCGAACTCCTATCATCCCCAGAAAGCTGACAGCAAGGATAATGGAAGTTGCAGACCTTCCAAGTGCCCTAATTTTCCAGAGACAGTCCTGGATTTACAGAAGCCATCCCAATTTCTGATTTGATCCCAGAATGTCCCACTTTTCCTTAGAACGTTCCTATTTCCATCAGAGAAATGTTGGAGTATATGGTAGGACGTCCCTATTTACACTGGAGAAAAGTTGGGGGTATGGAGTTATCTGACCCCCAAGCCATCTGAAGCCAGCCCTGTTTGGTGAATGTTTTATTGTGCTTTTATATACCGTATATCTGAAGCTGCCCAGAGTGGCTGCGGCAACCCAGTCAGATGGGCAAGGTATAAATAGTAAAATTATTATTATTGAATAAAGGTAAAGGTACCCCTGACCATTAGGTCCAGTCGCAGATGACTCTGGGGTTGCAGTGCTCATCTCGCTCTATAGACCAAGGGAGCCGGTGTTTGTCCGCAGACAACTTCAGGGTCATGTGCCAGCATGACTAAGCTGCTTCTGGCGAACCAGAGTAGTGCATGGAAACGCAATTTACCTTCCCACCAGAGCGGTACCTATTTATCTATTGCACTTGAAGTGCTTTCGAACTGCTAGGTGGGCAGGAGCTGGGACCGAACAACGGGAGCTCACCCCGTTGCGGGGATTCGAACCGCTGACCTTCTGATTGGCAAGCCCTAGGCTCTGTGGTTTAGACCACAGCGCCACCCGGGTCCCTTGTTATTATGGAATAGTACATCCCTATTTTGATTTAAGAAATGTTGAAGGTGTAGTGGGCACCTCCAGTGTAGTGGGTACCTTCCAGTGTAATTTGGGGGGCCACCATGAAGAAGGCTCTATCTCAAGTCAGCATATAACATATCCCACCCCGAGAGGCGAGATATTCTCCACGCATCTGTGTCTCAAGTAGGGCATAGAATGAGTGTTTGGTGTAAAGAGAGGATCTGTCACAGAAGTAAAGCCAGCAGGGATAGGGAACCTCAAGCCTATGGGCTAAGACGACCCTCCAGTCCCCTCTAGTCTGGCCCTTGGAACTCTCCTTAGGCCACCGACTGTGAAATATACTCGGAGTCAAGTGTGAATTTAATGCTCTTTATTCAGCTCATAGTAGCAAGGAATGAATCTTTCCCTAAAACGTCTGCTATATATACATTATTTACACAATGGGCCCCACGTGATTGGCTAATTCCAGGCTACTCATGTAGGCCAATCAGGTTACGGATTCACTTCATCTCGGAACCTGATTGGCTGCTCTTGCAGGCCAATCAGGTCACTGATTCACTTCCACCTGGAGCTGCTGAAATGTGTTCCTTCCTTCCTTCCTTCCTTCCTTCCTTCCTTCCTTCTTTCTCTTGGGTGGAGCACAGGGGTATGGAAACTAGCCTACCATTCAGATGTAAAGTTTCCATTCGTTGCTCCACCCACTTTTGCATCTGGTCCTGTCCACATAGCCCTCAGGAGGTTGCCTGGAATGCAGCCCCCAGACTGAGAAATGCCCCCCACCCCTGATTTAGACGATGTTTCATGTTTGGTTCGAGTGGGTTGTTGCTGGCGATCATGGCAAACTCTCTAGGGGGCAGGAACTCAGTCCAATGGAACTGGAAGTGGGGAAACTCTACAGTAGTGAAAAGTTGCCCTTCTGTTTCTTCCAAACAGCATCCAGCATCACAACCAAATCTCATCCGAAGTTCGGAACTCCGAGTACCTCACCAGCATGCCCCCCCTGCCAGTAGAGTGCCTCGACATTGATGGAGACTGGGGCACGCTGCCGATTATTTTTGAAGACAGATATGTCGATTTTCCCTACAAAGGTGGGTAATAAACAGAGCTTTGGAGCTCCTCTTTGGGAACTTTACTTACTTTCTTTTTTTCTTTTTGATTTTTTTTTTATTTTTTTTAATTTTACAAGTACAGTGGTACCTCGGTTTTCGAACAGCTTAGTTCGCAAACAACTTGGAACCCAAACGCTACAAAACCAGAAGTAGGTGTTCCAGTTTTCGAACATTTTTTCAGAAGCTGAACGTGCTCCGTTTTGAGTCCGGCGCTGTTCCTCTTCCTTTCTCTGTGTGTTCCATTTGTAAATTGAGTCCCCCGCTGCTAATGAGAGACTTCCTCTTCCGTTCTGAGGTTGTCCCGAGCACCCACGCAACACAGAGGTGATATTTGGTGCTTTTGTTTTTTATTTTATTTTTGGCATTTTTGTTTGTGCGATTCTTTTTGTTTTTGTGACTGTGGCTTGTGACTTCATTTTTGTGACTTGTTTCTGTGACTGTGTGGAACCCAGTTCAGCTACTGATTTATTATGTGACTGCGGAAATGGATAAAAGCTGCAAAGGCAAGAGAACCATTAACAGAACAACTGTAGAGGTAAAGAAGCAAATTATTTCCAAGCATGAAAGTGGGGGCCTCATAAGTGATATGGCAAGTGATCTGTTTTAGGTGTTGTTTTCAAAAGTCTGGAATGGATTAATCCATTTTACATTACTTTCTATGGGAAAGCGCACCTTGGTTTTGGAACGCTTTGGTTTTGGAACTGACTTCTGGAACGGATTAAGTTTGAGAACCAAGGTACCACTGTATAAAATTATAACAATACAACCATACACATACACATTTGCAGATTGCTCCGAATCTCTGGACTTCCCACCTTCCCTCCATGGGTCCTATTATTAAACCTTTTCTACAGCATCTTTCCCAATAATCTATATTTTATATGACGCCATTTTCTCCGTAGTACTTGCTACATTACAAGTGTTATTGAAATCCTGCTAATGTTTTCATCTGCTTACAGTGGTCTCCAAGATAAATTTTTCACTTTCTTTGTTAAAGTTTTGGCCTTCTTGGTTCCTGAACTTTCTGGTCAGTTTTGCCATTACGGCAAAGTCCAAAGGTTTGATTTGCCATTCTTCTAAGAAAGGGACTTTTATCTTCTTTCCGTCTCTGGGCTAATACCATCCGAGGAACTGTAAAAAAAAAAAAAAAGTATTTTCTGCTCCATTGGAATATCAGCACCTAGAATTCTGAATTAAAAAGCCTCTGTTTGTTTGTTTGTTTGTTTTACAAAAGTTTATTTGAAAGCTCTTTGGGAGCTTTCCAAGCTGTGCAGGATGGGACACTAAACCCATTGGGTCTGTGATGTACCGGAGTGGAAATCCTCAAAGTGCCTTGATAGTTCTACCTGTGTTTTTTCATGTGGTACATGATGTGCAGTCAGAGGCGGTTTTAGGGTAGCACGACCGGTTTGACTGCACTGCAGGGGATGCCACAAGAACGCTGTAGAATCCCAACTCTCCCACCTTTTTTTTTTTTTTTTTTTTGGTAATTGTTATATAAAAGGAGGTAAAGGACCCCTGGATGGTTAAGTCCAGTCAAAGGCAACTATGGGGTTGTGGCGCTCATCTCGCTTTCAGGCCGAGGGAGCTGACGTTTGTCCACAGACAGCTTTCCAGGTCATGTGGCCAGCATGACTAAACCACTTCTGGCGCAATGGAACACCATAACAGAAGCCAGAGCGCACGGAAATGCTGTTTACCTCCCCGCCACAGCAGTACCTATTTATCTACTTGCACTGGTGTGCTAGGTTGGCAGGAGCTGGGACAGAACAATGAGAACTCACTCCATTGTGGGGATTCGAACCGCCGACCCAAGAGGAAAGCCCAAGAGGCTCAGTGGTTTAGACCACAGCACCACCTGCATCCCAACTGTTATATATTGTAACTAAATAAAACAGTTTTTTTTTAAATCAAGCTGGTAATTTTACTGAAACAATTAGTTTCTAGTGTTGCTATAATAATCAGGGGGTATTTTTTTTCCTCTCTCTCTCTTTCAGTTCAGAGCTTGGACAGCTTGCCAGACTATGTTGTCTCTGCTGCTGGCAAATCACAAGTGGACTTAATAGGAAAAAACGAGGATCCTTCTTCAAATGATGACACTGCTTTAGCAAAGGGAGATTTCAGGAACAATGCCCCTTTCATCATCCATACAGATAGGATAAATGGAAAATCGGTGTATGGTCACAGCTATCCAAAAGGAGATTCATGTATGGTTGAGAGTTTCAAGGATCACTCGACAACTCAGGTACACACAATGAACGGAGATGCCCAATCCCATGAGGATGAGTCAGATCTGGCTAGCAATATGATTTCTGGTTTGCAATCAGAACTCCTGAAAGATAATACAGAAAGCCTTAAGACACCAATGGAGCTTTCAGAAAATAATAGTGATAGACTTTCACCGGAGGCTGCCTATTTGGACATAAGCCCAGTGTGTAATAATGACCACCAAGGAGAACCAATGCTAGTCATGACTGCCCAGTATGATGGTGGCACATGTGGACAACACAAACTTTTGAATGAGATTGAATTGAGCCAAGCAGCTTCAGGGGATGGTTGTGCGTCTACTCTCACTTCAGACAAACTCCTATTTGATGAAGGAAATGCCCAAGAGAAACCAGCTGATCAGAGTTGTGAGTCAACACTGCCATCCTTGAGGACATTTGATGTAAGTGATGATTTGGGTTCACTGAACCAGATAAAAGACGCTGAGGAGATTAAGGAGCAAAGAGTGCAGGAGTGTGAGGAGTTCAGCTTGACATCAGGGGTCATTAAGAGATCTTCGTCACTAATCTCAGACTCAGGGATCGAAAGCGAGCCCAGTTCAGTAGCTTGGTCTGATGCACGGAGTAAGACTTTGGAGTTACCCAGTGACCGGGAGATTCTTCACCAGCTCGTCAGAAGGCACGCGATTCACCGTAACTCTCTGGAGGGTGGGCACACAGAAAGCAATACCAGCTTGCCCAGTGGCATCCAAGCCTCCCTCACCTCCATCAGCTCCTTGCCCTATGAGGAGGAAGAGCGGGAGGTGGAGCCCAATAAGCTGACAAAATCTATCTCAGCTCCTCAGATCAGTAGCCCCGAGGAGCCTGTTGATGACATGGATATATCAAAACATGCAAAAACTATATTGGACATTGCAGAGGGACAATACGTGGAAATAGGGTGCACCAGCATGGCTCTAGCAGAAAACGTTTCCACGTGCCGGAAAGCCAGAGAAAATTGTGGGTCGCCGCTTCCATTTGCTACCATGGAACACCCCAAATCTGCCTTTGAAGAAAACGTTGACAGTCCTCACTTACCAGAAGCTACCGAGGGCTTTTCAGAGGTTGACTGTGGCTTGGAAGCCACAGGAGAAGCTGTGTTTCTAATGCAAAATGAAAATCTAGATGACACAGTTGAAAGCCAGCTGCCAAAGAGAACAGGGGAGATCTGCTTGGGAAGGGTTGGTGATTATTTGGACACCAACACCACTCCTCTTGATGTGTATGAGGAAGAGGTAAATTTGCACACAGTCCATGGTTCGTATTCCACAAACGTTGAGGTTTTTGCACACCATGAGGGCCACACGCCAGACTTTAGCTATACTAGCACAGCCTCATCAGAGGTGGCACCTGAACCTGTCTCTCCAAAGGGTCCCCATGGCAGTTCTCTTGCCAATGGCAAAGTAGTGATATGTGGTGGAGAAATACCCAACTTACAAGAAATTGATCTGGATAACAGACCCGGCTGTGGATCCTACTGTGCAGAACCAGAAAACCGAGAGTTCAAAATGGTGGCAAACAGCACAAGCTTCCATTCAGTGGCTCCAGGGGCACTGGCGCTCGAGAGCAAAAAGGCTATTGAGGTGGTCAACTTATCTGTTTCCTGCACAGCCACCTGCCTTCCTTTTTCTTCGGTCCTCAAAGAGAACCCACCAGTGGCTGGCTTCTCCTCCAAGCAGGTCACTTCTCCAATTACTCACCAACCGGTGGGCTCCTTTGGGGTCATCTCTTGTGAGTCCAGTGATGTGGATGGGGAGGCCAATGAAAGGATGCTTAGGTAAGGAGGTCCAAGGGCTTTTCATTCCCCACATGTTCAATTGGCTGCAATTTCCTGGATTTGGTGGGTTGATTTGGTACTTCTGTTTACACCAGCAGCTGGGGTCAGGAAGCCCAGAAGCTCAGCTAGATCATTCCTTTTACAATTTGGATTGAAGGTGGTTTGGGGGGAAGCACATAAAAATGCAACATTTCACGAAATACATATATTTCGCGCCCACCCTGTGGAACGCCCTCCCAGCAGAGGTCAAAGAGATAAACAACTATCTGACATTCAGAAAATACCTCAAGGCAGCCCTGTTTAGGGAAGTTTTTAACCTGTGATATTTTAATGTATTTTAATATTTGTTGGAGGCCGCCCAGAGTGACGGGGGGACCCAGCCAGATGGGCGGGGTACAAATAATAAATTATATATGATAGCTATGGATTGTGGCTAATGCCATATTTACACTGCTTGCCAAACTGGCTGTCAACATGATGTCATATGATTGACAGGTGGGTGGTTCCAATCACCTGTCAAAATTGTCCTACTGGGGTGTGGGAGATACAGATCTGTCCCAGTGGGCCAAAAAGTTCCCCCAGCCCAGGCCTACATCATTGGAGACTGTATGGCTGGCATTTGGGTTGAGATTTGAAAATCTGAATTTTGTTATCCTTACACAACTGGTCTACTAGCTGCAGTGCCAAAATCCAACTCTCACCCCAGCACTTTGAATACAATGAATACATGTTGTTGAATGACCATCTCAATCAGTGATTAATTAGTGTATTCTCCAGTTTTCATCAGGCCAAAGAAAAGTTTAAAAAAGAGCTGAAGATTGAAGGATTTCTGTACAGTGACTTAACTGCACTCGCTTCTGATATCCCATATTTCCCACCAGAGGAAGAGGAAGAAAATTTTGAAGATGGGATTCACCTAGTGGTCTGTGTCCATGGACTGGATGGTAAGGCCAAAGAGGCGATGTGGGGATAACTGGGCATTCTGAAAAGACAGTGTTCACACAATACATAATTGTGTGTGATGTGAAAGCAGACAGCTGCAGTTATGCTAGTCATAGAGACCATGGTTATGGGGTCTTCAGACTTGGGTTGGACTACAAATCCCAGCCTCTGCTGGGAAGTGACTCAGTGCTTCAAAACCTTCACAAAGTCATATGTGTTCTGAACCACAGGCCCCAAGGAGGGCATGTATGAGCGGTTTTTATGCAGGGATAACAAAGAAGGATGTCAGAAAGGCCAGACATCCAGTTCTAGTGCTTTAGAAGCTTACAACACAGTGTGCAGAGCCTCACTGCCTTTAAAGACAGTGAGAGGTCATCATCATCATCATTTTATTTGTATGCTGCTTTCCCACAGTTAAAAACAATGCTCAGGGTGGCTTACAACATGACAAGATTTACATAACTACAAAAGTCATAACAATAAATAAACCACATCAAAAAAATATGCCACCAAATGGAAAACAATTTCCACATCAATGAAAATCTAAAACTAAGAATGCAGCATTAACATCAAAGTTTAAAATGACATAGGAAAAAAATAACATTTTTTTTTAATTAAAAAAAACCCAGAGCCCTCTCTGCATCATGACGTGTCTGCACCCAAGCAACCATTCATACAACCTTTATGCACAAAGCAGCATGCATCACTTTACCCATAATCTCCTATCACACCTGGCTGGTGAGGCCATAGGTGGCAGCTACTCAAAGCTTCTCCCCTCTTGGCCTAGAACTCAGTATCTCAAGGTCCACAGATTAGCACAGCATCAAAGGGATGCTGAGAGCCAGTGTGGTGTAGTGGTTAAGAGTGGTGGACTTGTAATCTGGTGAACCGGGTTCGCGTCTCCGCTCCTCCACATGCAGCTGCTGGGTGACCTTCGGCTAGTCACACTTCTCTGAAGTCTCTCAGCCCCACTCACCTCACAGAGTGTTTGTTGTGGGGGAGGAAGGGAAAGGAGAATGTTAGCCGCTTTGAGACTCCTTCGGGTAGTGATAAAGCGGGATATCAAATCCAAACTCTTCTTCAAAGTAAGCCAAGTAGCATATATCAAAGCAAATAAATATACACATACTGTATGAGGTCAGTCTTGCAACAACTTCCGGTTAGTTTGGAGTTACCTTAGCCACCAATATGGTGCTTGATTGCCTTCCAGAACATTTCACCTTGGGTTCAACACAATGAAGGAAAGTTTGATAGGATGAAATTTGTCCTGAAAATGAATCGCCATTTTTGGTGAGGCACTGCATTCACACTGGGGGCATTACAGCCATATCCCTGGAATACAAGTCACTTCCCACCTCCTCAGGATATGCCCGCAGTGAGAGCGGGAATGCAAAGTCATGCAAAGTGGCCAGCCTAGACACATGGACTGATCATCAGAAGAATCCACTCATGTTTGCTGTGGAAAGAGACATACCAGGCCGTCATTGTCAACCCCCCTCCCCAGTAAGCAGGTTGAGAGATGGGTGGATGATGTCCTTCAGCATGGAACCTATGTCTTAGAAAAGCAATTTCTCCCCCCTCAAGGTAACAGTGCAGATCTGCGGCTGGTAAAAACTTTCATCGAACTGGGTCTCCCTGGTGGAAAGCTTGACTTCTTGATGTCAGAAAGGAACCAGGTATTTTGCTCATTTCTTACTTCTTCAAGGTTTGTACCTCATGTTTCCATCTCATAATGATGAATTCGACACAGTTAATTTAAAAAATGGAACACAAAGCCGCAGAAAATAATTAGAAATACATTGGAGCTCAATGGGACAATCCTTATCAAGGAGGACCCATGTGTTTTTTTATATGTCCTCTGTGATTAAGCACATCCTCCCATGTCTAAATAAAATGGAAGATAGTAAGAGAAAACCATTAATTATCAGTGCAGGCAAAACAAACAGGCCAGAGTCTATATTTAAGTTTACGAGCATGTTTAGTGGAAGGCAATATTGCAAATTGGATGTGCTGGTGTTTTTCTTTGGAACGAGTGGCAATTAGCAAGATGGATTTTCTCTCTCGCACAAAAAGAAACATTAATTACTGGATATGTTTCCCTTGAATCTTTGTCCCAGCATTTGATGATTATTTCCCTGGCATCTCATTAGTTTTGAATCTGATGCAGAGCTGATGGGATTACAAAACAGCACAGCTCCAGAGAAAAAGAGCCATTTGCCATCCTCATCCCTCTGAATTCCTTCCTCCATCATTCCCTTTCTGTTTATCACAAGCAACAACAGAATGCTTGGCTTAGCATTTGCATAACTACACATTGCTGGCCTTCAATGGGTACTAATTATAACTGTTCAACCACAAAAATATCAGAACTCTGTTGCAACAATGCAACTTTGTGGTAGCTTTGCGGTCAACATTAACCATCCGATGGTTTCATAGAGCTGGTGCCAAATGCAGCTGGACTTTAAGTGGTAGTAAAAGTGGCAGTAGGAAGCTTACAGAGCATTAGAAGGGCTTCATCACCAACCCTTCAGCTCTGAGCCGTGGCGGTGAAGGCCAGAAATTAAGGATGAGACTGGAATATTGATAGAGGCTGTGATCCTCTATTCCCTTTTCACCTTGAGGGCCACTACCTTCCCGAGGTCGCATGCTAGTGGTGGGTTAGGTGAGAGGCAAAAGTGGACAGAAAAATTAATGCAAATTTTAATTTTGTGCAGTAGGCCAATTTTTGCACAGCTTTTTTTATCCTCCATCCAGACTTGTAAGAGGAATTATCAGAATGCAAGTACAATTCCCTGCCGGGCAAAAAATTTCATGGAAGATGCGAAGCCAAGCCAATGGGAGACATGGCCTTGGGAAATTGAGTGTGTTTGGGGAAATTTCCAAGGCACAGACAGAGATGCCTAGAGAGTCACATTTGACCTGCATACTTGAGGTTCACCATCCCTGCTATTACAGTCGCATGTGAATAACTCCCATGGAACACAGGGGTGCTTACATTTGAATAGACGTGGGTAAGATTATGCCAATGCAGGCTAACAGTTGTGTACTCCAACGCATACAATTTTGTGTGCGTGGTTTGGTTGGAGAGCTGCACTGCAACATTCAGAGAGGTTGTGTTTAGATTTGCATACTGGTTTAGGAACTGTGCAGTAGGTAGTTTCTCATTAATATGAAAGCCAGATTGAATTTATTTATCATCACTACCACACACTGAACACCAGTTGCAGAGCCAACAGAAGTGAGCCTCTGAAATGCATGGTATGCCTTGGGCAGGTGTACTCTTCTTTTAAATATTCTCGGACTTCTTTTGTTAATCATTTCAAATATATGGTTTACACACACACCCACACACCACATACAGTGGTACCTCGAGTCACAAATGCCTCAGGTTACAAACGCTTCCATTTACAAACTCCACTAACCTGGAAGAGTTACCTCGAGTTGAGAACTTTGCCCCAGTATGAGAACAGAAATCGTGGGCTGGCACAGCGGCAGCAAGAGGCCCCATTAGCGAAAGCACGCCTCTAGTTAAGAACAGTTTCAGGTTAAGAACAGACTTCTGGAACGAATTAAGTTCGTAACTAGAGGGAAACCCAGCAGATGGGTGGGGTATTTATTATTATTATTATTATTATTATTAATTATTATTATTATTATTTTGTGTGTGTGTGTGTATGATAGATAGATAGATAGATAGATAGATAGATAGATAGATTCTTCTTCTTTGCCTATGAAAACTCGGAAGGGTACTACCAACTGTTCTTCTCTTGATTTAACAGACGGACACATTTGCAGATTTTGATACAATGACCGACCGTTTGCTGGATGAAATAATTCAGCACATTCAGCTGTACAACTTGTCAATATCGCGAATAAGGTAAATAGCAGTGGCAACTGTGGAGTGGTGCGACGTCATTTTCATAGGCTGCTGTCTGATTGTTAATATATTGAATGGTGGCCCTTTCTGCTTTTGTGCATCACTTTGAGGTTCCTTTGAATGCAGAGCAATGAAGGCGTTCTCTGAATAAATGGATACAAATTGTGTCCCCACAGTTTCATCGGCCATTCCCTTGGCAATGTCATCATCCGATCCGTGTTAACCCGGCCCAGATTTCGCTATTACCTCAATAAGCTGCATACTTTCCTGTCCCTCTCTGGGCCTCACCTGGGAACGCTTTACAACAACAGTACTTTGGTTAGTACAGGTAAGAACTACAGGCTGTTTGAAGGGAAACACTGAAAGTACGAGAGTGGTTCTAACATCCTGTCTAATGTTTCTTTTCCCATGCTATGAAATGTCATAGGAGTGTCTCCAACCAGGAATAGAATACAACCACAAAAACCAATTCAATGAAGACCATTGGTTTCTGTGGGCATGCTCCGGTTTCAATGGGTATACTCTGAGTTTTATTGGAGATCACACACACACAAACACAAACAACCTCGCCAAATGCACAAAATGAACTAAGAACATGCTTTATAAGCATGTGGACTTCGCTTCTCCATTGCTAATAAACCAAGGCTAGGAAGTTGCGACCCTCCAGATGTTGTTGGATTCCCATTAGGTCAACTCCCATTAGTCTGTGGCAGCATGGCCAGTTGGTTGAGGATGATGGAAGCTGTAGTCCAAGCAGAAGCATAGGAAGGTCAGGTGATACCCGGTGTGGAAAATTTATTGTCACCCCCCCCACACACACATTGATGGGGTTTTTTGCCTGCAAAAATGGTTTTACGTTATTTCATATTTTATTACAAAGGAATGTGGATTCTGAGCCTCTGATAACAAGTAGGCGACTATGGACAGATACTTAAATCTACAGGATGGTTTGTGTTTTGGCTTGTGTTATTTTATTTATAATTATTGTTGATTTATTTAATAAAATTTATTTTAAAAATACCTGCAAAGTGGTTTACCAAAAACAAAACAAAAACACACCACAGCAGTAAAATCAAGAAAAATTAACAATCCTACTTTAAGCCATACAAAAGCTAAAATATTAAGATTAAAATTCATAAGCATCTAGGTATGCTTGCCTAAAGAAGAATGCTTTTAGCAGGTGCCCGAAAATAGTCTAGCAAAGGCACGTGCTTTGTTGAAATTTCAGCCTTCAAGACATAGGAAAATGGCAAAGTAAACAGCTATTTTTGTGGAGGAGGGTCAAGATATCAACTGATATGCATGAAATTTCATATGTAGCTATATAATCCCTAGTGTAGTAAGATAGGACCTTTGGAGCATGAATTTTCTGAGGGAAAAAGTTTTTTTATGACCCGCCCTAGTAGGGCAGTAATTGTTCCTTGATAATTTGTCACCCCCCTCCATGATGGGACCAAGACACCTGGAGATAGGCCTAACCTACTTTTAGGGATCTTGTCTCTCATCATGTTACAATTCCCAGTACACAAGCCCTGAAAAGCCCCTTTGCCAGCCAGCCAACCAGCAGCTATCCAGGCCCCTTACCCCTTACTTTCAGATGACCATTTTGGTTTTGAATAAATAAATAAAATTTGTCCAGTCGCACCTTACAGACCAACTAAGTTTGTTCTGGGGCTTTCGTGTGCATGCACACGTCTTCAGTTTTGAATCACTAGACCACTCAGCTTCCCCCAGTAGTTCTCAGACTCCCTTGGGAATAGCTGCTTTGGGGTTTAATGCAGAATTGATCTTCCCCAATTGGTTTGCTGGGCTTTACCCCACTTAAGTGCTCTTGGACACCCACAAATCACCATTGCTTTTTTTCTAGGCTTGTGGCTCATGCAGAAGCTGAAAAAATCCGGGTCACTTTTGCAGCTGACCTTCAGGGACAATGCAGATCTGCGGAAATGTTTCCTCTACCAGCTCAGCCAAAAAACAGGTGGGTGGTGCTGAAGTTAAGACCAAAATCTCTCTTCTAGCAAGTGGTGGTGTCTTCATCTGCTTGTTTGAAATCCAGTTGACTTGGGGAAACGGCCATCTCACAGAGAGTGGTTCCGTGCTTGGCTGCTACCATAGGAGCCAACTGCTAGGGGTCGAGGTCCCTTCGCTCCCCCTCCCAAATAAAATATTTGAGGGAACTGGGGGGGGGGAAGTTGCTGGGGATTGCCATTTGAATGGTGTGTGTGCACTGTGGCATGTGATCGATTATGTGAGTTGGAGCTTACCTGCTCCTCAATTTTTTATTCAAGTTGGCATCCTTGGCTGCTACTATACTGTTGCCAATTCTTTGGGGGCACTTCAGTCCCAGGGGCCAAACGCAGACCCTTCAGACCTTTCTGTTTGGCCCTTCAGATTCCACACAATCTCCTCAACCGTATCACCTCTACTCAGTGCTATTTTTCTTTTAAAAGGGGTCTGGGGGAGTGCCAGAACTTACCATGAATGTCTCCTTTCTTTCTTTTTTCTTTGTATGGTATGATGCTTTCTTCATAGTGGATAGAATTCTCTCCATCACCCAGCATGCACTTCATCCAAGGAAGGCTGTTCTAACGCACAAACTTGTTTCTTTTCCCTTTCTTTTCTTACAGGCCTCCAGTATTTCAAAAATGTTGTCCTGGTGGCCTCTCCCCAAGACCGCTACGTACCATTTCATTCTGCAAGAATAGAAATGTGCAAATCTGCCCTGAAAGACAGACAGACAGGTGAGCTTCTTTGTGGACTTAAGACAATTGCTTTTGTTTGATTTGCTCATTTCAAACAGCTGAAAGTCTGTAAATTTTGATAATGACCCTGATTTGCAATGGGGGTGGGGGTGGGGTTTGAATAATTTTGATTGCAACTGTAGATGATGATGATGATGATGATGGTGATAATGATGATGATAAACAAACAAACAAACAAACAAATATACCCCGCCCATCTGGCTGAGTTTCCCCAGCAACTCTGGGCAGCTCCCAATAGAATATTAAAAACACGATAAAAGATCAAACCTTAAAAACTCCCCTAAACAGGGCTGCCTTCAGATGTTTTCTAAAAGTAAGATAGTTGTTTATTTCCTTGACATCTGATGGGAGGGTGCCACCACCGAGAAGGCCCTCTGCCTGGTTCCCTGTAACCTCACTTCTCGCAGGGAGGGAACCACCAGAAGGCCCTTGGAGCTGGACCTTAGTGTCAGGGCTCTAATGATGGGGGTGGAGATGCTCCTTCAGGTATAGATAGATAGATAGATAGATAGATGATAGATAGATAGATGATAGATAGATAGATAGATGGATAGATGATAGATAGTAACACCAAAAGCATCTGAAGGGCCACAAGCTTTCCATCTTTGAGTTACACAAATGCATTCAACTACACAGAAAAACCTATATTAATGGGAAACACCTCTCAGAGCCCAGGAACAGATAGCAATGGGGAATCACCTTTCCTTCACCTCTGCAAGGCCAGCAAAAGCTCAGCTGGACTTAGGAAAAGATGGTTGAACCACCGTCAAGTATCACACCCACTTCTTTTAATTTATGTATTCATTAGTCTTCCTTCTTAAGTATAATGACCTAAAATATGGCACAATCATTATTAGTGAAATATTGAGATAGCTACTCTTATTACCAGTTGTGATGATTTGCAAAATTGTCCATAATTACTGTTTTCCTTTTGATAAACAGTTAACTGAGCTAATCATGCTATATCCCAACTCTATATGCTTTTTCAGGTCTCCTATTAAATTTTCCTTGCCTGCAGCTATTAAATACATAATTGGCCTTTGAAGCTTAGGAGGATTAGCCTATTTTTCATACTTCAACAAACATCATTTCGGATCTAATGTTAATTTAAGTTTGTGCATTTCATTTTTACTATTTATAGCTTTATCCCAGTACTTTCTTTTTCTTTCACAAACGTACCACATATGGATAAAATCCCCTATATCTATTGCGCAATGCCAACATTTCCATTCTACCTGCCTATCCAATTCTACTCATTTTCCGTGGTGAAAGTTACCATTGATAGGATACTTTTCAACAATTTTATCTTAAACTAGCTGACCCGGCCACGCGTTGCTGTGGCTTTTTGGTGAATGAGAGTTAAATGTGCCTTTTTTGGCCACCTTTCCCCACCCCTTCCATTTTCGCCTGGTTTCCCACAGCTTATCCCAATGAACTTCAGCCTGCCTCCTTTCAGTCTCCCCCCCGTTTTCGCCTGGTTTCCCACAGCTTATCCTGATGAACTTCAGCCTGCCTCCTCTCAGTCTTTCCCTCCCGTTTTTGCCTGGTTTCCCACAGCTTATCCCAATGAACTTCCGCCTGCCTCCTTTCAGTCCCCCCTTTTTGCCTTCCTCCCACTCATGTGGCGTGATTTGTTCCCCTCCCCCGCACTCTCCCTGGTCACCTGAAACTGTGTTGATCTCCTACCTGCCTTCTCTCCGTGTTTGCCCCCGTTTTCGCCTGCCTCTCCACAGGTTCTTCTGTTGAACTCCTGTGGTGTGATTTGTTTCGCCACCCCCGCACTCTCATCTCTGTTGCTCACTGTTTTAAAATGGGAATTGGCCCAGCCTGAGGCAAGTTGCCGTGGCGACGGTGGCGGTTGAAGCTGGAACCGTCCCCTCGCTCGCCAGCAGCCTATTGGTGGAGCCGACCTCAAGTTCCGCTCCCCCTCCCTCACTTTTCTGAATTTTGTTGTTCTACAGCTGATGTCCACTGGAGGGCGCCAAATTTTTTGACCAAAATTCACATTTTTAGATGCTTTATGTGTGCTTTTTGTGCATTTTTTGGTCATAAGTACACTCCCCCATGGTCAGGAAACGTTGTGTCCAAATTTGAAGTAAATCGGTCAAGCAGTTACAGAGAAAGGTGGTACAGCACAAACACCCACCTTTTACGATTTTATATATATAGATGTAATAATACGGAGAAAGATATTCCCTTAATAAACAAAAAAACCCATACATAATCAGATACAGTCCCATTTAAGCCCTTGAGCTGTTTTATTCAGCAGTCCTTCTGATTCGTTCGAGGGGAGGTTAAACAACATTGCATCAAGCAATTGTAAGCCCACATTTTCCCCAATTAATTTCCCTATCATTTCACTTAACTTAAAAGTCTAGTTTTGAAGAGGAAGCAGTCTTTTTTTGAAGAGAGATGCATGTTTTTATTTATATTTTTCAAATTTAAGTATACATTTCATTAGTTTTACAATCAATTTAACATTTCCAAATTTCAACTTCCTTCCCCCTCTTTCTGCGATTCCTTAAATTATTATTTTAAATATCTTTTGCATATCCAAGGTCATTTAACTTGCTCATTTATTTATCTACTGTAAATATAACTCTTCTAAAACTGCTCGTTATTACATTAATCCTGTTAATGTTTTTATCTGTTTACAATTTACCTGTAAATATTCATTAAACCATTTCCATTCTTTTATAAAAAGTTTGTTATCTTGATTTCTTATTCTTCCGGTAAGTTTCACCATTTCTGCATATTCCATAAGTTTTTGTATCCATTCTTCTTTTTATGGGACTTCTGCTTCTTTCCACTTCTGGGCAAATAACATTCTTGCTGCTGTAGTAGCTTACATAAATGAATTTCTATACAATTTAGGTCGTTTTGTACCTATAATTCCCCAAAGAAAAACTTCTGGGTTTTGGGTTTTTTTAATATAAAAGTTATTTTGAACATCCTTTTCAATTCATTATATATCATTTCCCAATAAGCAGGTTTGCTGTGCAAGAGCACCAAATCAGCTTTAATTGTGCAGCCAGCTAACTTTGCTGGTTTGCAATTTGAATCCCTACTGAAAATAATATTGGATTGGATCCAAGAAAGTCATAGTAACAGCAGACCAACTGGAATCAATGAATGGGTTAGTCGTGTCCATAAATCTCAATAATAATAATAATAATAATAATAATAATAATAATAATAATATAATTTATTATTTGTACCCCGCCCATCTGGCTGGGTCTCCCCAGCCACTCTGGGCGGCTTCCAGTAAACATTAAAATACATTAACGCATCATAGATTAAAAACTTCCCCAAACAGGGCTGCCTTCAGGTGTTTTCTAAATGTCATGTAGTTGTTGATCCCTTTAACCTCTGATGGGAGGGCATTCCACAGGGCAGGTGCCACTACCGAGAAGGCCCTCTGCCTGGTTCCCTGTAGCTTTGCTTCTCGCAGTGAGGGAACCGCCAGAAGGCCCTTGGCGCTGGACCTCAGTGTCTGGGCTGAACGGTGGGGGTGGAGACGCTCCTTCAGGTATACAGGACCGAGGCTGTTTAGGGCTTTAAAGGTCAGCACCAACACTTTGAATTGTGCTCAGAAACGTACTGGGAGCCAATGTAGATCTCTCAGGACCGGTGTTATGTGAAGCTGACCGGAAATATCCAAAACCAACTTGATCAAGCTTTCCAAAAAAGACTGGAGTAAATTTATACACTACTTAAAAGACCATTGTAAGCAATTAACAACACTAGCAGGGTTGTAAGAAGACTTGTAATGATAATTGTCACTACCCTTTTAAAATTTTAAAATTGTGATACTCTGAATGAGTGAAATGTAAAATGTAAAAATGCTATGATATTCATATGAATTTTAAAAACCATGAGGTGGGTGGGAGGGAAGTCGACAGGCTCATATGAGCAAAAGAAGTAAGGTGGATAACGAAGATGTGTTTGAACATTAGAAAATGGAAAATTAATAAAAATATTATTAAAAGAGAACAGGATGCTGGATGAGATTGGCCCCTGGTCTGGTCCAGCAGGCTCATCTTGTGTTCTTCATACACCATGAATATTGAAGATAATGAAGAAATAATAATTATTATTATGTTTTTTCATATATATATATATATATATATATATATATATATATATATATATATATAATTTTTATTAGTTTTATAGAAATACAATAATAAAATTCACATGTTTTCTTCACTTCTTATACCATTTTGGCTTTTTATAGCCATGACTTCCTTCAGACCTTCCTCATGATATTCTAACGTCTGTACCTTATATCTATATTTCTTATACCAATAATTGTTTTCTATTACTTCTCTCCCAAAATTAATCACTATATATTCATATTAACAACATTTCTTCCTTGTTCTACAAAGCTTCTTGCATTCCTACCAACGTATTCAATTGAGTACTTTCCTTTAAATCATCTGCAAATTTAGTCCAGTCTTTGATGAACTTCTGGTCCCTCTGTTCTCGGATTCTCCCCGTCATCTTGTCCAATTCTGCATACTCCATTAGTTTCATTCTCCATTCTTCTATTGTCGGCGTTTGTTCTTGTTTCCATTTTTGTGCTATTAACATTCTCGCCACAGTCACTGCATATTGGAAAAGCTTAAAGTCTTGCTTTTTAATGTCTGTACCTGTAATTCCCAGTAAAAATGCTTCTGGTTTTTTAGCAAATGTATATTTCAACATTTTCTTAATCTCACCATATACCATGTCCCAGAAGCCTTTCACCCTTTTACACTCCCACCACATGTGATAAAAGGTACCTTCTTTCTCTTTGCATTTCCAACACTTATTATCAACCTTATACATTTTCGCCAGTTTGACCGGTGTAATGTACCATCTATACATCATTTTTAACATATTTTCTTTTAGTAAATTTCATTCCTTCCTTCCACAATTTTTCCCAGTCATCTAGCATAATATTATGACCAAAATCTTGTGCCCAGTGTATCATCACCGACTTCAATAATTATGTTTTTCAACTTTCCAAGGTCCCGTTTATGCCGAGATGATCAACAACCTCCTCCGGCCGGTCGTGGGGACAAAGGATTGCACTTTAATCCGCCATGATGTGTTCCACGCCTTGCCAAACACAGCCAACACCCTGATTGGGCGGGCAGCCCACATCGCGGTGCTGGATTCTGAACTGTTCCTGGAGAAATTTTTCCTGGTTGCAGGACTCAACTACTTCAAATAAGACTGTGAGCCTCAGGGCAGCAAAGGGAGCCTTGCATATTGAATTGCAAAGACTTTCTGGGCCAAGAGTGCTTCATTTCTGGGAACAAACAGAATATGCTTACGGCACACCCTAGTGGCTTGAAGAGAGGAATCAAAGTGCTTTGGTTATAAGGTATTCAAAGGGCCAAAATTTGGTGCTTTTTGGAAGATGTAAACATATACATGTTATTGTTCTTTTCCTTTTTGTTCATCTAACCACCAACCTCCTAAAAAAAAAAAAAAGCTTTTAAAATCCTGAGGATGTGATTATAGATCTGCCCCCTTTATAATGGTCACTGGACTGACATCTTTCTCTCCCTTCCACCATTAAGAAATCCACTTAGGCATAAACTGCCTTATTTAAGAAGAAACTTGCCTGGTTTTGTAGATTTTCCATGTTCCATGTGGTCAACAAAAGAAGAAAGAAGTAAACTCAGGTTAAATTCTCCTTTGTGGCGAATCAGAAAATAGGAACGGGAATCTGTGGATTACAGCACTTTATTTATTTGTTTGGCAGGGGAGGTTAAGAAGAAAACACGTAAATGTGTGGAAAACTCCAGTTCTGAAGGCCACAAAGTGTAATAAAATTATCTCTGCAATGTCTAGTCGCTGACTTCGAACTAATCTGTTGTGGTGTCCCAAATTTCGGTGGGCAGGGGCTCTGCTTCTGGCAAGCAATCTGATTTATGGGACTCTGGAAAAGCTTTGAAGGCACTAGAACACAGGCTGGCAATGGCGGACGTATTGTGAAGTGAGCAAGGAGGATGTATTGTGAAGTGAGCAAGGACTGAAGGATGTCACCCCAAAACGACTCCTTCTGCTGATCAAGACCCAGGCCTCTCCTCCAGCATGCAGAGGCTACAGTTCATCTACTCACCTCAAGACCCAGGCAAGGGACCCTTGAACTCCTTCCAGTATTCGAGGAGGAACTCTCTCTAACATGACTATCCCCTTGTTCATCGCAGGCTGCCCTAAGTTGCTAAAAGATGCTAACAGTGGTAAAAGATGCAGGGACAGTGGTTGAAAAAACCACCTGCCTTTAACTTGGCATGAGAAAATGTGGTTAATGTGCCTACCTTGGGTTCCAGGCTTCTTCTTTTTTTGGTGGGGAGATAAGTTAACTAGAATTTTCTCCTGTGCCTCCTATAGTAGGAGGATTGAAAACAACAGAACAGCCTTGTTGGATGAGGCCAGCAGTCTATCCCGGCCAATCAGATGCCGAAGGGAAATATGCAAGGAGAAGATGAGTGCAATAGCTTCATCTCCACTTGCGATTTCCAGAAACTGGCTTTCAAAGACATGCTGCCTTCAACAGTGGACATCATGGCTGGCTAGTAGCCATTGGTAGAGAAGAAAGTGCAGGGATTATGTGACTGACAGGAGACCCTGAGTTTGGGAGAAAAGGTTATAGGAAATGTGCATATTTATTGGTTGGACCTGGAGGCAAGAGAGGTGTGCCTATCGCAGTCTCCACACCCAGTTGAAGTGCTATGTGCAGTGGTGACACTGCGGGCCACTTCTTCTCTCCTTGAGAGCCACTGTGGTGTAGTGGTTAAGAGCGGTGGACTCGTAATCTGGTGAACCGGGTTCACGTCTCCGCTACTCCAGACTAGACCTTGAGCTAGTCACACTTCTTGAAGTCTCTCAGCCCCACTCACCTCACAGAGCGTTTGTTGTGGGGGAGGAAGGGAAAGGAGAATGCTAGCCGCTTTGAGACTCCTTCGGGTAGTGATAAAGCGGGATATCAAATCCAAACTCTTCTTCTCCTCCTCTCAAGACATCTCTAGCCCAGCCAGTCAGTCAAAATTGGTCTCCCAGGCGTGTTACCTCTAAGCAGGAAATGAGCCTCCTGTGGGCCAGTCCACAGGCCTACTTGACATCATAAGCAATGGTAGCTCTGTGGTAGAGAACTTGATTTACAGGCAGGAGATCCCAGGTTCAGTCTCTGGCATCATCAGATGATGATGGGCTGCATATCATGCCCAAGAGTCTTCAGAGCTGTAGTGATTCAAAGTATACAATACCTGAATTAGATGGATAAGTCTGGTATGGCAGTACCCGCTGTAAGAGCTTTTGCAAATATTTCTCTGAGATTTTGAGGCACGTAGAAATAAAGGTTCTGTGGGAAAGGTTGAACTGGATGGAGTGGCTTGGAATGGTATGACTGCATGTTATTTTAGATCAGGCTTCCTTAACCTCGGCCCTCCAGATGTTTTTGGCCTACAACTCCCATGATCCCTAGCTAGCAGGACCAGTGGTCAGGGATGATGGGAATTGTAGTCTCAAAACATCTGACGGGCTGAGGTTGAGGAAGGCTGTTTTAGATTCACGTTGAAATTGGAATTCTTTTTTAAATTTCTGGAATGTGAACTTCCAGAATCTGTGCTTGTCAGTTTTTTGCAATGTGCACATGAATAATCTGTAGTTCATCAGAATGCAGATTTTGATATATTATCCTTTTGAGAGAAGATTTAGGTTATTTCATGAAGAAAAGACAAAGCTTGCTCATCCCGGCTCAATCAGGACTCAGCCAGCTGAATCGAAGTTGTCTGGAGTCAAGGCCAGTGTAAATCCCCAAAAAGTGGTGTTCTGGGAGCATAGGGGTGGGCATAGGTGCCAACTCCATGTGTGTGTGGACAGGGCTGAGCCCCCACCCCACCCCAGTCTTGGGGGGCTGGGTAACAGCAGCAGAGGGCCCCCCTTTAGGCCTAGTGACTTCCTCCTGACATCACGCACATTCAATGAAATGAGCCCTTTCAATGTCAGGCAGAACTCAGCACCTCTGGGGTGGGACTGGGTAGTGCAGACTTGATCCGGATTCAAACTCTGTTCAGCTCAGTCATGTGACCAGGCAAAAAAGGTTGTGTTTTAAAGGCTTGTTCACCCAGATAGCAGTAGATTTTCCCCAGACCAGGGGTTTGGATCTGGTGTGATTTTATGCCAACTTGCCTAATTCCGTACCAAGAACTCTGGCCAGAAGTTTCAACAAAAGAAATAATATCTACTCGTGAGTCAAAATCAAATAGGGTATATATTCTGTTAAGAATTACAGTCTTAAATGCAGTTGCTGATTAAAACAAAATTTTTAATTTCAAACAAAGATTTGAAATTAAACTGCATTTAAGACTGTAATTCTTAACAGAATATATACCCTATTTGATTTTGACTCACGAGTAGATATTATTTCTTTTGTTGAAACTTCTGACCAGAGTTCTTGGTATAGCTATTTATTTCAGTGTATCTTGTAACAAGAACTCCAACTTATTTACGATTACAACTTGCCTAATGCCAGCATCTGGTGTACAGGATTACTCCCTAAATCACTTTCTTAAAATCTCATAGTATCTTTGGAGTACTCTGAGTTTCAGGTAATTCATCTTAAGCATGTGGCAAAATCAGAAGCAGTGAAACACAGATCTCTGTGACTTAGGGAGCAATCTAGAAGCTGATGTAAAACACACCAGCATAAACTAAAATGGCATAAAGTTTGACCAAATCCAAAACCCATTCAGCAGTATGGTTGCTGATGCTGCTCTGTCTAAGCCTGGCAGAGGCAAAACAAGCCTTTAAAATAGAGTTCTATGCCATGTTTTCAGGTTGCACAACTGCTCTGAACTGTCTTAGGGCCTTCTCGGTGGTGGCGCCCGCCCTGTGGAACACCCTCCCTTCAGATGTCAAAGAGAACAGCAACTACCAGACCTTTAGAAGACATCTGAAGGCAGCCCTGTTTAGGGAGGCTTTTAATGTTTAATAGATTATTGTATTTTAATGTTCTTTTGGAAGCCACCCAGAGTGGCTGGGGTGACCCAGCCAGATGGGCGGGGTATAAGTAATAAATTATTATTATTATTATTATTATTATTATTATTATTATTATTATTATTATTATTATAGAATCCAGTCTGAGATCTCCGCCTTCAAGTCCCAGCCCACCATGCCCCCAGAATGTCCCACCCTGCCCCACAAAAGTCCTGGCTGAGCCAGGGTCAGCAAGTTACACCAGCATAATTTTGGCTAAGATGGGGTTGGGGACTTAATACCAGCCGAGCCCGGAATCAGCCATCTCAGCTAGAGATCCTGATCTTCCTAAACTCATAATTTCAATGGATTTTACCATAGGATTGCCCCCTGTAACTGTTGGAGAAACATTGATTTACCTACTAAATTATTCAGATATATTTTTAATTGGACAAAATTTGTAGAATGTTTTCTTTTTTTAAAAAAAAAAAAGCAAAACCTCTGTAAGCGGTTGACGTAAAATAGACTAGAATACTGATGAAATAAACAGACCTTAAAAACAAGCTGAAATATTAAAGGTATCAACATGTAGATAAAATCAGCAAGTTTCATAACAAGCATTCATAATCAAATTACATGACTGGGTAGGCTAGCCTAAACCAGAAAAAGTTTTCAACTGGCATTAAAAAAAAACAGTATAATGAAGGCACTTTTGCCTGACATTAATAGGCAGCGCATGTCCCAGCAATTAATTCTGCACATGTAACACACCCAGAATTTTCTCAAACTTTGAAGAGAATGGGAGAGACCTTGCTCACCCAGGACCCCAGGGGCGAATCAGAACCCCATAAATTTAGCATCTTAGCCATTGTAACTTGATCCTATTCCTTGCTAGTGTTGTTTACCGAAACCCAATATTAATCTTTTCCCCCCAATGTGGAATGGCTGAATGTGTGTTTTGTGTGTGAGCATTCATGTTTGGTAATGACCCAACCTGAAATCTTTAAAAACAAACAAACAAACAAAAAACCAAGAAGGGACTTCTAGAGGCGCAAAATGGGCTTGAGACCAACTTGTGTGAGCCTCACCCAACTTCTGCAGACGCTAACAGGCACTGCTTAGCTCTACATTGACTTTTTGATGTGTTTTACTGGAGATTTCAGGTGGCTGTCTCAGACCCACGCAGAATTGGTTGGAATCCTCCTCCTTCCACCCAGAATCCTGTGGATCATAGATGAACCGTCTGAGATGTGGGTCTAGTACCATCATCCTGATCTAGTACTTGTGAAAATATTTCTGTTGATCAAATGTGGCTCTTCTTTTTCTCCAACCAAGAAAATCCATGACACACAGGCTCCTGTGGATCAATTGTTGAACTCGTAATAGGGTTGTTGTTTTTTATACAAACTGGTGTAGGTTCCATCTTCATAAATGCTGCCACAATTGTATCAAAATTATGGGCAATAATAATCTGATCTGCTGAAGATCTGCAGCTATCAGATATATCTTTTTTTTTTTAATTGGGACACTGTCTTTGTAAAGGCCTTGAATATTATATAATCCTGTCTTACATAAATATATATATAATGTTTATGCTATTATACTTGTACTACAAACTAACCTTAGAAGATAATTGTGTTGTGTAGAGCAACATCTAAAATGTTGGAACATCGCTAAGGTATGATTCAATTTGGCCTCCTTTGAAAAGGCTTTTAAGATGTCTCTTTCTATGGGAATATATAAATATAGATATACAGATGCATTTAAAAAGACCTTGTTATTGGCTGTTCAAATCATTTGCATATATATATATATATATATATATATATATATATATATATATATAATTCACAATGTATATTGTTGGGCGTCTAGCATCTTTGTCAGAGTCTGATTCTTCTGGAACTGGGCTTTTTGTTTTTGTTTTAACATACTTTCTCTATTACTAGTTAGTAAGATGAATAAATATTGCCAACTCCAAACCAATATTACCACTGACAACTGGTTCAAGCTTTCCAAAATGGCCTGATTAGATGTGATGAATGTGAAACTTAAGAACAGTCATACCAGAGAACCCTCCTTTTTTGTGGATGCTAATAAGTAACTGCGGACACGGGTGGCACTGTGGGTTAAACCACAGAGCCTAGGGCTTGCCGATCAGAAGGTCGGCGGTTCGAATCCCCATGACGGGGTGAGCTCCCGTTGTTCGGTCCCAGCTCCTGCCAACCTAGCACTTCGGAAACACGTCAAAGTGCAAGTAGATAAATAGGTACCACTCTGGCGGGAAGGTAAACGGCATTTCTGAGCACTGCTCTGGTTCGCCAGAAGCAGCTTAGTCATGCTGGCCACATGACCCGGAAGCTGTCTGCGGACAAATGCCGGCTCCCTCGGCCTATAGAGGGAGGGAGAGAGAGAGATGAGTGCCACAACTCCAGAGTCATCTGCGACTGGACCAAACGGTCAGGGGTCCCTTTACCTTTAATAAGTAACTGATGGTTCTTCTTGACCCATTTGCTACAAGTGTCACTGTCGGCAGCTGTGCCCCAATTGCAAAGTGCATATGTGAATTTTTGCAAATTTGACCTGCAGCCTAATGAGAGGGAGGGACTATTGCTTGCAAGGGTCTGCCCATTTCCTGGGACAATAATAACGTGTCCCCTTTTCTCTGTCTGCTTTCTTATTAATTTCATGTTTGACAAGCAACCTCACTGACAAATGCAGAGTTCTGTATGAGATCAAGGCAATGGGACATAATGGGATAATTGGAGTTGGCTGAGAGAAAGGGCTTTTAATTTTTAAAGGGGCCTGCTTTCGATTTTGGAGCATATTTAAGGGGTGGGAGTAATCGGTCTCCTATTTAACCAAGATTTCGAATGTAAAGCTTAGAATGCCACTGTGAAATTTTAATGCTCCTTATTTATTACAGTGATGATCAACTTTGTATAATGAGAGGATGATGCTAATGATGAATGGTAATATTAATAATGAACAGTCATCAGTGCCAATATGATTCTACTATTTTTCTACATATGCTATATGGTGATGATTTGTGCGGCTTGTTGTAAGGTGTAAAAGAAATGTTAATAAAACTGTTTGCTTCCTTTTGTTTGTCTTTGCATGGTTACTTTGGAGGAAGACACCTCCTTATAATGCATTGACTAGGTTAAGGAACTAATCCAAGATGAATAACCCAAGATGTTAGCTTAGATGTTAGCTTTTGGGAGCCAGTGTGGTGTAGTGGTTAAAGAGCGGTGGACTCATAATCTGGTGAACCGGGTTCGCGTCTCCGCTCCTCCACATGCAGCTGCTGGGTGACCTTGGGCTAGTCACAATTCTTTGAAGTCCCTCAGCCCCACTCACCTCACAGAGTGTTTGTTGTGGGGGAGGAAGGGAAAGGAGAATGTTAGCCACTTTGAGACTCCTTTGGGTAGTGATAAAGCAGGATATCAAATCCAAACTCCTCTTCTTCTAGTCTGCCAGGGATATTGCATAGGGTGCTGATTTGCCATACAAGAAACAGCCCACATCTTATACAATATTGTGGCATTGTCTCTCTGTGCGTGTTTGTGGAGAGGAAGAGAGAGAGAGAGAGAGAGAGAGAGAGAGAGAGAGAGAGATGCACTTGTAACTCCCGTCATAAGTTATAAGTAACATGCTTTAAGTCATGCATAGACAAACTTGGCCCTATAGATGTTTTGGGACTACAACTCCCATCACCCCTTGCTAACAGGACCAGTGGTCAGGGATGGTGGGAGTTGTACTCCCAAAACATCTGGAGGGCCGAGTTTCCCTATGCCTGCTTTAAGTTTTTATCAGAGATAAATAATAAGGAACACACAAAGCTACTTTCAGTTGCCACAAGATGTCACTGTTTCCTCAAATAAGAATACAATTGTGCATTCACCTAGTTATCAATGCTGAAAATGTTGCCCACATGAAACCCATAGTATTAGGAAAACTGGTAGCACACATGGTTTACATGCAGAAGGGCGCAGGATCAATCCCCCATCATCTCCAGGAAAAAGGGACCTAGCAATATGTGAGGGGAAGAACCCATAATTCAGTGACAAAACTCATGGTTCAATCCCTGGAGCCTCCATTTCAAAGGATCAGTGAGTGGAATTGTGCTTCAAATCCTGGAGATCCGCTGCCAGTAAGATTAGACTAGCTTTTCTCCAAGTGTCTCTGGTTTTCTTGGCATTTCTGACCTGGCAGTGATTTGGAACCTCTGCTCCTTCAGAAGGTGCCGGGACCATCCCTAGTCAGTGGAGACTAGTCACTCACTGGTTTCATCACCTTGTCGTGGTGAGTGGGCTTGCACATTCCTATGACCCTTGTGAGCCAAGCTGTCGGGAGTCTTGTACTCCCAGCAGAGTCACCCAAGGCGGTAAGGTCAAAGGGGAGGAGCTAGACAATATGATCCAAGAAGTCCTCAACGGCAGAACAGACAGAAGATAACAAGTCACATGTTACAGCAGCTGTGAAGGTGGATGAAGGCTGCAGCAGATAAGAATCTATGTCATGATGCTCATGTCATTGGAATAGGGCCTTACTGTAAAGACTGTGCTCTGATCTACACACATAAAACAAATTCACACACAGGCATCTTCCAAAAACCCATACCAAACCCAAATCCAAAAAATTCCCATGGTGATCGGCAAATGGTAATGGAGGCAGGATCGTGAAATCTGGAAGCCCCATGTCTTTTAGAAGACATCTGAAGGCAGCCCTGTTTAGGGAAGCTTTTAATGTTTGATGGACTATTGTATTTTAATATTTTGTTGGAAGCCTCCCAGAGTGGCTGGGGAAACCCAGCCAGATGGGTGGGGTATGTATGTATGTATGTATGTATGTACAGTGGACCCTTGACTTACAAATGTAATCCGTTCTGACGGAAGCGTCGGAACTCGAAAAAATCGTAAGTCGAGTCCCCATAGGAATGCGTTGGAGAACGCATTCGTAGCTCGAAAAAATCTTTGCAAGTCGAAAAAACCCTATCTAAAGCGGCCGCGGCTTCTGATCGGAAGTCGAAAAAATATGGATCTCGAAAAATACGGAAGTCGGGGCATTCGTAAGTCGAGGGATGACTGTATGTATGTATGTATGTATGTATAAATAAATTATTATTATTATTATTATTATTATTATGATGATGATGATGTCATGTTTAGTCAGGAGAAGGGAAGGCTGAGGGCTGATTCACATTTCCTCTTCTCCCAGTGCTTTCCCTTGGTGGGGGGGAATAACACTTTAGTTCTCAGTCAAAGCAAATGGCAATTTGGTTTTTCTCTGGATTGGACTTTGCTCTGATTTAGAACTAAAGAGCGCATTTTCCCTGGGAAACGAGCAGAGCAGAGGCAAAACTGCCAGAACCATGCCTAGAAAGCAGAACATCACTCCGAGCCATGTTTTCTAGGCATGAGACAAAATGGAAGTATGGATGAGCCCCAGAGTTGATATGATAGCCATCTTCAAATATCACATTTGGGCTATCACATGGAAGGCAGAGGAAGTTTGCTTTCTGCTTCTCCGGAGGAAACGACCAGACCCCACAGATTCAAATGACAAGGATATTCTGAATACACATGAGGAAGAACTTTCTGATGGGAAGAACTGTTCAACAGTGGCATGCAACACCTCAGAATGTGGTGTACTCTCCTTCATTGGAGGGTTTTGAACAGAGGTTGAATATTCCTCAGTCAGGAATGCTTCAACTGTATTCCTGCATCAGAGGCGTAGGAAGGTCAGGTGGTACCCGGTGCGAAAAATTTCTTGTCAACCCCCCCCCCACATTGTTGGGGGGTTTTTTGCCTGCAAAAATGGTTTTATGTTATTTCATATTTTCTTACAAAGGAATAATAATAAGTAAAAACAAACTTTTATTTATATCCCGCCCTCCCCAGCCGAAGTCGGGCTCAGGGCGGCTAACATCAGATACATAACACTGATATAAAATCAAACAATAATTAAATTACCTCCTAAAACATGTCAAAATCAAATTAAAGTCATTAGATGGCTTTCCTCAGGGTTAGGGTTGGGAACAGTAAGTGTTCCACTGATTTGAAATTTCAGCCTTCACGACATAGGAAAACAGCCAAGTCAACAGCTATTTAATCTGTGATGTGTTAATGTATTTTAATGTTTGCTGGAAGCTGCCCAGAGTGGCTGGGGAGACCCAGCCAGATGGGCAGGGTACAAATAATAAATTATTATTATTATTATTATTTTCGTGGAGGAGGGTCAAGATATTAACTGATATGCATGAAATTTCATATATAGCTATATAATCCCTAGTGTAGTAAGATAAGACCTTTGGAGCAGGCATTTTTTTAAAAAAAAGTTTTTTATGAACCACCCTAGTAGGGCAGTAATTGTTCCTTGATAATTTGTCACCCCCTCCATGATGGAACCTGGGGCGGTCCGCCCCCCTGCCTCCCACTTCCTATGCCCCTGTCCTGCATTTCTGTGTGTTGGTCTAGATTACTATTTGGGTGCCTTCTATGACTTACAAAGAGACCTTCTGTTTCTTTTTAGAATTGAAAAGAGGGAGTAGCAGGGAGAGATGGCTTTTGAGAGGTTGAGAGGACAATGCTTCATTTGCTGTGCCGGACCAGCCTCCACTGACCCTAGTCCCTTATAACAGTCAGTGGCATGGGCATTTATTTTGGGACCCCTGTTATGTGCAGATATAGAACAGAAGGGTGGTATTGTGCAAAGTGCTCCTCGTTGATTATGAAGTGAGATTGCAGGCCGACTGAACAGAACAGACCAGAGTGTGCTCTAGGTTTACACATATATATGTGGCTTAGAATCTGCAATTCTGGTTGTGAACAGCCCTGGAGCCAAAGCATAAATAGCTTGTTCCCAAGGTCCTGGAGAGCAAGCTGATAATAACTAAAAAGTGCAATTGCAGTAATTTTCCTCGGAGTGCCGCTGGGTAAAATCTCTCCCTCGTCACCTTGCACAGGCTTTTAAGCAATTTTCAATCTGTGCTTCATTAGAGAGAGAGAGAGAGAGAGAATAAGAACCGCCTAGCTCTACCTGCACCCAGTCACTTAAAAATACTAGCAAGCGGTGAAGGGCATATGTTTCAGTGATGTTTTGCTACGGCAGTGTTCCCTGCCCCCAAGATTAACCCACAGGAGATGAACTGTAGGGGGTCGCACACAAAGGGAGGAGGACTGGCCCAGAGGAGTCTCAGTGATGGAGGCAAAAGACTCAAGCTTACAGGGAAGGAGAGCCTGAGAGTAATTTTGGGGGAAATGACTGTAATGGTGGTGTTCCCTCTTCGCAGTAATAATAATAATATAATAATTTATTATTTATACCCCGCACATCTGGCTGGGTTTCCCCAGCCACTCTGGGCGGCTTCCAACAGAACATTAAAATGCAATAATCTATTAAACATTAAAAGCCTCCCTAAACAGGGCTGCCTTCAGATGTCTTCTAAAGGTCTGGTAGTGGTTTTTCTCTTTGACATCTGGTGGGAGGGCATTCCACAGGGTGGGTGCCACTACCAAGAAGGCCCTCTGCCTGGTTCCCTGTAGCTTTGCTTTTTGCAGTGAGGGAACCGCCAGAAGGCCCTCAGCACTGGACCTCAGTGTCTGGGCAGAATGATGGGGGTGGAGACGCTCCTTCAGGTATACTCCAGCACACGCAGTGTGATAGAATTATTGGGGGTTGGGGGGGGATGATGGGGGATGACGGCAAAAAGGTTGAGGCCTACCTGATTGGCAACAGGTTAGGAAAATTCTCAACACTCCTTGGAGATGCCAGGAATTGAACCTGGGACCTTCTGCATGTAAAGCAGATGTTCTACCTCTGAGCTACAGCTGTTCCCTTGGGGGATATTACAAGTATCCCCATGTTCATTTGTGAACTGTCAGAAAGCATCTGTGGAGAATGCAGGCTGCCTCTCGTTCGAGGCTATCCGGTGAAAGGATTCATTGCGGTGCCGCAAACATGTGACGGGAAAGGCAGAGATTACCTGCAGTGCTTCCAAACTGCTCTTCTCTGAAGCATATGGCATCGTTGACCAGCATGCCAAAAACACCCTCTCTATGCAATGTGGACCTAGCCCCCCAAAAGAGGTGAGAAGGTAAATGGAGAGGAATGCAATCATGTTCTCTTCAGCAAAAGTCACGGGGCGATAGAGAGCCATCAGCCAAAAGAACAGCCATGGGCCATAAAGAATCACATCCCTCCTCTGCCGGAGGCAGCATCCTGTATAATTCACACCTACTGCAGACCCAGCCATCCTCCCCTTTCTCATAAAATGACGTTTGCGAAGATTCACAACCATATCACTGATACGCTGTGTGTCTTTTTGTTAAGCCCGCCAGGGAGCAGAGACATGAAGTGGCAGCGTTGTTTAGCTCCCCATCTGCGGCGATGCATTCTAGGATGTAATAGCCAGGAATGTTAAAATAACTGTGGGCCTGACAAGATGTCTCGAGAGGTATGCTGTCTCCCCGGGGCCAAGATCCATGATGTTACAGAACGGCTGCAAGGAATAATTAAACCCACGGATAAAAACCCCTTCCTTTTAGTCCATGTGGGAACCAATGACACCGCAAGCCATAGCCTCCAGAAGATCAAAAGTGATTATGAGGCTCTGGGCAGGAAGCTGAAGCAATTAAATGCACAAATTGTCATCTCATCTGTCCTCCCAGTTGAACGCCGTGGCCCAGGAAGAGAGAGGAAAATAGGAGAAGTCAACAACTGGCTTCGCAAATGGTGCCGGCAGGAACGGTTTGGTTTCTTAGATCACGGTCTGCAGTTTCTTGAAGATGGACTTCTGGCAAGTGATGGGCTGCACCTCACAAGGGTTGGGAGGAATGTTTTTGCCAACAATCTCAAAAACCTCATCAGGAGGGCTTTAAACTGACTTATGTGGGGGAGGGAGACAGTGGTCCTGAAGGTAGGAGTCTATCAAATGCTGAAGATGATCATCCAAATGTCAAGGACCAAATGGAGCAAACAGCGCACAGACCTAGTGGTGGGAGGAAAAAATCCTTAAGTAGGAGACTAGGGGGAATGATCAATGGTTTTCAATGTCTGTATACAAATGCACAGAGCATGGGAAATAAACAAGATGAACTTGAGCTCTTGGTACAGCAAACTAAATACGACATAATAGGCATCACTGAAACCTGGTGGGATGAGTCTCATGATTGGAATGTAGTAATAGAGGGATACAATCTATTTAAGAGAAATAGACCAAACAGGAAAGGAGGAGGAGTGGCGTTATATGTCAGGGATGTGTATACCTGTGAAGAGATCCATGATTTAAAACTTCAAAGCCAAATTGAGAGTATCTGGGTCAAAATTAAGGGAGAGAAAAATAACAGTGATCTCATGGTGGGAGTTTACTATAGATCCCCAAGCCAAACTGAGGACATAGATGATGCCTTCCTGGAACAGATGACCAAGCATTCAAAAGGAAATGAGATAGTAGTAATGGGGGATTTCAACTATCCTGATATTTGTTGGATGTCAAACTCAGCCAAGAGCATAAGGTCGAACAGATTCCTCACTGGCCTTGCAGACAATTTCATTGTCCAGAAAGTGGGAGAAGCAACAAGAGGATCAGCCATTTTAGATCTGGTCCTAACCAATAGTGATGACCTGGTTAGTGGGGTAGAAGTGGTAGGATCATTAGGTGGGAGTGATCATGCTCTTCTGGAGTTTATTATACATCAGAAAGGAGCAACCAAGCATACTAAGACTCAAATTCTAGACTTTAAGAAAGCCGACTTCAGAAAACTTAGGGAAATGCTGGGTGTGATCCCATGGTCAGTAATACTAAAAGGGAAGGGAGTCCATGATGGATGGGAGTTTGTTAAAAGGGAGATATTAAAAGCACAACTTCAAGCAGTACCAATGAGACGAAAACATGGAAGGTGCCTAAAGAAGCCAGGGTGGCTATCTAATGAACTTTTAACTGAGTTAAGATTTAAAAGGGATATGTACAAGAAATAGAAAAAGGGGGAAACCACCAGAGAGGAATTCAAACAAATAGCCAGCACATGTAGAGACAAAGTCAGAAAAGCTAAAGCACAGAATGAACTCAGGCTTGCTAGAGAGGTTAAAAGCAATAAAAAGAGTTTTTATGGGTATGTCCGTAGCAAAAGGAAGAACAAGGAAACAGTGGGGTCACTTAGAGGAGAAGAAGGTGAAATGCGAACAGGGGACGCAGAAAGGGCAGAACTCCTCAATACCTTCTTTGCCTCAGTCTTCTCCAAAAAAGAAAACAATGCCCGACCTGAAGAATATGGAGCAGATGATTCAGCAGGGGAAACACAGCCCAGAATAAGTAAGGAGGTAGTACAAGCACACTTGGCTAGTTTAGATGTATTCAAGTCTCCAGGGCCAGATGAACTACATCCCAGAGTATTAAAAGAACTGGCAGAGGTGATTTCAGAACCACTGGCAGTAATCTTTGAGAATTCTTGGAAAACAGGTGAAGTCCCAGCAGACTGGAGGAGGGCAAATGTTGTCCCTATTTTCAAAAAGGGGAAAAGAGAGGACCCAAACAATTACCGCCCAGTCAGCCTGACATCAATACCAGGAAAGATTCTAGAGCAGATCATTAAGCAAACGGTCTGTGAGCACCTAGAAAGGAACGCTGTGATCACTAAAAGTCAGCATGGGTTTCTGAAAAATAAGTCATGTCAGACTAATCTGATCTCATTTTTTGACAGAATTACAAGCCTGGTAGACGAAGGGAACACTGTGGATGTAGTCTATCTTGATTTCAGCAAGGCCTTTGACAAGGTGCCCCATGATATTCTTGTAAAGAAGCTGGTCAAATGCGGGCTAGACAATGCTACCATTCATTGGATTTGTAACTGGCTGACTGACCGAACCCAAAGGGTGCTCATCAATGGCTCCTCTTCATCCTGGAGAGAAGTGACTAGTGGGGTGCCACAGGGTTCTGTCTTGGGCCCAGTCTTATTCAACATCTTTATCAATGACTTGGATGATGGGCTTGAGGGCATCCTGATCAAGTTTGCAGATGACACCAAATTGGGAGGGGTGGCTAATACCCCAGAGGACAGGATCACACTTCAAAATGACCTTAACAGATTAGAGAACTGGGCCAAGGCAAACAGGATGAATTTTAACAGGGAGAAATGTAAAGTACTACACTTGGGCAAAAAAAATGAAAGGCACAAATACAGGATGGGTGACACCTGGCTTGAGAGCAGTACATGTGAAAAGGATCTAGGAGTCTTGGTAGACCACAAACTTGACATGAGTCAACAGTGTGATGCAGCAGCTAAAAAAGCCAATGCAATTCTGGGCTGCATCAATAGGTGTATAGCATCTAGATCAAGGGAAGTAATAGTACCACTGTATTCCGCTCTGGTCAGACCTCACCTGGAATACTGTGTCCAGTTCTGGGCACCACAGTTCAAGAAGGATATTGACAAGCTGGAACGTGTCCAGAGGAGGGCAACCAAAATGGTCAAAGGCCTGGAAACGATGCCTTATGAGGAACGGCTTAGGGAGCTGGGTATGTTTAGCCTGGAGAAGAGAAGGTTAAGGGGTGATATGATAGCCATGTTCAAATATATAAAAGGATGTCATATAGAGGAGGGAGAAAGGTTGTTTTCTGCTGCTCCAGAGAAGCGGACACGGAGCAATGGATTCAAACTACAAGAAAGAAGATTCCACCTAAACATTAGGAAGAATTTCTTGACAGTAAGAGCTGTTCGACAGTGGAATTTGCTGCCAAGGAGTGTGGTGGAGTCTCCTTCTTTGGAGGTCTTTAAGCAGAGGCTTGACAGCCACCTGTCAGGAATGCTTTGATGGTGTTTCCTGCTTGGCAGGGGGTTGGACTGGATGGCCCTTGTGGTCTCTTCCAACTCTATGATTCTATGATTCTATGATTCTATGATTCTATAACTGCCCATTATATGATCACCTTGGTTCTAATGTTGAGAGGGGGTCATCGGTGAGATTGATCTTCCAGAGGCATGAAACGATTAAACGCCACTTTCAGGAAACCAGCAGAATAACAAAGGCCGGATGAACAGGACAAGGCTTGTTCTGAAACACAAAAGAAGGTTTATCCAAAAGAAGGTTTATTGGCAGAATTTCTCAACATTCGTGTGGCTCATAGGGAGAGCAAAAACCCACCCAAGGATAGAGAAAGGGAGTTCTCATGAAGTGAGAATAAGGGTACTTAGTATTTGATGATTAGGGTTATTTGAGATTAGGGTACTTAGTATTTGATGACATTTATTTGTTCAAATTAAATCTTGACCTTCTTTCCGAAGGATCCCAGAGGGCACATCAATGCACATCAGTAACAAAACATCATCATCATCATCATCATCATCATTAATTTTTTATTAATAATTTATTTACAATATAGTCCACAACAACTCATACATAAAAACAAACCCACCACCATTGACAATTTAATTATCAAAATTAAATTCTTATCCCCTTACATAAAGAAAACATAACATAAAAATAAAAAAGTTGGTCTCTAAGGTGCTAATGGAAGGATTTTTTTTTTTTTATAAAAATAAAAGGCTTCCTTTATCCTGTAAATAGCCTCCTTATTTACCTCTTGTACACGGTTTCTTTTATATGTGATTATTACAATTTTTCCTAGTTATGACTTTAAAAACTACAAAGTCTCCTGTAGAAATTAATCGAAATAAGTACAGGCGTATATTTTGGGGCACTGTTTGCTAAAGTATTCTCTGCATTTTCCCCATTCTTCTTGAAATTCTTGTCTGGGTTGTCCTCTAATTGTCTCTGTTAATCTCAGTTATTTTCAAGCATTATGAAAACTGTTTAAATATTATTAAAAAAAACCCAGTTGATATAGTCTCTCAGCCAGTTATCTTAGAGCAGGCATAGGCAACCTTCGGCCCTCCAGATGTTTTGGACTACAATTCCTATAATCGCTGACCACTGGTCCTGTTAGCTAGGGATCATGGGAGTTGCAGGCCAAAACATCTGGAGGGCCGAAGATTGCCTATGCCTGTCTTAGAGCATATCCTCCCAAATTTCTCTGCTGAAAATAGGGATGTCCCATTCCATAATGATAACATTACTATTTATACCTCTCACATTTTACTGGGTTGCCCCAGTCACTCCAACATATATAAAAACACAATAAAACATTAAAAATTGAAAAAAACTTCCCTATACAGGATTGCCTTCAGACAGCTCGGGAGTTGAATAACTCTATACCCTCCAACATTTCTCCAATGAAAATAGGGACATCCTAAGAAAAAGTGGGACATTCCGGGATCAAATCAGAAACTTGGAGGGCTTCTCTAAATCTGGGACTGGCCCTGGAAAATAGGGACACTTGGAGGGTCTGTTAGAGTTGCCAGGAACAATGTATTGTTGTAGGTTTCCGGGCACAATTCAAAGTGTTGATGTTGACCTTTAAAGCCCTAAATGGCCTTGGCCCTGCATACATAGCTGTCAACTTTCGGATTTGAAAATAAGGGATTTTTAATAACTTTTGAATTTGAAAATAAGGGATGCTGCGAGGGCGGTGCAATGGCACCAAGTAGCCTCGCCACCCTGCGCTCCAGAGGTTGCGCGTGAACGGGTGAGCGAAAGAGCGAGCGCATAGACGGCAGGCAGGCTGTCTGTCTGGTTGGGCGTGAGGGTCTGGCTGCACAAGGCATGCAAGCTCTGCCCCCAGTCGGTCTCAGACTCCTTATTGGCAGCCGAGCAACGCAGCTGAGGAGCCTCCCTGGTCCGCAGGGAGGGAGAGGAGGTGCTTCCTTTGAAATCTGGGAAATTTAAGGGATATCAACAATCCGGGATAGCAGCGGGAAACGGCATTGGAATAAGAGAGTTTCCCGCAAAAAAAGGGAGGGTTGACAGCTATGCCTGCATACCTCAAGGAGCGTCTCCAACCCCATCGCTAAACCCAGACACTGAGGTCCAGCTCCGAGGGCCTTCTGGTGGTTCCCTCACTACGAAATATGAAGCGACTAGGAACCAGGCTCGCCCTTTGGATTGCCCTCCCACCAGATGTCAAACAGTGGGACAACTATTTGACTTTTAGAAGAAATCTGAAGGCCTATTCAGGGAAGTTTTTAATGGTTGATTTTTATTGTGTTTTTAATATTCTTTTGCGAGCTGCCTGTTATTTATACCCCGCCCATCTGACTGGGTTGCTCCAGCCACTCAGGGTGGCTTCCAACATATAAAAAAGCATAATAAAACATTAAACATAAAAAAAAACAACTTCCCTATACAGGGCTGCCTTCAGATGTGTTCTAAAGGTTGTATAGTTACTTATCTCCTTGGCTTGGGGGTTGCCTAACTCCATAGCCCCCCACATGTCTTCAATGGAAATAGTGACATCCTACCATACTCAATGAAGATAGAGACATCCTAAGGAAAAGCGGAAATCAAATCAGAAACTGGCAGAACTTCTATAAATCCAGGACTGTCCCTGGAAAATAGGGACACTCGGAGGGTCTGAAATATATCCGCTGCCACTGTGAAACCTAATTTAGGTCCCTAGTCAGCCTCTGCCAGGAAATCAGAGTTGGATTGCCCTCTACATCTTGGAATTTTCATAAGTTTCCCTTCCTCACAGGCCTGCTCTTTCATGTCTGCTCATGACTGAAGACGAAACATTTTTTTTGCACGAATTTAAAATTTGGCTGAATTTCAAAGTTGGGGAGCTGACTGTTGGCAAGACTCTTGATGACAACAGCATTGGTTGGACAGCGTCAACAGAGCAACTGCTGCCCAGTATGAACAAGCACTTAGAAATGAGGAAAAACAGGCCATCCTGATGGAGATGAATCAGCTGCTTAAAAAAACATGAAAGATATGTGTGTTCGGGGGCTCTTGCCACTGGCTCGCTGCTTTTAGTGCTTTGGCGTTGTGCTATATTTCATGCACTTTGTGAAGTGTAAGCACCACTGTAGCCTCTGAAATTGCTTTCCTTAATGTGGTCTGGGGAGGTTTTGCCACGCCGGTGGAGAGCTCTCTGGCAAAACCACTGCAATGATGATGTATATCTGAAACGTTCTGCTGCTCACTTATGCTTAAACTTATTTTCTTGTTAACTTCCTATATCCTGGGAGATTCACTGCCGTTTGGTAGGTCAACACTAGGGATAGATGAATCTGTCAATTTCCATTTCTCTCAGTTTTTCTTTTTCTTTTCTTTTTTTCAATTTTAAGCTTATACATTCCCAGATCAGTTTGCAACTGTAAAAAACAGCAACACACTATTAAAATTTGCCAACAATTTATTGTTTATTTCCCTTCCCTGATATATGCATCCTTGATTGCAATTTTGCCTTAAATACTTTTTTTGCAAGCAATTTTCACTAATACAATGCATCTTTTGCTTTAGTTGAGAATCCTTAATTGCAGTGGGTTGGACTCTACAATTTTATGATTTCCACTAATATATGCATTACTATTCACAAGTTCAATTAATGTATGCCTTTATTATACAATATTTGGTTGGAAAGCTGTATTGCAGAGATGTGCAAACCCGGAAGCATGGCTGCCTCTTTGTTTGTGTCTTGTTTCAGGAACTGTGGATTAGGTCAGATTTGCATTAAAATGCTAACCAAACTACATTTCTCCCTCATTCATCCCTAGTCAAAACAGTGTGTCCTCTAGTAACCCTGTCCTCATGGAACCTTTTAAGGAAGCTGTTTTGAGCCACAAAATTGCAATGTGAATCATCTCAACAGGCTGACATTTCAGCACCTAAGACTGAATGTAAAAAAATGTTTCTTATCCTCAATACTGTTGTTGTTGTTGTTGTTGTTGTTGTTGTTGTTGTTGTTGTTGTTGTTGTTGTTGTTGTTCTTCTTCTTCTTCTTCTTCTTCTTCTTCTTCTTCTTCTTCTTCTTCTTCTTCTATCTAGGGACAGCTGATAACACCAGAGCTTGCTAGATGTGGCACAGCTGGGTGTAGATATGAGCAGGCTAGAAATGAAACGGTGTGGCTGTTGATGTGGATGCCAGCTAAGTCCTGCTCATGCTATACAACCCTTTTTGTGGGTTTTGGGTTAGCTGGCTGAGCCCCCACTAAGCTGGATGAGCAAGTTGTGTTAGCATATTTTTGACTGAGCCAGAGATCTACTCTCTCCTAAATCTAAAAAAAGCTTTTAAAAGGCTTTTAAAAATAGCAGATACAACCTTTTTGGGGAGGAACAACACCAAGCCTCTTTATGCAACTCCCTGCCGAGCTGCCATCTTCCTCTTCCTCCATTTAACACCTGTTCATTACATAAAATGCCCCTCTCCTAAACTGCTCATCTCCTGACAGACTAGGATTTCCTCCCATAATAACTAAGGGCTTTATACACAGTAATGCGAGCACCTAGAATTGAGCCTAAGATACATAGATAGATGGCAAATATTCATATCTCATTTCATTTGTAATTTGGGAGTTCCACAAGTCTCTTTTATTTAGTTCACATTGGGAGTCTAGGGAGTCTGTTTTCTATATTTCAGTGTTTGGCACATTTGGAGGGAACATCAAAAAAAAGAAAGAGTTGCCACAGAAGCACCAGCCTTTCAATTTCCTGGAGTTGTTTCTTGTGATTTCCCTCTGCTCCTTTCTCCTCCTCCATTTTTACCTTACCGTCCTTATGATCAAAAGTTCTCTGTAAGTCTGGGAAGCAAACAGGTTTCTGGAAGCCTGGTGGGGAGTCCTGTGATGTACAGGGTTTGCAAGAGGACAAACAATAGCTCTTCCACTGTTTCCTTCTCAGCACACCTGCCCTGCTGCTAAGGTATTTTTCTTTGTGGCATCTTGTCCTCTGGTTCAAAGGAACTTCCCTCCTGCAAATTAGGTTCATTCCATACATTCATTCCATTCTGCTTGGGCTTAATTGGAATCATTGTATAGTGAACAGTTTCTTGGTGTGTGTGGTTTTATACTGTACTCTATCTGAGGCCCTTTTCACTGGATATGTTGGGTATTCAACCTGGGACTACCTGAATTTCAAAAGAAGTGGTCAGCCACTGACATGTGGCTGGGGATGATTGAGAAATCTGTTCTTCATGAATACAAGTACAAATTAACTTGATTTAATCTTCATAAAGCAATGTTTTTGTTGTCTTCTTCATCTCCAGCTTCCATTCTGTTGGATGAAGACAACTACCGTATTCTTCCGTGTATAAGACACCCCCTATTTTGGGGGACTCCAATAGGGGGAGATGGTCCAGAGTTGTTGAGCTTTTTTGGGGAAGGGTTGCCCACAGTTGTTTTTTTTTGGGGGGGGGTATGAGAATGCCGAAAATCACTCACCATACTGACAAAGGCTGCCTGTCGCCACAAACCATTGCCCCATCGCCAACAGCAGCCGGGAAGCACACACACAATTAGTGCTGCAGAAGACAATCAACAGCAGCCCTTGTAGCATCCAACAATCATCAACCCAATCACTGCCGCCACAGCCAATCCAAAGCAGCCATTGCTGCAGCCACCAATCACCTAATGGATAAGGCGTCTGACTTCAGATCAGAAGATTGAGGGTTCGAGTCCCTTCGTGGTTGGTGTTTGCTATCCGTGAAGAAAGTTGCTGATTTTTAGAGAGCCAGTGTGGTGTAGTGGTTAAGAGTGGTAGACTCGTAATCTGGGGAACCGGGTTCGCTTCCCCGCTACTCCACATGCAGCTGCTGGGTGACCTTGGGCTAGTCACACTTCTCTGAAGTCTCTCAGCCCCACTCACCTCACAGAGTGTTTGTTGTGGGGGAGGAAGGGAAAGGAGAATGTGAGCCGCTTTGAGACTCCTTCGGGTAGCTATAAAGCGGGATATCAAATCCAAACTCTCATCCACCCAATCGCCACAGAGAACCTCCTGCTCGCGGCTGCAACCAATCGCCCGTCCCCCCACTCCACTATCTGTGTATAAGACGAGCCCTGATTTTGAACACTATTTTAGAGTAAAAAAAAAAGTAGTCTTATACACGGAAAAGTACTGTAAATGGTTTTGGCTGGAATCGACCCCTCACAGCCCTTAGGCCAGGCTGACAGTGCGGTGGGATTGAGCAGAGGTGTCCCTCCACTCACTTCTACTGACTCAGCTTACCTCTCACAAGTCACAGAATGAGCAGGAGGGAGGACATCCCACCAGCTGCATACCAGCGAATGGAACCTGTCAGAAAGCCCCTCAGTGGGGCATTGCAAGGGTGCAGTTGAGGCAGCCTAGGATTCACTGGATTCTGAGTTGGGTCCACAGGCACTGCCAGCCTGGATCCAGCACAGGGATCAGGTCCAATTGCCTTGCCCGTTGCCACCATGAGTGAAGCGGTGGCCTCACGGCTCCGTACAGCCCTGTCTGTGACGGCGGAATATTAAGATTTTTCTGTAAACGTCTCTAGCAAGAGTCTTTGGAAGCATGCAAACAACCCTTTTAGATAAATTATTTGAGAGAAAGGATTTGAGAAAGGGAGGGAGGGGTGGATTGAGAAGGCCTTATCAAGTCAGGTGGAGGCAGTGAGAGGCATACATGGACTTGAAACAGTGAGGATAATATCTTGGATAAGGAAGAAAGATCTCCTGCCACTGAATGAAGTGAAGAAATTAATCCTCAGTATTAGAGATGGTGCTTATGTCAAAGATTCTTCTTGCTTTGATGCCATATATATATGAGGAAACTCTCCTTAATCTCACCTCTTACGATTGAATGATAAAGCTAAATCCACTCCAGTTTAAGGAGCTCAGCTGACTTGCTTGGAAAGGAAGTATTTCCTGGAAAAAAATAAGGCTTTACTGTCTCCATCATGTTAATCCTTAGTCTGGGTTTAAGGACGCATGTATGAATCAGGAAGAGTGCACAAGGAGAGGGCATTGCCATTCACCATTGGTCTCCCCCCCCCCACCATTTACCCCTCACCCTAAAGCAAGGGTGGAAGAAGGGGCCCTCCAAACTTCTCTATTCAGGCCTTTGGGCTCTCTCCAGGCTACATTCTTCTCCCTAGGTTGCACCCCTCTCTGTTCTGAGCCTTCCTTGAGGTTCCCCGTCCCCGATGTAGGGAAAGAGACACACCATTTTGAATGAAGATAGCAAAAGGAGATAAAGAGGTCGTTGTTGTTTTTTGTTTTGCATTTTTGGTAAAATCAGGAGAAATTCAACGAGAATGCTTTAGAATTTCATGAAAACCTTTTACAAAATGGGATGGAAATATGGCGATTGAATTTAAGGGGGGGATGAGAAACTGAGAAAAAGTGAAATTGACAAATCCATCCATCCCTTTCACTGTTTTAAAGAAGGTGTAAAAATACTCTGAGACTAGACTCCTAAATGTGTGTGTGTGAGAGAGGGGGGAGAGAGAGAGAGAGAGAGAGAGAGAGAGAGAGAGAGAAGGAAGGAAGGAAGGAAGGAAGGAAGGAAGGAAGGAAGGAAGGAAGGAAGGATAGCAGTACTGTACAGTAAGTTTACTTATTGTTTCTGTCCTTCTCTTTCTGCCTGTAACTCTTACTTTAAAGAATGAGAAAGATTGCTGCTGGCTGGGTCAGCAGGCAACCTCTTTCTGGAGCTCCACTTACCAGTGTTGAAGCAATGATTCTTCAACACCAACTGTGTTGGACTGGTCATGTTGTTTGGCTGTCTGTCTTCCAAACCAAAGCAACTACTCTATTCCAAACTTAAGAATGGAAAGAGAAATACTGGTGGACAACAAAAGAGGTTTCAAGACTCTCTCAAGGCAAATCTTAAAAGAAATTAGTATAAACACTGACAATTGGGAAACACTGTCCTGCGAGCGCTCCAGTTGGAGAACAGCCTTTACCAAAGGCGTCATGGGCTTTGAAGACGCTTGAACTCAGGACAAAAGGGAGAAACATGCTAAGAGGAAGGCACACTTGGCAAACCCTCACCATGATCAACTCCCACCCAGAAACCTATGTCCCCACTGTGGAAGGATGTGTGGATCCAGAATTGGCCTCCACAGTCACTTACAGACTCACTGTTAAAACCGTGTTTATGGAAGACAATCTTGCTTGGCTACAGGTGATCACCGAAGAAGAAGAAGATTCCAATGATGGTTTTGAAGTTTCTAAGCCTTACACCCCCCCCCCTTTTGCCAGGAATGATGAGGATTGTTCTCCAGAACACCAGCAGGACATTAAGATGGCCAAAGCTGCCTTGTTATATCCCACAGTTATTCCCAATAATGCATCAAAAGACAAACACGTTTTGTTTCATCATATCACTCAGTGGAAGGAAGCATTTGAATTCATTGCTCCCATTGACAGAATCTGGATCCCTCTCTTCCCAAATAATTTCTTTCATTTAAGTGCCACATGAAGTTACTTCAAGCGAAGCTCAGCCTGAGTTTCCACTCTGCAGAGCATAAGAGGAAAGTACGTTTAATTAAGACAGCACATCCTTCTTTGTGGGAAAGCATGGCAAAACTGTGCTTACTGTATTGTACTTGAGCCAGAGATAAAGCACTTTAAAAACAGCACAGAAGATCAGAACCACAAACATTTTATAAGACCACAGGACACAGATTACTCCGGTTTCACAAGAGTGGAGAGAGCCATAATAATAATAATAATAATAATAATAATAATAATAATAATAATAATTTATTATTTATACCCCGCCCATCTGGCTGGGTTTCCCCAGCCACTCTGGGCGGCTTTCAACAGAGCATTAAAATACAATAATCCATAAAATATTGGAATGTGGTACATTAGTGAACAATAATGGCTCATTGAATCCAGAGGTGATTTCTTGGGACGGGGAGAGAGATGGAAGAATCGACGGAGGACAACACAATTCTCAGAGGTCTCTTGTTGATGGCAGCTCATTCATTTTCAATGAGAAACTTTCTTTTCACAGTAAAAACTCAAGGGTGGAAGAAAGTTGATCAAATATGTCAATCAAACTAACAAGTGCCTACTTGGTGAATGGTGAATATTTGCAGCGCTAAGTGCATCATTTTAAAACTAAGAAATGTGAATGCCTGCATAATGGTGAGGGTGAACTGAAGTCATTTGAGAAATCCAATTAATTCCTAGTTCCTTGGTGGAGAATTCATTAATTCACAGCTGATAACCCAAGAGCATGTGCTGCCAAGCTAACTTCAGCTTGAATCGAGACAGAATTTCAGGACAGACTCTAGAGAGTCAGCTCAGGCAATAACAGACTCCCAGACAGTTGGAATACACCAGGGTATATCAGTGTAAAACTTCAAGTAGCTCATCTAATAAAGTCGATGGCCTGGTGGAAAGAGTTGTCTGGATTAGGCAGTTCCTAGAAGCCTGAGGAAATATGGGGTAGGGATGCCCTCCAAAATTCAATCTTTGCAAACTCCAGCATGAAATTAGCTGAATTTCACCTCCTATCCTAATGAGCAGATAATAATGTATAATGCAATCCAAACCCAAGTTTGACCCAGTTTGGAATAAGTGGATAATGGCCTGTCTGACTGAGCTTACACTGGCTTAGCCAGGGGTCAGCTGGCAGGACTTCAGCCAGCAGAAATTGTATTGGCATAAACCCCTCAAAAAGGGGTGTTTTAGGGGCAGGGCAAGGGAAGACTTACCCCTATACCAAATCTGTTCTGCTCATGGTCTAGAAACTCAGCAGTTTTACGTACTATGAGTGAAACTTTGTTTTAAAGCCTTGTTTCCTGTGACAAGCTTGAGGTGGCTCAAACAACAGCGGTCCTTCTCTTGAATGGAGTTTAGAATAGGACCATCCAAGTCTACTTTGCTTCTTTGCCTCCATTCCTGGGAAACTAGGAAATGGCTGTAACTTTTTATCTTTGGGCAGAAGTGGGTGAAATTTGCAGGCATGCTATAGCCATCTTCAAATATCTGAAGCGCTATCACATGGAAGATGGAACAAGCTTGTTTTGTCCTGCTCTACTGTAGAGGGTAGGATCCAAACCAATGGATTCAAATTACAAGAAAGGGGGCTCCGACTAAACATTAGGAAGAACACTCTGACAGTAAGAGCTGATCGACAGCGGAATCGACTCCCTTGGAATGTGGTGGACTCTCCTTCAGTGGAGTTTTCTAAACAGAATTTAAATGGTTACCTATCAAGGTATTTTTTAACATTGATTCCTGCTTGCAGGGGGTTGGACTAGATGGCCCATGGGGTCCCTTCCAACCCTATAATTCTACAGGACTACGAAATTCTCAGTAGCCTAATTGTGCTTCTCGCCAGGCTGTCTTTCCCACCAGCTTCTCTATCATTCCCTTTGAGAAAGCTTGAAGAAATATTTGCTGTTTTCCTAGACAGCTGGGTTCTTTTTAGTATTAAGCATTCCATTTCAGAAGGCGCATCATGCTCACTTGCCACAAAAAAACAGGCAGTGCGGTGCCACAACCAGCATCTAATTGATGTTTTACTCCGTCATTTGGTTTCTGTGACTGACAGTGAAAGAAATGCCAATTAAAGAACCGTTTTCCTGCTGCTATAGTTAAAAGATGTGTAAATGAAAGAGTGATGTGACATTTGGCAGAATTATAATATCTAAACCAGGATATTTTTGTTTTTTGTTTTTTCTGAAGAACAATTTCTGTCACAGCAAGATTTTTGAGGAGGTCTGTGAGTCCCTTCTAATTAGCACATTGATAACAATTATAGCTGGATTTGGAATAACAGCTTTTTACTATATTATTATTATTATTATTATTATTATTATTATTATTAATCATCATCATGCTATGCCAGTTGTCACAAGGGAATGTACAGTATAAAGCAGCACATATCAAATACAAAGCACATTCAATTCAAATTTTAAAACTCAATAAAACAGCCCATTCTTGTGAAAACATCAGTAAAATATTCTACAATTCACACACAAAAGAAACTCTCCTCTTACAATCAGTGACATTATCAGTGGAGGTCAAATGAGGAACTGCATGTGGAGGTAAGATGCAGGCATATTTAAATACTCAAGAAGTGACATAGCCTACGGCACCCTGTATTCCCAGGCGGTCTCCCATCCAAGTGCTAACTAGGCCTGACCCTGCTTAGCTTCTGAGCTCAGACGAGATCAGGCGTGTTCAGGGTAGTATGGCCATAGACAATATTGCAGATCTCCTGACAGGTTTAGATTGAATCTTGAATATTAAGGAATGCTAGAAACTTACACATTTCTTCGTGATATGCAATAGATATAACAGGAAGTGCGTATAAGCTAAGAATGTGTAGAAAGCACAATAAGTTGAATCGGAAGTCAAAAGTGTGTGTGAAGTTAGAATATTTGTTGTTAGTGTGTGTGTAGTTGTTATTGATGTACTGTTCTTTTTGTTTGTTTGTGCTGTTTTATGTAAACTGTTTTGCAATAGAAAAAATAAAAAAGAAAGAAAATAAATAAATAACTACATTCTTACATATTGTATTTGTGCTTGGTTCTCTAGCTGCACAGTCAGGGAGAGGAAGGTACTCCAGAAGGTCATAACCACAGCCCGAAAGATTACTGGTCATCCTCTCCCATCTTTGGAAGAACTATACAATTCCTGTTGCCTTAAAAAAGTAAATAATATTTTACAGGATCCATCTTATCCGGGATATAGTCTTTTTGCACTACTGCCTTCAGGCAAGAGATATAGAACAATTAGATCAAGAATAGATTGAAGAATAGTTTCTACCCAAGGGCTATAACCATATTAAATACTGTAACCAGATACCCTGTTTCCCCTATTTTAAGACGTAGTCATAAAATAAGCCATAGCAGGATTTTTTCGCCATAGTGATAGGCGCAGTTCTGGAGGGCGCCAAGGAAAACACGGGGCTGGGCTTACGTAATAAAAATAAGACATCCCCTCAAATTAAGCCATAGTGTGTTTTCTTCAGGGAAAAAATATATAAGACAGTGTCTTAAAATAGGGGAAACACAGTAATATGACCTTGGAGAGTTGTGATGGGTGTGTATGTATGTGCATGTGTGGCTGAAAATGTGTTTCTTTGTTTTTTGTTCTTTTTTGTTTTGTTTTTATGGGATGGCATCCAATTTCGTTGCACTTGTACAACGTTGTACTTGTAGAATGACAATAAATAAATTTTATTTTATCTTATCAAGAAGTGGACCCATATGAAGACTACTGACTCAGTTGGGCCAGCCCCCTGACAAGTGCCTGTCCCGAAGCCCGCTTGCCATTGAACAATCTGGCGGGCAGGCAGAATTCAAACTTCCCAGTCAGTGAGGAGGCCTGCTTAGGCTCCCTGCTGGCCAATAATCCTCCACATCAGACAACTCCAAGTCAGATAGTGTAGGGTGAGGCAGTGCCGGCCCTCCACACTGCCACACCCTGCAGTGGGTAAGTGCGCTTGCGACAGAAAACACACATATGCACACTTTTTATTTCTCTCGAACATCCTCAAACATTTCCCTTGGGCAGGAACCTCGCAATTTTGCTTTAGGTGACATTCAGGGGCAATGCTACTCCAAAGCAGATCTCATTTGCTTTCTTAACCGCAATGAGAATGCTGGGTATGTTTAGCCTGGAGAAGAGAAGGTTAAGGGGTGATATGATAGCCATGTTCAAATATATAAAAGGATGTCATATAGAGGAGGGAAAAAGGTTGTTTTCTGCTGCTCCAGAGAAGCGGACACGGAGCAATGGATTCAAACTACAAGAAAGAAGATTCCACCTAAACATTAGGAAGAACTTCCTGACAGTAAGAGCTGTTCGACAGTGGAATTTGCTGCCAAGGAGTGTGGTGGAGTCTCCTTCTTTGGAGGTCTTTAAGCAGAGGCTTGACAGCCACCTGTCAGGAATGCTTTGATGGTGTTTCCTGCTTGGCAGGGGGTTGGACTGGATGGCCCTTGTGGTCTCTTCCAACTCTATGATTCTATGAGAAATCATCCACCAGCCTTGGACTCTAGCACTAATTGGAAGGAGATGCTGCCCACAGCTGAGCTTTGCTAACTTTCTCATACCCTCCAACATTTCTCCGATGAAAGTAAGGATGTCCCATTCCATAATGATAATTTTACTATTTATACCCCCCCCCACACATCTTACTGGGTTGCCCCAGTTACTCTGGGCAGCTTCCAACATATATAAAACTCATAATAAAACATTAAACCTTTTTTTTTAAAAAACCTTCCCTATACATGATTGCCTTAAGATGGCTCGGTGGTTGGATAACTCCATAACCTCTAACATTTCTCCAATGAAATTAGGGATATCCTAAGGAAAAGGGGGACATTCCGGGAGCAAATCAGAAACTGGGATTACTTCTCTAAATCAGGGATGTCCCTGGAAAATAGGGGAGAAGAAGAAGAAGAAGAAGAAGAAGAAGAGGAGGAGGAGGAGGAGTTTGGATTTGATATCCCGCTTTATCACTACCCGAAGGAGTCTCAAAGCGGCTCACATTCTCCTTTCCCTTCCTCCCCCACAACAAACACTCTGTGAGGTGAGTGGGGCTGAGAGACTTCAGAGAAGTGTGACTAGCCCAAGGTCACCCAGCAGCTGCATGTGGAGGAGCGGGGATGCGAACCCGGTTCCCCAGATTACGAGGCCACCGCTCTTAACCACTACACCACACTGGCTTTTGGAGGGTCTGCCTTCTTAGCTGACAGAAATATTTAGCACTGTTCAGTAGGTGCACAGAACACCTTAGGCTGAGAAGGTCTGTTTCTGAAAGACCACCAGGGTCTGAACTAAAGCCTTTCCCTTCCACTCAATTCTGGAAGCCTAGGATTTACACAGCTTTTTTTCACACTGTGCACAGCATATGTTTAGCTATGAGCTACACCCAGTGCCAGATTCCTGCTGAGTAGAGCTTAATAATACACACAGAGAGATGTGTCTTTGTCACATCGACACTTTATATTTTAGGAATAAAATTTAACCTATATTTAAGGTGCAATGAGCTCAGAGACCTATACTGGGCTGTGTTTGCTGTGCAATCCAATGCCTAAACTGGTTTGAATCCCAGGTCCAAGGCTGTGTATTATGCCATATTCTCAAATCAGGCTTTGATTTTCCAAGAAATGAATGCAAGAAGAAGAAGAAGAAGAGTTTGGATTTGATATCCCGCTTTATCACTACCCGAAGGAGTCTCAAAGCGGCTAACATTCTCCTTTCCCTTCCTCCCCCACAACAAACACTCTGTGAGGTGAGTGGGGCTGAGAGACTTCAGAGAAGTGTGACTAGCCCAAGGTCACCCAGCAGCTGCATGTGGAGGAGCAGGGAATCGAACCTGGTTCACCAGATTACGAGGCCACCGCTCTTAACAACTACACCACACTGGCTCTCCACCACCACAAGACTCAGGAGTGGTTGTCTCTCTCATTTAGTGTTATGCCACACTCCCCATCACAGGCATTTTCTGTTATGCCACCCCAACTAGCTATTTTGTGCCCCTGGCACTCTCTCAAAATTCAAAATTTTGGCTGCACCGGTCCAAGAAGTTTAGCAACCTCAGGTGCAAACATGACTGAGCTTAATGGACCAATGGTCTGGTTCTGTATAAGGCAGTTCTCTCTGTTCCCCAAAAATAAGAAAACGGGAGAAACCAAAATTGAGAGATTCATCCATCCCTAATCCATACACTTATTCTGCTCACCATGAGACAAATGCTAGGATAGCATCATTTCTAGCGCTGAGTCACATACAGTATGCATACAGTACTTGTAACTTGAATTATTTACCTTTTACTTGATGACTGGCAGCTGAATCTCTGAAACGCTCTATTGTCATGCAATGCATTTTATCCTCACATTGCATCAGGAAGCTGCAGTCACCCTGGATGGGCATGCATGTATGAAACAGCCCCTAGAGATGGCAGCTGTTGATAGTATCAACTACCGATTTATTCGGCAGGTTGAGAAGAGGTTCCTGGATCACCTTTTTCACGCTGCCTGAGCCAATAAATAGCCCAAGCATTTCGACTCCGGCAGGCTGGAAAAATATCAGCCAGGTGCCATCAGTGTTTATAGAACACTTTTAATTTGCAGAATGCATTCACCTTCCCTCTAAGTCTGCGGAGGCACAGGTGCGCCTCACATCTGCCATAGCAAAAACTGTAATACCCACGCGTAAAAAAACAAAAAAAAGATCAGAGTTTCATCTTGGCATCTGCAACACTGATATCCCCTTTTGTGGTACAGCTGGACCAAAGCTCCTTAGCTGGCTTTGTTTTATTTTGAATAAATAACAGCAGTCAAAAGACACATTCTTGTTTCATACCAAACACCAGCATTTAATCGTCCATCCTTCTACAGTGTAGACAAAGAGACACAATTTAGGGACTGTGCTTTTGAATGGGTTTTGTCTCATAACATGCATTTTTAAAAGACATTCTGTTCAGAAAAGGGCAACCAAAAATGACCAAGAGGGTGGAGCAATTCCCCCTTTAAACATTTTCAGCCCTGTAGAGGCTGAAGGAGCATCTCCACCCCCATCGTTCAGCCCAGACTCTGAGGTCCAGCTCCAAGGGCCTTCTGGCGGTTCCCTCACTGCGAGAAGTGAAGTTGCAGAGAACCAGGCAGAGGGCCTTTTCGGCAGTGGCACCCTCCTTGTGGAACGTCCTCCCATCAGATATCAAGGAGATAAAGAACTACACAACTTTTCGAAGACATCTGAAGGCAGTCTTGTATAGGGAAATTTTGATGTTTGACATTTTATTATGATCTTATATGTGTTGGAAGGTGCCTAGTGTGGCTGGGACAACCCAGCCAGATGGGCAGGGTATAAATAATAAAATTATTATTATTATTATTATTAGGGACTTCCCAGCTTACAGACAAGGCGACTAAGTTGTGTCATGATTGTAGTCGTTTAGTCATGTCCGACTCTTCGTGACCCCATGGACCAGAGCACACCAGGCCCTCTTGTCTTCCACTGCCTCCCGCAATTTGGTCAGACTCATATTGGTAGCTTCAAGAACACTGTCCAACCATCTCATCCTCTGTCGTCCCCTTCTCCTTGTGCCCTCCATCTTTCCCAACATCAGGGTCTTTTCCAGGGAGTCTTCTCTTCTCATGAGGTGGCCAAAGTATTGGAGCCTCAGCTTCAGGATCTGTCCTTCCAGTGAGCACTCAGGGTTGATTTCCTTAAGAATGGATAGGTTTGATCTTCTTGCTATCCATGGGGCTCTCAAGAGTCTCCTCCAGCACCATAATTCAAAAGCATCAATTCTTCGGCGATCAGCCTTCTTTATGGTCCAGCTCTCACTTCCATACATAGCTTTAACTATATGGACCTTTGTCTGCAAGGTGCCATGATAGAGGTGTCTAATATTATGCACAGTGTGAAGAAAGGGGGTGAATAAAAGTTTTCCTCCCTGTCTCATAATATTAGAATGTGGGGACATCCTACTTCACAAAGCATATAGTTAAAATATGGAATTTGCTCCCATATCAGGTAGGGATTGCAGTCAACTTGGATGGCTTTAAAAGAGGATAGGCAAATTCGCTGAGAATAAGGCTATCTATCAATTATTACTGGCCTCAATGGCTGTGTTGTACCTCCTTTAATTCTCTAAATACCAGTTGCTGAGAATTACACGTAGGAAGAGTACATGTGCTCAAGTTCTGCTTGCAAGCTTCCCATGGGCATTGTGAGAAGAGAGTGCTGGAACAGATGGCCTTTCGCCCTGATCCAGCAAGCTCTACTTATGCTCGTAATTATTTTGCTATTCTAATTAGTTATGGAATGCTTTCCCCAGAGAAGTTTGCCTGGCACCAGCTTTGTATTCTGGCACCAGACAAACATTTTTCTGTACCACCAGACGTTTCTTCTTGAGGTGGGGTCAGCTTTGAATACTAGCCACATGATAAGCATGCCAATTGGGAGGTCTTTATACATTACAATCCAGGTGGCGCTGTGGGTTAAACCACAGAGCCTAGGGCTTGCCGATCAGAAGGTCAGCGGTTCGAATCCCTGCGACGGGGTGAGCTCCCTTTGTTTGGTCCCAGCTCCTGCCCACCTAGCAGTTCGAAAACACATCAAAGTGCAAGTAGATAAATAGGTACTGCTCCGGCAGGAAGGTAAACGGTGTTTCCGTGCGCTGCTCTGGTTTGCCAGAAGCGGCTTTGTCATGCTGGCCACATGACCTGGAAGCTGTACGCCGGCTCTCGGCCAATAAAGCGAGATGAGCACCACAACCCCAGAGTCGGACACGACTGGACCTAATGGTCAGGGGTCCCTTTACCCCTTTACCTTTACTATGTTTTTGTGATGTAGATTCAGGTAGGTAGCTGTGATGGTCTGACGCAGTCAAAATATATATAAAAAATAAATAAAATAGTCCAGTAGCACCTTAGAGACCAACTAAGTTTGTTCTTGGTATAAGCTTTCATGTGCATGGTATAAGCTTTGTATATGTTCTTGGTATAAGCTTTCGGGTATCTGAAGAAGTGTGCATGCACACGAAAGCTTATACCAAGAACAAACTTAGTTGGTCTCTAAGGTGCTACTGGACAATTTTTTTTAAAAAAAAATATCTTTTTTTGTGATATGTTCACCAGAATGGGATGCTTTATTGCATTTTTAATCTGTTCAATTGTACACATTTTTGTACTTGGAGATACTTGTAAACCTCATAGTAACCACATGCATATAAGTCTATGAATAAACTGAGGGTGGAATTCAATGCCAAGCTAATTGGATCGTTCCATCCTTCCAGATGGAAAAATCTCAGTTGGTAGAGCATGAGACTCTTAGTCCCAGGGTCATGGGTCCGAGTCCCATGTTGGGCAAAAAAATCTGCATTGCAGGGGGTTGGACTAGATGACCCTCATGGTCCCTTCTAATTCTACTCTTCTATGATTATTTATCTTTTCTAGAGGTTTTCCTGAACTCCCTCCCCCTGAGTTAATTGTGGGGCATGGGGGCACAGGGGGAGGAATGAGGAAGCCCCATTGTCCTAGAGGGACTCATTGTAGCACAACTGTTTAGTTGAATCTGGCCCTAATAAATAATATTTAATAGTAAGATTTGCATGTAGAAAGTGCTTTGCAGATGTTGGTGCTGGCATCGACTAATTAGAATTCAACGATTTCATTTTTCAAATGCATTTACCTCCAGCTGTAATGACTTGCTCTTTCTAGGCTGAGTGGCATTACATGTTTGGAGAATTTCCCTCTCAAAGAGAGGCTTAGTAGAACAAATGAGCTGCCTTATCGATGTGGGGAATACACAAAAGGCTGCATTTATTTTCCTCTTGAATTTGAGAGTCCTGTGCCTTCCAAGTTCTTTACAAAAAGGAAGAAGACGAAGCCTTTGAAATAGTCCTGGTGTGTGTGCACACATGTGAGTTTGAGCTTGTGTTTGTGTGTTGTGTATGTTTTTTCCCCTCCTCCAAAGAGTCAATGCTATCACAGGTATCATAACTGTAATGGCGCATACATTCTTAATGAGATGCAATGAAAGCTCCCGCATTTGGGGAGCTATTGTCTTTGGAATGAGGCAGAAATGTGACAAACATATTGCTAATTAGACAAGCAACATCCATCTGAAAGACTTGCAGAGATGCTCCTTTTAAAAATTATGTTGCCGTGAAACAAAACAGCCTGCATTATTAATGGTGACGTGTTAAGAATCAAGGGGATATATGTGCGCAGACGGCGCTCGGTTTCCTCGAGTTATTAAGAGTAAGAAAGAAAGAAAAAACCTCCTCCAATCTCACCGAAAGCAGTTAGCAGCAATCTTAATAGCTGAGCCCCAGTGGCTGGTTTCATCCTTTGCACCTTCCTCAAGAGAGGAGTCTGGCTGTTTCAGCTGCCAGTTAAGGGATCCATATGGAGAACCAAGACCTGTTTGCCACAATCCTGGAAAGCAGCCCAGAAATGCCGCCGTGATCCCAGGGAGTGAAAAATAAAATAAAATAACAACAGCTGATTGCTTCCTCTCATAATTCAGCAAATGTCCTCAGGGTCCGTCTCAACAAACCTGTAAATTGGGATGACTTAGATTTAAGCAGCATTATGCAGCCTGCTCTCTCTCTCTCTCTCTCTCTCTCTCTCTCTCTCTCTCCCTCTTTTGCAAAGAAAGGGTGTTCAATGGGTGTCCCGGGGGCTGCATCAGCACCCTCTCCTCCGCCGCAAGCAATGTTATGTACGCCCTGTTTCCCTGACAAATGCCTAGGGCAAGGCTGGAAAACACATCAGTCTGCTGATGGTTTGGGCCTGCTCAGCGCCGGGATGGGTGATTACCTGGGAACTGAGAATAAACTGATAATAAAGGAGAGATCTAAATGTATTAGAATACATAAATGTCAGGTTTTTTCCTATTATTTTTGGAAACTACTTGGAGGTTTTAAAGCAATGTATTGGTTTTAAGAGGGACCCAGGTGGCGCTGTGGGTTAAACCACAGAGCCTAGGGCTGCTGATCAGAAGGTCGGTGGTTCGAATCCCTGCGACGGGGTGAGCTCCCGTTGATCGGTCCCAGCTCCTGCCCACCTAGCAGTTCGAAAGCACGTCAAAGTGCAATTAGATAAATAGGAACTGCTCCGGCGGGAAGGTAAACAGCGTTTCCGTGCACTGCTCTGGTTCGCCAGAAGTGGCTTTGTCATGCTGGCCACATGACCTGGAAGCTGTTCGCCGGCTCTCGGCCAATAAAGCGAGATGAGCACCGCAACCCCAGAGTCGGACACGACTGGACCTAATGGTCAGGGGTCCCTTTACCTTTACATTTTTATTGGTTTTAAAGCATCTAAGAGGAGAGAGTTTGCAGGATCAGGCCAATGGTCCATCTAGTCCAATGTCCCATTCTCACATTGGCCAATTAGATGCTTATGGGAAACTCGCAAACAGTATCCTAGCACAAGATCCCTCTCCCCTCCTGGGCTTTCCAGCAGCTGGTCTTCGGAAGCATTGCCACCTCCAACTGTGGATTAAAGAATTAGATAAATTCATGGAGCTGGGTGCTATCAATGCCTGTTAGCCGTGAGAGCTATGCTCTGCCTCCACAGTTGAGGCAGCAATGTTTCTGAAGACCAGTTACTGAATCTTGTGCTGGAATCCTTGTTATGTATTCAGTGGTCTGTGTTTGCCTGAGCTTGAGTCTGGACTAAGGATTCTGAGCCCCTGTGTTCTGATTCGATGCATGATATCCAATCACAGAGCATTTCAGGATTTGGGCCTCTGCCATTGGCCCTTAAACTCTGAGTCATGATTCGCAGCTTGGAAGTTTAGACAGCCAATCACGTTGGGAGTGGGAGTGGCCCAGGCCTTCAGAAATGTATATAAGCAGTTGCTTTGCCCCTGTTGTCTAGTAGTTCTCTTAGTCCAATGAAGGTTCTTGCTGTTATCACTGTGTCTTGCCTCGTGGGAACCCAGCTACACTTCAGTCCTGCTCTCAGGTTTCCCACCAGCATCTGGTTGGCAACTGTGAGAAGATGATGCCATTGGCCTGATCCAGCAGTCTCCTCTTATGTTCTTATGCTTATGTGTTGACTTCATTGATACAACCCAATGTCTGTCTGGCCCCTAAAATAAGTTTTGCCCAGGTTGGTGGTATAACCTGGTGGTGTGTTTTTCCAGGAGCAGATCCACAGGTCACGAGAGTACCAAACTTGATTTCCCTTATTTGTCAAGGCTCTGGTGGGCTACTATTAATAGGCCGTGTTTAGTTGGATGGGTTAAAACTTCTGTAAGCCTATATTTCCCCCTTCACACACATGCCATCCGCCAATTGTCTCCAGGCTAGAGAAATGGACACGTACCCCTGGCTTCCCATGCATTATTTACAATGCAGTCTGACTGATTCCATTGACCAGGGATGAGAAATGGTTCATCCATTTCATTGCTAAGTGGGTGATTTCGTTGGACCAGCCTGGAAGCAATTGCCATGACATTTTCAAAATGTTCTACACCTGACTGAGTATCATTTGCCTGCAGGTAAAGAATGCTACCATCTTCAATTAGACCCAATTATCAACTGGCTGATCTCCCTTGTTGCTCAGAATGCCAGGCAGAATTTGCTTAGAGAAACTGAGACGATGGAGCCGTGTCTGAATACGAACCAGGAAAGTCATCTCCAAGAAAGGGAGAAAAAGGAAGTTGGGAACAGGAGAAAGCAAACAAACAAGAAAAAAAAAAATGACTTCTTCTTTTTTGAGTTCTACAGGAAGTGGGTTTCTTTTTTTCTTTACTTCTGGTCTCTCGTAACCTTTTTAAAAATCTTGCATTTCTTCCATAAGGGCATTGAGCAGATCCACACCTGCTTAGCATCACATGGAAATTCTGGACATATGGCAACCCTACTCATGTGTCATCAGAACATATCCTGGGGTGGGGGGACCTATAGAGTGCCAAAAATGGAACCCTCCAAGCACTCTATTTTCCCCAGGTGTTGTTGTTCAGTTCGTTCAGTCATGTCCGACTCTTCGTGACCCATGGACCAGAGCACGCCAGGCACGCCTTTCCTTCACTGCCTCTCGCAGTTTGGCCAAACTCATGTTAGTAGCTTCGAGAACACTGTCCAACCATCTCATCCTCTGCCGTCCCCTTCTCCTTGTGCCCTCAACCTTTCCCAACATCAGGGTCTTTTCTAGGGAGTCTTCTCTTCTCATGAGGTGGCCAAAGTACTGGAGCCTCAACTTCAGGATCTGTCCTTCTAGTGAGCACGCAGGGCTGATTTCTTTAAGAATGGATAGGTTTGATCTTCTTGCAGTCCATGGACTCTCAAGAGTCTCCTCCAGCACCAGAATTCAAAAGCATCAATTCTTCCGGCGATCAGCCATCCCAGCTTCTGATTTGATCTTGGGAATGTCCCTATTCCCTTCACCAGTGCTGCTGCTGCCAAGCTCAGGCAGGAAGATGAGTCGGTGCTTGTCCTGAACAGTGGCAGTAGCTGCAGCTGCAAGGAAGCATCTTGTTGCCTCTCCATGGCCTCTCCATGGCTGCCGCTGCTGACCTCCTCTCTTGTGATAAATTATTATAAGCATAATAATGAGCACTCACACTTTACATTGTGGGTTCCCTTTGCGGGATTGCGCGGTGGTGCTACAGTTCCCAGGAGCTTACTGGCAAACAGGGGTTGGCTTGCCTCTCAGTGTTAATTTTTGGAGGTTCACGCCCAGCCTCAATAATCAAGTTTCTTGCTGGGAGGTGGGGCCAGTCCCATTATATAAATAGGGGGTGGAGCCGACAATAGCCAGGCAGTCGGCTCTGGAGATTCACCCTCCCTATCCTCCCTTTGTTTAATGTTTCTTGTTTGCAGGTTAACTTTTCTTCCTGTTTAGTGGGCGCTGCTGCAGTATTTGACTGGTTGCTGTTGAAGGACCAGGAAGAAATTTCCCTGCATTGGCAGGTTTGGTCTTCCCCGTAGCAAGTCGTCACAACTTTGGCGGTTATGGCCTTGAGTGGAATCCTTTAGTCTTTTCTTCCTATATGGGAGGGGGCGGCGGCGTGGAGAGCAGACAAGGAGGAGAGGCTGCCACCACCGAGGCCCAGAGCTATAAAAAGGTAAAGGTACCCCTGACCGTTAGGTCTAGTCGCGGACGACTCTGGGGTTGCGGCACTCATCTTGCAGCACTCATCTTGCTCTATAGGCCGAGGGAGCCGGTGTTTGTCCGCAGACAGCTTCCAGGTCATGTGGCCAGCATGACAAAGCCGCTTCTGGTGAACCAGAGCAGCACACGGAAATGCCATTTACCTTCCGCCGGAGCGGTACCTATTTATCTACTTGTACTTGACGTGCTTTCGAACTGCTAGGTGGGCAGGAGCTGTGACAGAACAACGGGAGCTCACCCCGTCGCAGGGATTCGAACCACTGACCTTCTATCAGCAAGCCCTAAGCTCAGTGGTTTAGACCACAGCTGGCCTAGAGTTATATGACACCCAATTGCCATTTGTTCCAACTCAGCACTAAATATCAGGTTTTCCCCAGGGAGAGTGGTGGGGAAACAGAGGCTTAGGTAAGCCCTTAGTCTCATAGTTGCCCTTGTAAAACACAGCAGAGAGGAGGACGGTGTTGAAACACAAATTAGTTGGCCCATCTGGCATTGCCTCTGGCTCCACCTACTGGCGGCCTCCTTCCTTCCACCCTACCAGTCCCAACGAGCTGTTTATGTTCCCCACAATGCAACTTAGTGGATGTGAAAGCAACAATCCCTCTTTCAAACCCTTTCAGCTTTCTGGGAATAAACATCTGCAGATTCAAATGCACTGAATTTTATTTAAATTAAATAAAACAGAAACAAAACATTTTCATGGCCAGGATCAGCTAGTGACCAGTAGGTGGAGCTGTTCATTCACAAAATCCACTCTTTCTTCCAAACAGGAAGAATGGCACATACCCAATGCCTTTTCAAATACGGTAGGTTAGAAAGAAGCAGAGTTTCTCAATTCTCCCCGCACCCCCTGCCCGCCTCTGCCCTGTTCCAACACGAGCTAGTAGGTAGGACTTTTCTGCAAGACAAGTGGAGAGGAGCTGATTAGCACAATGGTCCAAAACCACCACTGACACATTTAGTTTTTCCTTGATGTTTGATTGGTTAAAAAGAATGCAAAGTGCATCATCAACTGGAGAGGAGAAGCCCACTCACTAATTTCGATGTTGCTCACAGGAATGGCTAATCCAGTCTTGGGAGTCCTTGGTGGAATGAATTGATTCTCGAGAAGTGTCCAGAAGCCAGCTGATCGTTTGTGCCAGCAGCAAAAGGATAAACAGAGCATAAGTGGTCTTGTTAAATCATTATTGCCCTTAATGCATAGCAGCCCAGAGGGATATCTGCCAGCCAAGCTTCTTTCTTTAAAGCAGAAACAAAATCACGTCTAATCACATCACGGTTGCAAGTGGGTTGACCTACCGATCTGTCCTCTGGTTGCGTTATGTGCCTGCCTGCCTGCTTTTAAACAGCTGAATACTCCCAAACTCCATTCGTTCTAGTTATTCTTCCTAATGGTTAGGGCTGCCATACGTCCGGATTTTCCCCAATTCCCGGCTGCAACTTCCAAAAGGCAGTGCTTTGTCTTGCATCTTATGCAAGTCAATGGAGAAAAATTTCATTTTTGTGCGGGTTTTTTTTGGGGGGGGCAAAAATCTCAACAACTCTCAGGTTTTCGAGGCATCCTGGTTTTTACTTTTTAAAATATGGCAACCCTACTAACTGTACTTTCAAAGTATCCTAATTTTCAACATTTTCTCCTTTTTTGACCATTTCTTGAGAGGGTGGAAGTAAGACAAAACCCTCCAAGAACAATATATTTTCTCCAACATTTTCAGGGGCGGATTGCTATTAAATTGCACAAGGTGTGCTTGTGTTTTCCATTTCCCTTGCTTTTTCTCACTATTAATAGTCAAAGTCCATCCAGTCACACCATACATTTAAAACTCTGTGATACCACTTTAAACAGCCATGGACTCGCCCAAAGAATTCTGGGGCTGTAGTTTATTAAAGGTGCTGAGAGTTGCTAGGAGACTCCCTTTTCCCCTCCCAGAGCTACAATTCCCAGAGGGATTTAATAATCCCTCTTCACAGGGAACTATGTGAAATGTGGCTCCGTGAGGAGACTGGGGGGGGGGGTGATCTCTCTGCACCTTAACAACTACAGCTCCCAGAATTCTTTGGGGGAAGCAATGACTGTTTGAAATAGTATCATTGTATAACAACAACAACAACAACAACAACAACAACAACAACAACAACAACAACACAATGTTGTCCATAATCCAAGGATCGGTTTATAGTATAAAAACACAATAACAAAACAATATCCCCCTCCCCAGTTTAAAAGGCCATGGATTGTTTAATTAGCCAACGGCCTAAGATAAGAGGAATGTTTTTGCTTAGTGCCTAAAGATATGTGAAATATACTTGGAGTCGAGTGTGGATTTCATGTTCTTTATTCAGCTCATAGTAGCGAGGAATTAATGTTCCCCCAGAATGTCTGCTTTATATACATTATTTACACAATGGGCCCCACGTGATTGGCTAATTCCAGGATACTCCTGTAGGCCAATCAGGTTGCGGATTCACTTCCACTGGAGCTGGATTGGGTGGCTCCTGCGGACCAATCAGACTTCTGCATTTCTGGATCCTATTGTTCTAGGACCAATCAGACTGCTGCATTTTGGATCCTATTCAATTCAGTACATAACAATATGTAATCTATGCTTCTGCATAAGCAGAAGGAAATCACCCTCCCCACAGCATGGCTTGTCCTCCAGCTAATGGCAATGAGAAGTCTCTGGCCATGAATGTTAACAGACACGTTTAAAAGGCAACAGGCAGAAGGGTTTTTTGTGTCTGCTCTTACACACACACACACACACACACAACCCCTGGTGTCTTCTTCTACCCTAGGCAGAGGTTCATCTCCCATCTAAGTGCATACCCCGCAAGTGTCCCACGATAAACTGGGGCATCTCGTTTTTTATTGCACAAAAATGGCAGCCATTTTGGTTGCCATGATCTCATGATTCGCCCCCCCCCCAAACAAAGCACTGGGGCGGGTGTGATCTCATGTGGCACCCCAACATGAGCGTTTTGGGGCACTGTGCCCGAAAAATCACTTTTGGGGAGGAAAGAGTGGCACGAAATCGTGCAAAGTCATGGCAACCGAAGTGGACACCACGTTCTCACGATATAAAAACAGGAAGATGGCATCCCAGATTTGAGCTTCAATGTGTGGGAGAGTATGTCAGGGCTGTGGTGCCACAGCACTAGGACCAAAGTTCCCCTATCACACATAAAAGATCTCTGCATCTGACATCATATGATATCAGGTGACTGACAATTGAGCATGGTTTGTCCAAAGTGGTCTGTCAGGCCAAAATCGGAGGCCTAAAACGGCTAATGAGGCCTGCAGGACACAGGTTTCCCTCTGCTGATTTGGGTTATTTTATAAATTTGTTAGCCTTTAGGTGTCACAAGACTCTTGGCCACATATCTTTAAGCTTAGGCCACAAGCCTGTGGTTCTTGGAAGGCTGCACTATGTCAGGGTCGAGTCAGATGAGGAGGAGTGGTGGCAAGCCCCCCCCCCTGACAAGGAGGCACCCACACAGGAATCTGAAGAATTCATACCTGGGGAAGACTGGTGGCGGCACTCCTCTGAAGAGGAGGAATCTGACAGGGAGGAGGGAAGTCCAGAGCTGGGGGAAGAAGTTCAGCCAGAACCAGGCCCCAGTCAGGGGGAGTATCAGCCGATCCCCTCTCCTCCTCCCTTCTCAGCTGTAGAACGCTGAGCGGAGAAGTGACGTCAGCAATTAGAATCAGCTGCAGCTCATAAGAAGCGTGGGAGGGGACCCAGCTATTTAGGGAAGCTGGCTGCCCCATTCTCCAGGGTCTGCAACTGATGTGCTGGCGTATGTGTGTTCCTGCATCTCTGATTCCTGCCGTTTGACCCCTTGTCTTGTTCCTGCGTTCGTGACCCTTGCCTTGATCCTGTATTCGTGACTCTTATCTCGAACTTGTGTTCCTGAAACTTGATTGTTCCTTGAACTTTGGACTCCTGACTGCTTTTGACTCAGACTGCCTTCGACCTTGATTCCTTGACCACATTGCTGTTGAGACACTACAATCGTCTGGCAGCTGCCTGCTGGCCTTCACCCTGATAACCTCAGGTGCCATAACACACTACACCTTACACTTCCTGCCCACATTTTTTGCACAGCATCTTTCATTGCCCTGGTGACAGCCACAACACACCTTGGCAGCTGCTGACTGTTGCCCCCTCCCCACAGCAAGAGGTAGAATAATGGCAGATGCTGGAACTGATTTCAGAACTCTGCTACATTGGCGACATGAAGGGAAAATATATATTTTCTTTTCTGTTTCCTCTGGTGGAAAATGAAGTAAATCCATCATAATGAAGGTTTGGGATAATTATCTGCATCAACAGAACAACAATATGAAACCTGGTGGATTCCTGCAGCTTCCCTAGATAGCATAGGAACTCACGGAGAGTAACTTCTGTGCTCTCAAAAGAAAAGGAAAGAAACAAACAGCAACAATGAACAGCTAATGAATCCTGAAATCTTACTGTGAGAAGGGATATTTGGGAGGGTGAAATATCCTTTTGCTTATGAATAAATGATTTTAAAGATGTTTCAAGCAGCGGGAGGGAAGTTACTTCATCAAGGAGTTCTCTCACTACAGCGTAACCTATGTACACAAAGAGATGTCTACGCTTTTCAGTTCTCTGTGCACATCTGTAGGACTGGGTGAATCTGCCAGTTACAAGTTCTCATTTTCCCAAACTGAAGTTCTCAAAATTCCCGCATCCATTTGTGCATTTAGCTGCATTTCAGTCAAGATTCTCCTAACATGCACACATTGTTTGCAATTTTGCCTCATAAAACACATTTCTGCAAGCATTTCAACCCGTCAGCGTAATGCATTTTGTATGCTATTTTCCCTAAATGCATGCATGCCTATCTGTGCTTTACTCATCGCTAGCCCTATTTAGGCCTCTGATTTTTTATCTGTATTTGTGCTTGGTTCTCCAGTTGCACAGCCAGGGAGAGGAAGGCACTACAGAAGGTCATAACCACAGCCCAAAATATTATTGGTCATCCTCTCCCATCACTGGAAGAACTATACAGTTCCCATTGCCTTAAAAAGGTTAACAATATTTTAAAGGATCCATCTCATCCAGGATATAGTCTCTTTGCACCACTGCCTTCGGGTAGAAGATATAGAACAATTAGATCAAGAACAAATAGACTGAAGAACAGTTTCTACCCAAGAGCTATAACCATCTTAAATGCTGTAACCAGTTAATATGACCTTGGAGAGCTGTGATGGGTGTGTGTGTGTGTGTGTGTGTGTGTGTGTGTGTGTGTGCGTGTGTGCGTGTGTGGCTTTTTTCGGTGTGTTTGTGTTTTGTGCTGTTTTTTTTTCTTTTTGTTTCTGGTTTTTACGGGATGGCATGCAATTTCGTTGCACTTGTATAGCGCTGTGCTTGTACTTGTGCAATGACAATAAAGAAATTATCTCATCTTACCTATCTTATCTTATCATGGCAACAGCACCCACCTGAGAGGTGTTGCAGCTGAATTCCAGTTCTCCTCGAAATCCGGGCTTGTCCAATAAATTCTGCTGCCTGAAGCCATCAGCAGATGATGTGATGGGGTTGCGACACTCGCCTGACCTCCCTGTTGTTGCATCAGTGTTGCACACAAAGACAGAAAGGAGGCCAGGAGGAGGCAAGGTTGTTGTGGTGGAAACATGACAAATTGGATCCACCAATTGGATCCACCACTACGGTCTGTGGTGAAGATGGTGCCTCCCCTATTCTAGGTAAACAAAACTACTGGGATAGTCATTTAAGTCTTTGCTCAATGCTGGTCACATAACCATGTGACCTGAGGGCAGTAGATAAGCTGAAAGAGCATCGAGCAGACAAGTTGACACACAGAGCTCTGTCGCTGCCACTCCCAGCATCCACCACCTAAGGCAGCTGCCTCACTTTGCCTAATGTTTGGGCCGGTCTGCAATCTGGGAAGATTCTCTCTCTCTCTCTCTCTCTCTCTCTCTCTCTCTCTCTCTCTCTGTCTCTGTCTCTCTGTCTCTGTCTCTGTCTCTCTGTCTCTGTCTCTCTGTCTCTGTCTCTCTCTCTCTCTCTCTCTCTCTCTCTCACTCACACACACACACACACACACACAGTAGTACCTCTGGTTCCGTACTTAATTGGTTCCGGAGGTCCGTTCTTAACCTGAAAACGTTCTTAACCTGAAGCACCACTTTTGCTAATGGGGCCTCCCACTGCCGCTGTGTTGCCGCTGCCCGATTTCTGTTCTCATCCTCAAGCAAAGTTATTAACCCGAGGTCCTGTATACCTGAAGGAGCGTCTCCACCCCCATTGTTCAGCCCGGACACTGAGATCCAGCGTCAAGGGCCTTCTGGCGGTTCCCTCACTGCGAGAAGCAAAGCTACAGGGAACCAGGCAGAGGGCCTTTTCGGTAGTGGCACCTGCCCTGTGGAATGCCCTCCCAGCAGAGGTTAAAGAGATAAACAACTATCTGACATTGAAAATGCCTGAAGGCAGCCCTGATTAGAGAAGTTTTTAATCTGTGATATTTTAATGTATTTTGATATTTGTTGGAAGCCACCCAGAGTGGCTGGAAGAACCGCCAGATGGGCGGGGTACAAATAATAAATTATTATTATTATTATTATTATTATTATTATTATTATTATTATTTATTATTATATATATACACACACACACACAGTGGTACCTCTGGTTACGTACTTAATTGGTTCCGGAGGTCCATTCTTAACCTGAAAACATTCTTAACCTGAAGCACCACTTTAGCTAATGGGGCCTCCCGCTGCCGCTGTGTCGCCGCTGCCCGATTTCTGTTCTCATCCTCAAGCAAAGTTCTTAACCCGAGGTAATATTTCTGGGTTAGCAGCGTCTGTGACCTGAAGCGTCTGTAACCTGAAGCGTCTGCAACCTGAAGCGTATGTAACCCGAGGTACCACTGTGTGGTGTGTGTGTGTGTGTGTGTGTGTGATATATATATATATATATATATATATATATATATATATATATGTGGCTAGCAAATTTTGAGCATTTGTGGCATTCCTCCGACCTCTGCTGGCTGATGGTTTTCTCCGCTCTATCTAGAATCTAAATGGCTCCCCTGAAGGTAACTAATTCATCCAAGTGGGAATACACGGCAGTAATCTACCAGGAGAAACAACATTGTGGGGTTCTCCCCCCACAGCTGTATCCTCCAAAGCAAAAACAAAACTCTCGTAACTGCCTGCTTCATCAGACATAAAACACCACTTACCCCTCAGCAGATGGGGGGAATGTGTAGCTCCGCATAGTGCAAAGCAAAGCATCGCATTGCTGTTTAATTGGCACTTAGCAAAAAGATACCCCACAGCAAGAGTTTCTATGGCTAATGAAAGGAAGTGCAAAGCAGCTCTGTTCCATGGCTCCAATTAGCCCCTCAGAGTAAACGAGGGTCCATTTCCAGCTGCTGGCTTGCCATATGGCGAAGAAAAGAGACGTCAAAGTGATAATGAAACTTTGAATGCAGATCAGTAAAAGAAGGGGGAGGAAACCAAGTGTTCATTTCCACAACACCTAGCGATGCTTTTGCATTTAGGGAAGAAGAAATAAAATGGCACTTTATATATAAAAAAGCCAGGAATTATGGAAGAAGTCCTGAGTCCAGGGCTGGGTCCAAACCAAATGGAGTAGAGTTTATTGTCTTGAGGATTTGAAGGTAATCTGACTCTTTGGTATACAGAGGATAGACTCACAAATGGAATGAAGAAAAGAAGGAGGAGGAGGAGAACTGTATTTCGGTTCACAGAATCACAGAATCGCAGAGTTGGAAGAGACCACAAGGGCCATCCAGTCCAACCCCCTGCCAAGCAGGAAACACCATCAAAGCATTCCTGACAGGTTCTCAGATTGTTTCAGAAAATGTGGATTTGGTAAGTATGGCTTTAAATGGAAAGTGGATCAAATTTCTTCCCCGTGTGTAACTGCAACAACATTGGGGGGGGGACCATATTGGCACCCATTAATCTACAATAAAACAGGGTTAGGAACAAACTTGGTCAATATTCTTTGAGAGTGACTAGCATTCAAAGAAGGGTCATGCCAGACCAGCAAGATGGACCAACGGTGTGAGGTTGCATCTGTTCATAAGTACTTCATACTTTTCTAAAGCACATCTTGAACTCCTCAGTTAAGAAATGAAGACAAGTAATGGGGTGACATGATCAATATGTACAAAACATTGGGAAAGGAAAATTTGTATCTCTTCCTCATATTATTCAAACTAGAAATGAGAACTCCAAGTCAATTGTTTTAAGGATGCATAAAAGGAGGCAGTATTTTCACACACACAACTCAATTAACCTAGGGTTACCATACATCTAGAATTTCCTGGACATAGCGGGAATACTGCATTCAGAAGCAGTGTCAGGGCGGAAATGGCTAAAATGTCTGGGAAATCTGGCAGTGCCGTTTGTGGAGATTTTCCTTTTAAAAAAGCTCAAACAACTGTTGTGTCTGGATTTTCACTTTATGAAATATGGCAAACCTAGTTAACCTATGGAAAGCAATATAATTAACCTTGGGAAAGGAATTAAACCAATTCATGAAGAAGAAGAACTATCAGCCATGAAGAAGAAGAAGAGTTTGGATTTTATATCCCGCTTTATCACTACCCTAAGGAGTCTCAAAGCGGCTAATAATCTCCTTTCCCTTCCCACAACAAACACTCTGTGAGGTGAGTGGGGCTGAGAGACTTCAGAGAAGTGTGACTAGCCCAAGGTCACCCAGCAGCTGCATGTGGAGGAGTGGGGAATCGAACCCGGTTCACCAGATTATGAGTCCACTGCTCTTAACCACTACACCACACTGGCTCCCATGAGAATACAATGGGACCTTCAGATACAGAGGTGGCAAATGTGAGGGTCAAGCAGCTGTAGAAGACCCTCATCTTTATCCTCTCTTGCTGAGCTCCTGGGGTCATCTTGCTGGGCAATGTAACAAACAGAATTTTGGATCCATGATCTGATCCAGCAAAGCTGTTCTGTTCTTTATTCATCTGTTTGGCTTGGTTTGGACACGGGACAATCATCTGTTCATTCTAAAGCTGGGAAGACCTTAATTCTCCCTCAGAGACCAAACGAAGTAAACCGAACAGGATGCCTTGGTATTCCACAGGAATGTTGATCGTTGTGAAGGGTTTTGCGGCCAGCAGAATATCTGATGTGAGATTAAAGGATTACGACTTCAGCAAGGAGATGGAGGGTTTTGTTCTCGTGCCAGGAACAGTGCAAAAAGAACCTCATATATCGTAGCAAGAAAACCTAAACCCAGCCTGGAAAATTCCTGCTCCCTGAAGGAAATTTCATTCTAAATGTAGGCTGGCATGAAAGGTCACCTCCCAAACTAGGGGGGCTATCATTTCAGAGACTATACATATGGTCTGTGCCGTTTATTCAAACAGCATAAAGTATCACTGTGGTGATAATATGAACCATAAACAATTTTGTACGATTCATGCATAATGTTTCATTGTAATTTGGGTATTGTCTATATTGTACAGAACTGATGAAGCTATATAGCGAAACCTGTGAGTAATCCAGAGGACAGGTCTTCTTCGTCCTTCTCATGTGCCACTTGTGTTGATTTCGGCTGGATGGTGATGTTGCAAGACTCATATAAATATGCTTCATCTACTATTACATCCATGAGATTTTTGCTTTGAACGATGAAGAATTCTACTATCTACTCACCATCAACCAATTGTGAAGGTTTTGTTGGCACCAAGATTTTGTTGCTATACCCAACCTGTTGCTGAATGGATCAGTCATGTGAACATTATACATTCTGTTATATCACACATATATGGCTGGTTAATCATGTGGCTATATTGAAAGACTATTAGTTTTTCAGAAGAGGATTCCAGTAAATCTTTTATTATAGTTTCAGCCATTGTGTGGTGGTTTTGGTTGTTTCTGTGTCGTTTATTGATGCTGCAATTCAAATCCTGGCTGGGGAGCAACGAGGTTTAATGGGAATTACAGGGCTACTACTGCCGCCACAGCCCTGCTGTGCTACTCATGCCATCCAGACCCAAATTGGGTTGGTGGATGGGTGGTGGAGGGGGGCAAATTGCTCCTGAGGTGGGGCTGAACCAACCCCACTACCGTCACATGGCAACATAATGGTGACAACAAAACTTTGGACTTTAGCAAATCTTAAGTGGGAAATAACTCATTTTAGGGGAAGAATTGCCAGTTTGTAGGGAAAGCAGAAATCAAACTGCTGATGCCCCCACCACACCCAAAAATGCTCCATCTATAATAGCAGAAGCATCACCTGTTGAATCTTTCCACCTGTCCTGCTGTCCCCCCCCCTTCAAAACACAGAAATCCTGGCAAGAAAATAAAAATAAGTTGCAATGTTATTTATACCCCTGTGCAAGACATAGCAAGTTTTAGAGCTGGGTGTTAGTTTTAAAAATATATTTGCTATTTGTTAGGATTCATCACATATTAATTATCAGTCGGAATCACACAGCAAGGCTGTGCAGTCAGCAGATGGAGCTGTTTGCCTCAGCTATTGGCATGCAGACACTCCTGCTTAATTTTTACAGGGAATTGGGTCAAGGCAGCAAAAACTGGCTCTGAAGCTGCGTCTGCACAAACGCCATTCACTTGCAGTGCTTAAGGTTTTGTGGCTTAAAGCATTGTTCCTTCTTGTATAGGAGCAGCAAAAGCTTTTAGCCTTCTCCCCTCTCTCCTGAACAGATGGGCTCCCGCCTCTCACAATCGCAGGATCGTCTTCCCCATTTTGGTTGCAGGTTTTGTTTTTGTTTAAAAAGCACTGTATTAAATTAGGCCAGACAAGCTCACATTTACTGTTTCAGGTGGTTTCCACTAGCGACGAGCAAACTCTTTCAAGCTCTCCTGGAATTGGGGGTGAGGAGCCTGTTGCCTCCTGGGTACTGCTGGACTCCAGCTCCCATCAGCCATGAGCAGCATGGTTAGGGATGATGCTCATTCTAGCTTAGCATTCCCTGATCTTAAGGTTTCATAGTTACTGCTTATGCCCTCACCCCACTTATGTTGGGAATTCCATTCCACCCTTTGCTGCAGATATATGGGATTGTTGCATGTCTCATGTCTGTTTACATTCCAGCACAGATTGCTGGAGTCCCGTGAGCGCAACATCTGCTCTGCATTGCTTTTCTTTTCTCTCTCTCTCTCTGAGAAGAACGACAAGGAGAGAAGCCATGTTACCGAATGCCAAATCTTGGTTAAATTGCTCATAGTTGTTTTCAAGAGATTGAATTTGGGGATGTTGCTGTATATAATCAACATCAACTGAACATATTTGGAAAAATAACTTGCTGTGTTCTAAGGTGCTACTGAAAGGATTTTTTTTATTTTGTTTCAACTATGGCAGACCAACACGGCTACCTACCTGTAACTTGCTGTGTTCAGTTCATGTAGGATGAGGGTAGAGAATGCTAAGCTGCAAACATTTGAAATCAATGGCAACAGCACCATATGCAATGAATGTTTAAAAAAGAAAACACAACACCGCAGTAATCATTGGATCTGTCTAGCCCATAATGGGCGGCTTTTTCCAGCCTACATCTTGCTCTCCCTTTTCATAGCTGTCAACCTTTCCCTTTTCTTGTGAGGAATCCTATTCAGAATAAGGGAATTTCCCTTTAAAAAAAGGGAAAAGTTGACAGCTATGCCTTTTTCTGCCATGCACCAAGCAGGCTTCCAGGGGAAAGGCAGTAGTCTGAACTGATAGCTTGCAGAGGACTTTTGAGACCTTTATTCATTCATTCATTCATTCATTCATTCATACCCCACTTTCCCCCCTGTCTAGTCTGAAGGCCACTGGCTACCCACTCTTGGAAGATTGTGTTAGTTTTCCTGATTGTAATGCTAGTTGGCCTGTCCTGTTTTTCATGTTCCTTTCACACAGCATAGAATCATAGGATCATAATCATATGCAGATTTTTAGAATCATAGAACTGCAGAGTTGGGAAGGACACCAAGGGTCATCTAGTTGTCATCGTCCCCCGCAATGCATACCTGTTCTGTTATGGAACTGTGGCTTTTGGACCAATATACTGCCATGTCACACTAAACGTCATTCCTACCCGTTTAAGCATCATATAGTTGGAAGAGGAAATAGCTTCTTCTCACTAACAAATGATCTTAACTTAAAGTTCATGTTGCCTTCCAATGAGCACTGTCATACAGCCTTTACCAACTTGACATTCTCTGGATGATGGACAAAAACTCTCACCATCCCTATTGGTTATCCTGGCCAATCTTGATGGAAGCTGGAGTCCAGGGGTTGGAGGGGGGATGGCGGCTGCAGGACGCAGTTGGTTTTGAAATCCATTAAACAGTTGACCTTGCAAGTTGCTAATGACTTTTCCACAAAGGGCTGAGCAAGGAAACCTCTCTGGATTCCAGCCAATGGAACTAAGTGAAGTCTGGGAGTTTTAAGCCTGTGCTTGTCTCCTCCTTGACTGGGCAAGGAATACTCAGTTGCCCTGCCGAATGGAACCCTACATTCATTATCTCCCTTAGCCTTGCTGTAATTTAAAATTATCTCTAGCAAGTCAGACAGTTACATCTGCATATTATTAATCAATTAGTGTATCTCGCTCGTTGCAAGGTCTATGATCAGAATAGTTAAACACTTGTGATAAGTTGAACGCTGTCTTCTACAGAGACTTGCACTGATGCAATGAATCAGAAATTGGGCACAGCGTAACTTCAATGGGACTAGAAGTCAGACAAAACATGCAAGCGGGGGAAAAAACAATGCACAAGAAATCCCAAGCCTTCCTCACACTATTTGTAGCAAGACAATTGCTTTTCCTTTGACATTGGGACACCAATAGAACCGGTAAACCAGAAAAATAAAACAGTTGAGAAAATGTTCCAGCCTTAACTGTATCCAAGGACAGTGTGTGGATTCAAACAGTTGGCCCAATTTAGAAGAAAATTAAGGAAATCTGTACCATTCGGCAAGTCCATAATTTCACAAAGCTGCCACTTTGATGCTGAAGCATATGTATTTATATATTACATTTAATATACCCTTGCTTTCCTCCCAAAAGCACAAGGTCTTATACTTGAACTTCCTCTTAATGGAACCTCTATGAACAGATCCGATGTGTTTCCAATGAGCAGATACAAGGAATAGACTGTCAGGCTTCATGGAATCGGCTTCCTCCCCCTGGGGCTGTAGATAAGCAGAACAAAGGAAAGGGAGTATTCATAACGAACTAAAAAAGATGTTTAAGTATACCTTTCATAAAAAACCAGAAGCCTTCTTGCTAGGCATAATGGGGAAGGAAATAAACAAAAAAGACCAGAGGTTATTTATGTATGCGACGACTGCGGCTAGAACATTAATAGCCCAAAGGTGGAAGACACAAGAAATACCGTCGATAGGGGAATGGCAGTCAAAGATGATGGAATATGCGGAACTGGCGAAACTAACCAGTAAGATAAGACACCAGGATGAAACGAAATTCCAAAAAGAGTGGAGTAAATTTGTGGAGTATTTAAGGGTGAACAGAAGTAGTTTGAAAACACTAGCGGGATTGAAATAACTCCATGATATGAACAGAATGGGAGCACAATGGGACTGCGGTGGAAAGATTGGTCTAGAAAACCGGCTGGAGGGAGGGAGGGAAGTCAAAGCTCGGCGGAGCGATTTGTAAATAAGATGTAGACCATTATTGTGTGTTTAAACAGTGTATTTCTTTGTAATTTGAAAATAATAAAAATTTATTCAAAAAAAAAGAAAAGAAAAAAAGGAAAGGGAGTATTCATACCAGCTAGAAACTTTAATAATCACAGCGAGAGAATAAAGAACCCATCTCCTAGAAATGGTGGTGCTCCCAATTAAGAATCCCACCCCCTTATGTCCTTATTAATCCACATCACTTCTACGTCTGGTAACCTGAGCCTGTCCCCTCTGTGCTTTGTGTGATTTCTGTTCTGCCACTTTCTCAGCTCTCCTTGACCTTGGTGAGAGAGCAGAGGAATGCATCCCAGAGACAGTGAATCTGTTAACCGTCTCCCTCCCAGTGTTTCTTCTCCTCGTTGTTCCCCATCCAGTATTTCCCAGCTTCTGCCTTCTGAACTATGTCCCTCTGCAAACCACTGTTCCAACTCTATATTGTCCTCCTGCTCCTGGGAAGATTCAGGAGCAGGAGCAGGGGGAAGGGGAGGCTCCCACCATTCCTCCTCAGTGCAGCCCTCCTCAGCACGGTCCCTGACATCAAATTGGGGACCTTTGCATTCATGTCCTTGCAGACTGTTCTTGAAAACAAAATGTGGGACTTTATTGGTGTTACATCTGCCCTAGTACTCATATTTTTATGTTGGGTGTTTGCTAGGGCTGCCATACAACCAGAGTTTCCCAGACACATCTGGGAATCCGGCTCCAAAAATGGCGTCTGGGCAGATTTTTGCTGAATTGGCAAAATGTCCTGGAAAATCCAGACGTATGGCAAGTAGGGTGATTTTTAAAAAAAAGCTTTTAAAAATCCAAGAAAAGCCCTCAACCTTTTTTTTTTTGGGGGGGGGGTGTTCCCCAACAACCTTGACCAAAAAAAAGAAAAAAGAAAAAAATAACTCCGGATTTTCACTTTTGGGAATATGGCAACCCTATCTGTGCTCCTTACCCCACTGCCCTCGATGACCTTGGGGTCATAGTAAATAGGATGAAGATATCAACCCAGGGTTAGGGTTAGGGTTAGGGTTAGGCTGTGAAAAAGGCATGTTTCATGCTAGGGATCATTAGGAAAAGAACTGAAAATAAAACTGCCGATATCATAATGCCATTATAAAATTCTATGGTGTGACCACTCTTGGAATACCTCACCCTCTCCTCCATGAATTTGCCCAATCGTCTTTTAAAGACATCCAGGTTGGTGGATATCATTGCCTCCTGGATGAGCGAATTCCATAGTTTAAATATGCACTGCACAAAGAAGTACTTTCCTTTATGTTCCCTGAATCTTCCAGTCTTCAGCATCATTGGATGTCCACAAGATCTTGGGTTATGAGAAAGGGAGAGAGAAACATTTCTCTATCCCCTTTTCATGCCGCGCATAATTTTATAAACTTCTATCATGCCACTTCATATGCACCTTTTATCTAAGCTAAAAAAGACCAAAACACTGCAGCCTTTCTTCAAAGGGGAGTAGCTTCATCCCCTCAATTATTTTGGTTGCCCTCTTCTGAACCTTCTCCAACTGGGCAATCTCCTACTTGCCTTTACTGGGAAGCAAACCAGCAAACACGACTTGAAGACAGATTGAAGAGATCTGCCAAGGAGGCAGGGAGTGCGGAACATAGGAGACACCATTTCAACCAAGTTCTGTAATACCAATTAGGGAAGCCACTCAAAATCATCTCCCTGCAATGGATCAAGAAGCAATGCAATTTGCAATGAAAACGAGCCATTTCTGGCATTGTTTATAATTTTGCTGGCATAACAGATACTTTAGTTCCCATTCAACTTTCTGTTTACCACAACAGTAATGTTAATGTGTGGGGAGCTTTCTCCCCCTCCCCTGCCTTCCTGGCACCTGTACTGTTAAAAAAAAAAAATCAATGCAGTACTTAGGGAAATTGTTCAGCAGATATTAATTCCTCCACACAGGGCTCTTTAAATGCTTTCAATTGCAAATTGAAATCCAGTATCAAAGTGTTATGCTGTAATCACAGCTAAGACTACTAAATTCATAAGACACAACAACAAAACAGCTGAATTAGAATAATACAAGCAAGAAGACATAAAAAATGTTAAATGTCAATTCTTTTTCTAAAGGATCTCAGGCTAGCATCGCAGGAAAGCACTTGCTTTCTTAGGTTGGCTTTGTGCTGTTTAAATCTTGCTACAGTAAAAGGCAAAACGAAGCATTTTTGGTTTATATATTGTAACACTATGTAACATGGTCTCAGTTAAATGCCACAACAGTTATGGAGGAAGCAACCACTGGTGAACCGAGAGAAATTTTAAGGTGAGTGAAATGCTCTTTATTCAGCTCATAGTAGCGAGGAATGAGAGTTTCCCCAGAACGTCTGCTTTATATACATTATTTACACAATGGCCCCCACGTGATTGGCTAATTCCAGGATACTCCTGTAAGCCAATCAGGTTGCGGATTCACTTCCACCTGGAGCTGGATTGGGTGGCTCCTGCAGACCAATCAAACTGCTGCATTCTGGATCCTATTGTTCTAGGACCAATCAGACTGCTGCGTTTTGGATCCTATTCAACTCAGTACATAACAGTGAGTTTGAAAGTTATTGTTGCTCAGGAGAAACATCCAAGAGCAGCTAAAGAATTTGGTTGAGAATCTCTTCTCTCCATCCCAATATGGGAGCCGGCCAGAGGACAACACACACACCTTTCTGACTAACATGTTAGCTGCCCCAAATCTTCCTGCAAAAGATCATTAGTTTTGAAAATAGCTTATAGAAATGCAATATAATTACAGTGGTACCTTGGTTGGAGAATGGCTTGGCTCTTGAACAAATTGGCTTCCGAACGCCACAAACCCGGAAGTAAGTGCTCGGGTTTGCAAATGTTTTTGGGAAGCTGAACATCTGATGTGGCTTCTGTGGCTTTCAATTGAGTGCAGGAAGCTCCTGCAGCCAATCAGAAACCACGCCTTAGTTTTTGAATGGTTCCAGGAGTCGAACGGACTCCCGGAACGGATTAAGTTCGACAACCGAGGTACCACTGTAAATTGAAACAAAGTAAAGCAGGAGGATATTGTTTTCAAATTCTCTGATTCTATATAATAATAATAATTTATTATTTTTACCCCGCCCATCTGGCCGAGCCTCCTCAGCCACTCTGGGCGGTTTCCAGTCAAATGTTAAAACAATACAGCATTAAATATTAAAAAATTCCCTAAACAGGGCTGCCTTCAGATGTCTTTTAAAAATAGGATAGCTGCTTATTTCCTTGACATCTGCTGGAAGGACGTTCCACAGGGAGGGTGCCACTACCGAGAAGGCCCTCTGTCTGGTTCCCTGTAACCTCATTTCTCACAATGAGGGAACTGCCAGAAGGCCTGCGGCGCTGGATCTCAGTGTCCGGGTTGAACAATAGGGGTGGAGACGCTCCTTCAGGTATACAGGACCGATTCTATCCATCTCTATAGCTGCAGTCTAACTGCTCTAACCACTATGCATCATTCAGTGAGGATTCTGGCACCCAGGAGCTCTGCACGCATGCATGTGTACCCACACACCCTGGTTTCCTGAGAGAATGGACAGTGTGAAAGCGGTGTGATTATATTCCAACCCGACTTTGCCCGCTCAGCGTAATGACCAGGGAACATCACAACGTTGCTTTTGCCCACCCCACCCCCAATTGTCAGCTTTGGACTTGCAAAACAAAGCAAAGATTTTTCAAAATGTTATTCCATTCTATTGCTCCCTGAGAGCTTCATCACATGTGTCAGGAAAGCATTGGGATAAATCATTATGTGTGAGCTTTGCGTGCTTCTTCCATCTCAGGAGAAACGGGAACTCTCTGTTGCATCATAGATGAAGCTGCCCCCAGGACATAGACAAGCGAATTTATTTATTTTATTATTTTTTTAAAGGGGTCCTTTTGCAGTTAATGACATAATGCGGGTGCCTCTGAAGGAAAGAGGGGTTTCCTTTCTATCCATCACATTGATGTAACATCTTTGACAGACAGTGACATCTTTCAATCCCTCCCCAAAGACAACCACTCATTAAAATAAAGCTCTTAAAAAACAAATAAATACCCAGCCTTATTCAGAATGTTCTTTACATTCTTTTTTTCTCCCTTTCTTTTTTTCATGTGCAACAGAAAACATTGAAGCAAAACAATGGAACAGAGTCTGACAGGGCATACGCTTTGTGTCCCTGCTTCACAATCAGAGCATGTTCTCCAAGCTGACAGGGGTGGGCATTGGTGTGCATGCTCAGTCATCCATCCCAGCCAAAGGAGCCGGCGTCTGACTCCTCGAGAAGGCCGCCTGACAGCCCTCACTCCCCACTGATCTCTGGGGTGAGCACACCTAAAAAGAGTCCTCTCTTGCCTCCTGGAATAATTTCAAGTAGCCTGATTTCACTTAAAATGGTCCTCCTCTCCAGAGTCATCCAAAACATTTTCCAAGAGAAAGATGCATGGAAAGATAAACTATAATATTGGAGGCAAGTGGCAGGCAGCTTGGCAGCTCAGGTGCCTGAATGTTGTTTTCTGTGTAGAGTTGGAAGGGACTCAAAGAAGAAGAAGAAGAAGAAGAAGAAGAAGAAGAAGAAGAAGAAGAAGAAGAAGAAGAGTTTGGATTTGATATCCCGCTTTATCACTACCCGAAGGAGTCTCAAAGCGGCTAACATTCTCCTTTCCCTTCCTCCCCCACAACAAACACTCTGTGAGGTGAGTGAGGCTGAAAGACTTCAAAGAAGTGTGACTAGCCCAAGGTCACCCAGCAGCTGCATGTGGAGGAGCGGAGACGCGAACCCGATTCCCCAGATTATGAGTCTATCGCTCTTAACCACTACACCACACTGACTACACCACTTCAGAGCTCAGAAATGTGATTCCATTTTTGAATGCTTGCTTCTCCACATTAAATTATGCCTTGGAATGTATTAGGAAGGGTCCATGGCATTATTTGCAAATTGCTCTATTATGATTCATTTCCTGGCATCCCCAGTTAAAAAAGGGTAATCGTCAGCAGGTCTAGAAAAGACATTCACTCAAGACTCTTGAGAAGCTGCTTCCAGAAAGATGAGACCATCCTGGGCAGGAGGGAGCAGTGACCTGCCCTAGTATAAATCATTGTCATATAAGTTCATCAGGGTGAGAATGGCATTGTATTATTATTATTATTATTATTATTATTATTATTATTATTATTATTATTAATTTTCAATTCATACACAGAAGATCCCAGGGCAGTGTACAACATTAAAAACATATCACAGAACATCAATATAGCGGAGACGCGAACCCGGTTCACCAGATTACGAGTCTACCACTCTTAACCACTACACCACACTGGCTCCAAAGGATCATCAAGTCCAAACCCCCATGATGCAGGAATCGCAGCTAAATGAGGAGGGCTAGAGAATACATTGTCTGGTCCCTTTCCCTTTTCTTTCAATGGGCTCAAGGCAGCAGGCACACTCCCCCCCCCCATTTATTCTCACAACAACCCAGAAAGGTAGGTTAGGCTAAGATTCAGTGACCGGCACAGTGTCACCCAGTGAGATTCATGGCTGAGGGAAGCTCTACTCCAGCACTCTAACCACTACACCACACTGCGTCTCCTGGTGCTGATCCTTTAGTATTAGAGTTCCTGTTCCTTGGATTAATGTGTACCAACAGCGTTCTAAAGAAGTTGAGGGGGGAGGGACCTCAACCGGCACTTTCCTTGTACAGTCATCACAAAATCATATGCCATTGGGTTGTATTTATAGGCTGACAAGCCCCTGAGGTTCTTGAAAGGTTTTGTATTGTGCTGCCGATTGCAGCAGACTGTGATTTGTGCAAGCATGTGACTATTTCTGCTTCCGTGTAGCTGCCACTCTGCAGCGCTGGGCCTTCCCATCGGTTTTGGAACTGGAGGCATGCAGAGAAAATGCAAACGCTTTTGATGAAACGGCGCCTTCGTCCTCACATTCCTGTTTCCCGTTTCAGCATCCAAGACAAATGGAAAGGCTTGTTGATGAACATGTGAGCGCATTAGCCTGAATAAAACATTTAGCCATTTCTGTGAGGATGCTGACAACTATATTACAGGCTGAAGAGCACCCACCTGTCGCACATTTGTGTGTGTGGCTGGGTGGGTGTGGGTGTCTGTCTGTCTGTCTGTCTGTCTCTGTGTGTGTGTTTCAACCAACACAAAACAGTGATCAGAGGGATCAGATTAGGATGCATCTCATTGCTTGACATTCTATTTATTTTTTTATACACACTCACATTGCTCTGTTACAGCCAAGAGCCCATTAAATGCCTTGAGATTATTTGCATGGCAAACAGGTTATCTGGAGATTAAAGATCTTAAAAAGAACTCACTCCATTTTTTAGAACTAACTTGTGGTGGCGGGGAGGGGTGGAGGCATGATTCTCTCTCTCTCTCTCTCTCTCTCTCTCTCTCTCTCTCTCTCTCTCTCCCAACCCCAAAGGTTAATGTTTCAGAGAAAGCCTTGTTTATTTGAAAGGATCGCTAAGCGGTTTGTTTTCTTATGCTCAGCACCTTAATTCTCACCAGCCATAAAACTGTCCAGATGTTTAAAACAAAAAGGCCACCAGCGGATTAACAGAGATTACTGAGATAAAGATAGACTTCCACGATGTGTAGCTATGCCGTATAAACTGCGGGGGCAAATACTGCTCAATAAGCTCTCCAGCTACAATCCTGCAGTGCTGAGAAGCTTCTCATAAGGCTACAGCTTAATCTCTCTCTCTCCCCCCCCCACCCCCTTGGCAGTCTAGGGCACATATGCAAGCTACTCACTTGAAGACAGGCCTGTGTAGTATAATTGGGACTACATTACATACTCCATTTGCTCCCTTCTTGGCATCCTCAGATCACTTCTGTGTGAGAACATCTGGCTGTTTCAGTCCTCTCAGAAAGAGGGAAGGATGCCTGGTCCCTAATACCGGCATTGTTCTTCTTCCTGGGTTTAAGAGCTGCATGGCGAAACTCCAGAAAGGGTGCCGCAGATCAGAGATAGAGCATCTGCATTTCGTGCAGAAGATCCCTGGTTCTATCCCTGGCACCTGCCGGAAGGGCTGGGAGAGACCTGACGGAAATCCTAGAGAGATTGCTGAGCTAGATGAACCGTTGGTCTGACTCAGTGTAAGGCTGTTTCCTGTATTTCCTTGCAGAGCAGGCTAAGCCAAGTAGTAACATTGTGATGTGACTTGGTCATCACCATCACTTCAAAAGGTGGTCCAGAATGGAGCATGGTGCGAGCATGTGCCAGAGAGGCTTTGAATGCAGGATCCTAAGTCCCTTCAGTTCCCAAACATACACCCCACCAGATCTGGAGTCACAGCTAGCCAGCAGAGCTTAAATGTGGTGGTTGTTCCTCTATCTATTACCACTGCCACCTCACCCTCAGATCGCTCCGTTAACCTACCAATTTAACTGTGTCAGGTTTGCATGTTTACTACCGGTAGGAAGATTCTTGTTTAATTACAATGGTACCTTGGTTTTTGAACATCTCCGTTGAGGAACATTTCAGTTTTCGGATGCCATAAACCCTGAAGTAAATGCTTCAGTTTTCGAACACGCCTTGGAAGTTGAACATGCCACATGGCTTCCACTGAGTGCAACATCCTGATGCCTAGCTGTCGGCTATTGAGTTTTCGGTTTTTGAACGTTTCATAACTCAAACAGTCTTCCGGAATGGATTACGTTTGAAAACCAAGGTACCACACTATTTGAAAGGAAGGCTTAACTGTTAGGCAGTCAGTTGCTTCTCTTCCACTTATTTATAATCAGTATGTGACGTTCCACTATTCCTAAACTGCTTCGTCTGCTTCTACTGTGGCCCTACGGCCTCTGGGCTTTGTCCAGTGCCTGAAGTTCAACAGGAAGAAGGCCTATCTAATCGAAGTTGGATGGAGCTACCAAAGAATTATGTTTCTCTATACTGAATAAATGGTTTCTGGTGGATATGAGCCATGCAGCTAAGCCATGGAGGTCCAATAACAGACTCGCCCAAAGCTGTAAGTGACTGGAGAGGGATCACAGAATCATAGAGTTGGAAAGGTCCCTGAGGACCATCTACTCCAATCCCCTGCAATGCAGGAATATGCAGCTGTCCCTTAGGGGGATTAAACCTGCAACCTTGGCATTATCAGTACCACAGTCCAGAAATATAAGGGGTCAGGTGCTCCTTAAGGTATCCTGGGTTAATAATACAAGAACCTGGGTTAATAATACAAGAATAATACAGGAGCCTAGCATGAGACCCGCCAGTGGAAGCTTTTAAACACTGGAGTTATGAGTTGGCAGTAGTCTGTCTCCTCCAGCACTCTAGCCACATCCTTTTGCATTATCTGGAGCTTCCAAATCAGGGGTCAGGGTAGCCCCACATAATATGGTTTTGAAGTCTAGAGTGAGAGACTAGGATGATGTCTGCTGTTTCAGGAATTCTTCTCGTTGTGAGACTTTTGTGAGTAAACTGAGAGTTTGTTGGTACCCTGGTGAGAACCCAGGGCTGAGAGGAAGGGTGTGTCAGAAGCATATATATATACAGTGGTCCCTCGATTTACGAATGACTCGACTTCCGTATTTTTCGAGTTACGAGTGAAAAAAGTGGCCGCGCGCTTACAATTTTTTTTGACCTCCGAATGGAAATTGTTGCCATTTTAGATGCGGTTTCCTCGACTTATGAAGTTTATATGCGTTTTTTTTCGACTTACGAATTTTTTCGGATATTTTTCTCCCAATGCATTCCTATGGGACTCGACTAACGATTTTTTCGACCTACGAATGTCCATTCGGAACGCATTAAATTCGTAAGTCGAGGGACCGCTGTATAGTAGCTTTGTATTTGTGAAATTATTTTACATGTAATTGTGTATTTTTGTAGTATTTTGTTTGTCTGGTGTTGCTTCAGTTTTCTGTACACTACTTAGATATATATTTATATATCAAGTGGTATAGAAATTAAATGGTGCAACCAAATTTATCTAATCAATTGGTGGTGGGGCTGGTAGGAGTTGTATTTCAAAACATCTGAAGGATACCATTTTGCGGAAGTCTGTCCTAGTACTTCTCAGAAAGACATGTTGAAATTGCAAATTGGGCTCATATCCTAATTGTGATAGGTGGGTTGATTTTTAGAGCTTTTAACATCTTCAGAATCATTTTCCGGCATCCAGCATTTCCCTTATTTTCTGATCTTCCCATCCACCTATGTTCTGAGTTGCCTAAAACACTCTGAGCCACTGTTACTTATCGTTCTGTTTCAGCTCAGCTGGCCCAGTCGCTGTGTTTCATTTGCAGTGGCTCAGCCACAAATTACAGCATTTGTTGCGGACTACCTTCAGCCTTGAAGCATCTGTCTGAGCTCGCTGAACTGGAGAATGCAGCAATGGATCAATGTGCATTCACAATAATCCATCAGCAGTTGATAAAGGGACACAGCGCAGTTACAGCTCACTGGCCCATTCCTTTCATTTTAATTTGCTTATGCTGCTTGGGGGGAATTGTTTGTGATCTCTGGCTCTGTTTTCAAGGCAGGGTTCCCTTTCCCTTCATGACCTTGCATATATCTAAACTTTATTTTGAAGAAATGTTCCAGAGGAAGCAATGTTTGCCCGTGCACCTGGGATGAAGGCTCGAGAGACAGGACTTCTGGTTTATCGTTGTGTTTATTCAACATCACATGAGAATCTGAAGCAAAGCAAAGCAAACTCTTCCATAGCAAGCAGATGGAACATATCTAGGCAGAGAGAGGTCATGCCTACCAGCTTGGGCAAAACCACCCCAGCAAAGCTCAATCACCATAAGTGGGTGATGATGAGAGGCATATCTTTGTACCTCTCTATATAGGGGAATAGGAGCTGTGTAGGATCTGAGCTAGGCACTCCACCCCAAAGCCCATCATTCTGCAGGGAGCACACATCAGGCACCAATAATACGAAACCAAGGAGCCTCCCAAGTCCCTTGGCAATGGAAGATGGAGAAACGTCCTTCACTCAAGAGCGTCTCAGGGTGCTTATTACTGGCATTAATCCTAACCTGCTTACCTGCCCACATTAAATGTCAACTGGAAGCAAAATGAAACAGCCAAGCAAGCAAGCCAAAACCTACTGCAACCCAATCATGGAAGGGACAGTGTGGAGTAGGTGAAAAACAACATTCACTGGAAAGCCAGTTGAGGAATACCACAAAAAATTACTATGCAGATCCCAAAGGGTGTCTAGAAAAGCCCACACTGCCCATGGGTGGGTGAACTGAATGATGCAGAGATCAAAGAGGGGAATAGGAGCAGAGGAAGGAGCTCAGTATTGTCTAGCTCAGTTTTGACCACACTGGGTGGAAGCAGCTGTCCATTTAAGGAAAACTCATTCCCCTCAAAAGGAAAGGCTGAGCATTCATTAAACCTCCATTCTCCATCAATCAATGAGAAGAATGATGCATTTGAAAATGATCAAATGAAAGTGGAAATTGTAAATACTTATGGGTGGTGTGCGGGGTTTGAGTCATGCTTATTTTGCTTTCGATTTGGCCAATGTCTGTTTGTGAATGTCTTTTCTTTCACTCCACAAATCAATTCACCAGTGGTCTGCACTTTGCAGCCTTCCCAGGTGTCTGGACTTCAAACTCAGGCTGGAGGATTTTGTATTGAAGTAGATTCATTAGATCAGAAAGTGCAGGCAGCTGGCGAGGCTGCAGAGTGCTGGAGAAACATTTATGGGAGGAGAGAGAGAGAAATACACACACCGCCCTTGACAACACAGTAACACTAAGGCAAGCTCAGAATGATACACTCACTGAAATCCTAAAGACTAGAAGAAACAGAAACAATAACAGTTTGTTATGTACCTTAGAGACCAACTAAGTTAGTCTCTAAGGTGCTACTGGAAGGATTTTTTTTTTAATTTATTTTTTTGTTTTGATTATGGCAGACCAACACGGCTACCTACCTGTAACTGACTGTTATGTAAACAGCTTTGTGGCTATCTATGGTGGAAAGCGATCAATCAATATTGGAAATAAATAATAAAAACAATGAAGTCTTTTGAGGAATTGAAGGATAGGTTCTGACCCAGCACTACTGAAAATGTAAGAAAATGAGTCTGGTGGGTTTTGTTTTATTTTATATGTGCACTTAAAAAAAAAAATATTATATGAGCAGTTTGGGCCCGCTCCTAATCTAGACAGCACCTGCTACTTCAAGCTCTAAGTGCTTGTAGTACAACAAAGCTCAGGGCGAAACAGGAGGTGTGCTCAAAGGACTCTCTTGATGGTAGAATGATCCTCAAAGTGGTAAAGAGTAGCTCTAAGTGGGACAGGTGAATGAATGGAGGCTATGCCTGCCTGTAACAGGTGTAAATTGGGACTGACAGATGAAGTTGAGTTTTCCTTGACATTCTTCTTAGAAATGCAGGGTGGGATCCAAGAGAGATGGTGGGGCAGGTTATGGAAGAGGAGGAGAGGAAGGGGGAAAGAAGGATGGATATGTGTGTCTGTGTCAAGCGGGGGGCAGGGGGGAATCTAACAAGGTTGTGCTCCGTGTTGATATGCGCCGGACAGCTCTTGACCACTGCCAGGGTGTTTATCCTTGTGGAAAATTGGCCGGCGCAGAGTGGATGGCTCTCGACACACCGCACAAAGGAAGTGACAGCGATTCTGCGCTAATGGAAAGATACGAATTGCATGAGAAAGCGTCAGGCGAGCTCGGGCCTTTGAAAAGCAAAAGAGTTCTACTTGTTTGAACTTTAGTTTATCTGATGGAAACACTAGCTGTCAGCTCAATTCAGCTTCTCTTTCTTCTTTTCAGAGGCTGCCAGACAGCCCTCATTGAGATAAGCTTGAGGAGGAGGGGAGGAAAAGGAGAGGGCAGAGAGGGAGTCAGGAAATGCAGCTCTAACTGGGTAGCATGATGGAAATGAAGGCACTTGAGAGGGTTTGGATGGAAATAAGTGGGTAAATATTTTAATCCAGGCATAGGCAAACTCGGCCCTCCAGAAGTTTTGGGACTATAGCTCCCATCACCCCTAGCTAACAGGACCAGTGGTCAGGGATGATGGGAATTGTAGTCCCAAAACATCTGAAGGGCCGAGGTTGCCTATGCTTTTTTTAAACAATGGCCTGTTGTGCTTTTGTGCTCTGGCCTAGGGAATTATTATTATTATTATTAGTAGTAGTAGTAGTAGTAGTAGTAGTAGTAGTAGTAGTATCAATAATACTAATAATTAATAATAATAATAGTAATAATTTTTTATTTGTCTTTCTATCTTACGATACTCAAGGCGGTTTACAAGCAGAAGAAACAAAAAATCTCACAACAATCCAATGCAATACAAAAATATGATAATACAAAACTTCAAAATAAACAAACTACATCAAAAAGTAACGTTCAACAATCATTAGAGTAATATAAAACAACATCAACATATAAAAGTTAAACAGAAATCCACTCAACATTTGCAACAAACTTTTTCTAAACTAATCAATAAAACAACGGCATAAAATACATAAAATAATACAATACAAATTGAGAAGCAAAGACTAGAGGGTGGAGCAAGGCAGGTGGAAAGAGGCCTTGCCTGATGGAGTCTCTCCCCTATTATTATTATTATTATTATTTGTTTGTTTGTACCCCACCCATCTGGCTGGGTTTCCCCAGCCACTCTGGGCAGCTCCCAACAGAATATTAACCATGATAAAACATCAAACATTAAAAACTTCCCTAAACAGGGCTGCCTTCAGATGCCTTCTAAAAGTCAGATAGTTGTTTATTTCCTTGACATCTGATGGGAGGGTGTTCCACAGGGCGGGCGCTACCACGGAGAAGGCCCTCTGCCTGGTTTCCTGTAACCTCACTTCTCGCAGTGAGGGAACTGCCAGAAGGCCCTTGGAGCTGGACCTCAGTGTCCAGGCTGAACGATGGGTGTGTGGATACGCTCCTTCAGGTATACTGGGCTGAGGGAACCACACTTTAAATCTGCTCCCCTGGTCTGCTGCACATTCCAGATTCCCATGCTGTGTCTACACCTTTGGCTCTTCAACACTGTACATCCAGTAGTTGATATCAGGCTGTGTTCTGTAGTGGTTAGAATGGCCATCACTGCTTCCTGTGGGAGTGACTGCCACAGTTTAACTATGTGTTGCATGAATAAATATTTTCTTCTATGCATCCTGAATCTTCCAACATTGGCTGTACAGAATTTCTAGTGTTAGGAGAGGAGGGGGTATTCCCTGCTTTCTCCATGCAATACACCATTTTATGAACTTCTAGCATAGAATCATAGAATTGTAGAGTTGGATCATCTAGTCCAGGCACATCCAACTCCCAAGAAACTGCAATCTACTCCCAGTATTAAAAAAACTGGCAGTGATCTACCCATTGTCATTGGAGGCAGGCAGAACGTGGGTGGGTGGAAGGGGAGGATTGCATAAAGCTGTTGAGCTTTTTGGGGGGACAATTGGCCACAGTTGTTGAGCTTTTCATGGGGAGGCTTCACCAGACTTGTTTAGAAGAAGAAGAGTTTGGATTTGATATCCCGCTTTATCACTACCCTAAGGAGTCTCAAAGCAGCTCACAATCTCCTTTCCCTTCCTCCGCCACAAGGAGGAGCAGGGAATCGAATCCGGTTCACCAGATTACAAATCCACTGCTCTTAACCACAACACCACACTGGTTTAGCTTTTTGGGGACAGGATTTACCAGATTGACCAGTTGGACATGCCTGAATACTAGTCCAGGGATGTGCAGCTGTCCCATACGGGGATCAAACCTGCAACCTTGTCATTATGAGCACCATGCCCTAACCAGCTGAGCTATCTTGTTATCTTCTCTCTAAAAAGACCAAATGCTGCAACCTTTCTTCATAGGAGAGTCACTTTGGTTGCCCTTTTCTGAATCCTTTCTGTTTCTACAATAGCCTTTTTGTTTTGCATTATTATTGTAACATAATCTGAAATTATGAAACAAGAGAGGGCATTCACAGCAAATGAACCCAAGTCGCAAGGATGCCCCCAAATTACAGTTCTACAGAGTGCTTCACATTCCATAATCCAGTGTTGGGAGGACTCCCAAACCTACTCCATTGTGTTTCCCCCCAGAGATAATCTCTCTCATTCACTGCGCCACATGCTGAAAGAACATTGTTGCTGTTTGCCTTTTGGCAGCCCGTGGAACATTGTTTACTGCGCAACTGAGCTGTAGTGGAATGTAGGGAATTAGCTATTAACGATGTGAGATGAGAAGTTGATACTGCAAGACAAAATATCAGGATTGTTATATAGGATTAAAAGCTCCACTGAGGATGGCTGAATGACAGAACGACCGAGGCAATTTCCAATTTCCTGTGGCTGGCAGACTTTTTTTATGTGCGCCAAAATATTTATCCACTAATCACGCCATTATCTGTGGAATCTTTGCAACAGCAGGCAAAGCTTCGGTGAGGACAGCAGACACAGGGACAAATAAACAATACATTTTTACATGGTTCCAGTATTTCTGCAGTGTATAGGGAAGCCCAGTGCTTTGTTACAATAATGCTTGTGGGACTGACAGGGATAGGGGAAAATTTGATTCAGTTTGCACTTGAAGGCAAGCTTACATAATTTGCACTTTCTGAAACGATACACAAACTGAAATGAAGCCATCCTTTGAAAATTGCACTTCTCTACATTTCTACAGCCACATAATGTGTACAAAAATAAGAACTAGAATAAGTGCATTCATAGAAATGCACATATTAATGAAAACAGGAACAAAAATATGCATTATGTTGGGGGATATTGCTTTGCAAAAAATGTGCATATTAGTCCAAAGTGTGCACATTAGGATAAATGTACTGAAGTATTTTCATGAGGACTTCTTTTAAATCAGAATCTGATGTGGAAATATGAAGATACGGAATTAAGATTTTTTGGGGGGGGATTAAGAAACTGAGAGAAACCAGAATTTACAGATTCACTTTTCTCTAGAATCTACTCTTACATTTTTGTTTTAGATGGGGCATGGGTAAAAGGTAAAGGGAGCCCTGACCACTAGGTCCAGTCGTGACCAACTCTGGGGTTGCGGCGCTCATCTCACATTATTGGCCGAAGGAGCCGGCGTACAGCTTCTGGGTCATGTGGCTAGCATGACTAAGCCGCTTCTGGTGAACCAGAGCAGCGCACGGAAACGCCGTTTACCTTCCCGCTGCAGCGGTACCTATTTATCTACTTGCACTTTGACGTGCTTTCGAACTGCTAGGTTGGCAGGAGCAGGGACCGAGCAACGGGAGCTCAGCCCATTGCAGGGATTCGAACCGCCGACCTTCTGACCAGCAAGCCCTAGGCTCTGTGGTTTAACCCACAGCGCCACCTGCGTCCCGGTGGGGCATGGGTAGCACAGGTTAAAGCAGGACTGGGGAACGTTTGGCCCTCTGGACATTGCTGGACTCCCAACTCCCTGCATTCCAGACCTCTGCCCATGCTGGCTAAGGCTGATAGGAGTTGGAATCTAGCAGCATCTAGAGGGCCACCAGTTCCTTTTCCCAACCTTTAAGGGATGCATTTGTCTGAGAATCTATTTGAATGCCTTGTGTTTCTACACTCCAGTTTCACCAGCCTTCATTATGTATCTGCAAAAGGTTTGTGATTTCATGCTCCCACTTGTATCACCTTTTTTTTTTTTTTTGACGTTTTGCTAATCAAGGCTTTCCTGTGTTGAAAATGCACAATTTGCCGTAGAAACTGGACTTCCAGCAGAGATCTGGGCACCAAACTGAAAAAAGAGGAGCCCGTGGGATCCAAACAGTTGGCAACACAGCCCTAGGGGTGCTGGATTTGGACTCTCACACCACTGAGCCTGAATATAGGAACTAGTCTAACTTCTGCCATCTATCCTCTGTTCACCCTCCAACATTCCTCAGATGAAAATAGGGACATTCTATTCTACACCAGCACCATTGCTTTTGCCCCAATTCTGTCCTCTCACTCCTCCAGTATCCTCTCACCCACCCCTCCAGTGCTCTGTGAGCAGGGAGCAGAAAGTATGTGGTTACCCCTGGTACTTTCATCTGCAATTCAATCTGCATGCCAAAGGGAGAGACAGAGTTTTTCCTTCCCATGCTGCTACAGGCAGCGCTCAGGTGATAGGCATGGAGGTGAAGCATTCTGCCTTGTCGGTGCTGCAACTCACCCCAGAGCATCGCAATATTCCACACATGTTTTATTTTGTTGCAATAAATCTGTGGGAGATGTATGCGGGATTGTGCTTTCAGTTGCAATGTACTTTTTGTTAGGATTCCTGCTCCGTGTTTGCAGTCGTGAGATTGTTGTCTATCACATGATAGTGTATGTTTTCATTCCACAGTGTGGGAAGTGATGGAGACAGTATGTTTATGTTACTGTGTTCCATGAAGTGGGACTATTATCCTTTGTCCTTTCTCTCTTTGCTGTCTGATGAGAAAGAGGAAGGAGCTAAAGCAGAATGCTCTGAGTGCATTATATGTAAATAAACGTAGATTAGCCAAAATGCTGTGCTACTGAGTTCTGTTGCGCAAACTGAGAATACTCTGCGGATCCCTAAGTGTGCTGATGCTTCTTGGTATCAGTCGCTGTGATGTTTGGGCTGAAGAAAGCTTTTGAAGTTCCCGAATGATCGATCAGGAGGAAAAGAACATGCCAGTCGCGCATGTGTCTCTACCAGGGTCCTACACGAGAGTAGGACGATCCTAACACTTTTAATGTATGGTGTGTATGGTAGACTGTAAGTTCCTGCAGGCAGGGACCTGAATATTTCAGTGCCACTTTGTGTGTGTGTGTGTGTGTGTGTGTGTGTGCAATAACAAAATAATTATTGCAACGATCCATTTTCAGTGAGGTAGTATCCTGTATGCAAGAGGTTAACCTGCTAGAAAGAATCAATTAAGGGAGAAGCTAATGGCTGGATGTTAGTGTAGGGAATATATATATATATATATATATATATATATATATATATATATATATATATATATATGGTACAATGAGTGTTTTTAGCATGTACAGTGAGGAATGGAATAAGTAAGGTGCATTTCATATTTTTTTAAAATAATTTTTATTTGGTTTTACAATTTTATAGGCATTTCACATTTCCTTACAGTCAGGTTTTTCTTCCTGACCTCAATTGTTGTTTCCTTAACTATGCCAGGGCCTGGCCCTTTTCCAGGCCAGGTCACATCCATTATACTAACATTCTCATATGACTCCCTCTCATCCACCCCATTGTTTCCATATTTCATATAGTTCCAAATCTAAACAGGTTTCTAATTCATCTTAAAATATTTCATCTCCAAATATTATTTTTTTACATTAACTTGCGTCCTCCTCAGCATACTTATATTTCACTTCAAATCCATTTCCCTTTCCACCTCCCCTCACTCCCTGGGTACGTAGCCTTAATATTAACTCTTTATCTTATCTTATCCTTAATGATATGCAATCTTAATAATGTCTCTTAGTCCATTGCCGCGTCCATATTTCTTATCCATAAATCCAAAAAAGAAGAATACTTCTATAGTGTCCCTCACCCCTCCCCCGCCGGTTCTGGTGTCCAAAACCATTGTCTCTCTCCATTACAGAGAGAGGCTGTGTGCTCCTGGAGTGAGTCATTTGTCAGGAATGCTTTGATAGTGTTTCCTGCTTGGCAGGGGGTTGAACTGGATGGCCCTTGTGGTCTCTTCCAACTCTATGATTCTATGATTCTATGATTTACATATTACTTCCATTAATGACTAAGACCAAACACCAAAGGCAACTCCCTTTCAAAATGGAGATTTGCAACCAAATACCTGATCTAAGGTTAAACACTCACATGTTAGCTGCTAGAGAACAGCAGCAGTTAATTATTGACCCATCAAGGAGCTCAGAGACCACTTCTTCCTGTTCTTTAGCTTTAATGGAATCTCTCAGCTAAACCCTTTGGCATCTCCATTACAGCAGTGTTTCCCAACCAGTGTGCCTCCAGATGTTTTGGGACTACAACTCCCATCATCCCTCGCTAGCAATACCAGTGGTCAGGGATGATGGGAATTGTAGTCCCAAAACATCTGGAGGCACACTGGTTGGGAAACACTGCATTACAGTGTCAATTAAACAATTATACTTAACATATACCCTGTTTCCCCTTTTTTAATACGTAGTCATAAAGTAAGCCATGGCAGGTTTTTTTTACCTTTGTGAGAAGTAAGACATACCCCCAAAGTAAGCCGTGGTGCCACCATTGTTCCTGTTGCCTCCTCAGCCCCTCCTGTGTGCGCAGGGAGCCAGCAAACCAGTGAGAGGCACGGGGGAAAACACGCCTCTTGCAGAGTTCTGCCCTACCTGCTTAGCACGCAGGGAGAGGCGCCCGGGGGGGGGAGACGCCTCTTCCTGCCCCTCCTGTTCCCCGTGCGCAGGGAGCCAGCGAACCAGCGAGAGGTGCAGGGGGAAAACGCGCCTCTTGCGGAGTTCTGCCCCGCCTGCTCAGCGTGCAGGGGGAGGCTGTACCGTACTATACTGACGTAATAAAAATAAGACATCCTCCCGAAAATAAGCCACCCTGTGCTTTTTTGAGGGAAAAAAATTATAAGACGGTGTCTTAAAAAGGGGGAAAGATGGTATGTCTTATATAGTGTGTGTCCTATTGGAAATGTTTTCTCATATTCTTTGAACTTTGTCCTGTAATGCATTATGGAATAAAGGCTGGCTGACTGGGAACTTGGGGTCAGCCTCTGTACTGGAACCCTCCAGGAGGAACTCCCCCCACTGTGAATAATACTTCCTAGTGCAAAAACCTGGAGTGCCACAGGTTGAGGAAGTTTGCTTTAAATGTCTTTTTCAAAAGAAACTTTGACTGCAGCTGCAGAGTCATTTTCAGAAGTGCTTGGGACAACAAAGGACTTCAATGAAGCTAAAAGGGCAGGAGGAGGGGTGGAATCTAAGGACTGCAAAGAAAGGCAGGAGTTGAGGACAGGAGAGATGAAGGGCAACCCTAGATACCCACAACAATGCCCCATTGTTCCCCTTAACTGCACAGGCATCAGCTTTGAGAGGATCTCGGGGGGGGGGGGGAGGTGACGTGGAAGGAGCACGCTCAGCACTTTTCCGTTATGTCTCTCTGCTCTTCCCAGATATTGTGCCACTACTGTTAACCAAGAAATTAAGCAGCCGCTGCACATCTTTTCAGCCCCCTCTTAATGGCCTCTCTTGCAATTACATTTCTCACGGAATGCAAAAGATAAGCTGACACAGCTTCTGAGATGCCCCCTCTGAGTTTTCACTCTGCCCTTCTCCTGACAAGTCCCAGCTGTTGGTCCTGGAGACTTGAAAGGAGAGACAAGATGATATGCAAATTGACACAGCATATTGAACATCGAGCCGCGGAGCTTTTCATTTACATTTCCAAACGCGCCGCATTTAAGACATAGATTATTTACACACAGCGTGGCTTCTCTTCACCACTGCTGATCATTGCTTGAATCTCACTAGTGAGTTTAAAAATAAATAAATGCGGCTCCTGATTTCATTCCTGCACGCCTCCGAAGGTCTAAAGTAATTAATAATTGACTTTCTCCCCCTGGAATAAATGTATACCTTTCAAGTTCCAAACTTTTGCATTCAGAGATTTACAATTGTAATCACAAAAGCTCACTCGAAACGTCCAGAGAAAGATATATCCAGTGTGAAATTGTTGTTTTAAACTAGATTGGATAGAGTTTATGAAGGGTGCTCCTCAGAGCTCTGAAATGTCAAGGGCTTTAAACCATATTATTTTCTTGAAAGTTGCATTCTGAAAAACAAACAAAAACCGCACAAATAGAAAAAACCCCTCTTTCGGAGAATAATCTTTTGGTTTTATAGATACACTTCAAACTCAGGCATCAAAAGGAAGGAAATCAACCAAATCACACAATATTTATTTTAACTACACTGGAAAATGTAGTTCTGTGCTGCTATAACTGTTGCAGGCATTTCAGATTATTTTGTATGAATTTGTTTGCTTGCTTTTAGAATTTATATCCCATTTACTTTTTGAAAATATATATCAAGGCACCTCGGAATAAGAGAAAAAGAAAAAAGAAATACAGTGGTACCTCGAGTTACAAACGCCTCAGGTTACAAACGTTTCAGGTTTCAAACTCCGCTAACCTGGAAGAGTTACCTCGAGTTGAGAACTTTGCCCCAGGATGAGAATTGGAAATTGTGTGCTAGCGGCGCAGTGGCAGCAAGAGGCCCCATTAGCGAAAGTACGCCACTAGTTAAGAACAGTTTCAGTTTAATAATGGACCTAGAATAGAATCATAGAGTTGGAAGAGACCCCAAGGGCCATCCAGTCCAACCCCCTGCCAAGCAGGAAACACCATCAAAGCATTCTTGACAGATGGCTGTCAAGCCTCTGCTTAAAGACCTCCAAAGAAAGAGACTCCACCACACTCCTTGGCAGCAAATTCCACTGTCAAACAGCTCTTACTGTCAGGAAGTTCTTCCTAATGTTTAGGTGGAATCTTCTTTCTTGTAGTTTGAATCCATTGCTCCGTGTCCGCTTCTCTGGAGCAGCAGAAAACAACCTTTCTCCCTCCTCTATATGACATCCTTTTATATATTTGAACATGGCTATCATATCACCCCTTAACCTTCTCTTCTCCAGGCTAAACATACCCAGCTCCCTAAGCCGTTCCTCATAAGGCATAATAAGGCACCTCCAGAACGAATTAAGTTCGTAACTAGAGATAACACTGTAATGAAAACCAAAAACGTTGCAATACTCAGAATTCTTAAAAAACAAAACAAAAAACGTTGTATTGCAGATACAGCACAAACTGAAATAAAATCCATTTGTTGCACCGGATAACAATAAAAATGTTATCGATTGAGGCTCCTGCCCAAAGTGTGGGAAAGTGCAGTCGTGACTGATGCTCATTGGGCAGAAGGCAGGGAGACCAAAAGTAGGTGGAAACAGATCCAATGAAAGGCAGACCCAACCAACTCCAGTTTTGTCCTCAGAGATTATTTTTATATGCAACCACTGCTCCTAGAATCTTATTGGCACAGAAATGGAAATCATCTGATATACCAACTATTGAAGAATGGAGAATAAAATTAATGGAGTATTTAGAATTAGCAAAATTAACTGGAAGAATTAGAAACCAAAGAGACCAAATGTTTCAATCAGATTGGAGTAAATCTATTGAATATTTTAAAAAAATCATTGTAAAAATATGAATACATTCACATGTTTTGACACAATACTTGCAATGTAACAAATAGAGAATATACAAATAATAAGTTAACTATGTAAAACAATCTATATATAGAAAAGCGAAAGAATGAAGCAAAAATGAAAACCAGGGCGGGAAAGGAGGGAAGTCACAATACTCGGCGGAGTATATGTATATGTATTTGCTTTATAAGAAGGATATTTTAAGTGTTTTGTTGTGATATGGAAAAAATAAAATAAAAATATATTGGGGAAAAAAAAGTTTTGTCCTCATCCTCTTCCTTGCTAAGTTCTAGGAGGGCAATCCTGAAATGGAAGAGGGGGAACTTCCCCATTCACTCTATTAGACCAACCTCTACTGGGTAAATGATAGTTTGCAATACAGAGAAGACGCTCATTGCCCTTTCTAAAGGTGGGACATTTCGGAAAACAACATAGTCTTCTTAAGCAGGATACCTGTTGTGGGATGTTCTGAGCACTGTTCCGCTTGGAAGTTCAGCAAGATGCATATTCATAGTAGCACAACTACTTATTGATGTCCATTGGACTAAATGGGCTGATTTGTGTGTAAAGGTTTGGCCTGGGACAGCAGGAATGGGGATGCATGCATTCCTGCAACCTTTGAGGCTATGAATCGTGAGTGTTGATATCACAGGTTTGAGACCTTCCAGAACTGCTTCTGGTCCTTTCCTGCTGTCTGAAGGACTGAGTTTTTGGCAAAGGATACTCTCTACATTAATTAAGAATCATTCTTAATTAATGGTTTTCTTTTATATTTTGCTGTGATTTTGTTGTGATTTTTATTGGTGTTAGCCACCCTGAGCCTGGTTTCGGCTGGGGAGGGCGGGGTATAAATAAAACTTCTTCTTCTTCTTCTTCTTCTTCTTCTTCTTCTTCTTCTTCTTCTTCTTATTATTATTATTATTATTATTATTATTATTGAACTGAGGTTAATAGGAACCCCCAACAGGCCTACATAATATGCCATGCAGAAAGGGACAGGTGAAGCAAAAACCTGCCCCTGCCCCAGATGAGCCTTGTTGTTGCTTTTGTTACAATTGCAATGTCCATTGTGGTTTATGAATCTTCTAATCTACTTTGAGGACTTCAGCTGAAAGATGGGATATAAATCTTTTTTTTTTTTTTAAAAAATAATCTTTATTGATTTAAATCACACAATTAAAAAGATTAACAATCTCAACAACATAAATAAAAAAGAAAGAAAAAAGAAGAAAAATACAAAAACAGAAAAAGAATAAAAGAAAAAGAAATATAAATAAGATTAACTTACATCGACACACTTCATACATAAAAGTCTTCTGATCATTCTCATTGTACTTTTCAAATTTTCAATATCTTTCCCGCACAGTTTTGGTCTTCAATATTTTCCATCTATCTCTGAAAATATTCATTATTATTCTACTTGCAAGTATCACTCTAGTTCTGCTAATATGGTCTTGTTATTACAACATATTCTTATATATTCCTTAAATATTTTCCATTCTCCAAATGTTTTTTTGTTTCATTTCTCCTCTGACTCCTCCCGTCAATTTTGCTAGTTGTAGGTAATCTAACATAAGCATCTGCCAGTCTATAGTTGTTGGTACTGCTTCGTTCTTCCAATTCCTTGCCACAAGAATTCTAGCTGCTGTGATAGCATACATAAATAACGATCTTATCTCCTTTTTAATTTCTAGAGGTAAAATCCCCAACAGGAAAATCTCTGGTTTTTTTTAAAAGGTGATTTTGAACAATTTCTTCAACTCATTGTATATATTGTCCCAATATTCCCCAATAACTGTGCAGGTCCACCACATGTGGTAGTAAGACCCCACATGAAAGATGGGATATAAATCTAATAGATAGCATGCTCCAGAATCCTTAGGGATATGCAGGGATTCTACAGAAAGACCTCAGGTTACAAACATCTCGAGTTACAAACATTTTGGGTTACAGACTCCGCTAACCTGGAAATAGTACCTTGGGTTAAGAACTTTACCTCAGGACGAGAACAGAAATTGTGCGCCGGCGCATAGCTGTCAACCCTCCCTTTTTTTGCGGGAAACTCCCTTATTCCAATGCCGTTTCCCGCTGCTATCCCAGATTGTTGATATCCCTTAAATTTCCCGGATTTTAAAGGAAGCAGCTCATCTCCCTCCCTGCCAGCCAGGGAGGCTCCTCAGCTGCGTTGCTCGGCTGCCAATAAGGAGCCTGAGACCGACTGGGGGCGGAGCTTGCATGCCTTGTGCAGCCAGACCCTCACGCCCAACCAGACAGCCTGCCTGCCTGCCGTCTATGCGCTCGTTCTTTCACTCACCCGTTCGCGCGCAGCCTCTGGAGCGCAGGGTGGCGAGGCTACTTGGTGCCATTGCACCGCCCTCGCGGCATCCCTTATTTTCAAATCTGAAAGTTTGGAAAAATCCCTTATTTTCAAATCTGAAAGTTGACAGCTATGCGCCGGCGGCGTGGCGGCAACGGGAGGCCCCATTAGCTAAAGTGGTACCTCAGGTTAAGAACGGTTTCAGGTTAAGAACGGACCTCCGGAACGAATTAAGTTTGTAACCAGAGGTACCACTGTACACCAGGGAAGTCCATAGGAAAAGGGTGATAGGTTAAAGTCTGAAATACTTCGCTCTACTGGGTTGCACATTTCAATTGCCTCTGAAGATCACGATCAGTCAACAGACCATACGTGATAGGGAGGAGGAGTCCATCTCATTTGAAAAGTTCACTGTTCTTGATTACTTTGTTAGAAAAAGCAGCGCATTCCATTAAAAAAAGGAGAAAGCCAGAGAAATGTGCCTTCTTTTAAAATCCTAGTTTTGCTGTGCAGCTGTTCAAAACCTGAAGCTTAAAGGGAAGAATGATGCACACGACTCCTACCAGATGGTGCAGACATTTAAGCTGGGAAATGGCATTGGTTCACTGCCACTGTGAGGCTTGCCTGAGACAAAGGAACAGCAGCCCCAATAAAACTTGGTTGCAAAAAGCAGAAGGAAAAGAACAAAAGGCTATGGGATATAAGGGAAGGATCACTCGGTTTCCAGTCCATGACAATTTTGCGCCGTCCATTTTGTGTGTGTGTTACTGTGGGATTTTTCTGAAACTTGAAGTTTTAAAGTTGAATTGATAATGGAAAACTAATCACAAAAAGTGTGATTGAAAAGTTGGTGGGGGGTGTTTTTGAAGTGCAATTGAAGTTTTTGGGGGGTTCGTGGGCTGGAAATTTGCTTCAGTTGACATTTGAATACAAATCACATTTAAATGCAAACTTTACCCTATTTGACCTTCTTGAAACAACACATGGACTGAAACATCACCCCCCCCCCCAAATGAGTGAGGAATTCATTTGAAACACTTATGACGGGACACCATCAAGATATAGATCAGGGGTAAGCAACCTAAGGCCCATGGGCCGGATGCGGCCCAATTGCCTTCTAAATCCGGCCCGCGGATGGTCCGGGAATCAGCGTGTTTTTACATGAGTAGAATGTGTGCTTTTATTTAAAATGCTTCTCTGGGTTATTTGTGGGGCATAGGAATTCATTCATTTTTTCCCCCTTCAAAATATAGTCCGGCCCACCACATGGTCTGAGGGACGGTGGGTCGGCCCACGGCTGAAAAAGGTTGCTGACCCCTGATATAGATTGACACATGCCAAGAAAGAGACATTGTTGAGTGAAGGAGCACATGCTTCGAATGCAATTGATTTATCTTTAATGTCCTGGAGATTCTCCTTTGGCCTTGGTATTGTCACAACTGTCATCGAATAATAGAATTGCAGAGTTTGAAGGGACCTCAAGGGTCATTTGCTTCAACCCCCTGTGATGCAGGGATCTTTTGCCCAACGTGGGACTCAAACCCATGACTCTGAGATTAAGAGTCTCCTGCTCTGTTGACTGAGCTATCCTAGCTGTCAACCTCTTGGGGTGCGACAGAAAGGCAGTTAGAAGCAATTAGCTGTAAAAAGAGAGCAAAGGAACTGGACTGATAGCACAACATTAGAAGTACCGGTAGTGGAACTACAGGTAAGCACTGTTACATTCCCAGTCTGGTGCAGGATTAACTGCTGCCTGCCTTTGGAAAGAATTTACTTGCTTGCTTGTGGAGCTGCAAATGATCTCCCCAGCCCCAATGTAAGCAGGGAATGTGTTTGCCATCCTCCCCTCCCTCTGGGCATGAAGACGCATGAAACAACAAATGATAGGGGCAATGTATGCTTTTATCCTGAAGTTGAGGCTCCAGTACTTTGGCCACCTCATGAGAAGAGAAGACTCCCTAGAAAAGACCCTGATGTTGGGAAAGATTGAGGGCACAAGGAGAAGGGGACGACAGAGGATGAGATGGTTGGACAGTGTTCTTGAAGCTACTAACATGAGTTTGGCCAAACTGCGAGAGGCAGTGAAGGATAGGCGTGCCTGGCGTGCCCTGGTCCATGGGGTCACGATGAGTCGGACACGACTGAATGACTGAACAACAACAACGCTTTTATAACGCAATGGTACCTCTACTCCCAATTCAACCTCTTCATCTCCAATGCACCAAATTAGCAATAATAATAAATAAGAATTCATTATTTAATGGAATAACAATAAGTTATTCAACGCAGCAGCCGAGGTTTAAGGTAAATAACGCTTAAACCCATGGACTATTTACCAGCTGCGTCACGATGTCCACACGCTTCCGCAGCGTGTCCTTGCTTTTAAAAACCTTTTCCTTTCTTCTTCAAACACAGAGTTTTCACAGCGGAAAAAGTTCACAGAGCAAAGTTGCCTCTGTATTTAGTTCTGACAATAAATCACAGCAACTCCAGCTTAATTAAGAAGATTTATTGTGTAAGGGCTCTAAGCCAGGAGAAGTTACCCCCATCCTGGCTGGAAGCTGGAAGACGAACTGACACAGCAGTCGATGCACAAATATCATATTACAAAGAATACAAACATCACATTCACAGAGACTTCCGTACATAGATAGTCCCCGGATGTGTGATGTCATCCTGTGGGGCAGGGCGACAGACTGAGGTTGTTACACTGAAACCTCAAACCCTCACATACCCCACCCATCTGGCTGGGTTTTCCCAGCCACGCTAGGTGGCTCCCAACAGAATATCAACCATGATAAAACATCAAACTTTAAAAACTTCCCTAAACAGGGCTGTTTTCAGATGTCTTCTAAAAGTCAGATAGTTGTTTATCTCCTCGACAACTGAAGGAAAGGTGTTCCACAGGGAGGGTGCCACCACTGAGAAGGCCCTCTGCCTGGTTCCCTGTAACCTTACTTCTCACAGTGAGGGAACCACCAGAAGACCCTCGGAGCTGGACCTCAGTGTCCAGGCTGAACAATGGGGATGGAGACACTCCTTCAGGTATACTGGGCCAAGGCTGTTTAAGGCTTTAAAGGTCAGCACCAACACTTTGAATTGTGCTGGGAAACGTACTGGGAGGCAATGTAGGTCTTTCAGGACAAGTGTTATATGGTCTAAGTGGCCACTGGGAGTCAGCAATCTAGCTACCACAATCTGGATTACTTCCGAGTCACCTTCAAAGGTGAGCACATTGCAGTAGTCCAAGCAGGAGATAACTAGAGCATGCACCACTCTGGCAAGACAGTCTGCGAGCAGGTAGGGTCTCAGCCTGCCTACCAGATGGAGCTGGTAGACATCTGCCCTGGACACAGAATTGATCTGTGCCTCCATGGACAGCTGTGAGTCCAGAATGACTCTCAGGCTGCGCACCTGGTCCTTCAGGGGCACAGTTACCCCTTTCAGGACCAAGGAGTCCCTCACACCTGCCTGTGCCCTGCCCCCCCAAAACAGTACTTCTGTCTTGTCAGGATGCATCCTCAATCTGTTAGCAGCCATCCATCCTCCAACTGCCTCCAGACACTCACACAGGACTGTGAGTGTGTGAGTGTGTTTGTAAACATAAATATGCCATAAATTGAGCAAGTGCTCATTGCAAACACTGTTAAATAATGGTCACAGGGTCCAGTTCATGTAGGGAGATGCAATTACTGGTGCATAAAGCTTTATAGGTCAAAACCATGGGTAGGCAACCTAAGGCCCGTGGGCTGGATGCGGCCCAATCACCTTCTAAATCCGGCCCTCGAATGATTCGGGAATCAGCGTGCTTTTACATGAGTAGAATGTGTCCTTTTATTTAAAATGCATCTCTGGGTTATTTGTGGGGCCTGCCTGGTGTTTTTGCATGAGTAGAATGTGTGCTTTTATTTAAAATACATCTCTGGGTTATTTGTGGGGCATAGGAATTTGCTCATTCCCCCCCCCCAAAAAAAAATATAGTCCAGCCCCCCACAAGTTCTGAGTGACAGTGGACCGGCCCCCTGTTGAAAAAGTTTGCTGACCCCTGGGTGTAGACCAAGGGACTGGGTTAGCAACGTTGCTCTCACACCTTCTACCGGCCCCAAACCTAGATTAGTTTGCTGAGTCACCAGACCTTTCTTTTCTGGAAGAAACAAAGCCCCACAGCACTGCCTCTGGCCTCATCGCTGCAGCATGTAGGCGGAGAGCAGAAAATAAATATTTGTTGTCACGGCTGAATATCTCACACCTGAATTCCTAATGTCGGGGCTCTGGGCATTAGTGAGAAGAACCAACATTTCTCCTATAGGAGGGAAATCTCTGCGAGTCAAAAAGAGTGAATGGGAAAATGTTGGGGTTTGTAGATATCTGCCAAGTTTGTCCGTTAGCAGCTAGGCTGAGGCTGGTAGACATTTGGCCTGGGACCTCATCGACCCAAATCAATGAATGTTAAGACTTACGAATGTCCTGTTGCTCCACAGAGCACCCAGACACAGCTAATTTATCACAGCACGTAATGTTTTTTTAATGCGGCACATCATCAGGCCGGTGTTCATTATAGCACAGGTGATTTTTTTAAATGTATTTTTGGCCCAGTCTCCCTCTTGCTTCAAGTTATAAAAACTCAACCTAGGTGGGTTAAAATAAAATAAAAACCATCTCCCCTCTGGCTGCTGCTGGTGTTTGGAGAAAGTAGGTCAGTTATAAACATGTTGGTTCTGTCTGACACTTTTACTGATACAGAGCAGTTAAATAAAACACACACGGAGAGAGCCACACACCCCGTTTCCTAGACCCATCCTTTCCGCAGCTCTCCTCCTACTCCTGTCGGAGAGAGCTTTTGTCAGCACCATGTCATTGTTCCCTATTAAAATGCATTCAAAGAGTCTTATCACAGAGCTGCAGAGTGGAATGTAATAAAACTGAAGCAGTGTTCAAAAGCCTGAGAGCAACACAAGAAGCAAGACAAGGCCATATAATTAGTGTTGATTTGGGGAGGGGGAGCGGGAGATTTACTGTCTTACTTTGTCCACCCACATGGAGTCACTTGAAACATACTCCACCTGCTACGATTCTGATATACAACAGATCACTGTGTGGATCACATAAGAAAAGGGGCCGGTTCATACGAGGATAGGGAGCTGCCTTGTTCTGAGTCAACAACATTGCCCAACTAGTTCAGCATTGCCTGCACTGACTGGCAGTGGCCCTGGAAACCAAGCCTTATGAGGAATGGTTGAAGGAGCTGGGTATGTTTAGCCTGGAAAAGAGGAATCATAGAATCATAGAGCTGGAAGAGACCACAAGGGCCATCCAGTCCAACCCCCTGCCAAGCAGGAAACACCATCAAAGCATTCCTGACAGGTGGCTGTCAAGCCTCTGCTTAAAGACCTCCAAAGAAGGAGACTCCACCACACTCCTTGGCAGCAAATTCCACTGTCGAACAGCTCTTACTGTCAGGAAGTTCTTTCTAATGTTTAGGTGGAATCTTCTTTCTTGTAGTTTGAATCCATTGCTCCGTGTCCTCTTCTCAGGAGCAGCAGAAAACAACTTTTCTCCTTCCTCTATATGACATCCTTTTATATATTTGAAGATGGCTATCATATCACCCCTTAACCTTCTCTTCTCCAAGCTAAACATACCCAGCTCCCTAAGCCGTTCCTCATAAGGCATCGTTTCCAAGCCTTTGACCATTTTGGTTGCCCTCCTCTGGACACGTTCCAGCTTGTCAGTATCCTTCTTGAACTGTGGTGCTGAGGAGACTGAGAGGAGATATGATAGCCATTTTCCAATATCTCAAGGGCTGTCACATGGAAGAGGGAGCAAGCTTGTTTTCTCTTGTTCCAGATGGTAGGACCCAAACCAATGGCTTCAACTTACAAGAACGGAGATTCCAACTAAACACCAGGTAGAATGAAATGTATGGGAGTAAGAGCTGTTTGACGGTGGAATGGACTTCCTTGGGAGGTAGTGGACTCTCCTTTCTTGGAGATTTTTAAGCAGAGGTTGGATGGCCATCTGTCACAGATGCTTAGTTGAGATTCCTGCATTGGAGGAGGTTGGGCTAGACTAGATGACCCTTGGGGTCCCTTCCAACTCTAAGATTCTATGATTCCTGGGGTTCAGACAGCAGTATCTCCCTGGGGATGCCGGGGATCGAGCCTGGGACATTCCATATTCAAAGGAGAAACTCCAGCTCTGAGCTGTGGCCTTTTCCCTATGGATGATCTTATTTGAGTGCTGATACCCTCAGAATTGCATAGCATCATTGCAACTTTGCATTGTGAACTGCTCCGGGATGTACAGATTAAGGGTGGTATACACATTTAATAAATAATAATAAATCAGGCAGTCCTGTATTGGGAAGTTTTTAATGTTTGATGCTTTATTGTGTTTTCTCTATTCAGTAAGGCTGGGGATGATGATGATGATGATGATGATAAAAAAATAATTCTGGGTTGAATACTGCCACTGTTTGAGTCAGTATGCCCCTAAATATCAGTCACTGGGAATCACAGGTGGGATGGGTGCTGTTGCACTCACTTAGGGCATAGCTGTCAACTTTTTCCTTTTTTTAAGGGAAATTCCCTTATTCCGAATAGGATTCCTCATGAGAAAAGGGAAAGGTTGACAGCTATGACTTAGGCCCTATTTCAGCTTCCCCCAGGCATCTGGTTGGCCACTGGAAGAACAGGATTCTGACCTAGAATTGCCCTCTGACCTGATCAAAATGGCATTTTTGTGCTCCTGAAATAGTTGTGATGGACCCCTTCCTCTGCTCCACTCCCTCACATTCAGAAGAACAAATGATTCTCCATATGTGGGGTGGTTTGTTTAGTTTTTAAAGGGTTGGGGGGTGTCCCTTGTTTGTTCTAAATATTATATTGTTTTCAACTTTTCTGTCATATATTGGGGGCTGGGAACATTTTCTAGCACAAGGGCTACATTCCATCCTGGGCAACTTTCTGGGGGCCACATGCAAGTGGTGGTTGGGACCAGAGACAAAAGTGGCTGGAATGCCACATGTGGCTATTGCATTTTACAGTAGGCCACATTCATTCACTCACACGAAAAGCCCCAGAGATTCCTATGCATACCCGAAGGTCTCCAGTCTAGCTACAGGCAAGCCACAGGCATTGTCTCAGTTCACAGTCACGTTCCAGCCAGGCATAAGCACTTGAGAATTCTGGAGAGGGGCATAAAATATTTTTTTTTATTATTTATACCCCAACCATGTGACTGGGTTGCCCCAACCACTCTGGGTGGCTTCCAACATATATAAAAAACATAATAAAACAGTACACTTTTTAAAAAAGAACTTCCCTATCAAGGGCTGCCTTATAGTGGTACCTCAATTTTCGAGTGTCTTGGAAGCTGAATATTTATTTTTTGAATGCTGAAAACCTGGAAGTAATTGCTTCCATTTTCAAACGCGCCTTGGAAGTCAAACAGGTTCTGCTGCATGTTTTTCAATTTTTCCAATTGAACTTGCAGCCAGCCCTTTGCGCCTCGATTTTCAAATGTTTCAGAAGTCGAACTTTCTCCCAGAATGGATTACATTTGAGAACCGAGGTACCACTGTATAGTTACTTATCTCTTTGACTCGGGGGCACATAGCTCCATACCCTAGTTCCATACCCTCCAACATTTCTCCGATTAAAATAGGGACATCCTAAGGCAGTGGTGGCTAACCTTGGCACTCCAGATGTTTTGGAACTACAACTCCCATCATCCCTAGCTAACAGGACCAGTGGTCAGGGATGATGGGAGTTGTAGTCCCAAAACATCTGGAGTGTCAAGGTTAGCCATCACTGTCCTAAGGAAAAGCAGGACATCCTGGGATGAAATCAGAAACTGGGATGGCTTCTGTAGACCCAGGACTGTCCCTGGAAAAATAGGAACACTTGGAGGGTCTGAAATTGAAGGCTTTAAACGAACTGCTTTGAAGGCCCTGCTCAAAAAATTGCATATAAATTGAAATATGTGGAAAGTGCTTTCAATGGTATATATATAGATCCCTTCCTGTGTGTGTGTAAAGTTAAATTTGGCACTTTCTTTCAGCCTCCTGATCCGTAATTTGCCTTTGCTCACCAGATGGCCCATCTTAGAAGGCAGCACTGATGCTCCTCTAATTCCTTTTCAGAGGACGCAGATGAAATCTGCTCCAAAGACCTCTAATTACCTCCATTGTTGCCACGGCGAGCGCATGAAGCACTTTCCCCCATCGTCACCTGCCCGCATGTAAATGATGAGCCCGGTTCCAGACACTGTTTCTGCAGACAGCCAGCTGTGATGCCCTGTTGTGATTCATAATATCAAAGTGTTTATGGAGATTGTTGAATTTACATGTTTATGAAGTCTGTGGAAGAAAAGAAAGTAATTTAATTGATGGTGTTTGCTTTGCTGCAGCCGGGCTTATGCAGTGCTCCACATGGCAAATAAATTGACTGGTGTACAGGCAGGCATGGAGTCTTATCAGGACAAAGATCAACCACACATGACACAGCCCAAATAGGAAAAAGTCTAAGGGGTACAACTGATAAATATCACAACAGATAAAAAAAAATTGACAGAATAAAACGATTAAGGGGAAGGAGTGACTCCCCTATGATGAAAGGTTGTAGCAAGAGAAAAGTTTTCCCCCCTGTCTTATCCCTGCAGGTTAGGGCTCCCAGAATTTCCTGGAAATAGGTGGGTTTTGCCCGTCGAAAATGGTGTCTGGGCAGAATTTTCAGAAAGTGCTTGAAATGTCCGGGAATGACCGTTCCCCACATCAAATGGGGTGCGCATTTTGCGTGGTCGCGAGTAGCCCCCTGGGATCACGTTGCAGCTCCTGGCAGTTGGGTCTGGCACCACCTTCCCAGACTGGATACCTGTGGTCTCCACCTATTCCAGCAGCCGCCCAATCCCGGCTGGGGAGGTGTTGCCAGGGGGATTGGCCAGGTAGAAGGAAGGAACATACAGTACACAATAGAAGAAGTGACTCATACCTGGGAAGCGGCCGGCCGTTGGATCCAGAGCTTCCCCACCCTCCACTCCCTCAATTAATGCTTATTATGCAGATTAACCATTTATTTTCCACAGCCACACAGGCACGCAGATGCTGCTATGAAAAGGTCGCTGTTTGAAGGGCCAGAAAGGACTTTTCCTGCATTGGCAGGTTTTGCCTTTCCCGTAGCAATTCGTCACAACTTTGGTGGTTTCAGGCCTTGGGCGGAATCCTTTAGTCATCTACCTAAAATGGGGGGGCATGGGGAGGTGACCCCCGCCCCATTGCGGTGGCGATACCAGGGTTCCCGTTAAAGGGGTCTTAGGGGGAGGCATTGACCATACACCCAGAGGTCGTCATTGCCCTCCCCCTCCAGCAGCGGCGAACAGGGGGGCAGGCTATTTGCTTGAACATATGTTTTCCAGAGCTAGCCCCCTCCCCACACTTGCTGGATAACCCTGAAAATTACCCAGAACCCCAGCTGGGGGGCTGGGAAGGATAAACGGCCAATGCCTGAGCTATGGTCTCCCTACATCTGAATATTAATAAAGTTGTGGCCAATTTAATCCCATAGAACGTTGTCACGTGTCATTATTCCCCTCAGGGGCTGCCCGGGGTTCGGGGGGACTCTGCCTGGCCACGCAAAACCTATATGACTGCCCGTATTGGACGTTTTGGGACGTTTTTTTGGTAAACAGATAGAAAAGAAAACAACAACTTTTGTGTCCAGATTTTCACTTATTGGATGCTGGACTGGATGGGCCAGATGGCCTGATCCAGGAAGCTCTTCTTACATTCTTAAAGTGGCTAATATAAATACTTGCAACAGTCTCCTTTTCAGAGCAATCTTTGACAAAGTTATCATTCAAGTCACAGGTATGAAGTAGGGAAGTCGGAAAATTCTGACGAAAACCGAATGGAAGGAAAAATGATCAATTTTCACTTATTTGTCCCATGTACGGAACAGAAACCAATCACAATAATTCAGTCGGTATTCACTGTTGTTGCTTTCAGACCGCAAAACAGTACACAATTGATTGTGGGGTTTTTCACCCTATCCGCATTAAGTTTCTATTTCATTGAAATCACTGGGGTGGAATGACATAACGACAATGTAATTTACATGAATAATTATGTCAATTACATAAGTTGCATAAATTAGCCGCATTCGGTGGAGAGATGAGTAACATAGCTTTTTGTGGGAGATGAACTGTAGCAGTATGGAAACAGTGCTGCATGGGACAAATGAAGGATGCAATGAAAAATAATGTATTCTTGCATCCCGAGTCTGAAGGCACATGATTCTGCATTATTGTGGGAGTTAAGTAGATCTAGATCTAATCAGCCCCTGAATTGGAGGATGCTTGGCAATAAATGCTTAGAAGACATGATGGATATTATTATACAGCACATTTAAACAAACAGCCAGGCAGTTTACAGCATAAATTAAAGCATTTTAAGAAGAAGAAAAAATTCCACGGTCTATAAAACCCAAATGATAACTAAACAAAGCATCATATTTAGCATTAAAAAATTATATGGAAAAATCTGCTACCAAATTACGAGAAAAATTCAGATGACACATGGCCATGCAACCTCTGTTTAAAAACTTCCAATGAAGGAGAGTCCACCACTTTTCAAGGAAGTCCATTGCACAGTCAAATAAATCTCAGGACCGATCCACACTTACTTTTGCTCCACTCGTTCCAGGCCTGCTCCACGATTTAAAACTCTGTTTCCAAGTGCCTCCTTTCCCCCCCTCCAAAGCTTTCCCTGTGGAAACTGCTCTTTAAAGCTCAATTTGGAAAACCCAAATTGACATTTGCTTCGATTCAGACACAGAACATTAAAACACGGACTTTTTCCTGGAAAATGTAAGTGTGGATAAGCCTTACTGTCAGGACATTCTTCCTATTGTTCAGTTGGAATTGTTAGGAAAAGTCCCTGCTTTCGGTGGCGGCTTGTGGCTTCGCCTCAGAGGGTCACGCTGCCGCCGTGAGCGCTCTCAACTACTCTCCCCCCCCCACTCGTCTTTTGGCGGTGTTTTCCATGGGGCGGCAGGAGATCAGCGCTTCTGCTGGACTTCTCAAAGTCCCACAGACCCTCATGGGACTTTCAAGGGAGTGCCTAGCCCAGACACTCTCTCCTCTTACCCCTGCAACCTCGGTCCGGTCAAAGCAATCAGCTCCATGCCACCATTTCCAATCAGCAGGAAACCGGAAAATCCTTTCTTGTAATTCTAATCCATTGGTTTGGGTCCTATGCTCTGGGACAGCAGAAGACAAACCTGCTCCATCTTCCATCTTCAGATATTTGAAGATGGCTATCTGATAACCCAGGGGTCAGCAAACTTTTTATTATTATCCTGATATAGTTTTTATTTCTATATAGCCACTGTAGCATATATGGGCATATATTCTTATATATGGGCATATATTCTGTAGCAGATATTCTTTTTTTCTTTTTTAAAAAACTTTATTGAGTATATTTTAAAAAGTACACATCCATACAAGAAGAAAAACATAAAAAAACTAAAAATTAACATCAAACACATAGAACTGCCTTTATACAAAGAAATAAGAAAAAAAATCACCTTCTCATACCTCCTCTAATTATATCATATAAACATAAGACTACTTTGATCTTCTATTCCTATTGTCCGTACTTTAAACATGTACTTATATTTATTTATTTCTTCCTTCATTCTTGTATCATTTCTATACTTCTTTACTTTCCTCCCCCTCCTTCTGATAACCCAGGGGTCAGCAAACTTTTTCAGCAGGGGGCCGGTGCACTGTCCCTCAGACCTTGTTGGGGGGGGCCAGACTATATTTTGGAGGGGGGAAATGGACAAATTCCTATGCTCCACACCACAAATAACCCAGAGATGCATTTTAAATAAAAGCACACATTCTACTCATGTAAAAACACACTGATTCCCGGACTGTCCGTGGGTCGGATTTAGAAGGCAATTCGGCCGGATCTGGCCCCCGGGCCTTAGTTTGTCTACCCATGTGATAACATCTCAATTGTCTCTTTTCTGTGTGTGTCTATATGCACCACTGAAGATCCTGGTCAAATTTTGAGGAGGGGAAGGACTGACAGGGTCCAGGAGGCATTATTTTTCAAGTCCCAAACAGGATATGAACTGTTTGTTTGCTTGCTTGCTTGTTTGTTTGTTTAGCCCATGTCCTTTCCAGATTAAGGTACAATTTGTAGAGCTCACTCATCTCTAATTATCATAGAGATTTCTCAGGTAAAAAGAACGGAGGAGAACGCCCTAAACACCCCACAGTTTCAACATAAGGTTATTGATTCTAGGGAGCTTCCTTGTCTTTGTGACTGCATGATCTAAGCTATTAAAATGACTTTGAATTACTGACAGGGAAACATGTTCCTTGGATGCAATGGAGTCAACAGATTGTTCATCCATTTTGATGTCTGCGGAAGGGTTAAAGCTCTTTGTTGATTTCAGCTAAGCACATCAAAATGGAAACTGATTAGAAGCAAATTTCAATGTTCAATATTTAATCAGCTCGATTCAAAAATTAAATGAAGCATCCGTTCTTCATTAAAAAAAATATGCAAAGGAAATGTTCTCATTTCCTAACTGACATAGTTCTCTAAGTAAAGGAAGGGGAATTTGAGTCCCTTCTGAAACTGCTGTTGGACTCCAATTCCCATCATCCCTGACCACCAACAGCCAGGCTAATGGAGCTCAGAATGACCTTAACAGATGGCAGAACTGGGCACAAGCTAACAAAATGAATTTCAATAGGGACAAATATAAGGTTCTGCACATGCACAAATATAGGATGGGGGACACCTGGCTTACTAGCAGTACCTGTGAAAACGATCTAAGGGTCTTGGTGAACCACAAGCTTAACATGAGTCAACGGTGTGATGCAGCAGCAGCAAAGGCTAATGCTATTCTAGGCTGCATCAGCAGAAGTATAGTGTCCAGATCAAGGAAATTAATAGTACCACTCTATTCTGCCTTAGTCAGACCACACTTGGGATACTGTGTCCAATTTTGAGCACCACAATTTAAGAAGGATGTTGACAAGCTGGAACGTGTGCAGAGGAGGGTAACCAAGATGATTAAGGGTCTGGAAACTAAGCCTTATGAGGAGTGCTTGAAGGAGCTGGGTATGTTTAGCCTGGAAAAGAGGAGATGGCTGTGGTTTGGGCTTCCATTTCCTTTCTGAGCTTGCGTTTCCTTTCTGTTCTGGACCCCGAGCAAAAATGAATGAGAAATGATTGATTTCTCTGAATATTTCCTTTCTCTCTCTTCTTCAAGCAAGACAAAACATATCATGGTCTTAATGGATATTCTCTCATTCTCTCTGTGTGTGTCTGGGCTTTTGAATAAAACATAGACGGTTCGGGCGAATGTTAATAGGTTATTTAATCCATGGAGTTTGGACACGCAACTGCTAACATGTTGGCTTTCATTTACAACAATATTTGGCATTTTAGGTATCCTAAGAAATGAACACCTGGCATCAATAACTTCTCAGTATTAGAAAACACACATACACAATGGAACTACAGCGCATTGTAGGTGGCAGCTGTGTCGCTAAACAGGAGAGAAAGGAAGAGACTTCTACACAATGATACCAGCTAGATTAATACCCAGCAATGCTGGACCTGCTTTCATTCAACCAGCATAATGTGTTGCCTTGTAACAATAAGTTGCTTTTGTGCACAGTCTTCTAATATTTAGATGCATTTGGTAAATGAATAGTCATATGAACAGGCTCCGGTCTTCTTTCTTTGCTGTTTGTTTCAAGTTAGAATCATAGAATCATAGAGTTGGAAGAGACCACAAGGGCCATCCGGTCCAACCCCCTGCCAAGCAGGAAACACCATCAAAGCATTCCTGACAGGTGGCTGTCAAGCCTCTGCTTAAAGACCTCCAAAGAAGGAGACTCCACCACACTCCTTGGCAGCAAATTCCACTGTCGAACAGCTCTTACTGTCAGGAAGTTCTTCCTAATGTTTAGGTGGAATCTTCTTTCTTGTAGTTTGAATCCATTGCTCCGTGTCCGCTTCTCTGGAGCAGCAGAAAACAACCTTTCTCCCTCCTCTATATGACATCCTTTTATATATTTGAACATGGCTATCATATCACCCCTTAACCTCCTCTTCTCCAGGCTAAACATACCCAGCTCCCTAAGCCTTTCCTCATAAGGCATCATTTCTAGGCCTTTGACCATTTTGGTTGCCCTCCTCTGGACACGTTCCAGCTTGTCAGTATCCTTCTTGAACTGTGGTGCCCAGAACTGGACACAGTATTCCAGGTGAGGTCTGACCAGAGCAGAATACAGTGGTACTATTACTTCCCTTGATCTAGATGCTATACTCCTATCGATGCAGCCCAGAATTGCATTGGCTTTTTTAGCTGCTGCATCACACTGTTGACTCATGTCAAGTTTGTGGTCTACCAAGACTCCTAGATCCTTTTCACATGTACTGCTCTCAAGTTAATCACAAAATTATGGCTGACTGTGGCAACAGCTCTCATTTCGGTATTGAATATTATGCTGCTGAATGTCTCAATGACAGGAGGCAGGAGGGACAACCAAGAACTCTTGTCCTCAAATCCTGCTTGCTGCTTTTCCACAGGCATCTGGTTGGCTGCTATGAGAACAGAATGCTTGACTAGATGGGCCATTGGCCTGATCCAGGAGGGACTTATGGTCTTATAAAAATGTAGGAAGCTTCCGTAATAATCAGACCATCTCGCATGGTGGTTTATACTGATTGGCAGTGGTTCTAATGACCATTAATGTACCATGGGATGAGTTTTGGCCTTTTGGCAAATGTCATGATTTTAGTTTTCTGATAGTTAAGTTCTAATTTGCCCTCCATACAATATATTGCTAATGCTTTCGTAGCTCTTCTAAGACCTATGGGTGTTCTTGAAAGAATTGCTGCATCATCTGTATGCTGTACAGACCCTACAAGTGTCCCTATTTTCCAGGGACAGTCCCAAATTTGCAGAAGCTGTCCCAGTTTCTGATTTGATCCTGGAATGTCCCACTTTTCCTTAGGATGTCCCTATTTTCATTGGAGAAATGTTGGAAGGTATGGAGTTATCTGACTCCTGGGCCATCTGAAGGCAGCCCTGTATAGCGAAGTTTTTAAATGTTTAATACTTTATTATGTTTTTTATAGAAGTTGGAAGCCACCCAAAGTGGCTGGGACAACCCAGCCAGATGGGTGGGGTATAAATAGTAAAATTATTATGGAATAAAGGTAAAGGTACCCCTGACTGTTAGGTCCAGTCACGGACGACTCTGGGGTTGTGCGCTCATCTCGCTCTATAGGCTGAGGGAGCCGGCATTTGTCCGCAGACAGCTTCTGGGTCATGTGGCGAACCAGAGCAGCGCACGGAAATGCCATTTACCTTCCCTCCAGAGCTGTACCTATTTATCTACTTGCACTTTTTGATGTGCTTTTGAACTGCTAGGTTGCGTCCCTATTTTCATTGGAAGAAATGTTGGAGGGTAGGTATACAGCGTCTGCATCCAGACAAAGTTAGATTCCAAAACCCATCAGTCACAACCAGGGATAATGGAAGTTGTAGTCCAGAAACAGCTCTGATACAGGACAAATAGCAGATTTCAATATACAGCTGGGTTTAGTGGCCATTATGACTGTCCTAACAAAAGAGTTGAAAAGGAGATTAGAAAGTAGTTATAAAATTGTGAGAGAAACATTACCAACACCATGCAGCTGCTCAGAAATCTGGATAAGCAGGTGTGTGTTTTTTCCTTGACTTGCCACATGGCCACAGATGGCCACTTCATGGAGTAAAGGTTACCATGCAATAAATCTTCATCCTATAGTGATCTCTTTGGAGAAGGAATTGACTTCAGAGGCATCTTCGTCCATTTTGAAGCCATCTATGTATATCTATCATACTTAAAAGGCACTAGTGAGAAGGCCCAGGCTATGATTACCTAATTAACATATGCAAATGCATGTAACTTGCATAAACAGGGCTCCTGGGGGAATTTCTATTAGGAGGATGAACTGCATAGAGGGTGACAGTCTTTTTAGTGTCATTAGGGTAAATGAGGTGGTAATGGGCTGTGCAGATGATGGTAAAGTCAATAATTTATTTCGCACTTCTCACTGGGGTGGCTTTTACAAACAGCCAGGATCCTTAATTGAAATGTAAATGCATGATAAATTAGGAAGGATGCCTTGTGAAAAGTGAAATAAGGGGAAATGTAGGAGCTGGGGAACTTCCAATAAGGATTTTAAGAGGACAAAGGACTATAGGGGAAAACGCAGGATCTCGTGTGGTCAAAGGGATACCTTGGTTCACTTTTAAATAGTCCCTAAGAACCATGATGAAAACCCAAGAAGAAAAGGCTACGTTGCATCCCACTCTTTCTGGATTCTGCTTTAAGTATACTAGGAGAAAGTCTAAAATTACTTGTGGATTTGGAGCATGTGCCATGATTTTCAGTTCCTTTGAATCCCTGCCACATACTCACTGGCGGAGGAAGAGGAGTGCGGGGGAGCTTCGGTGGGGTGCCATCGCGGCTGCTCCCCCCGCCCGTGCTGGGTGCCACACCCCCGCAGGTGGCACGACACGCCCCCAGGATGCACAGCACGCCCCTGCGAGCGGCGTGCCACGCCCCCAGGATGCGTGCCATACCCCCAGCCCAGCCCCCATCTGCTCTCCACCCCCCGGTGCCAGAGCATGACGTTCCGCCACTGCACATACTACCTTGGTAATGGGCATGTGGAATGATGAAAACACTTTCTCTAATAACAGTAATATCAATGGAAAACAATCAAGCATGTTAGCAGGAGCGTCATACTCTCATGTAGGACACTGGCAGAGACACAAGCCCGACTGGCATGTTCTCTCCCTCCTGGTCGATCGTTCGGGAGCTTCAAAAGCTTTCTTCTGCCTGAACATCACAGCGACTAATGCCAAAAAGCATTAGCACACTCAGGGATCCACAGAGTCTTCTCAGCTTGCGTAACAGATCTCAGCAACTTAGCATTTTGGCTAATCTACTTTATTTACATATAAACACACACGGAGCACTGCAACATGGCTCCCTCTCTAGCATCAAACAGCAAAGAAAAAGGACAAAGGACAATAGTCCCACTTCATGGAACACAGTAACACAAACATCCTGTCTCCGTCACTTACCACTCTGTGGAATGAAAACATACACCGTCATGTGATAATAGACAACAATCCCATGACTGCAGACACAGGGAATGAATCTCCAACAAAGTAAACATGTGGGGGGGGGGGAGCGGTGGCGTTAATTGTTTAGAAATATATACAAGTCTGCAAGACTTTTAAATTAAAAAAACAAAAAACCTTTCGGTTAGGATCCATAACGTATTGAGTGCACTTTGTCATTGCAAAACCTAACATAATCTCACCAGCATTCAGGGTAACATAAAGGAATGCACAAATCAGCCGCAATTTAGAAAAGGGTATGCTGCTGTAACTGATGCTGATAGACAACACCATGCCCAACAACAGCTGTGCTCATGCTGCTGCATCTCTGGATTGAAAATATGCTTATGCCAGCCTCAAGGGACCTGGGCTGAGACACATGTGGAAGGTGCAACAAGAATGATTCCCCAGTGACAATAATTGGAGGTGACAATTAACTGTGGACTATTTCTCCAACAAGGCTGTACTGTAGACTCTGTCTGGTCCCAGCTGCTTCAAACTGCAGGTGAGGCTCATATGAATGTTTCTTCTTGTCTATCATAGGCAAAGGGCTCATCCATTCCTCCTTTTGTGCCACATTTCTGGGCTTTAAAGCTCCATATCTAAGTGTTTTGCTGTGTTTTGGGTTTTCTTTTTTTTGTCCCAACATTTCCCCCATGTTTTGCCACTGAATCAGAGCAAACAGTAATCATGGTGGTTCACAGCATAAAATTACAATATAAAAACCACAACATACATAATAAATATAAGAACAAAAACAAACCAATACCACCACCTCCCCCAAAACAAAAGGAAGTTTGGCTGAGTTCACAGAAAAGCAGATGTTGTGGATAAGCTTTCTCCCCAACATCTAGTTATCCACATGCAATGGATTTATATTTTCTTCTGTTTGAAAGAATCTTCACTAATAGGTAAATGGTCCATTGTTCATTCATTTATTTGGCTCAGATCCGGCTCAATTCCATGGGCTCAGACCAGCTTAAAGCAGGTTGTTGTTTTTTTGTTAGTTTTCTAAATGTTATTACTCCTACACCCTAGGGGGCATCAATCTAAGGGAACTGAATGGTTTAGGAAATAAAGGATGCAAAATGAAATGGAAATGGCCCTGGGAACATAAAATCTATTCTTTAAACAACAACAACAAACCACCCATACCATAACCAATCCAAAAAGCCAACCACACAAATGATAATGCTTTTTGTAGGAATCCACCACCTCAATGTGCATTGATAATGATGTACTGCAGAGTTAAGTGGGATGGGTGATGGTTTATCTGGAATGTAGCCCAGAAAGTAGGGTTGGTCAGATCAGTCTGTTTCTGGCCCATATGCTGTCACATGTACTCATTCATAATTTTGTTCTGCATTGCATCTGTGTTTTGCATTGCAGTGCCGACTGCCAAGGACAAATGAAGGCCTAAGAAAGGTGTAAGCCAATATGGGATTCAAGAGCAGCCTGGAAGCTGAGGCAAGGCTTGTTCAGAAAAATGTACAAAGCCCAGGGAGCTGGTTCAGGACCACGGTTAGCAGCCCTGCACCTGAGCCAGAGAGGACGTATTGTCTTAGCGACCAACAGAATTTTATAGCTTGGACTAGGTATTCAAGATGAAAGCCTTGTCCCATGAACAGAGTATCTGGCCATTTAAAGGACTGGTACATTTTTTTCCTATAGCTGTTGGCTTCTTTAAGCCAAATTGTTTAAACTATCAGGGATTTCTATGGGGAAAGTATCACAGGTTTCCTACAAGGTGTCATGGTTCATTGACAGAAGCTGTGGTGGCAGAGGATTCTCTTCATGGGGCAAGATTTGGGCTCTGGTGCTAGCAGAGGCATGGCACATGGGAAGCAAATTCTTCTGCTCCGACGCAGGGCTGCTATATTTGAGGATTACTTGCCCTGGGAGCATGATACATTTCAATCTGCATTTTAAATGGAAGCCATTGTTTAAACAGCCCCATAATGACATATGGCTAACCTTCAGCAGGGGCAAAACTAGACTTTGGTTCACCCAGGTCAAAAACCCAGTTTGGCACATTCCATTTGCATTTGCATACACAGACACAGAATCTGGGAGCCTCAATGGCGCCCCTCTGGAGGCTTCACCCAGGGCAAAAAAAACCACACCTGGCTAGCCCCCACTGCACCCCATAGCTACAGCTTCAGTCAGATGAGTTGGTCACACATTGCACTAAACACAGACACAGGCTGTCTCTACACATGTACAAGTGTTTATGTGATAGAGTGCACCATGTGCACGTAACATGTGAACACCTCTGGAGTCAGAAATGAACCTGCAAAGGCATAGGTCCTCTGAGGCATCCAATAAAAACACTTGTCATTGGAGATTAATGGAGGAAATTTATTGGGAAAGGGTGTTCAATGGATTATATGCGAACATATACACTCATAGGGATAGGGACAGAAGTATGAACTGCCTATTCTGTTGCCAGAGAGAATAGAATAGAATGTCTGGAAAGCGGAAAGTGTAGAATGTGGGGAAAGGTCAAAGGGAGAGAAACAGTTGGTGGCAGTTGGAGCAGCAGCAGCAGCTTGGGAGAGGACCAAGGAAGCAACAGAAGGAAGAAGAAGAGAGGGAAGACTTCAAAGAGAGAAGTCAAAAGGGAGCCTGAGCATCAAAACTGGTAGATTGGAGGGAAAAGACTGTGAATTGGACTTCTCCAGCTTTCAGCAGGAAACTGAAACCGTTCTTTGTGGTTTGTGGTTGGGTGGGTTCCTTTGTGTTCTTATATATTCACTGTATAATGAACTCGTTGGGTGACATATTCATATATAGGCTCCCTCTCTACATCCATCTTGGAATGGAAGGAGCCTGATGGAGTTGGTCTTTCAGCAGAGAGGATTATTACTGATGCAATTTATTGAAAAAAATATTTGGGGAAGCAATTCACACAGGGGAAGGAACCCCTTATGCCAAAGGTGGCTTCCTTATTCTGGAGTGGTTTTCAGGACGTGTTCTGGAGAACTGTAGGATCCCTTTAAAGGTTTTTGGAGGTTCTTTCATGCAGAGCCAATTATGATGGGTCAGCCGCTCTGAAATGCAGCTCATCTACCACATCAAACATACATTCAAATACACATCTCCATTTGTGAATTTACATCACAATGCTGGTTTGAGCTGCTGATCATTATGTGAAGCCCACCATGCTGGTTTTCCATGACTCCAGACGGCAAATCAAAGCTCTGCAGCCAGGGGCGTAGCAACGGGGGACCGGGGGGCCGGGCCGCCCCGGGTTCCACCCCAGAGGGGGGTGACAAAATTTTTTTTTTAAAATTTTTTTAAATTTTTTAATTTAACTTCTTTGAAAATAAGAGATAATAGACACACACACAACCCCCCACGCCTCACAAAGTGGCACCATCAGAGGGGGTGACACTTTTTATTATTATTATTTTTTTATCATTTTTATTATTATTTTTTATTTTAACTTTATTGGAAAAAAAGAGATAATAGACACACACACACACACGACCCCCCACACCTTACAAAGTGGCACCATCAGAGGGGGGTGACACTTTTTAATTTTTTAATTTTTTTTTAATTTTTTTTAAATTTTTATTATTATTATTTATTTATTTTTATTTTAACTTTATTGAAAAAAAAGAGATAATAGACACACACACACAAAACCCCCACACCTCACAAAGTGGCACAATCAGAGGGGGGTGACACTTTTTATTTTTTTATTTTTTTACATTTTTTTTTATTATTATTATTTTTTTTTAACTTTATTGAAAAAAAAGAGATAATAGACACACACACACAAAACCCCCACACCTCGCAAAGTGGCACCATCAGAGGGGGGTGACACTTTTTTATTTTATTTTATTTTTTTTAAATTAAAGTGGTGGGGGGGGTGACAAAAAAAAAATCCGCCCCGGGTACCACCTGGGTTTGCTACACCTCTGTCTGCGGCTAATGAGCTGGGCAGTTCCTTGACAGGTGTACGAAAATGTGTGTGTGGGGGGAGTTTGACAACCACAGGACATCTGTATCTCATAGTCAAAGGAGTCATAAACCAAATATGGGAGCCAGTGTGGTGTAGTGGTTAGAGCACTGGAGTACAGCCTGGGAGACCTGAGTTCTAATCCCTACTCTGCCAAGGGGCTCACTGGGTGACCTCGGACCCATTCTCTTCTCCCAGCCCACCCTATCTGACAGGGTTATTGGCAATTGTGATGATAAACAGGGAGGGGGGAACTATGTGCAACTTCTCAAGTTTCTTGCAGGGAAGGTTAGATTTAAATAAGTGAATAGTAAACTAATATGTGGATAGATATAATAGAACAAAACAGATGTGCAGCATGCCAGTTCCCACTGATCGTTTCTCTTTCCTCACTAGGAATAAAAGAGGGAGAGATGTTGTTCCTCCCCTGGCTTATGCTCTGGGGCCTCATCCATCTTACCAAAGCTGGCCCAGTTTCTTCAGTTTCAGCAAGAAAGGTGAGTAGAGAGTGGTTTCTGCCTGATTTAGTGGCATGGTTCAGGCAGAGGGATTTCACCAAATATTCTCTGAAGTGTTTGTGTGTGCTGAATTTCTCCAATAGTTTGAAGGGAGCCTGGAAGGGAAAATTTAAAAGCAAACAAAGAAACTGAAAATTCATTTATAAGATATTTCAGCCTCTTCCTAAAGAGTGGCGCCTCCCTTACCCAGCTTTGGGAAGCTGGCTTGGGATGGTGTGGGTGTGTTGTGGGTGTGGGTGTGTGGGTGTGTCAATTTTTGGCCTTACACAGGGCAGCACTTTACCAAGGTCTTGTCGGCATCCGGGGGGGTCGAAAGGCCAGCTGGCTAGCCCCTAGCTGGATCGTCTCCTACTCAGCCGTGCTGCTGCGAAGATCCATCAACCTCTGGCTCCAACGTAAATCAGTGACTCAAGCCTCCCTTACGTGAGCACACTATACTTAGCAGTATGCATTGCAAAACAGAAGTGGCTGAGACGGTGGATAGATACTATGAACTACGGATTTATTACACATAAATCAAGACAAACAAACATGTCATCTCTCCTTGCCGTCTCCTCAGAGAGAAAGACTAAACAAAAGCAATACAGTGGAAGTTCCGCTTACTCCAGCAAACAGTGCTGGAATGTAAATGGACACGTGACACGTAACAATCCCATGTCTGCAACTAAAGGTGGAATGGAAAATCCCAAGAGGTCTTACACCTCCCTGCACCTGGTGATTGAATCACCTTTGTCTCTGCCAAGGAAGGAAAGGGAAGCCTGAATGTACTCAGAGCATTGCCTACATTTTGATGCCCAATGTTTCTGAAACTTGTGGTGGTGGTGGTTGAAGTATGTCCCCATTAGGGGTGCTCTGGGGGAGTGTGAGGGGCAGGAATTTGGGGTGGGGGACTTAGACCTGCTCCTAAGCCCATTTAGCTCAGTCACATTACCTGAGCACCTGGCAAAGAACCTTATTTTAAAGACTTTATTTCCCTCTGCCAAGTTTAGGCAGAGAAGCAGCTCTACTACAGGGCTCGGATCTATTCAAATGTAACACCAGTTTAACTTATTCTGGGCTTGCTTTATGCCAGCTTCTTGTGCATGGATTTGCTCTTTTAATTGTAAAAAACATGTAATGGGTTTCCATAAGATATAAAATTCACATTAAATTTATTGACAGATGTTAAAAGCTAGTTGGCTTGAAATCAATAGTTAACTTTGCATATCTGAGTCGGCTTGTTGAAAACAGTGAAGGGAAGACGCCTGCCTAATATCACTGAGCAGGGAGTTCCAGTAGGTACTGCCACATTGAAAGTTCAATTCCTTACACCTGTTGTGACTTCTATCCATAGGAAGAATCTCTTATTCCTTCAGCTAACAAGACTGTGCTTGGAAGAGGCATGCATCTTGAAGAAGGCAATTCCAACACCACAACCATCATCTCCACTACATTTGTGAATGTTCCACATCAGATCCAGTCTAACTGTATCATGGACTTCCTAATGTGTGTGCTGGGAGACCGTATATTTGCATGTTTCATGGTCTCCATCTTTGTGTTTGGGCTTTTGGGAAATGTCAGCATTTTCTCCTATCTCCTTTTTTACATCAAGAGGAATTCCTGGAATGCCTACATCTGGAACTTCGCCATCGCCAACTGTGGCATATTTTTATTTTTGTGCAGTTCCTTTCTCCTGGCTTTCATTAATTGCATTTTTAAGAATTCCAGTGACGCCTTTGAGAAATTGTTCCTCTCTCTGGCCTACTTGTTTTTATACACCCAGTGTAGTTGCATGCATTTCATTGCGGGCATCGGTGTTGACTGGGTCCTCCTCCTTCTCTCTCCAAGCTGGCATAGAAGCCACCAACCATCCCTGTCTTCGCTTATATCGGCTGTCACCTCTATCGTCCTGTGGCCCCTGCTGTGCCAACTGCTATTCTTCTTCAGCCTAGGGTTCGACACACAAACCACTGTCATCCTCTCCTTGATCCTTTTCCTCCCGCTGGTGTCCATCTCCTTTCAGACCTTGATCGTCAACACGTGGTACGACTTGGGCCAGCAAAAGAAAATCCGCACAGAGAGAATGCTCGAGATGCTTGGCTCCATCGTCACCCTGGTGCCTCTCCATCTCTTCTTCACCCAGAACTCCGATTGTGCAATCATCTCATTGTTCTTCATGCTGTATATTTTGTTTTTGTGTTTTGCACGGATGAGCTAAGAAGGGTCGGTATTGGCTTATAATACCAATTCAAATTCAGATGAATAAAGCTTGCACACTTCTGTTTTTAAAAATATGGCTGTTTGTCCTATACCTTTTTATTTAGAATATTTTCTTTTCAAAAAAACAGGAAAGGTGACTCCTAAATCTTTAAATGGATAAGCATCCTATATTCAAAACAAAATAAATTCCTTCCAGTAGCACCTTAGAGACCAACTAAGTTTGTTATTGGTATGAGCTTTCGTGTGCATGCACACTTCTTCAGATACAGGTATCTTCTTCAGGTATCTGAAGTGTGCATGCACACGAAAGCTCATACCAATAACAAACTTAGTTGGTCTCTAAGGTGCTACTGGAAGGAATTTGTTTATTTGTTTCAACTACGGCAGACCAACACAGCTACCTACCTGTAACTACATCCTATCACTAAGGCAGAGAGAGGAGGGAAACTTCAGATCTGAGAGCCAAGGGTGGCTTTTCAAGGCTCTCCCATTGGCCCTGAACTCTCTGCAGGGGATCCTCAGACCCAGAGGCCAAATGAGCATAGCGGGCATATGCCATGGTTTATTGGCCCAAAGATGGTCTTTGTGGCTTTAAAGAAACTCTGTGCATCATGAGTGTTGGCTAAGTGCTAGATCTCTTCAGCTTTTTTTATCCACCAGGTGTTTTTTAGTTCTCTGGTTCTTCTTTGAACCTCAGCCTTAGCTTGCCATTGGAGATTAATGGAAGAATTTTATTGGGAAAGGGTGTACAATGGATTATATGCGAACACATACACTTATTGTTAGGGTTCTTGCCCCGTGCTGCACTCATGGGATTGTTTTATCACATGATGGTGTATGTTTTCATTCCACATTGTGGGAAGTGATGGAGACAGTATGTTTGTATTACTGTGTTCCGTGATGTAGGATGTTTGTTCCTTTGTTCTTTCTCTTTGCTGTCTGATGAGAAAGAGGGAGGAGCTGAGTCAGAATGCTCCGAGTTTATTATATGTAAATAATAATAATAATAATAATAATAATAATAATAATAATAATAATAAATAAATAAATAAATAAATAATTTATTATTTATACCCCACCCATCTGGCTGGGCTTCCCCAGCCACTCTGGGAGGCTTCCAACAAAATATTAAAATACAACAAGCCATCAAACATTAAAAGCTTCCCTAAACAGGGCTGCCTTCAGATGTCTTCTAAAAGTCTGGTAGTTGTTGTTCTCTTTGACATCTGGTGAGAAGGCGTTCCACAGGGTGGGTGCTACTACTGAGAAGGCCCTCTGCCTGGTTCCCTGTAACTTCGCTTCTCGCAGTGAGGTAACCGCCAGAAGGCCCTTGGTGCTGGACCTCAGTGCCCGGGTAGATCGATGGGGGTGGAGATGCTCCTTCAGATATACTGGACCGAGGCTGTTTAGGGCTTTAAAGGTCAGCACCAACACTTTGAATTGAGCTCAGAAATATACTGGGAGCCAATGTAGGTCTTTCAAGACCGGTGTTATGTGGTTTAACCTAAATGCTGTGCTGCTGAGTCTGTCACGCGAACTGCCAATACTCTGCAGAATCCTGAAGTGTGCTGATGCCTCTCAGAGATATCAGTCGCTGTGATGTTCTGGCTGGAGAAAGCTTTTGAACCTCCTGAACGACCGACCAGGAGGGAGAGAACATGCCAGTCAGGCATGTGTCTCTATCGGATGCCTACTCGCATGTAGGACGCGCCTGACAAAAGAATAGTGACAGAAGTATGCAGTGTCTATTCTGTTGCCAGAGGGAATAGAATAGAATGTCTGGAAAGGGGAAAGTGTAGAATGTGGGGAAAGATCAAAGGGAGAGAAACAGTTGATGGCAGTTGGAGCAGCAGCAGCAGCTTGGGAGAGGACCAAGGAAGCAACAGAAGGAAGAAGAAGAGAGGGAAGACTTCAAAGAGAGAAGTCAAAAGGGAGCCTGAGCATCAAAACTGGTAGATTGGAGGGAAAAGACTGTGAATTAGACTTCTCCAGCTTTCAGCAGGAAACTGAAACCGTTCTCTGCGGTTTGTGGTTGGGTGGGTTCCTTTGTGTTCTTATATATTCACTGTATAATGAACTCATTCATATATTCATATATAGGCTCCCTTTCTACATCCATCTTGGAATGGGAGGAGCCTGATGGAGTTGGTCTTTCAGCAGAGAGGATTATTACTGATGCAATTTATTGAAAAAAAAATATTTGGGGAAGCACTTCACACAGAGGGAGGTACCCCTTATGCCAAAGGTGGCTTTTATAATGGGTCAGCTGCTCTGAAATGCAGCTCATCTACCACATCAAACATACATTTAAATGCACATCTCCATTTGTGAATGTTACATCACAATGCTGGTTCGAGCTGCTGACCATTATGTGATGCTGGTTTTCCATGACTCCAGATGGCATGCCAAAGCTCTGCGGCAAATGAACTGGGCAGTTTCTTGACAGGTGTACGAAAATGGGGGGTGGGGGTGGGGAGTTTGACAACCACAGGACATCTGTATCTCATAGTCAAAGGAGTCATAAACTAAATATGGGAGCCAGTGCGGTGTAGTGATTAGAGCACTGGAGTACAGCCTGGGAGACCTGAGTTCTAATCCCTACTCTGCCAAGGGGCTCACTGGGTGACCTAGGAACCATTCTCTTCTCCCAGCCCACCCTACCCGACGCAGTTATTGACAATTGTGATGATAAAACAGTAGGGGGGGGGAGGAACTGTGTGCATCTTCTCAAGTTCCTTGCAGGGAAGGTTATATTTAAATAAGTGTATAGTAAACTAATACATGGATAGATATAATAGAACAAAATAGATGTGCAGCATGCCCATTCCCACTGATTTTTTCTATTTCCTCACTAGGAAGAAAAGAGGGAGAGATGTTGTTCCTCCCCTGGCTTATGCTCTGGGGCCTCATCCATCTTACCAAAGCTGACCCAGTTTCTTCAGTTTTGTACAATTTTTTAGCAAGAAAGGTGAGTTGAGAGTGGTTTCTGCCTGATTTAGGGGCATGGTTCTGGCAGAGGCATTTCACCAAATATTCTCTGAAGTGTTTGTGTGAGCTGAAATTCTGCACACAAACAAACAGAAAAATTCATTTATAAGACATTTCAGCCTCTTCCCAAAGAGTGGCGCCTCCCTTACTCAGCTTTGGGAAGCTGGCTTAGGATGGGGTGTGTGTGTGAGAAAGAGAGAGAGAGTGTGTCTGTGTGTGTGTGTGTCAATTTTTGGCCTTGCACAGGGCAGCACTTTACCAAGGTCTTACCCTGTACACCTCCTTGTACCTGGTGACTGAATCACCTTTGTCTCTGCCAAGGAAGGAAAGGGACTCACCTTGTATTGGAAATATTTCATTGCCTATATTTTGATGCCCAATGTTTCTGAAACTTGTGGTGGTGATGATTGAAGTAAGTCCCCATTAGGGGTGCTCTGGGGGATTGTCAGGGGCAGGACTTTGGGGTGCGGGACTTAGCCTTGCCCCTAAGCCCATTCCGCTCAGTCACATTACCTGACCACCTGGCATAGAACCTTATTTTAAATACTTTATTTCCCTCTGCCAGGTTTACGCAGAGCAGCAGTTGCACTACTGAACAGGGCTTGGATCTCGTCTAACTTTACACCAGTTTAACGTACTCCGGGCTTGCTTTATGCCAGCTTCTTGTGCATGGGATTGCTCTTTTAATTGTAAAAAACCTCTAATGGGTTTCCATTAGATATAAAACTCACATTAAATTTATTGACAAAAGTCAGACGTTAAAAGCAAGTTGGCTTGAAATCAACAGTTAAAAACAAATATTATAAAATAAAATTGTGTATTAGCATGCATGCCTTAACATGCATGTTACCTTTCCATGTCTGGGTCAGTGTGCTGGTCGCATGGGTTACCCGAAAGGCGAGGTCCAAGTCCGGTCCGTGGTCAGAGGTACAACGTAAAGGCAGTCCGTAGTCACTGAAGCTGGGTGCAGGGCAGGGAGTCAGGCAAAGTTGGGAACAGGTAGGCAAGCAGGGAACCAGGGCGGGTCAGGAGCTCAGGCAGGAAAGCAGGACAGGTTTCAAGCAGAAACACTGGCAGGAACTGGTAACCAACAATGTTGTTCCTGCAGCTTGGGGCTGGGGCTGGCCGGCTTTTATCTGCCCCGAGGCATAGGGCAGCCCTGATCCTCTGGTGACTCGCCTCTCCTGGCCTGGAGGCGAGCACTCCTCCTGCAGGAACTCAGTTCCCTTCGCCTCTCTGCCCTGAGCCTCTGCAGCTCAGGAGAGGCTGGAGGGTTACCGGACCCAGAGGCAACCTCAGCTTCCCCTGACAGGGCTGGGAGTGGAGCACCTGCAGGCAATGGGTCCTCCACCCCATCAGGAGCCAGAGCAGACTCAGCAGATGCCTGCACCTGAGGATCCAGCACAGGTGAGGACCCTTCAGACTCAAGCCCTAGCCCCAGCTCTGCTGGTTCTGGAGGCGGGGAATCCTGTGCAGGCTGGGATCCCTCAGGCTCAGCATCTGAGTCTGAATCCCAGGCCATCACAGTCGGATTGTTGAAAACAGTGAAGGGAAGATGCCTGCCTAATATCAATGGGCAGGGAGTTCTAGTAGGTACTGCCACACTGAAATTTCAACTCCTTGCACCTTTTCCTATCCACAGGAAGAATCCCTTCTTCCTTCAGCTAACATGACTGTGCTTGGAAGAGGCATGCATCTAGAAGAAGGCGATTTCCACATCACAACCATCTTCTCCACTACATTTTTTAATGTTCCCCATCAGACCCATAGCCAGTCTAACCGTATCATGGACTTCCTAATGTGTGTGCTGGAAGACCGTATATTTGCACGTTTCAGAGTCTCCATCTTTGTGTTTGGGCTTTTGGGAAATGTCGCCATTTTCTCCTATCTCCTCTTCCACATCAAGAAGAATTCCTGGAATGCCTACATCTTTAACTTCGCCATCGCCAACTGTGGCATCTTTATATTTTTGTGCAGTTCCTTTCTCCTGGCTTTTGTTAATTACATTTTTCATTCCAGCGACACCTTTGAGAAATTGTTCCTCTCTCTGGCCTACTTGTTTTTATACACCCAGTGTAGTTGCATGCATTTCGTTGCGGGCATCAGTGCTGACTGTGTCCTCCTCCTCCTCTCTCCAAGCTGGCACAGATGCCACCAACCGTCTCTGTCTTCGCTTATATTGTCTGTCACCTCTATCGTCCTGTGGCCCCTGCTATGCCAACTGCTATTCTTCCTCAGCCTGGGGCTCGACATCCAAACCATTGCCGCCCTCTCCTCGATCCTTTTCCTCCCCCTGGTGTCCATCTCGATTCAGACCTTGATCGTCAAGACGTGGTACAACTTGGGCCAGCAAAAGAAAATCCGTATGAAGAGAATGCTCAAGATGCTTGGCTCCATCGTCACCCTGGTGCCTCTCGATCTCTTCCTCACGCAGAACTCCAATTGTGCAATCACCTCGTTGTTCTTCATGCTGTGTGCTTGGTTTTTGTGTTTTGCACAGATGAGCTAAGAAGGGATGGTATAGGCTTATAGTACCAAACCCACATCCAGATGAATAAAGCTTGCACACTTCTGTTTTTTAAAAAATGGCTGTTTGTCCCATACTTTTTTATTTAGAATATTTTCTTTTCAAAAGACAAAAAAGGTGACTCCTAAATCTTTAAATGGATAAGAATCCTATATTCATCGCTAAGGCAGAGTAATTCTAATGCAGGGGAGGGAAACTTCAGGCCTGAGAGCCAAAGGTGGCTTTTCAAGGCTCTCCCATTGGCCCCGAACTCTCTGCAGGGGATCCTCAGACCCAGAGGCCAAATGTGGCCCTCCAAGCCTCTCTATCTTCCCCTTGGGAATCCCCTCAACCCATACATCCTCCCAAGTCTCTCGTCTTACTGGCCCTCTTTTGCAACCCTCTTGAGTTTTTACTTGGCTGAAATGTGTCCTTGTCCTAGAATCAAAGAAATATAGAGTTGGAAGGTACCCAAAGGGTTCTCCAGTACAAAACCTTGTAATGAAGCGATGATGTCTCTTGCTTGCCACGATAAGACTATGGTGGTGTGTGTGTGTGTGTACACATCCTTGATGTTAGTCAAAAGGCCGAGAAGTATAAGCTGCCCTTTCCTATTCAGAGCATAGCTGTCAACTTTCGGATTTGAAAATAAGTGATGCCGCGAGGGCGGTGCAATGGCACCAAGTAGCCTCACCACCCTGCGCTCCAGAGGCTGCGCGCGAACGGGTGAGCGAAAGAGCGAGCGTGTAGACGGCAGGCAGGCTGTCTGTCTGGTTGGGCGTGAGGGTCTGGCTGCACAAGGCATGCAAGCTCCGCCCCCAGTCGGTCTCAGACTCCTTATTGGCAGCCGAGCAACGCAGCTGAGGAGCCTCCCTGGCCGGCAGGGAGGGAGAGGAGCTGCTTCCTTTGAAATCCGGGAAATGTAAGGGATATCAATAATCTGGGATAGCAGCGGGAAATGGCATTGGAATAAGGGAGTTTCCCGCAAAAAAAGGGAGGGTTTACAGCTATGATTCAGAGGCATTATTGCTTCTGACCATGGAGGCAGAACAAAACAGGGCTGGCAGTCACTGAACAAAAGTTGAAGACAGCTAATTTCAAGTGTCATTGCCCACTGAGTTTATCTACAGACATCCAGCAGTGGAGATACCATGGTGGACACCATGCATAGCACTGGTTGATCAGATGTGCTGTTCTGGAATTTGCCTTCTAATTTCTTGACAGTCATCTCCCTGCCACCCTGTGAAACAAACTTCAAGTTTCTTGCCTCATTCTCTGGGCACTTGAGAATTCCTTTGGTGAGTGTGGGTTTCTGAGATTACTTTATCACTTACAACGTGGCCAGGGGGGGGGGTATATGTGTTCTCATTCCCAGAAAACATTTCTGCAGCACTTTGCAGCCTCCCTAGCTGGCCCAGCACTCTCTCAACTGAAAAGCTCCATGGGAGGAACAAACCTCTTGATGGTTTCCTGTAGGCTTTAACTGAAGTGTGGGCACCCAGGAAGGCCACAGTGATGGGACAATATGGAGAAAGAAAGAAAGAAAGGCCTCAAAATTAAAGGTGACTGAAACAATAACCCTGCAAAAATAACTACAATATAACTGCACCCTTGAGGATTTCACAAAACATTTTCTTTCCACTTGTATAATGTTCAAATGCCATTTCTTATGAATTAATGAAGGATTTTTTTTTTTAATGTGGGAATTGTTTTTGGCACAACGCCAGTGATCAGAATGTAGGAGCACTTTTTTTTTTTGGGTAGGTCCCAGTAGGGAAACAAAAGGATTGAGTGATGATTACCCTCCTGTTCCTTTCAAAATTGAAGACTTTAAAAAAAGTTGTATTCCAATTAAACACTCAAAGTGGCTTAACACGCTCAGCACAATGTGAAGGGAGTGCTCACCCCAGCTGTCATAGATTGGTTGGGAACAGAGGAATGGTGGGAGGAGCCATCTGAGAAAACACAAAGATGTCCACAATCAGAGGCAGAAGCTGAAGGAGATGAGTGGGAGGAGGGAGGCCAAGAGGCAGAGATGAGTCATGCTTGTGATGAGTCATGGGTGTCCCTCCCCTGCTGTGACAAGCTCCCCTCCCCACTTGTCTCCCAGTACCAGAAGAGGCATGAAAAGAGCAGAGAAGCGGCAGGCAGCACCCAGGTGAAGTCTCAGATTGCTTGGGGAAAGGCCCAGAGAAGAGGGGACTTAGAGGCCTGTTGGGAGGTGGGGACTTTCTTGGCAACTGATTCATGGGGTAACTGTTGTGAATTATGTCCAAGCCAAGTGGCTCAAGCTGCAGGCTGGACTGGTATTACTTTTGCCTGTCACACAGACCCGTGAGAAAGTTGCTTTATCATTTCCTGCTTGGAATGTTTAGCTTTTCTGTACTGTTGTAAGGCGAGCCTTTGGGCTCTTTCACTCTCCTTGCTTGTCCTGAAGCTGGAAGGACGAGCTTATATGGCAGCTCCGTGTAAACGGGCTGGCAGCAGAGATTTTCTCTGCACAATTACTTGGAATAAGTAGATTTAGCCTAATTAATGGCTTGATGTGTGTGTTGTTACTCAAGCTGGGAACAATCACATATAACAATCTAATTAATTGTTTTTTCTTTTATGTTTCATGTTTTATTGTGATTTTGGTGGTGTGAGCCGCCCTGAGCCCGGCTTTGCTGGGGAGGGCGGGGTACAAATAAAAATTATTATTATTATTATTATTATTATTATTATTATTATTATTATTATTGCACCACCGGACTCTCAGTAGCCGGGGATGTGTGCACAAGGCTTTGCTCTTGCTTTGGGGCAGTCTCACAATCTGCCCCAGGCGGGGGTAAATCATAACTGTAACAACTACCAGGGATGGACTGCTGTGCTCATTAGACCTGACACTCAGCCAATTCTGTGAAGATTGTGGTTTTACTAATAAAGAATTAACACCAGCTTTGAACAGCGAGGTTTGCTGCGGGCTTGTGCTTTGACACCTGCAACCACTTCTGTTGGAATTCTCATGACTCTCCTAGAATTTGCAGAACCCTCCATGAGATTTTCATGCAGACACCCACCAGTTCCTTCAGATGTTTTGGCTAAAGCTTGGACCTCCAGATTAACTTTGACGTTTTGCTTTAAGTATATCAGAAAAGAAGAAGAAGCTGAGAGACATGGCCTACTTTAAATACTTTGAATGTGAAGCAAGATTTCTGTTCCTGTTCTTTCCCTTCATATCTCTCCCCCCACCCCAAATAATAAAAATAAAGAGACCATTTCTTGAAGGAAAAACAGAAAGGGAATGCATAAAAGGAAATAAAAAATGCAACCTTACACTCCCTCCTCCCCCCAGCATCAAGTGGGCCAATCTCAAAAATATCAAAAGCTAGCATGAGGTAATGAAGTCATCTCTATTCATAGATCAGCTCACAAAGCACCTTTGGAAGCTTTTATTTTAAAAAAAGTTCTCATTATTCCAGAGCCTTTACTAAATTCCCTAACCCCTCGCTCTTCTATTCATCCACCCTGCCTTCCTCCTGCATACTTTCTCATTCCTTCTCAATGCCCCCACCCCGCCCCATCTTCAGAGGAAAGACCTCTGCGGTAAACACATAACGCCAGTGAGTTTTTCAGCAAATCTCCACGTTTACACTAGGGGCGAGGGAGGAATTTATTGGTTCCGTTTTTACTTATTTCACCTGCAATCCGACACACTCAAACTTAGAATCATGGAATCATAGAGTTGGAAGAGACCACAAGGGCCATCCAGTCCAACCCCCAGCCAAGCAGGAAACACCATCAAAGCATTCCTGACAGGTGGCCGTCAAGCCTCTGCTTAAAGACCTCCAAAGAAGGAGACTCCACCGCACTCCTTGGCAGCAAATTCCACTGTCAAACAGCTCTTACTGTCAGGAAGTTCTTTCTAATGTTTAGGTGGAATCTTCTTTCTTGTAGTTTGAATCCATTGCTCCGTGTCCGCTTCTCTGGAGCAGCAGAAAACAACTTTTCTCCTTCCTCCATATGACATCCTTTTATATGTTTGGACATGGTTATCATATCACCCCTTAACCTTCTCTTCTCCAGGCTAAACATACCCAGCTCCCTAAGCCGTTCCTCATAAGGCATCGTTTCCAGGCCTTTGACCATTTTGGTTGCCCTCCTCTGGACACGTTCCAGCTTGTCAGTATCCTTCTTGAACTGTGGTGCCCAGAATTGGACACAGTATTCCAGGTGAGGTCTGACCAGAGCAGAATACAGTGGTACTATTACTTCCCTTGATCTAGATGCTATACTCCTATTGATGCAGCCCTCCCTCTCAGTCCTGGAATGGCTAATTTGGGGGACTTACACTGGCCTTGGTTAAGAACAGTTTCAGGTTAAGAACGGACCTCCAGAACGAATTAAGTTCTTAACCAGAGGGACCACTGTACTTTAACTTCCACCAATTTGCGTGTCAAGGTCCCAAACCACCCCTCAAATGAAACACACTTCAGACAGAAATTGAAGTTTAAGGTTTTTGGCATGATTTTGGCCACAACTTTATTAAAATACAAAATATGTGAGTGGTTGCTTAGGCATTGGTTCAGACTATCTGTCCCGCTGGGGACAGAACTGACATTTGTCAGTAAAGGGAAAACACTTTGGGGAGAGAATGGGAGCTGGGGGTCTGACCCTCGCCTCTCCCCCAATGCTCCCAGGGGCTCTTGCGTGGCCCTGGCCCCCGACCGGGGGATATGGACAAAAGCATGGTGAGCCCCTGGATTCCTTTAACGGAATTCCCTGTGCAGCAGCAGCATTGGAGGGGCAGACCACAGCCAACCCTGACCCCTCCACCAACCAAATTAATAACATAACCAATGCCTAACCGCCAACCTTACAAGCTGTGACTAATTGCTACGCAGTAGGCGAAAACCAAATGGCACCAGCCAATCAGCCAAATGGAAAAAATTCCTGCCAGGCCCCTGCCCCAAAAGCAGATGACCCCATGACAGGCATAGCAAGGTCAAACACAGAGGCCGAATAAAGGGAAGGGGGGGGCGGGTGATCCGATGCACGCGACAAAGAGGAATATCACGCTGCGAGCCAAGCAGTATATAGTCACTGGGCTGTCCATCAACAAATTGCAACATGAAAATCTCCCCAACAACACCCAGGACCTAATCACAGCAGTGGCCGTCTATACGATCCTGCCCAGCAACAGAGGGGTTATTTGCTGGCCCCCACTGCAACACGTGCTCTCCGTGAAGGAGAACCCGCTTTGCTCTACGCCAGTTTCTTTTGCATAGGATTACCCCCTAAGTTTCTAGCATTTTTAGCACCTTAGATATCAGGCACAATGTAAAAAAGGTAAAGGACCCCTGGCAGTTAAGTCCAGTCGCAGACGACTCTTGGGTTGTGGCACTCATCTTACTTTACTGGCCGAGGGAGCCGATGTTTGTCCGCAGACAGTTTTTCCGGGTCTTGTGGACAGCATGACAAAGCCGCTTCTGGCGAAACCAGAGCAGCGCACGGAAACGCCGTTTACCTTCCCGCCGGAACGGTACCTATTTATCTACTTGCACATTGATGTGCTTTCGAAATGCTAGGTTGGCAGGAGCTGGGACCAAGCAATGGGAGCTCACCCCGTCGTGGGGATTTGAACCGCCGACCTTCCAATCGGCAAGCCCTAGGCTCAGTGGTTTAGACTACAGTGCCACCCACGTCCCATATTGAACTACAATTCCCATCTGCCCCAATAAGCATGGCTAGGGATGAATTGAGTTGTTGTCTAGCAAAATCTGGATGGAGAAAAGTTTATTTATTTAGGTGAGAAATGAACCTGCTTCCCTCTGCCCTTCAGTGATTTATTTGCCTTCCTGCCCCCCTGAAAAAAATCCAGTGGAAACCCATCATGTCATCTCCTCCCATTTGGTTGGGGGTTTCCCATATTATCCTGTTGGGGAATGAAAGAGCAGAACTATGGTGTCTACACCACCAGTGCAACGTAAGTCTGCATTCTAGCAAGCCACCTCCTCCAGAGCTTATTCGTCCTTTTCTCTGAATCAGCTGCTTTAATAGGTTTCCAGAGCACAGTGTCCTCCGCTTGCCCTGATCCATTCCCCCCTACTCCTTTTCCATTAGCAGAAGGATTTGTCATATTTTAAGGGAAAGTCAAGGGGAGAAAAATTACCCCGAAGACACTTCACAATTGATTAGGCTTCCAAATTGACTCCCCTGTGCTTGTTCCTAAATGTAGTTTGAGACAGTGATTTGCCATAAATTGTCATGCTGGTGAGAAAGCCTTGCAAGAGGCAGGTGCTGGCGGTGCCAGATTTTGGCATCAAGTGAGGGAGTGATGCTCAGCAACCTTGCACATTGCTTTGTGTGCCAGCTCAAGGGATAATTTATGGCCATGACAGTCTCCACACCTGCAAAATGAAGGAGCAGCTGCGTCCATTCCTTTCCAAACCATTTGCTTGGGGGGGGGGGAAATAATAAGGTGCGCCTACAGGATCAGGATATAAGCTTTGACCAGAGCAGCAATTATCTTCAGAAAGCTTTCAATACCTCTCCTACAGGAGGCAGATGGCTGTTTTTAGAGGTGATAATGGTGGGCAGAACACATTAGATGTCGTTTATTATTAAATTGCTATCTCACCTTTTCCCCAAGATACTATCCATGGCTCTTCCTGGCACCTTCCAAGTTATCTTGGAAGTATGTTTCCGAGCACAATTCAAAGTGTTGGTGCTGACCTTTAAAGCCCTAAATGGCTTCGGCCCAGTATACCTGAAGGAGCGTCTCCACCCTCATCGTTCAGCCAGGACACTTAGGTCCAGCGCCGAGGGCCTTCTGGCAGTTCCCTCACTGCGAGAAGTGAAGTTACAGGGAACCAGGCAGAGGGCCTTCTCGGTGGTGGCACCCGCCCTGTGGAACGCCCTCCCATCAGATGTCAAGGAAATAAAGAACTATCTGACTTTTAGAAGACATCTGAAGGCAGCCCTGTTTAGGGAAGTTTTTAATGTTTGATGTTTTATCTTCTCCTTCTCCTTCTCCTTCTCCTTCTTCTTCTTCTTCTTCTTCTTCTTCTTCTTCTTCTTCCGTTGGGAGCCACCCAGAGTGGCTGGGGAAACCTAGCCAGATGGGTGGGGTAAGTATAAATAAATAAGTAAGTAAATATCTTCAAAACTACCCACAGAGGTATAGATTATTGAGGAGAGATAAGCACAAGGCTGCCCAATGAGCTTTATGGTTGAGTAGGGATATGGACCCTGGTCTCTCCGGTCCTAGTCGGACACGCTAACCACTACACCATGATGGATCTGTGATCACATTGCTTGGTGATGCTCTCAGAAAATATCATTCCCATGTAGAGTTCACCGCCTCTCACTTACCACAACATGGCACATTCCTCTGGCCTCTGCATTGCAAAAAGATGGCTTGAAATGTCTCTCCCTTTGCAGACCATGAAAATGTGGGTCCCACGTTGGCTGTTTTTTCTGAGGGGAAATTTGAGGATGTGAAAATGTGGAAATTATTGATGTGACTTCCCCCACAAAATGTGACAGAATAAAGCACTGAGTGGCACCCAGGTTTGGAGTAAGCAACATTCTTGCATTAATGCCCAATGCCCAGTGTATCAAGAGGAAAACTTTGTTGTTGTTGTTTAGTCGTTTAGTCATGTCTGACTCTTCGTGACCCCATGGACCAGAGCATGCCAAGCACTCCTGTCTTCCACTGCCTCCCTCAGTTTGGTCAGACTCATGTTGGTCGCTTTGAGAACACTGTCCAACCATCTTGTCCTCTGTCGTCCCCTTCTCCTTGTGCCCTCCATCTTTCCCAACATCAGGGTCTTTTCCAGGGAGTCTTCTCTTCTCATTACACCAACTTAGCTTCTTGTGTATAAGTTTGCTGCTTAGGTACCGTAGCCTTAGGGAAGACAGTTGTTCTCATAGCTCATAGGCTATGGATGGGGATAGTGCTAGCACTCACAGACAGCATGGTGTAGTGGTTAGAGGGCTGGCCTAGGACTGTGCAGACCACGGTTCAAATCCCCAATAGTCATGAAGTTCCCTGTGAACACTCTAGCCTAATTCAACCTAATCTACTTTACCAGGTTGTTGCAAATAAAATGGAGGGATGAATTCACTGGGAAAAGGACAGAACTAAAATGTCAAAGCTGAATATCATTGTCCCACCTTACAGGGCCATTAAAAGTTATACAGAATTCATTCAAGTGGGTTGCATACTCACAACCTACCATAAATGCTAATTATATTTTCTAATCTAAAGAAATATCTGACAAGTGTTTTGACGTTAAGAATAAATGGAGTTAGGGGGGGAAATATCCTGTTTTGTTACCAAAAGAAGGTGTTATTTTGCCTGTTTCATTTATGTGTAAGGAAAAGTCAATACTCTTTTCGTTTTTGTTTTCAAGGTGTGGCAGGATATAATTTAGCAGAGAGAAAAACAGAATATTTTTCTACTTCTTTATATTTTCTTTTTGAAGCTCTTCCTGTGGTGGTAGACACAGAATCTGCAGGGGGTTCTAATAGATTTCCATTTCAGAAAGACCTTTGATTACAGTTTTGTTCCCAGAAATATTGGCTGGGGCATGGAGGATGCTATGGGCGGTGAAGGAACTTCCTAAAGAGCACACTGAATCCTGTCCAGTGACAGAGATTAAAACAAGAATGGTTTTATTATATACTGAAATGAGAATTACCAGATCTCAAGGTATGGCTGCAGAGTGATAAGCGCCCTTCACATATTATCCTCAGGGGGGAGTGTGAAATCTCAGGGCGAGAAGGCAAAACTATGCTGCAAAATTGAGCTGCAGACTTTAGCAGATGGAAGTGTTTCTCTTGATAGCATGAACAGGTTCACCAGCTCTTCTTAAAAGCACAGGAACAGGCTAGGTCCTTCTGAGTTGGCAATTTGGCAATCTTACCTATATTGCAGGAGCTGGGACCGAGCAACAGAAGCTCACCCTGTAGCGGGGATTCGAACCACCAACCTTCTAATCGGCAAGCCCTAGGCTCTGTGGTTTAGACCACAGTGCCACAAGTCAAAGTGCAAATAAATAAATAGGTACTGCTCCGGCGGGAAGGTAAACAGCGTTTCCGTGCGCTGCTCTGGTTTGCCAGAAGCGGCTTAGTCATGCTGGCCACATGACCTGGAAGCTGTACACCGGCTCCCTCGGCCAGTAAAGCGAGATGAGCACCGCAACCCCAGAGTTGTTCGCGACTGGACCTAATGGTCAGGGGTCCCTTTACCTTTACCTTTTTACCTACCGGTATATGGCATGTATACACAGTAAGGGTTCTGTTTAGCAGTGCAGACCCTCCAAGTGTCCCTATTTACCAGGGACAGTCCCAGATTTACAGAAGCTGTTTGATCCCGGAATGTCCCACTTTTCCTTAGGACGTCCCTATTTCCATCAGAGAAATGTTGGAGGGTATGAAGTTATCCGACCCCCAAGCCAACTGAAGGCAGCCTTGTACAGGGAAGATTTTGTAAAGTTTAATGTGTTATTGTGTCCTTATATGTGTTGGAGCTCCCCAATGGCATCTCCAGGTGGGGCTGGGAAAGCCCACCCCCCAACTAAAATCCTGGAGAGCCTCTTACTGGCAGTGTAGACAATGAGCACTCACACTTGATAATGTGGGTGCCCTTTGTGTGACCGAGCACGGTGCTACAGTTCCCAGGGAACTTATTAATAGAAGAGGGCTGGCCTGCTTCTCAGTGTATTATATGGAGGTTCACGTCCAGCCTCAGTTATCAAGTTTCTTGCTGGGAGGTGGGGCCAGCCCCATTTATAAATAGGGGATGGAGCCGACAATAGCCAGGCAGTCGGCTCTGGAGATTCACCCTCCCTCCCCTCCCTTTGTTTAATGTTTTCTTGTTTGCAGGTTAACTTTTTCTTCCTGTTTAGCGGGCGCTGCTACGGTCTATGACTGGTTGCTGTTGAAGGACCGGGAAGAAATTTCCCTGCATTGGCAGGTTTTGTCTTCCCCGTAGCAATTCATCACAACTTTGGCGGTTAGGGCCTTGGGCGGAATCCTTTAGTCTTTTCTTCCCTATATTGCGTGTGTGTGTGCGTGTGTGTGCGTGTGTGTGAAGTGGTGATTCCCCTCCGCGCGGCGGTGATTCCAGGGTCCCCTCTTAAAGGGGTTATATATATGGGTGTCACTGGCCATACACTGAAAGGTTGTCAGTGAACTACCCTGCGTATGGGGATATGGGCTGGGCTGCCTGCTACACATACATCTTGCAGAGCAGCCCCATATCGCATTTACCCTGAAGACCCCAGTTCCCCTGGCTGGGGGGCGGGGAGGGATACACGCCCAATGCCTAAGCCAAGGTCTTCCTACATTTGAAAGTTTAATTAAGTCGTGGCCAAATTTTAATTCCATAACACGCTGCCATGAGTCATTATTCCTTTCTGGTGGTCCCTGGGGGCTGGGGTGGTCGCCGCCTGGTCACACCATGATGTAAATAACACCCAGACTGTCCCAATTAGATATTTCTGTATTTGTAATGCTCAATATTTTTGGAGAGAGGCTGATAAGGATGCAGGGATATGGGCTGGGCTGCCTGCTACACTGTCTTGCAGAGCACCCCCATGTCACATTTACCCTGAGGAGCCCCAGTTCCCCCAGCTAGGGGGCTGGGAGGGACACACGCCCAGGACCGGTGCTAGGGATTTTGGCGCCCTAGGCAAGGGGGTGGGCCACGTGATGTCATTGCGTATGACGTACGGTGCTCCGCCCCCTGCCCGCCGGGCACCCCGCGCCACTGCGATTTTCGCCGCTGGTTGGGGTGGCACCGGGCAGCGGCGGGGGGTGAGGGGCAGGCTAGCCAGTGCCCCCTCCATTTTGGCGCCCCCGCGGTTTTCGCCCCAACTTGCTCGCTCCGCCGCTGGTTGGGGCGGCGGGGGGTGGCGGGGGCAGGGGGCAGGCTGGCCAGCGCCCCCTCCATTTTGGCGCTCTAGGCAACTGCTTAGTTCACCTAAATGGACGCGCCGGCCCTGCACACGCCCAAGGCCTAAGTGAAGGTCTTCCTACATTTGGAAGTTTAATAAAGTTGTAGCCTATTTTTTAATTCCTGGGGGCTGGGGCTGTTGTGCCTGGTCACGCAATACTGAGCTACATGGGTCAATATGGACTGATTCAGTACCAGGTATCTTTCTGTGTCAATGGCCTCTGTATCAGAGTGGTCGCTTCTATATTAGAAAATAAAAGACGAGCCCTGCTGGGTCAGGTCAAGGGCTCATCTAGTCCAGCATCCTGTTCTCACAGTGGCCAAGCAGATGCCTGTGGGAAACACAGAAGCAGAAAACAAGAGCACTCTCCACTGATGTGGTTTCCAGCAATTGGTATTCAGAGGCATTGCTACCCCCAACTGTGGAAGCAGCAACATTCTCCTGCTATCTCTGTCATGGACCCTGGTCCCATGCGTTGGTACAGATACCTCCAGAACATGCCTGTCCCTCATCCCACCAGAAACTATACTAGCATGACTCTTTTGTTGCTCTTTTTCCAATCTGTTTCATCTGACGCCCTGTCTAAGCGATCTTCACCTGGCAGTCACACCTCCTGTCAAGTCTAATATAAACTCCAAGCACTTTAGCTTCAGATGCTGTAGAAACCAGAAGGTCTCCTGCAGAGCGCCTCTTGTTTTCCTCCTCCATCTGCAGCTGCTGCTCAAAGCATCATCTCATCATCATCCCCATCTGCTCTGATTAATGCACTACCTCTTTGTAATGCAGTCCCTATTTCCGCCGGGACCCCAATTTGCTCTCCGGCAAAGTCTACTTTCCCAAAATGTGTGCAGCTGAGTTTTCCGCATTTGGGGAAATTGCCGCCAACATCTGGCTTTCAGACTGTGTCCCAGTTTATCCCATGGATATAACCTGTTGCAGAAAATTCAACAAAGAGCCAACTGAGGATCACAATGCATGCAGCTGATGAATTTGATTCTTGTCCACAAAAGCATATGCTGTAATTAAGTTGCAGGTCTTTAAGAAGGCACAACTCTCTGGCTTGGCTTTTGTTGTTGCTCCATTCATTAAGTGTTTCTATTCATTCATTCATTCATTCCCCGCCCATCTAGCTGGGTTTCCCCAGCCACTCTGGAAGGCTTCCAACAAAATATTAAAATACCGTACAGTAGTCAGTCAAACATTAAAAGCTTCCCTAAACAGCGCTGCCTTCAGATGTCTTCTAAAAGTCTGGTAGTTGTTTTTCTCTTTGACATCTGGTGGAAGGGCAGGTGCCACTATCGAGAAGGCCCTCTGCCTGGTTCCCTGTAACTTGGCTTCTCACGGTGAGGGAACCACCAGAAGGCCCTCGGCGCTGGACCTCAGTGTCCGGGCAGAATGATGGGGGTAGAGACCACTCTGGCATGACAGTCTGCGTACCAGATGGAGCTGCCCTGGACACAGAATTGACCTGCGCCTCCATGAACAGCTGTGAGTCCAAAATGACTCCCAGGCTGCGTACCTGGTCCTTCAGGGGCACAGTTACCCCATTCTGGACCAGGGAGTACTCCACACCTGTCCATCTCCTGTCCCCCCAAAACAGCACTTCTGTCTTGTCAGGATTCAACCTCAATCTGTTAGCCACCATCCATTCTCCTTATTGATTTCCATTTCATTAATGCCCTATTTCTGCTCATTCATGCAGTGTTTTCCAACACATTCACCAGTAAAATAAGCATTTGGTGCACATCTTTTACTTAAGATTTGCATTTTCATGTGCACTGTTTGCACACACAGAGACACACACACACTGGAAAATTCATAGAATTGCATAATCTGACTAGCAGTTGCATTCCAAGCCACAATCAGGTTTCGGAGTTTCAGACTGTGTGCACACCATACATTTGAAACACAATATATTGAAAGCACATCTCTCACACACACACCCCAAAGAAAACTCCTGGGAGCTATATAATAATAATAATAATAATAATAATAATAATAATAATTAATAATAATAATAATTTATTTGTACCCCGCCCATCTGGCTGGGTCTCCCCAGCCACTCTGGGGCTATAGTTTACTCTTCACTGAGCTACTGTTCCTAAGACACTTAACAAACTACAGTTCTCAGGATTCTTTGTGCTTTAACTGTGTGTTGTGTATGCAACCAACAGATTTGTTGAAAAGCAGACCACACCAATTCCTCCCCATTACTAATCACATCTCCCTGAAACCAATGACATCCAAATGGCATGTGTGTAATTGCTAATATGTATTCTGGATATATTACAGCTGAAAGAAAAGGTGCAGGAAAGGGCAAGCAAAATGATTGATGGGTTGGAGCTGCTCCCCCAAACAGAAAGCTTACACCTTTTGTGTGTTTCGTTTTTTAGTTTTGGAAAATATTGAGTGGGGACATTACAGAAGTGCATAAAATTACACAAGCTGTAGTAAATGGGGATAGAAAGGTGTTTTCTTTCCTTCTTTCTTTCTTTCTTTCTTTCTTTCTTTCTTTCTTTCTTTCTTTCTTGTTTGCTAGCTAACTAGCTAATTCAGGGGTGTACGAAGGGAGGAAGCGGAGGGGGTGGTCTGCCCCGGGCACCACTCTGGGGTGTGTGTGACAAGATGGCCCACTGCCCCCCCCAGCTGTAGAGCGGCCGAGGGTGCGCGCACAGTTAGTATGGGCGTCGCTCGCATGGCATCCGTACGGGCTGCAGCTCTCGCGCACCATCTGTGAGAGTGTCCGTATGGGCTGCCTCTTGCATGGCGACCATGCGGGCTGCCACACATGCGCAGTCCGTATGGGATGCCGCACAAGTGCAGTCATTATGGGATGCTGTGCTTACATAGTCTGTATGGATGTTGCGCATGCACCACCAGGCAGTTCACCCCACCCCTCGGCATCCTGCCCCAGGTGCTGGAGAGGGTTCCTCCACCACTGAGCTAGCTAACTAACTAACTAACTAACTAACTAACTAACTTTGTATAGTGTCCTATACCCGCAGGTCTCAGGGAAGTCCACAACTTAAAACCACAATATAGAAACATAATGCTAGATCACAGAGCCACCCAGTGAATGACAAGAAGACAAGAACAAAGACTTATCCGCTCTGTAAACAGTTAAGGGACCCAGGTGGCGCTGTGCGTTAAGCCACAGAGCCTAGGGCTTGCTGATCAGAAGGTCGGCGGTTCGAATCCCTGCGACGGGGTGAGCTCCCGTTGCTCGGTCCCAGCTCCTGCCCACCTAGCAGTTTGAAAGCACGTCAAAGTGCAAGTAGATGAATAGGTACCGCTCCGGCGGGAAGGTAAACAGCTTTTCCGTGTGCTGCTCTGGTTCGCCAGAAGCGGCTTAGTCATGCTGGCCACATGACCTGGAAGCTGTACGCCAGCTCTCGGCCAATAAAGTGAGATGAGCGCCACAACCCCAGAGTCGGACACGACTGGACCTAATGGCCAGGGGTCCGTTTACCTTTACCTAAACAGTTAATACTAGTCATTGAGAACAATAGTGTGATACCACTCCCCTCTTTTTTTCCTTTCCGGCTGAAACAAACTCTTTCCCCAGTCTTGCATTTTCCAATATTCTTATGTGGTATTCTTATGTTTTCTGCTCTTGGGGATGTTTTGTCAAATGCTTTTGTTCTCTTTAATTCAGCTAACAATATTTATGACCAAAGCAGTCTTCTTTTTGAAGCTGTGAATTGCCAATTAAAGTTGATCCCTTGAAGTAATCTTCACTTTCCTTCTTCCTTATGACTGATTCATATTTCAAATACAGCAATAAGAGGAAAATGAATGGCGTAGTTGTTGTTTTTTCCCCACCCAAGAAAATAAAGGATGCTCTATATTTATTCTGCAACTGCTTTCTAAATCACACAGATGAAGGAACAATTAGACAGCCTGCCTTTCAATTATAATCTGAATTTCATGT